>OW052184.1:98454945-99654945 GCA_932526625.1 Rhingia campestris
CCCGGGGCCCCCCGGGGTCGTCAGAAAATTTTAGATTTTTTAAAATTTTGATCAAAAATTGAAATTTTTCATGACCCCCGGGGTCGTCAAAAATTTCGAAAATCTTAAAAATTTTACTGAATATGTTAAAATTATCGTGATCCCGGGGTCGTCAGAAAATTTGAGATTTTTTAAAATTTTGATCAAAAATTGAAATTTTTCATGACCCCGGGGTCGTAAAAAATTTCGAAAATCTCAAAAATTTTGATCAAAAACGAAAAATTATCGTGACCCCGGGGTCGTCAGAAAATTTTAGATTTTTTAAAATTTTGATCAAAAATTGAAATTTTTCGTGACCCCGGGGTCGTCAAAAATTTCGAAAATGTTAAAAATTTTGATCAAAAACGAAAAATTACCGTGACACCGGGGTCGTCAGAAAATTTGAGATTTTTTAAAATTTTTGATCAAAAATTGAAATTTTTCATGACCCCGGGGTCGTCAAAAATTTCGAAAATCTTAAAAATTTTAATCAAAAACGAAAAATTATCGTGACCCCGGGGTCGTCAGAAAATTTGAGACTTTTTAAAATTTTGATCAAAAATTGAAATTTTTCATTACCTCGGGGTCGTCAAAAAATTTCGAAAATCTTAAAAATTTTGATCAAAATCGAAAAATTATCGTGACCCCAGTGTCGTCAGAAGATTTGAGATTTTTTAAAATTTTTATCAAAAAATTGAAATTTTTCATGACCCCGGGGTCGTCAAAAAATTTCGAAAATCTTAAAAATTTTGATCAAAAACGAAAAATTATCGTGACCCCGGGGTCGTCAGAAAATTTGAGATTTTTTAAAATTTTGATAAAAAATTGAAATTTTTCATGACCCCGGGGTCGTCAAAAATTTCGAAAATCTTAAAAATTTTGATCAAAAACGAAAAATTATCGTGACCCCGGGGTCGTCAGAAAATTTGAGATTTTTTAAAATTTTGATCAAAAATTGAAATTTTTCATGACCCCGGGGTCGTCAAAAATTTCGAAAATCTTAAAAATTTTGATCAAAAACGAAAAATTATCGTGACCCCCGGGGTCGTCAGAAAATTTGAGATTTTTTAAAATTTTGACAAAAATTGAAATTTTTCATGACCCCGGGGTCGTCAAAAATTTCGAAAATCTTAAAAATTTTAATCAAAAACGAAAAATTATCGTGACCCCGGGGTCGACAGAAAATTTTAGATTTTTTTAAAATTTTGATCAAAAATTGAAATTTTTCATGACCCCGGGGTCGTCAAAAATTTCGAAAATCTTAAAAATTTTGATCAAACACGAAAAATCATCGTGACCCCGGGGTCGTCAGAAAATTTTAGATTTTTTAAAATTTTGATCAAAAATTGAAATTTTTCATGACCCCGGGGTCGTCAAAAATTTCGAAAATCTTAAAAATTTTGATCAAAAACGAAAAATTATCGTGACCCCGGGGTCGTCAGAAAATTTGAGATTTTTTAAAATTTTGACAAAAATTGAAATTTTTCATGACCCCGGGGTCGTCAAAAATTTCGAAAATCTTAAAAATTTTAATCAAAAACGAAAAATTATCGTGACCCCGGGGTCGTCAGAAAATTTTAGATTTTTTTAAAATTTTGATCAAAAATTGAAATTTTTCATGACCCCGGGGTCGTCAAAAAATTTCGAAAATCTTAAAAATTTTAATGAATATGTGAAAATTATCGTGACCCCGGGGTCGTCAGAAAATTTTAGATTTTTTAAAATTTTGATCAAAAATCTCAAATTTTTCATGACGACCCCGGGGTCACGATAATTTTCACTTTTTCATTAAAATTTTAAAGATTTTCGAAATTTTTGACGACCCCGGGGTCATGAAAAATTTCAATTTTTGATCAAAATTTTAAAAAAAACTCAAATTTTTTGATGACACCGGGGTCACGATAATTTTCACTTTTTCATTAAAATTTTTAAGATTTTCGAAATTTTTGATCAAATTTTTAAAAAATCTCAAATTTTCTGACGACCCCGGGGTAACGATAATTTTAACTTTTTCATTAAGATTTTTAAGATTTTCGAAATCTAATGAATAACATACGAATAGTACAGTTCGTCTACAATTTTCTTTGCAATTCAAACCTAAAAAAAGAGACCCCAATTTGGTCATGCATATGATATATGAAAAATATTACCTCAAAATTAAAAAAAATGGCTTTAAATTAAAAAAAAATGGCCAAAATAAAACAAAAATGGCTTTAACAATAAGACAACACAAGACTTACCGATAAAAAAAATCCTGAGCATGCTTGGACATGTATCACCTCATAGCGGAATGGATTGCGATTGGTTCACGTCGGCAGACTTCACAAAAAAAATGTTACGTCGTAAGTTTTATTGCTATAAATCCATAATCGGAATGAAATTTATTAGCACTAACCGATCATTTATGAATAAAATTAAAACACTTTTAAAATAATAATACACTTGACTTCAAATGAAAAAATAACCAACAAAATATAAAAACTTAAAATAAAAAAAATACTTAATCGTACCGCGCATTGAACATCACGCACCGCGAACCTCACTCTACCAAATATTATGCACAAATGAATTTGTGCTAAGGCATCCTTTACTAAATTACCCTGTAGTCCTAATAGTTGCAAAACAACTACAAATAGTTGAAAAACATTTAACAATAATTCTTGTTGCATACAACACAAACGCTCACACGGCTCCTCAAACATCTGAGCTAAGGGGTGCATTTTTTGGAATCTCCATTTCTCTTGACCTTATCTCATAAATTCCAGGAGATCATGGAAAGTAGTGGCAAATATACTTAACCAACACTAGAAGCTCTTAAAAACTTTGGTAAACTTAGTTCCAACGATCATTCCTGTGGGTGGGTGGTGGAAGGAGCATACCAAAAGGTCTACTAGAGCATAAGAGAAAGTAAAGCCAAACTCTACACGAGTCTCTGGGAGAGTTCAATACTAAAACCATGAATGCTCTTGGTGAGTTGGGTGGTGAAAGGTGAATTTTAAGAATAACATGTTCGGACTCAATTTTTTTTTGCCAAATGGAAGCAAAAGTTGCCAAACAGTCACACGACCCGACTAGGTACTGAGAGGGTGAGGTGGTGAGAAGGTGAGAAGGTGAGAGGGTGGGTGAATAAGAGGGTTATACAGGTACCAGTAGAAAGGGAAACAGATCCCATGTAATGCAAATTTCCAAAATGGATTCCACATTGCAATAACAAAACAATAAATCACTTACCAATAACCAAATCGTCATTCCTTCATTAGCAACTGTGGTTTGATTAATACGATTGTTGTTACGAAACTACGATCGTGATCCCAACAAAGGGATTTATTAACATACTCACGGGAGGGATAACAACAAAATAATAAAACATAAACATTATAGCACTGCACTAAAAAACACACAAATTGCTGGATTCGCTTTACATGAGCTTGAGCTTGAACATGGAATATTACAAATTTACAAGCGAAAGCAGAATACACGTTTCACTTCAGAGACACCAACACAAAAAAAAATATTTGGGGACAACGTTACCGATTCCGAAACACGACACGCACTTGACAAACCTTCCCCTACAACTGAATCAGTGCTGGTGGCCATGACCATGACCTACATTGCTGCAACAAAAGTCTGTAAAGTTCCAAGAAGCTGCAATGAGAGATTAGACTTCTGTTCTCAACACTCTACCGATATGACTACGGCAAGTGGTGAATTGGTTGGGTGGCGCAGTGGGTGGTTAAAAACTGAGAAGTGGTCTAATCAATGATCTCTTGTGTGTTAGGATCATTTTCGGCAATTGCCATACTCAGAGCGAATGTACTGCGAGTATACTGCAGAGACAAGCTGTATGCCAAATTTGGTCTCCAGTCACCTTAAAAGCAAAAACAACTGCTGGTAAGTTCGATCTCTCTAGGCTGATCTTAAATGACGCTCTATTTTTGTATGAGGTGGAATGCAAGAGGAAGTTAAAATTGGGAGGTGTGAATCCGATATGTCAACTTTCCATGACTCTGGCACATACCTAGATGAGATTGAATTTGCCCGATGGCATGGGTTTGAGGGCCGCTGGAGTTTTTGGTTTGTTCGCATAGAATTGCGACTTCAGAAAACCCTGTAAGAAAAAGTCTTACGGGGTCAAATCGCATAGCTTCGATGGCCAGTTCACATCACCTCGTGATGTCTTCGACGATTATGTCCTCGAATCGCTGGTGCAAATTCCAATTTGGAGTGAGCGCAGCGACGTTCTGTTGAAACCACATGTTGTTGGTGTCCATGTCATCCAAATCAGGCCAACCAGCTACCCCCTAACAGCAATCCAACAACAAGCTACCCACCACCAGCTACCCCCTACGACCTACCCCCTACCACCTACCCCACCATCAACCACCTACCAGTTACCCCCTATCACTTTTCCCCCTAAAAGTTATAGTCAAAAAATTTTAATTTTTTTATCATCGTGACCCCGGGGTCGTCAGAAAATTTGAATTTTTTTTTTAAATTTTGATAAAAAAAATTAATTTTTCATGATTCCGGGTCGTCAACAATTTTGAAAATCGTAAAAATGTTGATGAAAAACTACAAAATTATAGTGACCCCTGGGTCGTCAGAAAAATTTTAATTATCGTGACCCCGGGGTGAACTGACAAATCATCCGAGTAGTATCAATTGTCAAGAATAGCTTATCTCAACATAGCCGTTCGGAGTCGGCATAAAACAGGAGGTCCCGCCATCGTGCAAGAAGTACACACGCACACATGAATGGTTGTGAGAAAGCTAGGCCCTGGGTACTAACGAGCCTGTTGCGCCAAAAATTTGTATTTTTTATTTTGACCCCGTGGTCATAAAAAAAATTGAATTTTTTTTAAGTTTCGATCAAAAATTGTAGTTTTTCATGACCCCAGGGTAGTTAAAAATTTCGAAAACCTTAAAAAAAAATTTAACAAACAGTGAAAATTATAGTGACCCCGGGGTCTTCAGAAAATTTGAATTTTTTTTTTTTATTTTTTTTAAAAATTTAAATTTTATATGACCACGGTCGTCAAAAATTTTGATCAAAAACTTAAAATTATCGTCGTCAGAAATTTTGACATTTTTTAAAATTGTGAACTTAAATTGTTCCCGTGATCCCAGTGTCGTCAAAAAATTTTATTTTTTTTTAATTTTGATTAAAAATTTTAATTTTTCATGACCCCGGGTCCAAAATTTCTAAAATCTTAAAAATGTTGATCAAAAACTAAAAATTATTTTGACCCCGGGATCGTCAGAAAAATTTAATTTTTCAAAAAATTTTAATTTTTTTTTTTAAATTTTGATTAAAAATTTTAATTTTTCATGAGCCCGGTTCCAAAATTTCGAAAATCTTAAAAATTTTTAATAAAAAAGTGAAAATTATCGTGACCCCGTTGACGTCAGAAAATTTGATATTTTTTTTAAAATTTTGATAAAGAATTGAAAATTTTCATGATCCCGGGGTTGTCAAAAATTTGGAAAATCTTAAAAATTTTGATGAAAAACTGAAAGTTATAGTGACCCCGCGGTCGTCAGAAAATTGGAATTTTTTTTTTAAATTTTTATCAAAAATTTCAAATTACCCATACCCATACCAGCTACTCCCTACCAGCTGCACCCTTCCAACTAAGTCACCCCAGCTACCCACCATCAGCTGCAAACAGCTCACCAGCTACCCCCATCCAACTACCTACTTACAGCATTGTTTCTATTCCCACATCTGTATCCAACTTTTTTACACCCAACAAGGTGGATCTGCAACTTCTGGCGCAAATCCATTCCGTCTCCAGCTAATCGCCCATTAATTACAAATTAATTAAGTCATAGCTGCGGTTAAACTGCATAAATAACTAATAGTGTCAGCTTAGTGCATGCAAGCCACATATTATTCTCGTAGCACTTTTGTGCAGTGCATCCGCAAGCCATGTTCTTAGACGGGTGAGGTGACCAATTCGTATCGCATATGTCGAGGACTTTAATTACAACAAATTAGCTTCACAAGTTCTTAAATCAAATTCAATGAAGGAAGCAATGCACGCTGGCGGTAGTTGCCAGCACCAGCCATGGGCTTCGTATGAGATTGCCTCTCCTTCAGTTGCTGGGAGCTGTACTATATTATGTTGCTCCAAAGTGACCGCAATTAATTTCACGCAAACCTCTGGAGACAAAATCAGCGCTTCATCGATGTCGTGTTTTTGTTTTGTGTGCCTCTGCAAGAGCTCTTATCCTGTTTTAGACAACATGCAAGTTGAAGGGGCAATAAATTGCTTCCTATCCAGTACCAGAAGCCATGTTTGTTTAATTTTGTCGAGAAAATTTTTTAAAGAGAAAGTTGTGTGCTGTGCGAAGCAACTAATTTTGATGTTATATTGAGTTCAGAAAGTAAGCGTTTTCACAGGTGGAGTATGTTTTTCTTTTCCTTGTGGAAATAACCTCTTAAAGCTTCTACGTCTGAAAAGCAAGGCGTGAAATCTGCTTTTCATGAACTTGAATTTGCCATCGATTCCACAACATTAAGGATGAGATTTAAACTTATCAATGATTTGATCTATCTATCCATATATAGGTCGTTACTACATGTTACTCCATCCAGGGCTCATCTCGGAAGCTGTTCTAGGGCGAATTAGTGAGGTCGCTGTTCATTTCCAAAATCTCATAGCCATAGAAAAGCGATTGCTAAAGCTCTTAGTTAAAAAGTACCTCTGTGGAGTTTAGTTGTTCTCCCATCCTGCGTCCCCAGGCGGCGGATAGGGGGCCCTGTGTGTACGAAAGCCTTATGGCCTGCATACTCGCAGGTCTGGTAGTATTTTATGTTGGAAACAGAAAATACCACCAGCGAACCAAACATAACTGAAGACTTGTATTAATGTGTTCAACGTCCCCGGATCTTCCATCCCCAGATACCGGACAGCCTACCGATAACCCCTGAATTTCCTGCACTAAAAGGATCTCTGTGTAGATGCACTCGTGGGTCCGAAATGGAAAAAAAAAGTGTTTCCAAAAAAATCCAAGTTCCAGCACCATGTGCTTCCAGGTTTCACCCCTGGATAAATGGAAGCATTACCATATCCAAGGCAAAAATGACTTTGAAAAAACCTGGACTGTTTGCCAAGCAGGCAACTGAAGAAAGGCACTCCGAAGGATGCTGAATGCGAATCTGTGCCAGTGGCTCTTAAGCCTATAGTCCTAATAAAAACTCTGAGCGGGATACTCCTCCACGCACTAAAAACCTTAAAGGATTAACCGGTTGTTTGGCGTCGAGCGTGCACCGTGTTGATGCCCTGCTTCTACCAAGAATAGTTCACCAACTACTTCGACCCACACCCTGGTCCAGCATTTTGGTCTCCTCTCTTGCTAGTACCACCGCCGCTAACGTAAAGACCTCGAGTAGACCTTCTCCAAACGTAATGGAAGTGTGTGTACCTAGGGAGGTTATACCTCTATGGCTGAATTCGTACCGTTAATTGACCCATCTGTATGTACGACTTAGAGCTCGCATCTAGTTGACCCAGTGCCTGCGAACCATTGTGGATCAATCCGATGTAAGACTTCGGGCTCACACCAGATGGCCCCCCTTGAATCATTATCAACCGTCCTCCAGCTCCAAGCATGTCCACCTTGCTAAACCTGCTTATAGGGATAAAGGGAACTAATCTAATTGTCCGTATCCAACGCATTCCGACGCAGACTGAAAAACAAGCTTCTTCTCTGAGCTGGACCAAGGAACAATTTGGACGCCAGACTCCTCCGAGGATACCGCGTACAAAAGGCAAAGGTCAGTGGAAGACATCCCGAGAAGCGCAAAAAAAAAACGGCCAATCTCTCTCACTACAGGACCCTGAAAGAACGCTTAGTCAGATGTTGAAAGAGCGTCTGAAATTCGCAGTAATTGACCGCAGTGAACCGGATTGAAGCATAACTTCGGAAAATAGAGAAAGATAGAAGAAAAACTTGCATCAAGCTTACACCAAATCATTCGTGATCCGGGTTCTGCGCCCACTTGCAGCGACCTAGGCCTCTATCAGGTGCAAATAAAGAGGATTGCATATGTATTGCATTGAAGATGCATTTGAAGATAGCTGTGTCCAGGGCAGGGGAAGCCAGGAGCAGTCCTGCGAGAATTCCGGGTGAGCCCTTCGACCAAATGGGACAGAGTCAGGTTCAGCAATTCCCTGTCCATAATTGGCGAATAATTCGCGAATAGGCATTCTACAGATGCGAAAAACCATGTCGACGAAAAGTTGTGTCGGAAATTGAGATGAAAAGTGCCCCCCCCCCCCCCCCACAACACAGTTTTCCGACCATTCTATCGGGGGTCGACTCAAAGCCGACGAAGATGGGATGGCGGAAACTCCATCACTCCTGGTTATATATCTGGAACCCCACAAAGCTAATCTCTATACGGTTGAAACTTAGTCAGCAGACCTGGAGTTGGATAGTTCTAACGATGTGCAAGCGGAAGACTTTCCAGCGTCCGATTCTGAAGACGCCAACAACCCAGTGGTAACGGTCTCTGTAAATAGTTCTAATTATGAATCTCTTACAGAGTTCACTATTTCAAAGGACTTCCGACGCCTTTCTTCTTCGACTGACAAAGCACAGACAATATATAGTTCTGACCCAAGAACTTGGTGTGGGGAAGAAATAGCAACAAAGGTAAACCTAGATCATGTATTCATGTAAGAGGTCCTAAAATATCTTTCTACTCTCTAATTACAGCAATAAGGATACTGTCGCAGGCAATATTGAAACAAAAGGCAGCAAGTATTGGCTGGTCTCTGCATACACTTGGCTCACCAGATTAGGCCCGATTTCGGAAGCGGAAAGATGCAAAACTGCCCTCATCATTGTTTGTGTTAACGCCTATCATACTACGGCAGCTTCAACGAAGGAACTGATTTACTCTTTGATTATAATTTGGAAACAAACCTTTTCCTTCGTAACTTGGGCTCCGTCCCTTTATGCAAGAAGTGTTAAAGCATTACACATAACCAACCTGATTAGAAACTGGAGAGTCTCTAACGAGGAACACCTTAGAACAACCGAGTAACAAAATGGAACTGGGTAGTTTGTAGCAAGCCTCTCACGAGACCTAAACGATGCAAGGTCACCAGCCTGCCCTGTCAAATGACATCATGGGCAGACAAAGCTTCCTTAGTAGAACTCCAACCCCACTAGGAAGAATTTGTCTTCCTGTACACAGGCTAAGAAAGCCAAGAGCTGCAAAGAGACACTAGACTAGTACCACTAAAAGTCCTCTCTGAAAACATACAAGATCTTTTTGAGGAAGGAAAAGAGAGCACCCTGACCCACCATCTTCATACTTCGGAGAAACCTAAGAGGCTTCTGGACCGGCTTTTCAGAAAGAAGTAAAAAAAGAGCAAGAAAAAATCGTTATCGAGGATATAGAGAGGTGCCACTCCAGGAAGGATGTTCAAAAGTTTTGCCAAAGTGTAAAACGTCAAAGCCAAGGCTACAATTTTCGAACAGAATTCTATCGAGTTTAACATATAAAGCTGGCGGAGATGGCTTGGTAAGTTACATCCACCAACTCATAAGCCAAATCTGTTCGGATGAAAGTATGCCTGAAGAATGGAACCTCAGCATCGTTTGCCCGATCCACAAAAAAAGAAGACCCTCTGAATTGCGCCAACTACAGAGACATAAGTCTCCTCAACATCGCCTACAATATCCTATCTGCCGTAATATGTGAACGCCTGAAACGGCGCTTATCAGTGTGGTTTTAGGCCAGGAAAGTCCACAGCCGATCAAGTTTTCGCACTTCGGCAGATCCTGGAAAAAACCCAAGAAGTCCAAATCGATACCCACCACCTATTTATCGATTTCAAAGCCACATACGACAACATTTATAGAGACGAACTATACAGAGCCATGTCTGGTTTTGGTATACCGCCCAAACTCGTCCTTTTGTGTAGGATGACGATGGAGAATTCTCCCTGCTCCATCAGGGTCGGAAACGACCTCACCGACACATTCGATACCAAAAAAGGATTTGGGCAAGACGATGCGCTGTCATGTGACTTCTTCAATTTTATTCTTGAGAGGATTGTGCAAAACTCCCGAGCCAAAACCAAAGCACAATTTTCCAAAAATCGGTGCAACTACTAGCATACGACGACGATATTGACATAATTGGTAAAACCAACGTGATGTCATAGCCACGTTTGCTAGTATAGAGAAGGAAGCGGTAACAATGGGTTTAGCTGTAAATGACGGTAAGACTAAGTATATGCTGTCAACTTGAAAGGACACGCAACATCGACGAATTGGACAGAACGTCACCATTGACAGATATAACTTTGAGGTAGTACGGACTTTGTCTACCTCGGCGCCGCTACTAACTTTGACAACAACATCTCGTCAGGAATTAAACGAAAAGTTACTCTTACCAGGCAATTTAGTAGTAAAGCCCTCACTCGAACTACTAAGGAGATCCTGATCATCCCAGTCCTGCTCTACGACGCTGAAGCATGGACCGTATCCAAAGCGGATAAAGAAATCATTGGTCGATTCGAGAGAATCGATGAGTTAGATGAGCAATAATTAATCAGGGAACGCTAGGAACCTCTGCAAGCCCGTAGTAATCCGCTCTGTGTTACATGACGATTTTTTTCTGCCCTCACAAGCGACATCATAGATGTATACTCCCCTGCGCCATCAGGGTATCTCTATTAAAACAAAATTCTTCCCTCCATTCCGACCGCCAACATGAGATTATTTACAACCACCGGTCCTCGAGTGCTGGTCATCTTGACGGGCCAAACCAACCGCCGACAACCGGCCAAATCTATAATGCAATAGCGAACCAAACTCCAGACTCACTTGGTTCGCCTAAAACGATATTTTTGTTGTTGTTGTTCCTAGACGATCACAGGCAACATCTTTGGCCATGATCATCAACATCATGCATGTGGATGACCTATGGTGTGTGTTTCCCCATGCAATTGCTGCATTTCACTAATATCGCACTAAAAAAAAAAAACCAGCACTACCGCGCCGTCAATATTGCTGCTGCTTCTGCAGCGGTATACCCATTGCCACCAAACTATCTAGATACATTCACAAGTCATTGGATTCATTGGGTACACCAGCACATTTTGTGACGAAGATGATGGTGAAACTATCCCGAGTGCAAGTGGAAATCTGAATTATCTGACCAGATCACCATATGGACATGACACCGTTGCACTGTATAGTTCTTTGCTGGATGCTTCCACACCATACCGGTATAAGTTGGCAGGAGGACAACGAAACACAAGGGGAAAGCTGTGCGTTGTTGTTCTGAATTTGTTTTGCTATTTTTTCGCGTGGTTTTCATTTTGGCGTTGTACCAAAAGATACTCGTGCTCCTTTCTAAGACGCCGGTACTACTAAATCCCATGTGGTAACACACGGCCCAAACAGTTTGTATTCTGTGGGAAAATATTCCTGGAGAAGTTTGCATATATTAGAGATGATCAAATGGAACTGAGAAGAAGAATCCTCCTCGAGGAACTAACATTTACACGGGGTATTTCCGAACCGGTATGGTATATGATGGCGCGATGGTTATTTGTGCGAGCAGAGGCTGGG
The DNA here is from genome assembly GCA_932526625.1 of Rhingia campestris. Lineage (NCBI taxonomy): Eukaryota > Metazoa > Arthropoda > Insecta > Diptera > Syrphidae > Rhingia > Rhingia campestris. The sequence goes on from OW052184.1 coordinate 98,466,562, forward strand.
CCACATCGACGCACAAAGTGCATGTGCGGTACAAATGTTCTGCTGCGGCGGAGGATCGCCTGGGCTCGAACACGTTCCGAGTGAGAGATAATAATAATTGTATCTAAGACAGGACAGGATCATAACGTCTTCATTTTAATAACTTGCTTTGCCTTGTGAAAGGTATAAAAGTCGTTAGCACTTGCTTTATGAACATGAGAATTACGATTTGGAAATGCTTTCGAGTTGGCAAACAGGTGCCATCGGGGTGTATCAATTTTACAATTTTTCATAAATTAGTCAGATTCCATGGAGGAGAGGATTTAACAAATGTTCACAAAGTAGTTTTTTTTTTGCTGTGGTGGATGGGATTTTAATTAAAGTGATAAATGTCTGGGGATGTTGGCTGACTAATTTGTTTGGCTTGAGGCTACAGCACGAGTTTGAATGGGCAATGTGTTGTTTATGGGTGGTGAGCTACTTATTTATAGAAGTTATCTGGTTATTTAATTATTACTTTAGTGGATTGATTGAGAACCTCCTCTCAAAGATTTTACTTGCCCATGATCATAGAAGGTGACCCTCTGAACTGAGCCAACTCTGAAGGCATAAGTTTACTCAACATCGCTTACAAGATCCTATCTGCCGTAATATGTGAACGCCTGCAACCATTTAACAACAACCTGATCGGCCCTTATCAGTGTGGTTTTAGGCCAGGAAAGTCAACTTCTGGTCAAATCTTCATACTTCGGTAGATCCTGGAAAAAAACCAAGCAGGCCAAATCGATACTCACCACATATTCATCGATTTTAAAGCAGCATACGACAGCATTGATGGTTGGGTGTTGTAAAACGAGGGTAGACTCTGATTGGCTTTAACCTGGCAATGCCCAATTGTTGTTAATCTGACTACACAACAAATGTGCTTATTTTTACCTCCAAGTGCTAACCATCGGGTACTGGTCTCATCCAACCAGATTTGACTCGCTAAACGATAAGTGCGAGTGTTGATAACAAGCAACACTATAAACAGGCTGGAGAAAATGGCATGGAATGAATACCCGGCCTGCTATCCCAAGCGAACCTAAATAAGCTGCTTCAACATATTCGGACAACAGGTGATCTAGGAGTTTCAAGGGTAAGTCAGGCCCCTTGTACAGAAATGGTGGCGGATGAACCGAAAGTTAACTGCAGCACTCAATCCCACCAGGCCCTAGATATTGGTGGCTGTGCTTTAGGCTAACTACCCACCCATGGAAAAAAAAACTTTATGTGACGAAGCAACCAATAGCCTCGGAAAGGACTGATCTTATTGTTGACGACCCTGCTAAATGAAAAAAGGACAATGACGTTCGTATCTGCACCTGGAATGTGAGAACATTTAACAGATGAAGTGAGGATAGCAATATCTAAACTCAAGCTTAATAAGGCCGCCGGAAATGACGGCCTTACCGCTAATCTTCATAAAACTGGCGGAGATGACTTGGCAAGTAACATCCACCAACTCATAAGGCAACTAGTCGGATGAAAGTATGCCTGAAGAATGGAACCTCAGCATCGTTTGCCCGATCCACAAAAAAGGAGACCCGCAGGACTGCGCCAACAACAGAGGCATTAGTCTCCTCAACATCGCCTACAAGATCCAATCTGCCGTAATATGTGAACGCGTGAAACCGTTTTCCAACAACCTGATCGGCCCTTATCAGCGTGCTTTTAGGCCAGGAAAATCCACAACCGATCATATTTTCACACTTCGGCAGATCCTGGACCAAAGCCCCAGAAGTCTAAATCGATACCCACCACCTATTTATCGATTTCAAAGCCGCATTCGACAGCATTTATAGAGACGAACCGCCCAAACTCGTCCGTTTGTGTAGGATGACTATGGAGAATTCTCGCTGCTCCATCAGGGTCGAAAGCGAACTCACTGACACATTCGATACCAAAAAAGGATGCGCTGTCGTGTCACTTCTTTAATTTGATTCTTGAGATGATTGTTCAAAACTCCCGAGCCAACACCAGAGGCACAATTCTCCAAAAATCGGTGTAACTACAAGCATACACCGAAGATATTGACATCATTGGTAGGACGAAATGCGATGTCATTGTCACGTTTGGCTTAGCAACGGCTTTAGCTGTAAATGAGAGTAAAACTATGTTTATGCTATCAACAAAAAAGGACATACAACAACGACGAATTGGTCAGAACGTCACCATTGACAGATATAACTTTGAGGTAGTGCGGGACTTTGTCTAACTCAGCTCCGCTTCTTGTCAGAAATTAACAGAAGAATTACTCTTGTCAACAGCTGTTTCTTCGGTCTAAGAATTCAGTAGTAAAGCCCTCTCTCGAACTACTAAGGAGGTTCTATATAAAACCCTGATCATTCAGTGTCGCTCCACGCCGCTGAAGCATGTACCGTATCAAAAGCGGATGAAGAAATCCTTGGTCGTTTTGAGAGGAAAATTCTTTGAAAAATCTTCGGTCCCGATTGCGTTGACGGGATATAGAGACAAGATTCCACCACGAGCCATACGAGCTGTACAGCGACATGATCCTTGTCAAAAAAAAAACTCCGCATTGAACGTTTGAGATAGCTACGATATGTGAACGAATGGACACTTCTCTCGCAGAGTCTATGATTCCCTGCCAAACGTCGCGTCGGACGCAGTGGGTATTGTTTTTAGAGGTATAGAACTTTTGATAGGGATAACGGTCAAATAGCTGTCTTACTTATGAAGTGTATTTGATTTGTTTTCAGTATACTTTGGAAAATCGCCTTGGAAAGACTTACACCAGAACAACGTTTACAAATCGCGCTCTGTTCGTCAAACTAATAGAGCACTTTGTCAAGTTAACGGCGCTTATAGTCGTCCATTTGAGCAGCTAATAAGCAATACTATGGATCGATTCATGACCAAATTGACCCTTTTTTAATAATATTCATCCAAATCGAGCCCGTACTGTGCGTACAGAAGAAGCCACAACCGCTGTAGACGGGAGTGTGACACAGGACCTGAATTTATCGATCCGACGACGTCTCATAAGGGATACTTCTTGGAAAATGTTGAGCAAAGATCTTGGCCTATATCCATATAAGATCCAACTGGTGCAAGAAAAGTCAGCGGACCATCGATTGCGTCGTTTGTTCGGTAAAAGGGCTGATCAACTGAAAGTTGAACCAGATTTTTATTGTCAAATCATCTTCAGCGAGTTGTCGTTTTTGGAGTGAGCTCATGAGACTCTATTACATCCCAAAAAAATGACTGTCGGAGCGGTTTACATGCCGAAGCCGTCATCGACCTATTTTCCTTAAATCCGAAACCGGTGACAACATTACCGTAAATGGCGAATGACATTTTATATTTATTCCTCATGTCATTGGAAATCATTTGGAGGAGAAATGGTTCCAACATAGATGGCGCAATATGCTATACAGCGCGTGCAGCCATGATGGCTGAAACACAATCACGCTTTGGTGCGTTGCGTTGGCTGACGCACCTAGTTCAACCATATGAAATCAATGTTACCTATCCCAATTTAGCTTTGTCTGGCGCTCAAAATGAAAAACGTAAAATCTTAACGTTACGTTGCTGTAAAGCGCCATGGGCAAAGCAAAGGTTGGAAAAAGTGTGAATTGTCAAAATATTTGTTGTTGTTTTCTGGATTATTTTGTGAAAAGGTTGTGGAGTACGTAGGTTGTGGAGCAGAAGTTGAAACTGCTGAGAAAATAAATATGTCAAAGCGCGCGCAAAGCAGTTGGGCGTAACGTTGGTAAAGCGAAGCTCCAAAGCGTGATTCTGTTTTAGCCATGACTTTGTTGAGCCAAACATTTGATGCTTCGGACATCTCAAGAAATGGGCCTGTAAATTGGCCACCTCGTTCGTATGTTTTGACACTTTTGGACTACTTTTGGTTGGGGTACATCAAAGCTCTGGTCTGTGCTGATAAAACTGAGAATCCAACATTCTACGCACCAAAACCAGGTACGCTCGAAAAAGTGGTGCAAAGTTGGACCGACAGGATGGCGTTAATAAGGCGCAGTCGCGGAGGCCATATGATAGAAATTATTTTTTAACATTAAATGCCATGAAATTTGTGAGCTATTAATGCCAACATTTTGGTCATCCCATTGAATTTGTTGTGTTTCTAAAAAAACAACCCAACCGATCTCAACCAACTTGGAGTGCGCAACCGGAGGCAGTTAGCTTAGGACCGGTCTACCTAACTAACAATTTTTCTTCGATAAATTCAAATTAACAATTTCAAGAAGCAATTACTTGTATTGGTTTTTTTTTTGTACTTCTACGGAGAAGGTCAGCATTGGAGGTAGATTTACATGCTTTAAAGATAATGAAGACTCCTATAAAGTGACAGTTGTAAATATGTTTTGATAAAGCTTCCGCCGAAATCATATAGAAGCATACTATATTTTGAGCTCCTGTCATAAGGCTTATAGCAGCTGTCACTACTTTTTTTTTTGAGATAAACTACCCCTTAGAAGACTATTGTCTATTTTTTCCGTAACAATTCTGTAGTGTTGGCGCAGCGCAAACTCCGTCGTTGATTCCCGGCCGTCCGACACCGACTGCGCAAACACTTCGCCATTTGGCTACCAACCTTGATGAGTATTGGACCACACGAGACGTTGCCAAGAGTGGCCAGCCCCGGATCGCCCGTTGTGTCGAGAATATCGCCGCTGTTACCGAGGATGTAGCTGGAAACATCAACAAGACGCCGTGCCTGGCAATTAGCCATCAGCCGGTCGTCCCTAAGGCGAATTTTGGTCAAAGTCCGTGCAACAGCTCCTGCCTGTCGACCGCCAAACGCGTGTAACCTACGCCCAAGCCATCCTCAATCTCGAAGAAGAAGTTGACGATTTTTCGACCAAAATCATAATGAGCGATGAGGCTCATTTCCACCTCAGCGGGTACATGAACAAGCAAAACTATCGCTTCTGGGGTATCGAAAATCCACGAGTAATGCACGAGGAGCCATTGCACCCGCTCAAAGTTACTGCATGGTGCGCTGTTCACGCTGGAGGAGTCATCGGGCCATTTTTTCGAGAACGCCGCTGGTCAAACGACAACAGTGGATGGTGCGTGCTAAAGGGGCCATGTTAACCGAGTTTTTTTCTTCCGCAATTGGACGAATTAGGACTGGAGGACATGTAGTTCCAACAGGACCGAGCAACGCCATACACTGCGTGAGCCACAACCGCATTATGAAGGGCTGATCGGATGTCTTCTTTTGGTCCACCTTGTATATGCAGACATGTGATTTTTTAAGAGTTAAGTTTTCTAGGTTGGCAGCACTGGTTAGTAATGGCGTCCAAACGTCATCTGGTCAATGTGAATAGTTTTCAGTATACTCTGCCATTCAATCATGGAAAGATTTACAAACGACCAACGATAGCAAATTATTGAAATTTATTATCGAAATTCGTGCTCTGTGAAAAATGTGAAAATCGCTGTTTGATCGAAAAATTGTGTTCAGCGATGAGGCTCAACGGATACGTAAATAAGCAAACCTGTCGCATCTGGAGTGATGAACAGCCACATGGCATACAAGAATTACGGATGCATCCCGAAAATACGACAGTTTGGAGTGGTTTATGTGCTGGTAGCATCATCGGTCCATTTTTCTTCAAAGACGACTATGGAAGAAACGTAACTGTCAAAGGCGAACGATATCGAGCCATGATACGCGACTTTGCCCCCATTTGGCTGAGTTGAACATGGTTGACATGTGGTTTCATCCAGACGGTCCCACATGTCACACACCTCGTGAAACAATGGAAATGTTGAAGGATGAATTTGGTGAGCAGCTTATCCATCGAAATGGCCCTGTGAGTTGGCCCCCAAGATCATGCGATTTAACGCCTCTTGATTATTTCTTGTGGGGTTATGTAAAGTCGTTAGTCCATGTGGACAAGCCTTACAGGATAACATAACACGCGTAATTCCTGTAATACAGGCCGAAATACTCGAAAAAGTGACACAAAATTGGACCTTTCGAATGGACCATTTGAAACGGAGCCTCAGAAAACATTTACATGAAGTTGTCTTTAAAACGTAAATAGCAAAAGCCTATTTATCGATTACAATAAAAATCAAAAATTAAAATTTGAAAAATATGAGTGTTTAATTCGATTTTTAAAAAAACTAAGCTTAAAAAATCACCCGTTACAACAATTGAATTTTAATTTTCGATATTTTTGATTTTCGGTAAGGCTTCGGTAAAACTTATAGAGTGCGCCAAATGTGTCCATAAGACTTCATACAGTTAATATTGCGGGAGGAGAAATAGTTTCGAAAGTGCTTTATTGAACTGTTAGTGGGTAATTGGAGAGATATCTTGGTTGAGCCCTAGCTTCATTGTGGACTGTAGCGCCACGTTAATAAGTAAATAAAAGCGTAATGAGAATTTTCTTATAATCTAAGGTGTTATACACTATAAACTTCAGAAGAAAAATTATTCAATAGCGATTTTATAACAAACCACCTACAAATGTTAATTATTATAAAACAAAATCATCAATCAATCAATCGATAACCTTTTGAAAATATTATTGATCGTTTCACAATGATTCAACCTCAAAACAGTGCTTTCAATTTCAATATATGCTCCTAGAACATTAAAATACAAACAAACAGCGCTTTCATCCAATCCATCTTCCATACAGATGACACAAAAATAACACGCCCACCACACTTAATTTTCTGTTTGATTTAATAACAAAATCACTAAACTAATCACAGCTTATGCAAATTGTCTAATACAACTTGTTAGTCGCGTATCGAATTAATCCTAACAAATTGCAAAGGTCCACAAAAGAAGATGTTCGCAGCGTAAGATTATTTCCACGAAATGTCTCTACCCCGAGAAGACATTAATCATTAACTAGCCAACAATAAGCAGGCCTTTGATGTCAGCAAAACGTTTCAGCTGTCTTAGAAATGTAGATTTCCCACCTACAAAAAAAAAGACCAGCTTAGACCTTTCACACACCCAACCATGAATTCCAACTCAGACTAGCGATATTTGATATAATACCATACACGTATGAAGTAACAAATTGCCACATAGCGCGAACGCTTTATAACTTCGATCAATCATCCTCGGTAAAAAGGTCAAAGGGTTGATTGGAGCGCTGCACCAAAGCAGATGACTTTAGTCATCTCACAAACAAAAGCACTCTGATTACTTGTTATGACTCATCATCAATTGCGACGACGACTGCAAATCTGCGAAACCCACACATCCTCGACTCGAGGATGCTCTGCATCTGTTCACTTCTCAGACAAGCCCATTTGCAAATCCATCATTTATTATGCAAATCACCACCGTGGTGTGGTGATGAATATGTATCTCGGAATGGCTTGATCCAAAACTATCGCTTAAAGTATATCAGGGGGGGCGAAGAATAACAAGCCAAGACAAAAAAATGTTTGATGACAAAATCTCAACCCGCGATCATCGGAAATTGATCTGCAAATTCACATGATCACTATTATCATCCTCCCGCACATGATTCACAGCTTGAGGTGCAGGTTTTCAGGTTACAGTATGCATGACAAGAATTGTAAATTGCGTCCCATAATTTACGCAAAATTTAAAATTTGCGCCACTTAATAGTACTGTGTTGCCACGGAAAAAAATATAACAATGTGATAGCTGACAGTTCGGGGTTAGTAATAATAGAGCGCAATGCAAAAGAATAACGCATTTTCATTTTTGACCAATATTTTAGTACAAGGTGGCGCAAAAATAACCTTCCGATGTTTTTTGGCTGTAATTTAAAAAAAAACATATGAGAGGCTACAATCCGCTATGCGGATCGTTGAATACCCTATCCCATCCCATCCTTTAAATTAATATCCTCAAAATATAGGCCTTATGGCGATGAAATACAGAAAATGACATTGTCACATTATATTGCTCAGACAGTTTCTCAAAATCTTGTGTGGTTCGACAAAAAACAACGTATTTCTATTGCTAATGCCTTGGGATGGGGTATACAAATGGTTTTTGTAAGAAAACGCCCCCAAAATGTGGGCGTAGGTGAAAATGATCTGTAGACAAAATGTTTATATTACCATTTCGGAAGTATTCGCATCAAAATTTTTTTCGAAAGTTTTAAAACTTGGACAAAAAGCGTTTTTTTTTTTAAAAACGCCCCCAAAAAGTGGGCGTGGCAAAAAACTTTGTATGAACGAAATATAGATATTAGGATTGTCTAAATATGCTACTCAGACACTTTTTTGAAACTCCTTACGGTTTGGCCAAAAAAAAGGTTTTCCTAAAAAGGGGGCGTGGCAGTGGGCGGATTTCAAAAATTTTTACACTTGTTCTGGTGGCACGGACGAGGATCCTATATACCAAATTTCATTATCCTAGCTCAAAATTTAAGGCCCAAAAACCGCTGACGAACAGACAGACGGACGGACGGACGGACGGACAGACAGACATGGCTAATTCGACTCTGCTAGCGATTCTGAGTCGATCCATATACTTTGAGGTATATGTAGCAAAATTATTTCTCTATGTTACAAACTAAGTACAAAACGCACGATGGCGGGACCTCCTGTTTTATGCCGACTCCGAACGGCTAAGTTGAGATAAGCTATTCTTGACAGTTGATACTACTCGGATGATTTGTCAGATCATCACGAGAGGAGGGCCAGTGCAAAATCATTTAGGTGTTGCTACGGCTGGGAATCGAACCCAGACCTCCTGCGCGGCAGTTCATCGCACTAACCATCGCGCCACTGAGCCCACGTTACAAACTAAGTATCAAAACTAATATACCCCCCTATGGGATAGGGTATAAACATATGAGAGGCTACAATCCGCTGTGCGGATCGTTGAATACCCTATCCCATCCCATCCTTAAAATTGATATCCCCAAAATATGGTCTTTATGGTCATAAAGTATTGAAAATGACGTTGTTACAACATATTGTTCCGAAGGATTATCAAATTCTTTTATGGTTCGACAAAAAACCACGTTTTTGTATTGCATATGCCTTGGAGTAGGGCATACAAATGGTTTTTGTAGGAAAACGCCCCCAAAAAGTGGGTGTGGGTTAAAATGGTCTACTGATGAAATGTTCATATTAATACTACCAATGATTTTGCATCAATTTTTTTATTGAAAATTTTCAAATTTGGCCAAAAAAGGTTTTTTATAGAAAACGCCCCCAAAAAGTGGGCGTGGCAAAAAACTTTTTATGGACGAAATATAGATATTAAGATTGTCTAAATATGTTGCAAACACACTTTTTTGAAATTCCTTACGGTTTGGCTTAAAACTACGTTTTTTCTAAAAGGGGGCGTGGCAGTGGGCGGATTTTAAAATTTTTTACACTTGTTCTGGTGACTCGGCCAAGGATCCTATCTACCAAATTTCATTATCCTAGCTCAAAATTTAAGGCCCAAAAATCGGTGACGAACAGACCGTATTAGACGTATGTCAAATCAGAACTGACATTAGGGGCCAATCGCAAAATTTATAGCATTTTCTGATAGGAGGATTACTTTTGCGCCACCTTGTATAATAATGAAGTTTTGTCAGCTAAAGACGGCACTTTTCTTTCAAAATATGCGCGTCATAGTGATTTAAAACCATCAACAGTGAAGATACGAATTGGGAAATTAAGGGAGACTAGATCAAGTAGTGATCTTAGACACTCTGGATGTCCTGTCACAAGTCGTTCAACAGGAAACATCGAAGAAGTTCACGAGAGTATTGCTGACAGTCCAGAAACATCAATTCGGCACCGTAGTCAAGAATTGGGCATTTCGAGAAGCTATCTGCAGCGAATTCTCACGAAAGACTTGAAACTTCATGCTTAGAAGGTTCAATTGACTCAAGACCTGAAGATTACTGACCATGCAGCACGAACAGAGTTCGTTGAATGGATTTTGGAACAACAACGAGTGGATGCTGATTTTGCGAATAAAATCATCTTCAGTGATAAAGCTCATTTTGATTTTGATGGCTTCATTAGTCGTCAAAATTGTCGCAATTGCGGTTCAGAAAACCGACGAGTAATTGTTGAGAAGCAAATGCATCCTCAACGCGTGACTGTTGGATGCGAATTTTGGGCTGGAGGCATTATCGGACCATTCTTCTTCGAAAAGTCTTATTGGTGTTCGTTATCGTGACATTATAACCCTCTTTTTAGTATCGAAATTACAAGATATGGATATGAAAACTTGTGGTTTCATCAACAAGAGGGTGCCACATGTTACTGCATGAGTCATTTCCTAATCGTGTAATCGGCATATCTTGCGATCTAATGCCATTGGAGTATTTTTCTTTGGGTTTTTTTTTTTGAAGTTAAAGGTCTATACGAATAAGCCCATGACCACCAATTCATTGAAAGAGGAAATTAGGCGGTGTATTGATAAAATTCAGCGATGAAAGTCAGTATTTTCTATCAAAATTACATTTTGCGCGATTTATTGGACACCCTTTATATGTTATGAGGAATAGCATTGTCTCATGACAAATTAGTAAGACAGCTAAACGTCTGTAAATTGTTGGAACTCAGATGGATATGTATGTATATGTAGGCAGAAACTGGCCCCTTCACTGGCATCAGAATTCATACATCGCGCTTTAACAGATGTAATGCTGGTCGGGCTTTTGCCAACAAGTTTTTTTTGTTACTCATGGCCATTATTATCATTGCAAATACTACCTATCAAAACCACATTTGCTAAGTCTTTGATTCTTGATCTCCTACGCGACTTTCCACCTTGTCGCGGTGTAGGAGCTCAGTACGGTCAAAGATACTCGGGAGCATTCCCAGTTGAGATCAGAAGCCAAGAGTAAGTCATTACCTGCTTCCTCCTTCCACTTCTCCTTCCACATCCTTCCCCTCTCCCTCACCGACCAACCTCCATTGGGTCAGATTGAGGTATCATACGACCCGCGCAGAGAATCAGCCTGACTAAGGACCCAAACAAAAAATGCAGTCGCATACGGAGTATCGGAATACCTTGCGAACTATCTAGCCTTACCTGCGCACAGCGGATCTCTGTGCATGTAGACCTTCTTTCTTTGTCACTATTGGATCCACTTTTGAAAAAAAAAATTAAAAATTACCTTAGAGACCGGTTCTCCTTTTAAACTGGACGGAAGCAGGATCTCATAATCTGCTGTTGGAGTAGCTCCTGAAGAGCTGGAAAGAAGTCGAACAGGAAAGCTTCAAGAGCGCAGTCCATCATCCCAACCAATAGCCGCGTGGAGCTAAGTTTTTCGGAACCCCACCCATCGTCCCTTACAGACTCCTCGGAGTAGCACTTCAAAGCCTCAAACTCACAGTCACTCACTCCATCTAAGATAAAGAGAATCTTTGAAGCAAAAGGCTGCAATGCTACAAGCTCGCGGCTTGCCCCATCTAAGATTCAGATTCAGGCACCTGGCAATCATCCCAAGGATTCCGAAGGAATCTAGAATGACCGAACAACAGGTTAAACTAGCCAGGGTAAGATAATGTAAGATGTAATGTAACAGATGTGTTTCATACTGGGGAAACATCCCAGGCCTAAGACAGGCCAAAAGAGCTATTCAGCCCTTCAAATCAGATGCCGACAAGATACTAGATCTTCGCAGGCACGATATCAAAAATTTAGTAGGCTACCTAACTGGTCATCACGGTCTGCGATATCACCTAAACAAAATGCGTCTAGTCGACTCACCGGAGTGCAGACTATTTCTAGAAGAAGACGAAACAGCCGAGCATATCATATGTGAATGCCCGGCCCTTTACGGTATGAGAAGAGAATCTTTCTTCAGGGAATTCTTAAGTCCCGAAGAATTGAGGAAATCTTCGGCTGAAAGTATTATCAGCTACATTAGGAAAGTAGAAGCGCTACTAACCTAAAAAGCATCTGACGGCAAGCACAATAGATCTTTTAGGTCGATGTGTATATTACTGCTTAGGCAGGTCAGAATTTAAAAAAAAAAAAAAAAGATGGCTTAACGTGAGCACCTAGCCCTTACGGCTCTTATCTCACGGTGGGCCTACCCAAATATCGCAACCATTTTAAAGTGTGGTCAGCACCCCAACGCAGGCCGCACTCCATTGGTAGCAATTCGAAAATCATGTGTTAGGGCACGAACGTTTGTTCATTCAACAAAAAGAGCTTTGACTGCCTCGCCTTTTCGGACATAACTTTATTCGGTTACCGAACAAAGAATGTCCTTACGGCGAATTATAGCAGCCAAATGGTTGTGGATCAACATGAAGTGGGCTTGGATTGGTTCACGATGGGCTTTCACAGTAAACTGCTATGACCACATTCACCGCAGATCGCTAAGTAACGAATTAACGAAACTAGCTTTCCTGCGGCTACCTCTATCCACCACCTGAGGACGCGCCCAGTAGGGGCCCAACCCCCCTGGAGAGCCAGGGTAACCAAAGTAGCCACTGAAGAGAGCAAGGGCACTACATCCAAGCACCAGAGATCGTTGGAGGACAAGTGATATGCACCAATAAGCCCGCCAACACTACATCCAGGTCCCTCAGTGAAGAACTCAAAGGTAACATCTTGCTGGCGGTGATCGACCGAAGCGACATCGACGATACAATTTCACCTGAACGGTGGAAGCTAGTACCTTCCAACAGGACACAGTCTTCCTCAGTATAATGAGGTAGAAACCGGGGCCTCCACACTGTTGTTGCGACGCGCGCCGGTCGGCTGCCATCAGGGTCACATTAAGCTGATCGCTTGTGCAAATCGGCAACGTGTGCAAGATGTAAGATGACACCCCAAGTGGTCCACGATGGGGAACCTTGATCCCAGCCGAGGCTTCTAACGTGGATGAAATAATCCAAACAATTGCCTCCAGCAACCCCACTCTTCCGACAAACACTTGGAAAGTTGTCAAGCTCGACCAAGTGCAAGGTCTTAATAGATGCGCGCTGATTGTGATCAATAACGAATCCCTTGCTTCCGTTAATGATAAAAACAGTGTTATACGCGATGGCTTTGATTCCACGAAACATACGAGTCTACAAGAAGGATGAGCTGATTGTAGCAAAACTGCTGTTAACACAGATTAACCTCCATCACTCCAGAACGGCTTCGGCCGCACTCCTTCTCAGATTAACAACAATCGGAGAAGATATTGCCCTGATCCAGGAACCAGTCTCCCTACATTTTTCAAATACTCTTTAAAACAATATTCCAATCATATTTTATTCGACCTGAAAATATCGTTCGAATTGTTGGATATCCCAGTCGATTCTTCTTATTTTCCTTCCATGTCACCATCTAGATAAGAGTCGATCCTTCTGCATCCATTATGCAAAAAGAAATTCTTTGGCGCAACAGGCTCGTTAGTACCCAGGGGGAGCTTTCTCACAACCACTCATTCTCAAACCCATTCATAGCGTGTGTAACGATGGCGGGAACTCCGTTTCATGCCGAATCCGAAAGGCTAAGTTGAGATATCTTTTCTCTACAATTGATACTACTCGGATTATTTGTCCGATCATCACGAGAGGAGGGCCAGTGAAAAATCATTAAGGTGTTGCTACGGCTGGGAATCAAACCCAGAACTTCTGCGCGGCAGTTCATCCCAATAACCCTCGCGCCCCTGATGATGCAATTCTTGCAAACCATACTGTTTCCATTCTTCGATGGGAATGGGAACTAAACTCATCTCTGACTGGAGCACGGCGGCTGAGTGATGTCAGAGCGGATCACATTGGGATCAGCTTTGTTGTTTATTTTCTGTTTACGTCTCGTTTGTCTGCCTACCATCACAGCCTCCAGAAATAGAGATTTTCCAGTTCAATTCAATTTTGCAGTGGGTGTAAATTGCATCTCAATTGTGGTCTGATTAGGCTTACTCCGACTGCAGCAGAGTGTTATGCTGCCACATAGTTAAGCCGGTGTAATTTTCCCCTACTTTGGTGTATCTCATGTCGAAATCCGAGCCAACGACTGGATGCAATTACGTTAGAGAGTGTGGGCCAATAACTTGCTGGAGGTCCAACTTGTTTGGGGGATTATATGGGAGACACTCTAAAGTCTGGGAAATAAGCGCACAAGACAAAACTGAAACTGGGCTAGCCTAGGGTTAAGTCTAAATTTCACAAAGCAAAAAAAAAGAGGAGACAAGTTTGTTTTTCTTTGATTTGAACTGTCTTGAGAGACGAAATTTTCCATGCAAAAGACTTGAAATTATTGCAATGATTGCTTTCCGTTGCTGTTGTTGTTGTAATTTGCTTTAATAAATGTTTGCCACCATTTGTACAGAACACCCGGGGGTGGTGTTTCTGTCTAATGTTGTTTCCTCATTTAGGAGTAGAGAAGCTCACGGAATAGTTGTTAACAATTCGTTAATTATATTTACTTTTGGGCATCGGGGCGTGATGAGAGTGTATCAGGTTTCCTGTGGAATATATCGTGGGAGGTATAGGTATATAGGTATATAGGAGGTATAGTTCTTAAGAACTTCGTTTTTTTTTTAAACAAGGGTTTATGGTGCAGTTTGTATAATATACTATACTTGCACATCTGACAAGTATCATCTACTTTGAACTTCTGAGAGACATAGTCATCCCCAAGCACATCTGTGTCTGCCGAAATGGGGGCTACTTTTACAAGAACATAACCGTTATAGAGGAACAGATTTTCGATATCAAGTATCTTCGACATTCCTTCTTAATGGCCATCATCTTCCGAGTAGACCATTGTATATACAGAAAGAGATTTAACATTCGACTTTTAAGGACTATGGGCTTTTAGTTTGGTAGCATTTCTCTAAATCCTTAATTCTCAGTTTAATCGATGCCTTTGCTTCATAAAGTGTAGTGAACCAAACAAACCATGTCCACACTCGCACTGACTCCTTAATGTTCCACTTGAGATTGACTGAAATATTGTCAATATAGCTCGATCGCTACAATGTTTATCAAGTGTCAAGTGTCTAACCCACTTAATATCAACTGTCAATATGCCCTGGGAATACTTATAGGGCGACTACTACGATGAAACCTAGAGCTAAGCGATCGCGGTCGTTTCCACAGAAGGGCCACCCATGGTCGACAGATTGAGTAGGATGTCGCTACTAATAACCCCGCAAAGAAGGAGTGTTCACACTAATGCACTCCCCGTCCCCACAGATGAGGCGGCAGCGATAGAATTCTCAAGGTGGAACCAACGGTGGCGTCTTCAGTTCCAGTCAGACTGAACTACTTAGTGAACACCTTATATGGGCTATTCGGACATATCCGGAGCTCCAGGCCAGATTTTCCCGACCCCTTTCGTACAAGGGGTACACAAATGGACATGGCCCTCCAGGCTGGGTGTTGTGCGTCGGGTAACCTCTCTATGGATGATTTCAACGTTGACGACTACAGCCAACGAAATTAGGACAATGACCTTCTGATCTGCACGTGGAATGTCCGGACTCTAAACAGACCACGTGCAGCCGAATAACTTGCGAAAACCCTGGACTGCAACAGGGCAGACATTACTGCCATCCAGGAAGTGGGATGGGATATAGAGAAACCATAAGAAGGATGAACAACTGTAACATCTACTACGGCGAGTGTCGCAAGGACCAGAGTCAGCGGTTATTTGGATGGGGATTTGTGATCAGAGGAAGACTTAGGCAAGAAGTCATGGGCTTTAGAAATGTTAGCGTGAGCCTGGTCACAATTCGCATCAGGACCAAATTCAAAAATATTTCGCTGATAGCGTTCACGCCCCCACAGAGGAGAAAGATCATGGAACCAAAGAAAGCTTCTACGATCTCATTAAGAAAACATACGAGAAGTGCCCGACGTACGACGTAAAAATCGTTAAAGGTGATTTTAACGCCAAAGTCGGAAGGAGGGCATCTTCAGTTCCACGGTCGGAAAGCACAGCCTGCACGACATCACCTTCGGAAACGGACTCAGGCTAATCGACTTTGCGGCGGGGAGAAATATCAGCATTGCCAGCACACGATTCCTATACCTCAACATTCATAACCTCGCAACAGGCTCAATGCAGCCAGAAACAAGTGCAGAAAACCAGTGGCTGCAATCCATCAGAAAGGCCGCAACAAATCCCCTGGTTCGATTATGAGTACCAGCAGGCGCATGCAGCAAACAACAATGCTTATAATGCATAAGAAGACCAGAGCTGCTCCAGAGGCTTAGGGCAAAAAAGAAGGGAGAAACACCGACTTCTCCGAAGAAAAAATAAGGAACACGAGAAGCGGGCGTCCAGAGCAGAGGGGATGTTCGAAAATGTTACTAAAGGGTAAAAAGAACAACCCAAGGCTACAAGTTTACAAGGCCCGAGCAGAAGCCTGGAGAGATAAACATGGAAATATGGTAGTAGATTCACAGTCGGTGCTGTGGATTTGGAAAGAGCATTTCTGCAGATTGTTACAGCCAACTCTCTGCTTTCAGGCAGAATGAGCCATTTAACCTAAACGATATCAATAAAAACTTCATTATCTTAGCTCAAAGTTTAAGTCCTAAAAATCGTCCGGACGGACGGACGGATTTGTATCTCCAAATTGTGGGTTTAATGGTAATGAAATAAAGAAAAATACGTTGTCACAAAATATTGTTCTTACAGTTTATAAAAATCTTTTATGGATCGACAGAGAACGACGTTTTCTATGGCATACACATTGGGGTTGGGTATAAAAATGGTTTTTATAAAGAAACGTCCCCAAAAAGTAGACGTGGCAAAAAACGTTTTGCAGACGAAATATAGATATTGCCATTCTCTAAATATCTAGTTCAGAAACTATTTCAAATTCCTTACGGTTTGGCCAAAAACTAAGTTTTTCTAAAACCTAAATCGACTCAGCTATCGATTCTGAGTCGATCCATATACTTTGAGGTATATGTAGCTTAATTATTTACAAACTATGTATCAAAACTAATATACCCCTATGGGATAGGGTGTAGACATGTAGAAGTTAAGACAACATGACCATTGTCGTTTGACTTCTTTTACACCAGACTGACAATCTTCTGTGTAACTACTAAAGGGTCCGCCAAATAACTTTTTTTTTTTTTGAAAATGCTATAAAAAAACTACTGAATATTTTCTCAAATTTCTTTTTTTATTTGAAAGTACAATCCTTCCGGTTAATAATGGAAAATAATTTCATTCAAATGGCTGTCTCGGCTGGCCATGCAGTAGCCTACACGATCGGTCCAATTTTAAAGCACATTATCGATTGTGTGCAGCTGTATTTCACCAATGGCTTCACGAATATAGTCCTTTAAAGCGTCAATTGTCTGTGGCTTATCGGCGTAATACTTATCTTTTACGGCACCTCACAAATAATAGTCCAACAGTGTCAAATCGTAGCTCCGAGGTGGCCAAACGACATCACTTCTGCGGCTGATAATGCGATCTTCAAAAACAGGGCGCAAAACATCGAGTGTAGCTTCGGCTGTGTGGCACGTAGCGCCGTCCTGTTGAAACCAAATGTTGCCAATATCCTCCTCTTCAATTTTGAACAAAAATTCGATCAACATGACCCGATAACAATCGCCATTGACTGTAACGGGCAATCCTTGCTCATTTTCGAAGAAGAATGGCTGAATTATGCCTCTGCACCAAAATCCGCACCAAACAGTGACTCGTTTTGGGTGTATCGGCTTTTAAATGTATGCGTGCGGGTTTTCTGTGCCCCAAATGGGACAATTTTGCATGTTTACATACCCGCCAAGATCAAAATGAGCTTCACCTGAAAAGATGATTTTTTTTGGCAAAATCGGCATCTTCTCTAAGTCGATCGCAGGCCCACTTAGCGAAGCGAAAACGCATTGGATGGTCAGTTGGCTTCAACTCCTGAACCAATTGGACTTTTTATGGCGTCATACCAAGGTCTTTATGCAAAATTCGTCTCAATGATGTCTCCGAAATATTCAATTTTTGAGAACGACGGTGAATTGATGTTGATGGCGCTTCACGCACACTTTCTGCCACAGCAGCAATATTCTCGGTTTTTGGCTTTTCCCGCTTTGGTTTGTCGATGAGGATGCCAGTTTCTTTCACTTTTTTCACAAGATAACGAACATATGGAGCTGACGGTGCTTCTCTTCTTCCAAAATCCGTACGCAATTTTTGCACACATTCTGCAACATTACCGTGATTTTCAAAGTAATGTCGCAATATTTCCCAGCGTTGTTCAAGCGTATACACAACCATATTTGTTCAGCGGAAGGATTAAAGTAATTATCTGTCAAATCTGGCATGAGCTAAGTATTACCATTCACGAAATAAGCACTACTTGAAAAAAAAAACGTTAGATGGCGGACCCGTTAGAATAAGCTGAAGATATTGGCATCATCGATTTCATTCAAAGAGATGTCACAGCCATGTTTGCTAGTACTACAGATCCGGAAGCGAATGGATCAAACTATCCTTCAGGTAGCAATTTCCGACGATCAGACGGAGAAATATCGAACTCCAACAATCGATACACACCACATCGACATAAAACCACACTGTTTTCGAGACTTAAATGGCTGCACGACAATTTACTGACAGACAAGACCTCAAAATTCGGATATTGAGGTCACTAAACAATATTCTCCAAAAGGTAATCTCGAAGAATAACAGAAAATCTGTAAGTTTGTAGTGGCGCAAGAAAATGTATGCTATAGAAACCACTAACCCGAATATGTTCCCATAAATAAATAAAATATTCAGGAGAAAGGATCGTAACGATATTCCATGTGTCTGAATTTCCTAAATAGAGAACAGACAGACACTCTCGGCCGGCGGTTGGTATTAGTTCGGAAAGTGGCGCTACATTCCGGAATGAACCTGGATTTCAACCAACATGCGATATGCCTCTCCAATTAGCCCGGTCCTTAGCGAACTGTCTCCAGTTACAGACTTCACGTTTGTTGAGGTCGTTTCTACTTGTAGGCGCCACTAAATGCGAAGTTTTTCTCTACTGTGTCCATTGTCCAATGTCTGGCTAGGATTCCAAGAATCTGCGAGCCAGAGTATTGGTGTTTATTCGCTCTACATGTTGTAGTCATCTTAAACGCCCCATGCGAAGTAGTTTTAGCAGGTCTTAGTCAATGTACAGCTTGTTAAGTTCTTGGGTGAATCTTCGTCTTTATAGCCTGTTAACACAAAGGGGACGATTGACGACTTCTTCATTCGCTTTTGATATGGTCCGTATTTCGGCGCCGTAGAGCAGGATGATCAGGGTCCTGTAGTAGCTTAGTAGTTCGAGTTAAGGCTTTATAACCATATCGCCATACATCGCTACAAGATTAATTCTTCCTTTGATTTCTGACGAGATGTCGTTGTCAGAGTTAAAAGCGGAGCCGAGGTAGGAAATGTCCCTAACTACCTCTAAGTTGAATCTACCGATGGTGACGTTCTCACCAATTCTTCAATATTCCTCTGTTCTTGTTGACAGCATATACTTGGTCCTACCCTTGCAAACCCATTTTTTGCTACTTCCTACTTTGTACTAGCTAACGTGGCTCTGACTTTTCGTTGTCTCCGACCAATGATTTCTCTTTTGGAATCGAAAGTTTCGGTGTGGTCGTTGGCGACACAGATGGAGCAGGGAAATTTCTTCATCGTCATCCTGCATTCGACAGCTTGGCAGTGTAGTTGTTGACAGTTTGGCAGTGTAGTTCAACTAGATATTTTGACATTTCAATGTCTAAACGTCTATTTATATGGTTTAATCGCATTATGATTCTGTGTAGCTCGTCTCTATAAGATTTGATAAGTTGTGGGTTTTCCTGTCATAAAATTACACTGATAAGGGCTGGGTAGTCGGTGGATGGTTTCAGGCATTCACATATTACGGGAGATAGGATCTTGTAGGCGATGTTGAGGGGAATTACTCCTCTGTAGTTAATAAGGCTTCCTTTTGCTGAATCGGGCATACGGAGTCTAGGTTCCATTCTTCAGGTATACTTTCTACTTTCATTCGACAAAATTTTGGTAATGAGTTGCTGGATATTACTTATCAAATCATCTTCATCATTTTTTATGTTGATCGGCAAAAGGACCGTCATTTTCGAAAGCCTTGGTTAGTTTTGTTTATTGCTATGCTATGCTCATTTCATTTAGACCAATTTTGAATGGTTCTCTCTGCCTGACAGCTGGATATTGTTTGTCGTCGGCCTGTAACAGTCCGCAGAAATGGTTCTTCCATATTCTAAACAACGAATGTGACTCATAGGTAGATTTATAGCTTTTTATTTTGACAGGAGTCGGTTCTTTTCTTCGTGTAAACATTTCTCAAGTGATTCGAACCTATAAAGCTCCTGAAACGCCCTGAGATGATGCCTGCAGATGTTTATTGTCTCTGCTCCTGAACTCTTTATAGGTGGAAATACGTCTTCTGGAAGTTCGTTTTATTGTTTGCTTGCTTTATATAAAAAAAAATGTCGTTTAATAGACAGTATGTCTGTGAGCTGAAACTCGGGGGTCTTATCTCTGGCTAAGACGTTTTACACGTTGGTATATGAACATGATTCCTGGAGTGGCACTACTCTATATATTCCTAATAAGCGTTTACATATTCAGCTGGTTCCAAGTCCATAGTATAGAACAGAGGTGCAGGAAATAAGTGAAGTTATTTCCCACTCGAGGTAAAGTTATTTCCCATGTAAGGTAATTCCCGTGAAGTTATTTTCCTGCACCTATAAAATACGTTTTAGTTCATGATTATCCAATCTACTCCCAACCTTCATCAAGGTCTTGGAATTTCCAAATTAACATATCTATCGACCTCATTTGGCTGGACTGGCCTTACCTTGACTGCGATTCCACATGAACATACATATTTAGCCCATTTCGGATGACTACTCACAAGCCTTGAACCCCTTTTTCCAATGAAAACCCATCACATCTCCTCGTGACTTTCTTTCGCGGTGAAAACTCATTCACTTCATTTGGGTGAGCAAAACCTAAGATTCCTGCACACAGTCGCATATCGATCGATCGATGGGAAATTCCTTGAAGCGCAGTAAACATTTTGTCACACTTAATAACTTTTCGATACAATCTATGTGAGCGCGCTCTGCTCAGAGGTTATACCCTCAATATCCTATCGAACATCATCACCACCATCGGATGCCAGCAAACACACCATGCCTTGATGGTGATACAAATGCACAGTGCAACTCGCTACTGCTGTGGTGCTGGTTGTGGTATAGCTCAGCCAGAATCTCTGGAAACCATGAGAGAGTCAAGCTCCACTTATTTGCTCGATCGTATTTCCTCACCTGATCGTGACCGAATTTTTACCATTTTTTCGGTTTTTTTTTTTTCGTTTTATTGAAGGAGTTGTTCTCCTCCTGCTACTCGTGGCCTACATACAAAAACAACAAGCAGTCTGCGCTTGGAAAGTCTGCATAGTCGGACAGACTGGCAAACCAAACGAAAAAAATACCTCTCTGAGCATTGTTCTTGGATAGTTTTTTGTTGTGTGATCTGGTATATTGTGTTTCAAGGAGCGCACATCTCCACCTCCTTTGCGCCTTGGCACTACCAAAAAAAAAGTGTGCGATAACGGGCGCGCATGGAATTCGTTGAGGACATTACTGCCAGCTACCAACTCCCTGGTGCTTCTCCTCCGGATGGAATATATGTATATTCCGGTATCCAAGAATTAAGACAACCGACGACGGTATTCAGTCGCGCTGCCGGCATTATTATGCATGATGGTAGCGCGCACATTGGAATATTGAATAAGTGGCGGGTAGTAAATAGATAAGGAGTAGTCGCTCTTGGAATGGGATTGAAATCAGGGTACACGGCCAGTCGCGCAGCCACCAGTAGCAAGAGGTGAATTTTCACGCCGATTGTGAGAAAACGGTTTTGCCAAGGCAAGGATAACCATCGTACGTAGTGGTACGTCTACGTATTTAGATGTGAGGCATAGAGTGCGCGCTGGGTTCAGTTTGAAATGCATTTAGTTCAGGAAGACTAAAGTGTGATGAACGTTTTTATTAAATATTTTGCTTCATATTTGGTTGGCATTGTTTCTTAGTCCACAATACAACACCCAATTATATATCTCATTCAGACCAACATTGCAAGTTCGGTGGAAAACTCCCAATCGGAGTGGATCTCCATTTATGCATAAAACAGAGAAAAAAAAAAGTTGAAACTAAAAAGTGTCGTCGTGTTGCTGAATCACGATTTAGATCAGGGTCACCGGCACATGGAATATCGGTGTGCTGACTAAATTAACCTATTGTGGCAAAATAAAGTTTATATTAGCGCATAATGGATTAGTGGTTGCAGTGACGATAGACGGATACCGGGAACCCAAGGTTTTGGGTGACTTTTCGTTTCTGACGCAATTAAAATTTAACAAAAAAATTGATTGGACGTTGAGATTTTTTTGAGATGGATTTTGCTTTTTATTATGTATGAGTGACATGTCAATGATGATGGATCATCTTCTTTAACACCGTCACTCCAGCTAGCCTGATATCTAGATAACTTCAGTTGCTCCATTCAAATTAGTGAAGGTGTTACGGTGTGGGTGGAATCTTCCTCTACTGCTTTGACGCTGCTAGTGGAAATCAAAACTTTTTTGACTGGAGCATAGGTTTCCATTCGTTATGTATGTCCTACCTATCCCAGATTTAAATTTAATGTGAAGTTTTCTTTACACGTGAATTTAATTTTATTAGTCATGTTCAGCGATGTTCACTTTTGACTCATTGCAGTAGCCACACTGCGGAGGCGAACCTATACTCTGGTGAGGCGAACCTTTAACGCTCCAGGGGCAAGTTTAGATGAATTAGCCCAGTCCTTAGCTGATTGCCTCTAGTTGCGAACTTCAAGTAGGCTAAGGTCGGTTTCTTTTTGTGCGTGCCACCAAAGGCGAGGTCTTCCTCTACTGCATCCGACGTCTGCCTGGGAATCGAAGACTCTGCGAACCGGTTGAATCTTCGTCTCCATAGCCCGTCAACGCGAACGGGACAGAAGAATTTTCTTCTCAAATCTACAAAGGATTTCTTCATCCACTTTTGATACGGTCCATGCTTCAGCGCCGTAGAGCGGAACGTTGATGATCAGGGTCTTCTATAGGACCTCCTTAGTAGCTCGGGTGAGGGCTTTACTTTTGAATCGCCTTCTGGCTGAATCGCCTTCCAGGCTTCAGCGTAGAGCAGGACTGGGATGATCGGGGTCTTATATAGGATCTCCTTAGTTGTTCGAGTGAGGGCTTTACTACTAAATCGCCTTCTTAGCCCGAAAAAACAACGGTTGGCAAGAGTCATTTTATGTTTCATTTCTGACGAGATGTTGTTGTCAGAGGTAACAGCCGAGCCGGGGTAGATAAAGCCCTGTACTGCCTCGAAGTTAAATCTGTCAATGATGACGTTCTGTCCAATTCGTCTATGTGGTGTTGACAATTAAACCCATTTTGCCGCTACCTTCTCTACACTAGAAAACGTGGATATAGCGGCACGTTAAGTCCGTATAGTTCGTCTGTATGAATGCTGTCATATGCGATGTGATCTATTGTGGACTTTCTTGGCCTAAAACAACGCTGATAACGCCGAATAGTCACTGTTTCTGCTCGCGATCCGTGGTAGATGTCATAGTTTTTCATCCTCCTTTTGCCCGGCCCATACTATCGTATTTGCTGGATGACAGTAATGTTTTAAGGAGCTAAGGACTTTCGCTAGTTGTTTGGCTGTACCTATCCTTCCACAAATTTCAGAAACCTGGGCCTCAACCAATAATAAAATTAGTCCTCTCCAATTCTGTTGGTTGGTAGTGTACACCACACCGGGAGTGCCAGCTCCAGCTCTTTTATTCTCTTCCGCGACCATTTCTGTTCAAGCGACCTGACTAACCCTTGTGATTCCTAGATGACCTGTTGTCCGCATATATCGGAGCAGCTCAAATATGTTTTTTACATGTCCATCCTAACTGGGACTGCAGACGCCACCGTTGACTACATCTTGGAAATTCTTCCGCTGCCATCTGGGAAGGATTTTCAACCCCTGTTAATTTTGGTACATGAGTGTCATTTTATTTCCCACCTACCCCACATATCTGTAGAGATATCCGCTGCCAAAGGACGGTCTGGATGCAAGCCTAGCAACTCCACACGAATGGATTGGATGATAGCTGCAGATATTCAGATATTCAAAGATTAGTTCGAAATTATATGTAGGTGGTATATGATGGTAGTATCCAATAAAAAAATAAAAATTTGGGTACACGTACAATAATTGGAAATACCAGTGCAACGGTAATGACTCATTCCAAAGCCACAAAACCATGGAATACCCATCATTCCATGACAACTGGCGCCACCTCCTCTCATGCACTCTCCTTACGTTACAGTTTCATGACCAAAATGTTGCTCTCATAAATCATTTCACATTCACTCTCAACTTGTCAGCTCCACCCTTAATGAAATCTTCTTCCATTCCTTGTGTTTGGATTCACCACCTGAAAATACCCCACCACGAAATTGTATCTCCAAACAAATCTCGGCTCCATCCACTCTCATTCCCAATATCCTTAGAATAATAAATTCTAATTAAGTGGGCTGGCAAGATCTACTCCATCATTCTCTCTCTCTGCTCGACACACATGAGGATCATCTTCATCATATGCCGCGTCGTTGTCGACAGTGCAGTGGCGGTGTGTCCGGGTGAAATGAAGACATCTACGACTGGCACGATGCTGCAGTCTCAATTACCAAGTAAACATTACACACAGGACCCCAACAAAACACGAATCTGCCACAACATAGAGAGAGAAACTTACCAAACATCACAATACGATCGGACCGTACCGCAAACCACATTATTGATAGCTCAAGATGTCCGGTCTTGTAAAATAATTATGATGATGCATACTTCAACCACCACCGCCACCGCCGCCGCCATCATCATCCCATCGCAGCTCATCGCTTCAACTGGATAATTGCAAAAGTCGTTTAGCATTCTGTCCGTCCTGGCAGTCGTCAGAGTCATCTCATCGCATTGGTCCGCGTTTCCTAGGTGGAATGCCAAAGTTTCTATAGCTCGTAACTAGGACTGCAGCAGAACAAAAAAAAAACACACACACATCACAGTCCGGAGTCTCGTGCGTATCCACTATCCAGAGACATGTCATATTTTATGCTCCATGATTTATGACAAAATTCTGAACATTTTCCGAACATACCCGTCGGAACTCGAAGATGGGAGTACTGTGCGCCATTCACACGACCTAGCCCCCAAAGTAAAACTATTCGACGTGATGTTGTGCATTTGTTGCGAATCCGTTCGCATACCAAAAATGGTCAAAAGAAAATTGAGAAGAAATGCTGGCTTACAAATTTGTCCGGCCTGGAGTAGTAACCCCACCTCCAATGGTCGGGCTCATAGTTCCACATCGTCACGGACCAAATAGAAAACTATTGACGCATCGTCATTAGTTTCGAGTTGTTTCGTCTGACGAACAGCATTCTACCACCCGCCCCATGCAACAGTGTGGCGCTGCGCCGGCGCACTGGACCAGTAGCCATAGCCAGTACCGTCCGACGTGGAACGGATCTGCTGATCTATCAATTATTATTAATATTTCAACTTTCATTGATTGGAATTCGAAATTGATGTTCGGCGTTCTGTCAATATTGCCAAAGTTGCATAACAAACAGTTTTATTGATAAGTTTTGCGCTACGTCGTCGGCGGCGGCGCGCCATGATTTAGACATGTTCTAGACAATGACGACGGCGACTACGAAGTACGGCTGCGCAGCACCTCAACGAGGAACACACAGCGAATAGATGTAACAAGCAGCAACATACAATATCGGGGACATCGGCTGGCTACCATAGTGACAACAATGACGACTGATGGTGACATCTTCTGCCGGCTGCTTATCAAATGACCACAGCCAGTGGATGGATCTAGTTATTTGGTCTTAACTTGGCTTAGCGCCGGTGGTAATGGTTCTCATCGGTTGACCAACCACTCCGGGATTCCTTGTTATTGCGAATATTTTTCACATAACATTATGACAAGTTTGTGACAAGTTAAGAACAAATTGGTTGGATGGGGGTTTTTGTTGTTGCATGCGTCAGTGGACCGGGTAT
Organism: Rhingia campestris; assembly: GCA_932526625.1. Taxonomy (NCBI): domain Eukaryota; kingdom Metazoa; phylum Arthropoda; class Insecta; order Diptera; family Syrphidae; genus Rhingia; species Rhingia campestris. The sequence goes on from OW052184.1 coordinate 98,492,626, forward strand.
GTGCCGCACCGCGAGAGGATGACATTTTATTCTGTAGGCATATGTTTGACGATGGTGCGCCGCACAAGAAACACGCTGAAATTGAATAAAAGATGCTGTGACGGACGTGGCGCTAAGGTGATAATTGCGGCAAAATTCCACGGAGGCAAGATGCCTGCATACAAATTGCTGGGAAGTAAGTCATTTGTATCCTGTCACGATTGCGCTGGTATTTTATCGATGTATGTGCCATGAATATTTGAACTCATGTGGCATTCTAGTATTAGAAAGGGTGATGTGGTTGGACTGTGTGTGCAATATTTGTAAACAATGTTAACCTGGTTATTTATTTAGGGCATGTAATGGTTAAGTGAAAATAATCGAACTCGGGATTTTAATACGATTTAATATATCGTTAGTAAAGCAGGACCAAATATTGCTCTTACAGGATCCAGGCAAACAAAATAGAGAATTTATGGTTTTTTTTTTGAAATTTAGTAATTCCTTCCACATTAATTTTCATTCAACTTTTCAAGACGTCGATGTTGGAAAGTTCGGTTTTTCGATTTTTTTAGTCGATTATGTGGTACAGAATCAAAATTCTCCCTATCGGAGCAAGTCAAAACGTACATGGAATGATTACCGCGTGACACGATATTCTGAGAGATGTGTTATATTGGCCCAAATCATAAAAATACGCTTTTCGATAGACAAAATTATAAATATTGGATTTAATGTCCACTAGTGTTACTTACTAGTGCGCGTTGAACTCCTGGCTAGGAATCGAATACTTAACGAGTCGTTGTTGCCCATCCGCTTTATGTGGACTATGACCATTTTATTACCAATGCGTAGTTTTGCAGCCTAGAAAGACCGTCGCAGCGATTGGACGTTGAACTCCTGGCTAGGAATCGAATACTTAACGAGTCGTTGTTGCCCATCTGCTTTATGTGGACTATAACCATTTTATGACCAATGCGTAGTTTTGCAGTTGAATCTTCGCCTAGAAAGACCGTCAGCAGCGATTGGACGTTGAACTCCTGGCTAGGAATCGAATACTTAACGAGTCGTTGTTGCCCATCCGCTTTATGTGGACTATGACCATTTTATGACCAATGCGTAGTTTTGCAGTTGAATCTTCGCCTAGAAAGACCGTCAGCAGCGATTGGACGTTGAACTCCTGGCTAGGAATCGAATACTTAACGAGTCGTTGTTGCCCATCCGCTTTATGTGGACTATGACAATTTTATGTCCAATGCGTAGTTTTGCAGTTGAATCTTCGCCTAGAAAGACCGTCAGCAGCGATTGGACGTTGAACTCCTGGCTAGGAATCGAATACTTAACGAGTCGTTGTTGCCCATCCGCTTTATGTGGACTATGACCATTTTATGACCAATGCGTAGTTTTGCAGTTGAATCTTTGGCTAGCAAGACCGTCAACAGAAATTGGACGCAGCCTTTTTTTATACAGTTCACGCTTCTGCGCTTTAAAGTAAGACCAGGAATTGAAATCGAATTGAAACTTTAACCAACAATCATATGAAATGGCTAAAATCCACAGTGCGAATCGGTTAATACTTTATGCCATTCCATCTTTAATGTGATCGTTCCTAAACAAATTGGCTGGTTTGCATTTTTCTAAAACCTAAGAGGACCACTTTGTACTTACTTACTTACTTACTTATATAAGAGGCGCTACAGTCCGGAATGAACCTGGGCCTCAAATTACATGCTTCTCCAATTAGCCCGGTCCTTCTCTAACTACCTTTTGTCGCACTTCAAGTTGGTTGAGGTCGGTTTCTACTTTTGCGCGCCACTTAAGGCGAGGTCTTCCTCTACTGCGTCTGACATCTGGCTGGGAATCGAATAATCTGTGAGCCGGAGTATTGTGTCCATTCGCTCCACAAGTACAAACAATCTTAAACGTCCAATTCGGGAGTTTTTTTTTAACTATGGGTATATTGCTGTACAGCTCGAATAGTTCATGATTGAATCTTCGTCTCCATAGCCCTTCAACGCAAACGGGACCGAAGATTTTTTTCTCTTCTTCACCCATGCTTCAGCGCCGCAGAGGGTTTTGTATAGGATCCCTTTAATTACTTACTTACTTAAGTGGCGCTACAGTCCGGAATGAACCTGGGCCTCAACCAACATGCCTCTCCAATTAGCCCGGTCCTTAGCTAACTGCCTCCAGTTGCGCACTCCAAGTTGGTTGAGGTCGGTTTCCACTTGTGCGCGCCACTTAAGGCGAGGTCTTCCTCTACTGCGTCCGACGTCTGGCTGGGAATCGAAGACTCTGCGAGCCGGAGTATTCGTGTCCATTCGTTCTACATGTCCTAGCCATCTTAAACGTCCAATGCGGAGTTTTTTGACCAGGGGCATGTCGCTGTACAGCTCGTATAGTTCTTGGTTGAATCTACGTCTCCATAGCCCGTCAACGCAAACGGGACCGAAGATTTTTCGAAGAATTTTCCTCTCGAATCTACCAAGGATTTCTTCATCCGCTTTTGATACGGTCCATGCTTCAGCGCCGTAGAGCAGGACTGGGATGATCAGCGTCTTATATAGGGTTTCCTTAGTAGTTCGAGTGAGGGCTTAACTACTAAATTGCCTTCTTAGCCCGAAGAAACAGCGGTTGGCAAGAGTAATTCTTCGTTTAATTTCTGACGAGATGTTGTTGTCAGAGCTAATAGCGGAGCCGAGGTAGACAAAGTCCCGTACTACCTCAAAGTTATATCTGTCAATGGTGACGTTCTGTCCAATTCGTCGATGTTGTGTGTCCTTTCGTGATGACAGCATATACTTAGTCTTACCCTCATTTACTGCTAAACCCATTTTCGCCGCTTCCTTCTCTATACTAGCAAACGTGGCTATGACATCACGTTGAGTCCTACCAATGATGTCAATATCGTCAGCGTATGCTAGTAGTTGCACCGACTTTTGGAAAATTGTGCCTCTGGTGTTGGATTTGGAGTTTTGCACAATCCTCTCAAGAATAAAATTGAAGAAGTCACATGACAGCGCATCGTCTTGCCTAAATCCTTTTTTGGTATCGAATGTGTCGGTGAGGTCGTTTTCGACCCTGATGGAGCAGCGAGAATTCTCTATCGCCATCCTACACAAACGGACGAGTTTGGGCGGTAAACCAAAACCAGACATGGCTCTATACAGTTCGTCTCTAAAAATGCTATCATATGCGGCTTTGAAATCGATGAATAGGTGGTGGGTATCGATTTGGACTTCTTGAGTTTTTTTCCAGGATCTGCCGAAGTGTGAAAATTTGATCGGTTGTGGACTTTCCTGGCCTAAAACCACACTGATAAGGGCCAATCAGGTTGTTGGTAAACGGTTTCAGGCGTTCACATATTACGGCAGATAGGATCTTGTAGGCGATGTTGAGGAGACTTATGTTTCTGTAGTTGGCGCAGTTCAGAGGGTCTCCTTTTTTGTGGATCGGGCAAACGATGCTGAGGTTCCATTTTTCAGGCATATTTTCATCCGACCAGATTTGGATTTAAGTTGGTGGATGTTACTTACCAGGTCATCTCCGCCTTATAAAAGATCAGCGGGAAGGCCATCATTTCCGGCGGCCTTATTAAGCTTGAGTTTAGATATTGCTTTCCCCACTTCATTTAGTTCGAGTGGTTCGCAGTTTTCGCTGCCGTTGTCAATATTAAATGGTTCGTTCTGCCTAACAGCGGAATGTTGTTCGTCATCGCCGTTTAACAGTCTGCAGAAGTGGATCTTCCATATCCTGAGCATCGACTGTGTCTTAACTACGATATTTCCTTGTTCATCTCGACAGGATTCTGTTCGAGCCTTGTATCCTTGGCTTTGACGTTTTACACTTTGGTAAAATTTGCGAACATCGTTCCTGGAGTGGCACCTCTCTATATCCTCGATCGCGCGCTTTTCTTGCTCTTTTTTCTTCTTGCTGAAAAGCCGATGTTCTTCCCTTCTTCTTTGCCTATAGAGCTCAATGGCAGCTCTCGTCTTCACCTGCAGCTTAGCCTTGTAGGCCTCGTTCTTGGCTGCGAGCATCTGTCGGCATTCCTCATCAAACCAGGGGTTTCTTGCTGGTGGGCGCGAGAAACCTAGCACATCAGTTGCGGCTGATCGAATGGCCTGTTGGCATCGTTGCCATTGCTCTTCGACATTCGATGCTGGTGGTATGGTGTTAATCGAGAGGTTAAGGGATACGCGTTGTGCGAAGGTCTTGGCGGTCTCTTGCGATTGCAGTCTTCCGACATTAAAGTTTTTCACAGTATTTCTGGATAGTTGTGGCGTGGTGGATATCCGCATTCTTACCTTGGCTGCTACAAGGTAGTGATCCGAGTCGATGTTAGCTCCTCGGAATGTTTGGACATCCAAAATACTGGATGCGTGCCTCTTATCTATCGCAATGTGATCAATTTGGTTGACCGTTCGTTGATCTGGAGACCGCCATGTCCCCTTATGGATATCGAGGTGAGGAAACCGTGTGCTGGCTATAGTGGCATTTCGTTCCGTAGCGAAATCAATTAGCCTAAGTCCGTTACCAGACGTGTTGTCGTGTAGGCTATGTTTTCCGACAATACTTCTAAAGATGTCTTCTCTTCCTACCTTTGCGTTAAAATCTCCCAGCACGATTTTAACATCGTACTTCGGTAGTCGCTCATAGGTTTTATCGAGGAGCTCGTAGAAGCAATCCTTAGCTATATCATCTTTTTCTTCCGTCGGAGCGTGAGCGCATATAAGGCTTATGTTGGCGAATTTGGCCTTGATGCGGATTGTTACTATGCGTTCGCTAATGTCTTGGAAACATAAGACTTCTTGCCTAAGTCTGGCACTTATAACAAATCCGCATCCGAATAGTCGCTGTTTCTGCTCACTATAACACGGTCCGTAGTATATGTCACAGTTTTTCATCCTCTTTTTGCCCGGCCCATCCCATCGTATTTCCTGGATGGTAGTAATGTCTGCTTTGTAGCAGTTTAGCGCTTCCGCTAGTTGTTCGCCTGCACCTCTCCTGTTTAATGTTCTCACATTCCAGGTGCAGATACGAACGTCGTTGTCCTTTTTTCGTTTAGCAGGGTCGTCAACAATAAAATCAGTCCTTTCCGAGGCTATTGGTTGCTTCGTAACCATGTTTTTTTTCTGTGGGTGGGTAGTTAACCCAAAGCACAACCCCCAACCTGGAGGGCCAGTTCCAATTTATTAGATACCCCTAGGACACGGGGCCATCAGTATCCACTACGGGATTGAGCGCTGCCGTTGGCCTTTCGGTTCATCCGCCACCATCTCTGTTCAAGGGGCCTCACTAAACCTTGAAATTCCTAGACAACCTGTTGTCCGAATATGTCAGAGCAGCTCATCTAGGTTCGCCTGGGACAGCAGGCCGGGTATTCATCCGTGCCATTCTCACCAGGGTGTTTATAGTGTTGCTGTTTTTCGTCGTGTTATCAACACTCGCACTTATCATTTAGCAAGTCAAATCCGGTTGGATGAGACCAGTACCCGATGGTTACCACTTGGAGGTAAAGATAAGCACATTTGATGTGTAGTCAGAGTTGCAACACTGGGCATTGCCAAGTTAACGCCAATCAGAGTCTACCCTCGTTCTACAACACCCAACCATCTATCCCTTTAGTAGTTCAGCGAGAATTCTCCATCGTCATCCTTCTCAGCTGGACTAGTTTGGGCGGTATGCCAAATCTAGACATGGCTCTATATTTTTTTTTTTTAATTTTGACCTGCCTAAGCAGAAATATACACATCGACCTAAAATATCTATTGTGCTTGCCGTCAGATGTTTTTTAGATTAGTAGATAGAAGATTTCCTCAGTTCTTCGGGACTTAAAAATTCCCTGAAGAAAGATTCCCTTCTCATACCGTAACGGGCCGGGCATTCACATATGATATGCTCGGCTGTTTCGTCTTCTTCTAGACATAGTCTGCACTCCGGTGAGTCGACTAGACGCATTTTGTTTAGGTGATATCGCAGACCGTGATGACCAGTTATGTAGCCGACTAAGTTTTTGATATCGTGCCTGCGAAGATTTAGTATCTTATTGGCATCTGATTTGAAGGGCTGAATAGCTCTTTTGGCCTGTCTTAGGCCTGGGATGTTTCCCCAGTATGAAACACATTTGTTTTGTTCCCAGTTTTTTATGACCAGATTTATGGATGATTTGGGGATTGCACAGAAGGGTTCAGGTCCAATGAAGGGGGTTTCCGAACCTTTTCTGGCTAGTTCATCAGCTTTTTCGTTACCTTCAATTCCCTTATGTCCGGGGACCCACCATAGTCTGGTTTTGTTCCTGGAACTGAGTGTTTGGAGGGAGTTGAAGCAGTGAAGTACTGATTTGGAGTCAATGATGTGTGAGCTAAGGGCTTTTATAGCTGCTTGACTGTCCGTGAATATATGGATGTTTGCGCCTTTAATACCTGAGTTGTGTATTAGGTTGCGCATTCTTTTATGGCAAGGAGCTCAGCTTGGAATACACTAGGGTTTTTCCCATAGTAATGAGATGTTTTTATTTGGTCCATGTATGCCAGCTCCTACCCCTGAGTCCATTTTAGAACCATCCGTATACCACTTTAGGCCGTTTAGGCAGTTTGGTGGGTTGTTGCTAAACCATGCTTCTCTGGTTGTGATCTCCGTTGAGAATCTTTTGTCGAAGCATAGGGTCTTTGGTAAGCGGTCTGTAACCGCACAGATCATGTCAAGTTCTGGAAGTTCGGATAGAAGGTCAATTAGTTTAAGATGTTCACTAATGTTTAATTCTTCCGCTTGTGTCAAACTTGCTGAGCTGCGAATTGCCACTTTTTTTTATATAAATGTGGAGGGGTGTTAGTCCTATTAAGGCTTCTATAGCCGCTGTGGGATAGGTAGTTGTTTTTTGGGTGACTTTGTTCCACCATACTATTGAAGCGTATGTTATAATGGGCCTGACCATGATCGTGTAGATCCAGTGTGTGGTCTTTGGAGAGATTCCCCAGGTTTTACCATACATGCTTCGGCAAGCCCAGAAAGCTTTGGTTGCTTTTTGAATTTTGTTGTGGATGTGGGAGTTCCAGCTTAGTTTTTTATCGAGGATCACTCCAAGATATTTTACTTCGTTGGAATACTCAATGTGTGTACCATTAATTGAAATTTGGGTAAGATTTAATTTCCTCCTTGTTGTAAAAGGGACGATGAAAGCCTTGCTGGGGTTTATAGAAAGACTTTCTTTACTACACCAGTCTATGACTATCTTAAGGGCGTTTTGCAAACGTGTTGTAACTTCGTTTGGTTCTTTGCCCTTTATTATGATGACTAGGTCATCGGCGTATCCAATTATATTGAAACCTGCATTACTTAGGTCTTGAAGTAGGTTATCGATAACCAGAGACCATAGTTGGGGTGAGAGTACTCCTCCCTGAGGGCAGCCTTTAACGGCTGTAACTGATACTGAGGTCAGTGCTGATGAAGCAGTTATTTTCCGACTTTCAAGCATCGCTTTTATCCATTTGATGGTGGGGTGATCTTTTCTTCTATGAGTCAAATCATTTGATATGGAGTCATATCCAGTGTTGTCAAAAGCACCCTCTATGTCTAGGAAGGCACATAAAGCTACTTCTTTGTTTTCGTATGCACTTTTTATTTGTGATGGCTCTATATAGTTCTTCTCTACAAATGCTGTCGTATGCGGCTTTGAAATCGATGAATAGGTGGTGGGTATCGATTTGGACTTCTTGGGTTTTTTTTCCAGGATCTGCCGAACTGTGAAGATTGGATCAGTTGTGAACTTTCCTGGCCGAAAACCTGATAAAGGCCGATCAGGTTGTTGGTAAACTGTTTCATTACGGCAGATAGGCTATTAGAGGCGATGTTGAGGAGGGTCTCCCTTTGTGGATCGGGCAAACGATGCTAAGTTTCCATTCTTCAGCCATACATTCATCCGACTAAATTTGGCCTATGAGTTAGTGGAAGTTACTAACCAATTGGCGGAAGGCCGTCGTTTACGGTTGCCTTGTTTAGCTTGGGTTAAGATATTGCTATCCTTACTTCACTTAGGTCGGGTGGTTGGTAGTTTCTGCCGTCGCGTCGTCGACAATGACAGCGTCATCGCCGTTTAACAGTCTGCAGAAGTTGTTCTTAAACTTATATCCTCAGCACCGACTTTGTCTCAACTCAGATATTTACTTGTTCATCTCGACAGGATTCGGTTCGAGCCTTGTAACCTTGGCTCTGACGTTTTACACTTTTTTTTACACCTCTTTATATCCTCGACCGCACTCTTTTCTTCTTTTTGAGAAGCCAGTGTTATTCCCTTCTTCTTTGTCTATAAGCTCAATGGCAGATCTCGTGTTCGCCTGCGGCTTAGCCTTGTAGGCCTCGTTCTTGGTTGCGAGCATCTGTCGGCATTCCTCATCAAACCATTGTTCTTCGACATAAGATGCTGGTGGTATGGTGCGAATCGAGTGGTTAAGGGATACGCGTTGCGCGAAGTCCTTAGGAGTCTTTTGCGATTGCAGTCTTTCTTCCTTAAATTTTTTCACAGTATTTCTGGTTTGGTATTGTCCGAGTCGATGTTAGCTCCTCGTAATGTTCGGAAATTCAAAATACTCGATGTGTGCCTCTTGTCTATCGCAATGTGATCAATATGGTTGACTGCCTGATCAATTTGGTTGACTGTTCGTTGATCTGGAGACCGCCATGTCCCCTTATGGATATTGAGGTGAGGAAACCGTGAGCTGGTTATAGTGGCATTTCGTTCCGTAGCGAAGTCAATTAGCCTAAATCCGTTACCAGACCTGTTGTCCTGTAGGTTGTGTTTTTCGACAGGACTGCTAAAGATATCTTCTCTTCCTACCTTGGCGTTAAAATCTCCCTGCACGATTTTAACATCGTACTTCGGTAGTCGCTCATAGGTTTTGTCAATGAGCTCGTAGAAGCAGTCTCTCGCCATGGCATATTTTTCCTCCGTTGGAGCGTGAGCGCATATAAGGCTTACGTTGGCAAATTTGGCCTATAACAATGCGTATACCAAATCCACATTCTAGTAGTCGCTGTTTCTACTCACTATAAAACGGTCTGTTGTAGATGTCACAGTTTTTCATCCTCTTCTTGTCAGGTCCATCCTATCGTATTTCCTGGATGGCAGTAATGTCTGCTTTGTAGCTGCTTAGGGCTTCCGCTAATTGTTCGCCTGCATGTCTCCTGTTTAATGCCCTCACATTCCAGGTGCATATACGAACGTCGTTGTCCTTTTTTCGTTTAGTCGTCAACAATAAAATCAGTCCCATTTCGAGGCTATTGATTGCTTCGTAGCAATACTTTTTTCGATGGGTGGGTAGTTTACCCAAAGCACAACCCCCAACCTGGAGGGTCAGTTCCAATTTGTAAGATACCCCTATGATCCTCTACGGGATTGACCGCTGCCGTTGGATTTCGGCTCATCCGCCGCCATATCTGTTAAGGCATTGAGGGGCTGACTTACCCTTGAAATTCCCAAATATTCTGTTGTCCGAATATGTGGAAGTAACTCATCTAGGTTATGAGCTAGGTTCGACGCCACCGTTGACTCCATCTTGGGAGTTCTTCCGGTGTCGCCATGTGTTGCCGAAAGTGGTGTAGAATCATTCGAGTCAAATGTTTAAGAAATTTCTTTTGAAATAAACAAAACAAAAATATTTCACCGACCACGGGAATGGTAAAATCCTTTGCCTAGCAATCAAAAATGAACAAGGGATGATGTAGGTTATGTATTAGCAAACGTTTTTTTTTCACACTAAAAACAAATCAACTCCAACATATAAAACCTTCTTGATAGATAAGCTTCAGCACCCTAAAAACATTTTAGCTTTGTTAAACTTTCCATTGCAAAAGCACAGTGACACATTTAAATCACCCGCGCACCTTACAATCGCATAGATACAATGTTTACAAAGCACATCACGATCATTGCAAATATGCATCGGTTTGCTAATACTAATGTAAATTAATTTAAATTGCTTCTGCCCTTATTTGTATTTGTTTGGCGAAAAACCTACCATCTTCTCGTGATCAGGTTGTCGCAATATGTCACTGGGTTACATGTTTCCTCCATGTTCATCCAATCGCAGATAATCGTAGATAAGCCAGGCTACTCTTAGTTTCTGTGATTAGTAAAGCTCTATAACGACTACTAGGTCCAGAACTAAAGAGCACTAGTAGATTCAAATGGAAATTACACCTTTTATTGGACCTGATTTCCAAAACAATGAGCGCTCGCTCTCCTCGTGAGATCTCCAAAGCAGAGTAACAATTTTCGGGCAAGGTAAAGCAGAGCAAACCAGAGACCATTCTAGTTTGGTCGTTGTAATTGTATCTGCATCGAACGTCAGAAGATTGGGAAGATCCTAAATGAGCATTTTCGACGAAATATTTTTTTTTTTTTCGTTTCTTTTTCTCTCAGTGGAAATTAAAAGTTTCCATGCCATCTTTAGCTGCAACCTTAATGGAGTAGTTGCCCCTTGAAATTAAGTGCACGATCTGTTCGGCTAAGATCGAGGTCGGTATTCTATGTTAATTTCTTAGCTGTGGTAAATAGTTACAATTGCGCTATGCAGATCGGATCTAATCGTTGTATACTGGCAAAGATGTCTTTACTGAGTTTGCTGTCAATAAGAGTTGCTTCCCATGAGAGTAACGTTTTTATTTTATTTTTGTATTAGATTGCCTACTTTGATATCGTTTTCGTGAAGATCAGTCAACTTGAGGTATTAATTAGTAATCAAGTGCAAGGTTAGAGGGAAGTAATTAAAAATACATTTTGTAAGAAATCTTTTGGGTGAGTTATTATAGAAAAAATTGCTAAATTTCCTCTAACTTATTAAGTGGAAAGAAATTTATTTGCTTAAAACTTTATGGCATGTAAAAAGTGGCTGATCAGTCACTTTATAAATTTCGTCTTAAAACATTTTTGAGCAACGCCACCTTCGATCATTTAAAGCAAGTAAAAGTGAGAAAATAGTTCGGGGACTATGCCGGAACGCCTGAAGATTACCGGTATAATAAAATTTGTAAAATCAAGCAACTGGATATAAGTGGACGGGTAATGATACATCAATAGCTGCACGTAACACAAGCTTTCATATATGTAGCGAATAAATGAGTATATTACACGCTACATTTCTTTTTTCTAATTCTTCGGCCGATATACACTGCGCGTCATCAGGTTAGCACAGCTTCATCAGCCTAATACGATTGCTTCTGATTTTGTTGTTGTTAACTTGCAGTTACTTTTTTGTTTTCTATTTTTCTCATCTTTGTATGTACTATCATTGGCAAAGAGAACATGCAATAACAATGTACCGTTATATGGTTTTTGCTATTTTCTTTTAGTTTTAATTGAAATATGAGCTTAATTTTTGCGTCATCAGGTTAGCACATGCACCTTGTCTTTCATTTATCTTCGGAATTTGAACACGTATTGGCACCAAATTTTAATTACTGCTCAAGTGATCCATTTTTTTTTTTTAAATTGGGTAAAGGAAAAATGCTATCGGTTGAAGAGAAAACAAAAATCGAAGCTTATAAATAGCTCAGGTTTTCAATAAGGGAAATATCAAAAAAAGTTGGCAGAAGTCGAAAAGTGATATACATTTTTTTACGTAATAAGTCGGGATATGGTCGAAATAATAAAGGCGGTAATAATAAAGTGATTTCCGATGCTGATAAGAGAGCAATTTTGAGAAACGCATCCAACGCTCATGAATCTACCGCTAAGATCAGGGCAAATGTTGGTGTTAAAGCTTATCTACTGTTCAAAGGGTGATAAGGAATGCTCCACAATTGAAAAGATTAAAACTAAAGAAAAAACCACCACTTAACGATGCTCGAAAAAAAATGCGATTAAATTTCGCGCGAGAGCACATGGCCTGGAAATCTGATTGGCATTATGTTGTCTTTTCGGATGAAAAGAAATTTAATTTGGAAGGACCCGATGGATACAACTATTATTTCCATGATCTTCGGAAGGAGGAACATCAGTTGGATCGACTTCATAGTTGTGTGGGCGGTGTGATGGTGTGGGGACCTATCTCCTACTATGGTACGTGCGAGCTGCAATTTTTGAACACAAATATGAATGTAAACACTTATAAAAACGTACTGGAAACTGCTTTTCCCCATTTTAAAAATTTATTTGGAAATGTGCCATGGCGTTTCCAACACGACAATGCTCCGATTCACACTGCCCGGGTGATTAGGTCTTGGATTGAAGCACAAAACGTCGATTTATTGAAGTGGCCGCCTTACTCACCGGACATCAATATAATAGAAAACGTATGGGGATGGCTGGCTCGCAAAGTTTACGAATCTGGCAGGCAATATTCTACCAAAGAGGAATTAATTGAAGGCATTAAAAGCGCTTGGTTAGCCATTTCCTTGAATTATATTGGAAAGTTGTACGAATTGCTTCCCAATCGGATCTATGAGATGATTCTCAACAAGGGATGATCGACTCATTATTAAAATTGTAAAAAAATGTTTAAATTAGTTAATTTATAAGTTTAAAAATAAGTTCTTACCTGAAAAAGTTAAAAAAAAATTAAAAAAAAGTGACGTGTGCTAGCCTGATGACCTAATTTAAATTTTGAATTTTTCAGTTGATTTCGAAAATAAATTATAAAAAAATATTGACAAATAGAGAAACACTAATTTTTGTTTTATTTAGTTGAAAATTGATTTGTTAATAATCGCTAGAATTTTTAGAATTTTAGCTTTCTTACTTTTATTAGAAATGAGCGAAAACTATTAAAAGCAGGGGTGTGCTAACCTGATGACGCGCAGTGTATTAAATCTTCCTAGTTTTATAGACTTGATAGTCCAATTTATAAGTCGATTCGTATTGGATCAATTGCTTGAATTCTAAGTGGTTTGGTAAGGTTAGTGGGTTGATGAGATAGATAATGATAATCCACTCATTGCACTCAGGTCCATGTAGACCTATTCTGAAAGCAGTTGGAGGGTTTACGTGTTTGTTTAGCTCTTTTCTTGGCGTCGTTGATGGCCATTATTTCTAACCAATCAAATGGGGTTGCAAATGCAAAAAATTGGTAAAGGGAGGATTCGGATAGATCCGTCAGGTGGTTGAAAAAGTGTTTTCCTATAGTTTTTTTTTATAACGAATCCCGTATGGTTATATTCAGCCCTATCGAGGTATCCGTCGGAGCGGACAATTTTTCGCAACTCATACTTCGCCGGAGGTTCAAATTCCATTCGAAGTATGTGTCATCGAAAAAAAATACTACACAGACGCGACGGCTTCACTTCACTACAATTCGTAAATAAATTCCGCGAAGAATTTGTGTCGGGGAAATCGGAAAAAGAATGGCACTTAGCCGTCAAAAATTGCACGAAAAATGCACCTGAACGCACTTCAACGCAATTCGCCGGGGTGCGTTACAAAATGTCGGAAAATTATTCCGAACAGCTTTTCGGAGGAATTCCTCGAAGCTTAAATCTCCCGAATCGTACAAAATCGGAGAATTTTCTGCTCCGACAGATACCTCGATAGGGCTGACTATGGCTTTTGGCTTTTCAGTAAATACCCCAAGGGGAACGTGGCTAATGATCGGAAGAAACAAAGCTGTGAAAGTATGTACATATTCTTGTCCTATAGACCATCATACTAAGTAATCTACTTCAACTCTAAGTAGTCTACTTCAACTCATTCTACTAAATAATTCTTACTTAGATCCTTCATTCACATGCCTACAGAAGCTAGACATTCTAGCCCCTGTGTATACATTTAATGATGTAAACGGATTTAATGTCACCAACTCGTACTGGTCTATTTCTCTTAAACGATTGATATCTATTTTTAACATTATCGTACAAAGAGAAAGGTATTGTTTTCGCAAAAACGTTCGACGTCGGGATTTTATTTGATTCTTATATTACGATGATAGCGGAACCTGAAAAAATGTTTTTTTTTTTGGAATTCCGTCCGTCTCGTCGGTCCGCATGTCCGTAATGGTCTCTCCAGCCCTAACGGCTTGACCGATTTTCATCAAAATTCTTATCCAGGGTTTTTTTTAACTTTCTCTTACGAAGAGAAATTCCGGAATAAACATTCCTATAATCACATTTCGACATTATTTCTGTCATTTTTAGCAAATAATGAAAATCATAAAAATCTCTAATGCTTGCGATTTGATGTAACGCATAACTCGCTGTGAAAGAGAAAGTTGCGTACGTCCCAGTCGTACACCCCCCACTCGTTTTGTCTTAATTCTAGGCCATTTTTTGTACCTGCCGTATATAAATTATACATAAACTCAATTTTTTCGAAATCGGCTCTAACGATTTTGATTAAACTTTATATATTCAATCTATTAGCAAAACAAAACTGCATACAAAGTTTTTTTTTCGAGAAAATCCATAGTACGGATTTTTGCATTTAGGTCATATAAAGCATATAAAGAAAATTGTCCATTTCTCGCAAACTATTTTGTTAAATATACTAATACAGTCGCCTCCCTCTAAGTCGAATTTCCCTCTAACTCGAATTTTAATTCAAATTTTAGCGCCATATTTTGGTATACCCCTCAATTTTCCATACAAAAAACCATCCTCTAAGTGGAACTCCCTTTTAGTCGAAATTCCCTCTAAATCGAATACATTCTTTCGATTCTTGGTCTATTTTCAATCCCTCTAAGTCGAATGTTTTATATTTTGCGGAAAAAATAAACAAAAAAAGTCACCCTCTCGCAACTCTTATTAATAAACATCAAGCACACATAGTGGCATACTCTGACTCTCTCAGTGGCTTCGCGTCCACCACCGTGCGCCTCTGTATGTAACGTGTGCTGCTCATTCCTTGCCAACAAGAATGACAATCTGCTCTACACTTGAAAACAGTTAGGTATCCAAGTGGTTTTCTTGCTTCATTGTGTGCAAGTATTTGAAATCAACTTTAAAAAGAGATTTTTTTTTTTAAATTTATTAAAAATTTATTAAAATAAATATAATAAATTATTAATACTTAAAATTAATCATTATTACATAATTTTTTTTAAATTTTTAATAATTTATAAATAACATACTGACATCTACAATCTGCAATTGAAAGGACAGATGATGTACCGGATGAGATCCAACACTGCCTTTTTAAAATAGAATCCTTTTATACCCTATCCCATAGGGGTATATTAGTTTTGACATTAGGTTTGTAACATAGAGAAATAATTTCGATGCAAAGTATATGCATCGATTCAGAATTGCTAGCTGAGTCGATTAAGCCATGTCTGTCTGTCCGTCCGTCTGTGTGTCACCGATTTTTGGGCCTTAAAATTTGAGCTAGAGTGTTGATATATCCGCCCACTGTCACGCCCTCTTTTTAGAAAAACGTAGTTTTTAGCCAAACCGTAAGGAATTTTAAAAAAGTGCATATTTAGACAATCCTTAAATCTATATTTCGTATTTTGGGGGCGTTTTTAGTAAATTACGCTTTTTGTCCAAATTTTAAAAAGTTCGAAAAAACTTTTGATGCAAATACTTCCGTAATGATATTATAAACATTTGTCTATAGATCATTTTCACCTACGACCACTTTTTGGGGGCGTTTTCGTACAAAAAAACATTTGTATACCCCATCCCAAGGCATTAGCAATAGAAATACGTTGTTTTTATGTCGAACCACAAAAGGTTTTGATAAACTGTCTGAACAATAGCTATGTTGCGACAATGTTATTTTCTGTATTTTATAGCCATAAAGCCTACATTTTGAGGATACTAATTTTAAGAATGGGATGGGATAGAGTATTCAACGATCCGGACAGCGGATTGTAGCCTTCTCATATTTTTTTTAAACGGGTGAATACTCTAACTACTGTTATTATTCAATCAAAATAATCAATTTTTTTTAAGTAATTTTATTTGAATAATATTTTCATAAGGATACATATGTATTTATGAATTAATGAATAGATAATTAAAGCCAAAAGCTTCTCTTTATTTAGTTAACTCATTTTTTTAATTTTTGTAAACTTATTTTTAAACACAATAAAGTATTTTAAACAAAAAAATATTAATCATTCTAACGCGAACTTTTCCAAAACTCCCTATTACTCAAACCAATTTTGATATCCCGTGAAAATTCGACTTAGAAGCTTAGTACGCTGCTCGAGCGAAACTAAATTTTAGCTGCTCTCCATTATTTCTCTCCAAACACTAGCTAAAATCCTCGCTAAATTTTGACACAGAGTGCTTTGTGGATAAGTGTTACAACAAACAGCTGTTCTTTGAAAAATAAGTTTATTTCAACAACTCAATAGCACAACAGAAAAAATTAATACGATGTGTCAAAATTTAGCTTGAGAAAATGACCCGAACTATTAATGGACGCGCTAAATTGTGACAGATACATCCAGTACAGTCTGAAATGAAAGTTTGATTTTTTAGCTGAAGCAGCGTACCGCTCGGCTAAATGGATTCGCTTAAATTTAGCTCAGCTAATTTTTGGAGAGAATTTTGTATGGGAGCTAAAATTAAGCTCGAGCAGCGTACTAAGCTAGAGGGAGGAGACTGTATTACTGTTTGCAACAATTCCACTTAATTAATTTCGACCCAACTAGCCCTAAATTTCCTTTCCTTTCTCTATTTTTTCCGTTGCCACAACAAACTTATATCATTTAAAGCCCAGTACGCAGCTCGCGCAAAATTTTATCTCCCATACAAAAATCTCTACAGAAATAAAATTTAACGAGTAAATTTATCAGTGCAGTACGCAGCTTGCGAGATAAATTCTTAACTTCATAAAGATTGGACACGCAAAATGTAGGTAGGGTATAAAAATATTATGTGTTATACGAAAAGTATTATACTCGGCGGATGACAGGTCTCCACTTATTTATCTCGCGAAATGAATGTGCCAGGCAATTAAATCGGTGAAATTTTAATAAAAAATAAAAACAAAATGGAAGAAAATTCGATGGAAGAATATTGCGCGACTGATTATCTGACATTTAATGACATTTGCGAATGTATGACATTTACCGGACTCATCTGTTTATGCTGTGTACGAATTTAGCGAGCATGTATCTTTGGATTGGAGAAAACTAGTGGAGAGTAGTAAAGATAAAACTTAGCGCGAGCTGCGTACTAAGCTTAATGCGCAAACACTAACGCAAACACACACACACACACACACACACACACACACACACATCTTCGCATTATTATTCACTACTGGCGCCATTTTATCATTACTTTATGACTTAGATACGACTTTCTGTACATTAAATATAATAACCTATAACTAGCGCTAGTCTGTGTTGTAAATTTGTTTATTGGTAAAGGATTTTTGAAAAGTGTGGAGATTAAAATTTTAGTTGTTGCTAAAAATGATTATTAATAACGCCGATTGTGTAATTTGTTAAATTCTCTCTCACAGTCCCACTCGCTTTGAAAGAGAAAATTGCATACGACCAAGTCGTGCACCCACCACTCGTTATCTTTCTGCTTATGTACAATTGGTTTCAGTTCGTTTGAGTGTGTATAAAAGTTTCGACTAAGTTGTAGCAAAAGTTTCAATAGAGCCTCTCGGGTGTACTTTGTACTTTTTTTTGGTTTGTTAGGACCCTTAACCTAACCTTTTCTCAGAAGCTTTCATGTGTGGGTATTTACTTTTACATGATGGTGTGACCTCCAGATTTATGTTGAATCCACATGGCTGAGTTTAAATAAGCTTTTCCTGCGAATTTTGCCACTATTTGAATGAATTGTGAGATCATTGCGAGAGGAGGTCCAGTAAACAATATTTAGGTGTTGCCACAGACCGGACGGTTAGGAATCGAACATAGACCTTCTGCACAGCGGTTCATGACTTTTACTTCTAAATTTATTTTTATATAACACTTTAATTATTGACTTACTAGAAAGATATGCTCAAATCTTATTTATTATTAACAATTTAACTTAATTCAACTAACTGGCCTTTAGCGACTTAAACTTATTCCTAACATTATGGTAACTTACTTTCGGCCTAAAATTTACTAAATTACTTCTGTGTATATTTTATTTGTTATTTGCGTTAAAAAAAATTCTAAACAAACCCACTTACGGATAAATAAAATTTAATTGGGTTGGTAAGCACTTATTGTCAATTTTCCCCGCGTATTTGCCATTTAAATTGCGTATTTGTGCATGTCTCGGCATTGTTTCTTTATTGTTGGAAGCCTCTTGCTAATTATTTGCATAGTATGACTTAAAACTAAGGAGTAGACTACAAGTGTACAAAACCTCAACCTACAAATTTGATCAACCTAAGCTGCACTCAGTTACAAAAATGCGTCGGCGGTTCATAGCACTAACCACCTAAGCCCTCCTTATTAAAACACTTATGTGCAACTCAAACTTCCCTTGACAACTTCACTTTAACTTTACATAAATCCAAATATAATAAGACTTATATCACATCGCTTACAAAATATGTCTGAATAAAATTACGCAAAACGTAAATCGTGTGCGCCTTCCGCTCCTGAAATGAATTTTTAATTCCTGATATTAAACGCATTTATCGCCTTCAATATCGATTCCATGTATCTGCACCTCACCCTATTCACTTAACCACCACTCCATATAGACAAACAAAACAAATGACTGTGTTGCTATTTTCAATGTTAACATTAACTCATTGAAATGCAGCAGTTAGCACATATGCGCTAATGGTCAGAACCCATCGGTGATCAACACTTCAAACTACAAAACCTCAACCTCCGTTGGGCCATAATTGGTAAGGAAATTCGCCAATCCGTCAGTTTAACCTGTACGTTGGTCAGGTGCAGTACTGGTACTAAATGGGGCTCACACAGCACCAGCACGGAACACGATCGTTGGCCCGAATATCATGAGGATGGAATGAAAAGTTCCTATAAAGCTTTTATTCAATTTTCATTCTCTTCTGGTGCGCTATAATCGTTTCTTTTCTGAAAACATATTCAGCGCATCTCTTTCTGAAGAGAAGAACGGTTAAAGTCAGTTTGTGTCTCTTTAATCCCATCGATTTGTACACCTTTTCCAGTGTATCTCATTCTATTGAAGCTATAGAAGTGCGTTTGTAGCAACACACGAATATAACATTGGACTTATGTGCTTGCTATAATGACCAATGGCATGATGAACAGTTGCCCGAAGCAGTTATTACTGATATTGGGACTAAGGTAGGTGTGTATCGATGGTTTTGCTTTTGTTTTTCTGTTTTATTATGTTGTTGCTTCAAACAGCCAAGAGATGGAGTTGCTTGTACTGAAATTAGAATTTATACAATTTTGTGATGAAGTATCTTTTTGAGTTTTTCTGTACGGTATATGGTGTTTGTAAGCTTAAAGGCCTGCTCAGAATGCATATCTGTAGCTGGTATCTGTAGCTGAGTGAAAAGTTAAAAACAAGGCAACCCATAAGCGCTTACACAATGTGTATCTTCGTTAATCAGTAGCTTGAAGTTGAATAGAGGGCAGCTTCATGCAAGAAATGTAACTGTCTTTTGACAGCGATGCAAGATACCAGCTACAGATATGCATTCTTAGTGTGACACAAGTGACACAAGTTTTTTGTGATATTAAATATTTTTATTACTTATATTTTAGACATGAGTCTTGAAAGCGACCACAATCTGATGAAGTCAATTCATCGATATGTTTTCTTTGTCTAACGATAAGACAGGACACAATCTGATGAAGTCAAATCGCGGATAAATACTGTCTCACACAACTTATAAATAACAAAAATATTGATTTCTATTAAGGAATCATTTTATAGTTTCATATTAGTCTTATTAATTGTTAATCCCATGTAAGGAAAGCGTAAGATTCTTCTCACTTCAGAGTGGTCTAAATATTAGGTGTGGTAATTAGCTGATTTTCATATACAGCTGATTTCAATATGCAGTCGTCTCCCTATAAGTTGAATTTTTACGGGACAGCAAAATTAGTTCGAAAAAAGTGAGTAAATGGGATTAATGTTTTTGTTTTATTTAAAAGTCTTTATTGTGTTTAAAAATAAGACTAAAAAAATTAAAAAAATAAATTAAAAATAAAGAGAAGCTTCTTGCTTTTATTGCTCATAAATTGTCAAATATCTTATCAAAATATTGTTCATATAAAATTACTTTTAAAAAATTGTCACTTTTGATTGAGTAATTACAGTAGTTAGACCTCAGTGTTGGACCTCATCTGGTACATCATTTGTCGTTTCAATATCGGATTTCAATATTCCAATGGCGTTTTAAATGTCATCCTTCTCCGGGATTTCAATATCAATTTATTCAGCTTAACTTCATCGTTAGCATCAGCAGCATGTGCTTGTGCTTTCGCTTCCAAAGATTATGAATTCTATACAGATGACGCACTCCATAGAAGAAAAATTGTTCTATGGCGGGTCGTGCTGGCACAGTCCGCCAAATGTTTTTGTTCTTGTTTTTCGTGTGTTTTCATGCACACCGCCCGCCCGCTACTTTTGCTACTGAGCAAAAGTTTCTGTTTTTTGTTCTCAAAGCGTCATCTGTATAGAATTCATAATCTTTGCTACAATAAAGTCATCGACTTTTTCATAATCCTTCCAATTCACGCCTTCAACATTACAATCAGTATATGCAAGCCTGTACCAGATCACCTCGATTTCATTGGTATCATTGTTTAAACATCTGAATAAGTTCAGCGAAATATCATCTTCATTCGGCGTGTTTTTTTTCTAAATCTATACAGGCTTATTTTCACATGAGAAAGAAAACGTTAATCGTTGATCTGGCATCACTGATACTGAAACACGTATCCGCCAACAGATGGCAGTTTGGGGTTTTAAATTTTGCTGTGTTATTTATTTTTTTTGTAATTATAAACAAAATTTTTTTCACTACTACACTTATTTTAAAATAATTTCACATCAAATTATTTCATAAAACACTGATTTTTCACCTATTTTGCAGCGTAATACTTACTGGTTGTGGTATCAGCTGCTTTATTTTCCAATTTTATCATTTTCGACAGCCGTTTTCGAAAAGTACTAAAAAAAATAGGTTTGGTAGCACATTTTCTACCCAGGCTAAGGGCGTAAGACTGGATAATTATCCAGGTTTCGCAAAATCTATATAGACTAAGGTGTTGTTGTATTTTACACGTAAATTGTTTGCTAAGCCTATATAGATTTGGAGTGAAGAGAAAAAAAAAAAACACGCCTATTGTCCCATGTCTCGGCCTCAGATCAGGCCTTTTTGAAACAATTCTCAATATTCAACGTAGTTACATTCCGCAGCCATGCTTTTAAAATTTCTCGAACACGGTCAAGCATATCTTACAGTAGTCCTTTATTTTTGGGTTCCTAAATCCTTGAGATCATGATAAGTCCAAGGCGCTTATGGTGTACCTACTTTCAAGTTTAATATAATATCCATGTCCATCTGCTGATATATTGAGGTCATGTTGGGAGGGAAATACTCAAGCTTTATGAACTTTATTTTATCCTTGACTTGCTTTGGGTGAGCTGAACAGTTATCGATTATGAACAATACATTTCGGTTTGATCTTTCAAATGTTGCAAAAGCTTCAAAAGCCAACTAGTATAAAGATCTACTGTCATCCAAAAACTTGTAACGGTCGGGGTGTCGATGTTGAATCCCCTCTGGAGGTAACGGATGGCACG
This sequence comes from Rhingia campestris, assembly GCA_932526625.1. Classification (NCBI taxonomy): domain Eukaryota; kingdom Metazoa; phylum Arthropoda; class Insecta; order Diptera; family Syrphidae; genus Rhingia; species Rhingia campestris. The sequence goes on from OW052184.1 coordinate 98,514,253, forward strand.
CACGCGATGCTCGGCTCAGCTCGCCGTGTTGGGGTGGGAACTTGTTGCCTCTTAAAACCGAAAAAAATAAAAAAATATTCGTGCCAAAAAAAAAAACAACAACATTAACCAAATACACCTGTCAAATTATCGCCCTTGCCTCTACCATGATTTTATTGGTAGCTGAGGTAGGTTTGATGGTTTCCTACCTAGGTATGCCCACAACCATTGAAGTCTATCAAAAACTTCACACCTATGTCAACGGTCACCCTGGTATTTTATTCGCTGACCCCTCATAACTTCTCACTTTACTCCACTTCACTTTTCCATTCCTATCACTTTCTTCGTCTTCCTTCCTTTTCTCACCGAACTATCGATAACTTTAGTCAATCATAAACATGATAATATCGCGATTTAAACTATAGATTTTAATTTAAATTTCATATATATATTTTTTTTTTTTATTTCATGAAATCTTCTTAAAACTAACGCGGTTAAAAATGGATATTTTAATTTATCAAAAAAAAACAAAAAAAAGCAAAGGGAATATAAAATTTGTATGTTTCCAAAATTGACTTACTTGTGACCTTTCTTGATGTCCAGCTTGTTGTTGTGCGCACAAAAACTCCTGCTGCTACTGTCACCACACCACAAATTCATATTTCTAATCAAAAATCAAATTGTATATTCTCTCTCTTATCGAATTAGAATTTTTCCAATTGTAATGAATTAAAGTAATTAATTTATCCAATAATATAAACAGTATAAACAAATAAAACGAATTCAAAAAAAAGATTAAAACAAATATAAAAATAAAAAAAAATAGAGCGAATATGAATTTTTGTTGACACTTGACACTGCTGAACTGATGGTGGTGCTTTGTTGGATGGTGGTTTTGCGGAGATAGCGTCGAACAACGATTACGTTGGTGAATGCATCAATGTGCTAGGCCCTTGAGTACTGCAACTTTTGATGAGTCGTTTTTGTTTGTGTTGTTTTTATAATTTATGCGTTGGTTGTGATTATGAGACAATTGATTGCGTCTTGGGTTTTATACGGTAAGTGCGGAGGGAGACGTACTACTGCTGATTGCTGAATGACGATATTTGCTAAGCGATAGGCATGCACTTGTCGCAACGAGGTACACCGTTTGTGCAGATGTTTGCTAGGTATGATCGAGCGACAGATTTAGGTTATTTGCACGAGTATTGTACTGGAGCTTGACGTATCGTTTTCAGTGCGTAGTCACGTGTTTGCAGTCGTTTGCGGACAAAATCGGAGACGTGGTTTTCCCCAAAAATTGCCCAAACCGCTTCTTGATATTAGATGTTGTTATCTCCACACTTGACCGCTCGCAATTCGTGGATCTATTTGCGAGAAGTATATCATTACTTTTTGCTAGATCAAAAATGTGATTTGACTATACTTACTTGGTTATCGAAATTGGGTTTATACGGGAAGTAATGGTTGTCTGAACTTTATTCACAACCTTTTATAAGTTTTAACTGGTAAACGTCTTTACACTTTAATATTAGGCCGAACTCCTTCTGCTCTTGAATGAGGTTCTTGCCTCGATGAACGTTGAAACAAAAAGAATGAGCGTTGTTAATGACAGACGCTAACCGGCCATTGCAATTTTCTTGAATTCGATTGTACTAATTTATGTACATTTAGGTGTGTACTAATTGGGGTGTGCATGGAAAAAAAATCAGGTCTAACATGCCAGGGATGGTAAACACAAATAATCGCGTTCTGAATTTCGCAGGTGGACGCTACAAACTTTGTTTTGGGTACATAATCCACCGGCAAAGAATTATTTTTTTTGGGAATTTTAGCTCTTTCCGATAATAAGTATCTTTAACTTTTCTGAGCCAGACAATTTGGATCCCATTAGGCATATCACTCTTTCTTTACTGTGTTTCATTTTTCAAAGCCAAGGTATATGTTGGCAAACATTTAAAAACAAATTCCCGTTTCATCAACATTAAACATATCGTCATGTTTGAATTCTCTGAAAACCTCTTAGATCTGTTGTTTCATTCATCAGCTTGTGTCTTGTCAGCAGAAGTGCTTTCACCAATTTAAACTTTGCATAGAATACTGTGTCTGATCTTAAATCTTTGGTCAGCCATCCTTCACATGCCTTGAAAGTAGAAAAATCGAAACTGCTTGCAAATTCCTGCGCTTGTTTTTTTTTAAATATAGGAACACTAATTGGAAAATTATGTCCACCCATGTTCTCAAACCAATTGAAAAGAGCTTTGTCGACACTTTCATACCCACAAACCATGCTCCACTAATTTTAGCACAACATATGGTTAAAAGTGTACAAAATCATCAATTTCTGGAATTAGGCGAATTTTCGAGACAAGATCAAAGGTTTTCAAATTTCTTTTGACCTGAAAAGTTGGAATGACATTTTTTCGCAAAAGAAATTGTGGCTTCCACCAGGAGGCCACTGTTTATAATAACGGGTGATTTTTTAAGCGTAGTTTTTTTTTTTAAATCGAATAAAACACTCAAATTTGCATCAAATATTCAAAATTTTTATTGTAATCGATAAATAGGCATTTGCCGTTTACGTTTTATAGACAACTTCATGTAAATGTTGTCCGCGGCTCCGTTTCAAATGGTCCATTCGGAAGGTCCAATTTTGTCTCACTTTTTCGAGCATTTCAGCCTGTATTCTACGAATTACGCGTGTTATGTTATCCTGTAAGGCTTCAATCGTGTTCGGCTTATACACATAGACTAACGACTTTACATAACCCCACAAGAAATAATCAAGAAGCGTTAAATCGCATGATCTTGGCGGCCAACTCATTTCGAAAGATAAGCTTCTCACCAAATTCATCCTTCAAAATTTCCAATGTTTCACGAGCTGTGTGGCATGTGATGAAACTACATGTCAACCAAGTTCAGCTCAGCCAACTGGGGCAAAAAAGAGTACTGATCATGGGTCGATATCGTTCGCCGTTGACGGTAACGTTTCTTCCACTGTCGTCTATGAAGAAAAATAAACCGATAATGCCACCACCGGGATGCATCAGTAATTCTTGTATGGCATGTGGCTGTCCATCACTCCAGATGCGACAGTTTTGCTTATTTACGTATCCGTTGAGACAGAAATGAGCCACATCGCTGAATACAATTTTTCGATAAAACAGCGGATTTGCACATTTTACACAGAGCACGAATTTTGATAATAAATTTCAATAATTTGCAATCGTTGCTCATTTGTAAGTCTTTCCATGATTAAATGGCAGAGTAAGTAGTACTGAAAACGTTTCACTTTGACAGCTGATGACGTTTGGACGCCATTACAAACCAGTGCTGTCAACCTGAAAAACTTAACTCTTAAAAAATTACCAGTTAGTAGGCATGTTTTCGTGAGATTTCGTTAGCAAGTAAAGTAAGATTTCACACGGAGAACAAATACAATACATGACCTTTTTATGCAAAGTAAGATTGAGTTGGGATAGACAGTACATCCTACTCAACATCAGGGTTCGCTGAAAACAAATTTTTGAATTTCTGAGTTTGGTCGAAACACAAGATTGACATTTCTTGTGTTTCGTTGAAAAAATTGGACGGACAGTGCAAATCCGTTGCAAAAATTATATTTCGTGTGTGCTTAAGGAATTGGAAATAATGGAAGCTCCAAAATCCGAAAGATATTTTAAAATCAGTCAAAAGATTCGGCTGATACAGATAGTCAATGTTTTCTTATTTTTTCAATCAAAGAACATTTTTTTTTATGAACATTTTCAGAGTTTCGGAGTAACCTAGTTTAAAAATTATATTTTTTTATTTGAGCTTTTAAAAGGACCATTTGTATTACAATTGCGATCCAATTTTTTTTAATAGATATTACAAAATTTTAAAAATTTCGGAAAGCGGTTTTTACTCAATTTTTTGACTTTGAGTTGAGTTATAAAAACCTTTCGGAGTCTTTAGTCTAAACTCAACGGAAATTTAATCTTTGACTATTTCTGAAACATTTACTAGGAAAACCGTCTGCCAAATATTCGAATAAAAAACTCTTTCCGTTGATCTTTTTTCATACCAATATTCTTGCAATTTTTTGAAAAAGCTTTGTATATTTGGTCGTTTACGACGACTTTCCGACGTTGCATGAATACCCTTAATATATATCAAAATATCTAAACTCGTTCAAAAGTTATGATTTTTGCAATCAAGTGGAACCGGGATCACTGTGTCATTTGACTACTAACGTCATCGAGTAGGCGAACCAATCTTCAAGTATTAAATAGCAGTTTCAGTTTGGATCGTCTTGTTGAGAATCTTTTACTTTGCTTTGCATAATTCTCACGAAAACACGCCTAGTGTCTTACCTGCACTAGTTACCACACATCATCAACCTTTATAACCAAATCATTAACGACCAAGCTCTATAGAAAGGGAGTATGTTTACCACATTATAGTGTGCTTCCATAGAGCTTGCACCTGGCCTTTGCCCTATATGTATTTGCTTCTATATTTACCATTACGTGTTATTATCATCCTCACATTGCTAGCATCAATTAAATACTTCTCGAGAAATAATTAAGACAAACTTTCAACCCACGCTATGGCATTTTCAAACCATTCAGGCAAAGAACCAATTGTCTCACTCCTTTTGAAGAAGAACAGAGTATTCTAGAAAAAAAGCACAAACGTTAACCATTCAGAAACTCATCAAATCAGCTACAATCCAGACAGCCCAGATAAGTGATACAAAAACCAATCCAATTCAAACACATTCCAGCACACTCATAAGCAACACCGGGACTCAGAACTCAGAACATACATCACAATTACGCCAAAGGACATAATAGCACTTCACTTTAATGAGCAACACACTTCAGCCGCAGTAATTTGCTCTTTTGATTCATTTCGATTAAATCTAGAGTGCGGAGGATGAGGCGATTCCGATCATCATCATCATCGTGAATGCTTCTTTCATCCACACATCCATCTAGTCGTATCTATACACATCTTTCAAAGCAGCCAGCACATTGTTGGCCGAACCGAAACCGAGGGACTATCCTAAACAATTACGCCGCCAAGTCTCGCTATTCACGCCTCATTGTTGTAGGTGTCATTACATCTACCACCAGTAGACGCTACGCGCTGCCGCGATCTATTGTTGTCACCATCTTGAGATACTATGGAATTCATAGTTTGGGTATTTACCGATTTGGTGGTTGCTATTGTTGCATAGATACATTATTGTATCTGCTTTCAATTGTGCGCGAGAAAATTGAGGCAGGAGCTGTCCGAATATTTGTTTCGTTCATCATCTTGACGTTTATAAGAAGCTTTTGTCGAGTTACTTTGTCAATGTGATCCAATCGTAATGAGATAAATTATTCAGATTAAAAAAGAAACACAAAACTAATGGAACATGGTGCGTACGCGGAGTCATGGGGTGGGGTACGTAAGAGACAAAAGTTCTTTAGTGGAATAGGAATCAGTACATTGATTTGATGTCCGCCTACGCTCGTTGAGGGTTAGAAGACTGTATTGAAGCATAAATACTTTGACAACTTAGTAGATCTTGCCATGACTCAACTTGATTTAGAAAAGGGATATAGATACTGCCTCGGGGATTTGTTTACAAATCCAATCACATATGATCGAAGTGGATGTAATGAACTCACGGCGCTACAGAGATTTTGACAGATTTTTTTTCCAGAAAGTTAAGAAAGGAACTTCCTTTTTCATTCTTTCTTCTGTCTTTCTATCTGAATAGAATGATGAACTCGGCTGACACAAAACTTCAATACTAGCCTTAGTCCGCGGTTAAATGCGATGCATCGCAAAGTTTTTAAGGAAATACATATTTGGAAAATAGGATTTAAATTTTTGTTCAAGATTCTCTAACTAGGTTAAGAATTGTTGAGAAGGTCGTGCAAATCTCAGTTTTTATCCTTTCCTTCAAGAGAATCTTTCTGGACTTCTAAAAAACTTCAGAGGTCGAAATACCAAAGTGAGGATTAAAGGACATCTTTTGCTCCCGCGCCAGATTTTTCGATTTTCTGTTTTTTATTATAACCCGACGGTAACTGCTTCGGAAGTTATTTTTTTTTTTAAATTACTCGATCGGTGTTCGGATTAATTTGTTTAGTTTTTGCCATTTGCGAACTTCTATAAAGTTCTAAAAACTCAACCTAGAATTGTCTTTCACTATTTTAATTCATTATGCCGTGAATATTCTCGCTCGTCTGTGCAAGATTCACCATACACCACACAGACATGTCGTTGCAGAGCAAGAAAATTTCAAAAAGTTTTGCAAACAGTCGAAATGGATACATGCGACACAGACGGTCTGCGCAAACATGTGCACAACAACAAAATATATTGGTCTGCAGGGACTTGTCTGTGTCGTGTATGGGCCCTTTAAGGCTTTTTTTTATAACCGATTTTTCATATTCATTATAAGAACACTAAATATTGAATTTAATGAAAATCAGTGAAGGCGTTGATGCGGCAGAAAATCTTGATTTTCCGCTTTTGGCAAATCTAAAAAGTTCGTTAAAAGCCATTAATAAGGACTTGTAACTCATGTTTATCAACTTCATTCTAAAGGGTGATCCAATTCGAGGTTCCCTAGTTTTTTAAAGAAAAAAACACAGAAAATTCAAATTTACTGGAGAATGTCTATTATCATTTGAAAGAACATTCTTTGGCATTTATGTCTATCAAATGTTGGCCGTTGCTACGTCGCAGATGGTCCATCCGTTGAGTCCAATTTTCGATCACTCGTTCGAGCATTTCGACTGGTAACTGGCGAATGACACGCGTGATGTTTTCCTCCAAGGCCTGAATCGAAGCGGGTTTGTCGGCATAAGCTTTTGACTTTACATATCCCCACAGGAAAAAGTCTAACGATGTGATATCACACGATCTTGGTGGCCAATCGACCGGCCCAAAACGTGAAATTATGTGCTCACCGAAATGTTCTCTCAATAAGTCCATTGGTTGATGCGATGTGTGGGAAATGGCGCCGCCTTGCTGAAACCAAATGTCGGCGAGATCACGAGCTTCAATTTCAGGCATCAAATAGACGGTTATCATGGTCCGAGTTGCTGCGAACGGCGCCGAATCGACTCTCCACGGTCTTCGTGTACACTCTCAGCTACGGCCGCTATATTTTCTTCACAGCGTGCTGGACGTGGTCTATTCGGTCGAATATTATCCAATAATAAATGCTGGGTCTCAAAATGGGTAATGGTGTTGCGAATAGTACGCTCAGTAGGCAGATTATGTTGACCATAAGTTGAGCGAAGTGCACGAAACACATTCCTCACAGAACGTGAATTTTCATAATAAAGTTGAACAATTTGTAAACGTTCACGCGTAAGTCTTTCCAATATGAAATGCCAAACAATACTAAACAAAAATAACATGACAGCATGGAACGACTCACACGTGATCTGTCAAAAAAGGCTATTGAAAAAAGTATCTCTACTTGGATCATCCGTTAATAGAAAATATAGTTTGCAAGATATTGAAGATTTTATAAATTTGGCCAAAAATACAAAAATGATATTTTTGGGTTTTTGTGAAAACAAACTGGGCATGTAATTTTTCTTTAATTGTTAATGGTTGATGGTTGTGTTAAGTTTAATCGAAATCCTAAAATCTGTTTTTGTGAAATTTTGATATTGCACGGCGAGTTAGTCTTAGACCAATGAAGGAAACTCCAAAAATCCATTTGTGTATTAGCGCAAGTACCTCGTATATACAATTTTAAGTTAATCCGTCTAGTCGTTTAACCTTTAGACTTGCGAGACCCACCATTTTAAGGACTTCTCCATCATCGTAGTTTGGTTTGATTAAAATTTCAAGTCTGATTTTTTTTTCACGAAACCGATACGTACCAACGATTATGAATTCTATACAGATGACGCACTCCATATAAGAAAAATTGTTCTATGGCGGGTCGTGCTGGCACAGCCCGCCATATGTTTTTATACCCTATCCCATAGGGGTATATCAGTTTTGATACATAGTTTGTAACATAGAGAAATAATTTTGCTACATATACCTCAAAGTATATGGATCGACTCATAATCGCTAGCTGAGTCGAATTAGCCATGTCTGTCTGTCCGTCCGTCCGTCCGTCCGTCTGTCTGTTCGTCACCGATTTTTGGGACTTGAATTTTGAGCTAGAATAATGAAGTTTGGTATATAGGAACCTTGTCCGAGTCACCAGAACAAGTGTAAACATTTTTAAAATCCGCCCACTGCCACGCCCCCTTTTTAGGAAAACGTTTTTTTGGCCAAACCGTAAAGAATTTTAAAAAAGTGTCCGAGCAGCATATTTTTTTTTTATAATTTGCGCGCACTCAAGGGGTTATGAATACCCTTTATATGTTTTAGCACAGTGCGGGCGTTAAGGAAATTAGGGATAAGAAGAAAGGAGATACCGATGCACATTGGTTTTAAATGTCTGTAAGTTATAATGGAAAGGAAAAACAGAGTTTGGTAGAGCATTCCACATTCGTGTTGTTCAGTTTATGTACGAATCTCTGTATTTCAGCGTACGTCCGAAGATAGGCTTGAGAGTAAACTGATTTGCATTCATTGCGTAACGAGTATTGCGGCTGAATTGTTGAATGGGAGGAATGCAGCTGGCTATTTCATTTGAACATTGGTTGTTAAAATATTTAGAGAATCGAATTATCTATATTTCGTCAATATAAGGTTTTTTGCCACTTTTTGGGGGCGTTTTTAATAAAAAACGTTTTTCGGTCAAATTTTAAAATTTCGAAAAAAATGTTGATGCAGAATCATTAGTATTGTTAATATGAACATTTCGTCTACAGACCATTTTAACACACGCCCACTTTTTGGGGGCGTTTTTATATAAAAACCATTTTAATACACTACCCCATAACATATGCAGGAGAAAAACCTTGTCCTTTGTAGAACCGTAAAATTTGTTCTGACAATGTCATTTTCTATATTTAAATCCTCATCGTGTTTTAAGCTATGTAAACTTTTTGGGGATATTAGTTTTACAGATGGGATGGGATAGGGTATTCAACGATCCGCACAGTGGATTGTAGCCTTCACATATGTTTGTTCTTGTTTTTCATGTGTTTTCATGCTCACCGCCCGCCCGTACCATGAAGCTACTGAGCAAATGTTTCTGTTTTTTGTTCTCAATGCGTCATCTGTATAGTATTCCTAATCTTTGTACGTACTTATATTTGTCTCTGAATGAAGAGTTGGCTGTAGACCATAGCCAGCATATCCAAATTTAAATAAAATCTTGATTTTTAAAAACTACGAGAAAAGGTGTCAATATATTAATTTCAGAACATTAAATGCTCGGAATGCTGACTTATCATGACTCAGAATTACAGTATTATATATTTTACGGATTGAATCTAGATCTGTCCTAGATTGTCCTTTTTCAATTATTTTATCAAGCAGGTTATACGCACTACATTTCATGGTGCCCAATGATAAATGGAAAATATCATTGAACTCTGTACATTGCATCATTTTATTACGTTTAAAGACTGTTTGCATACGATTCCTGTTCCCCTATTAAATCATAATTACCCACGGTCCACCCAACATCACTAAACTCTACTACTTTCTCCACACCTCTCCTACAAAAGCTTCTCTTCACTACCGCACTCGCACTCTATTACCCACACCACACTTGTCATGTGACGTGTCATTCTATTAACGAAATGGCTGCTGTCACAGTGAGTAAAGAATTTACACTTCCATTTGGGATTTTGGTGATTTTAAATGTTTTTCATGTTCATAGATATAATTTAACTACTAAAATCATGAATTGAAGTATTTTTCAGTGTTTTGACCACGTAATTATTGACAAATCATTGTGCTCGCATTTGTATTTATGGATTTTCGATGTGTTGTTACTTTGGCAATTTGCAAAATGTTCATTTCCATGTTGTCCAATTTGCTTTCACCTTTCGGTTAATTGTTTGATAAAACCTGTGCGGGAGTAAGTGTTCGAATAGTTTGTAGATAAACATTTTGCAAGTAAAATATCATCTCAAAATTGATTTAGAAGCAGGCTTTTGCAATCATTATAATGGTAAGTGTTTTAATTTCAAACAATTTGAGTGTTTCCTTTAAAGTCATCCATGGACCACCACAGCGTCTATACTAAGGCGCTGAAGCTCTGTGTTGGTTTTGTAAAGGAAATGCAAAGATTTTTATACCCTATCCCATAGGGGTATATTAGTTTTGATACATAGTTTGTAACATAGAGAAATAATTTAGCTACATATACCTTAAAGTATATGGATCGACTCAGAATCGATAGCTGAGTCGATTAAGCCATGTCTGTCCGTCCGTCCGTCCGTACGTCACCAGTTTTTGGGCCTTAAATTTTGAGCTAGAAGGATGAAATTTGGTACACGTGCTCTTTGTTGCTCCCAGCAGAACAAGTGTAAAAAATTTTGAAATCCGCCCACTACCACGCCCCCTTTTTAAAAAAACGTATTTTTTGGCCAAACCATAAGGAATTTTGAAAAACTTTCTGAACAACATATTTAGACAATCTGAATATCTGTATTTCGTTCATATAAAGTTTTTTTGCCACGCCCACTTTTTGTGGGCGTTTTTAATAAAAAACGTTTTTCGGTCAAATATTAAAATTTTCTAAAAATGTTTTGATGCAGAATCATTAGTAATATAAATATGAACATTTCGTCAATAGACCATTTTAACCCACGCCCACTTTTTGGGGGCGTTTTTATATAAAAACCATTTTTATACCCTACCCCATAACATATGCAGGAGAAAACTTTGTCTTTTGTAGAACCGTAAAAGTTTTTTATAAGCAGTCTAAAGAATTTGTTGTCACCATGTCATTTTCTTTATTTTATCCACATCGTGTTTTTAGCCATGTCCACTTTTTGGGGATTTTAGTTTTACAGATAGGATGGGATAGGGTATTCAACGATCCGCACAGTGGATTGTAGCCTTCTCATATGTTTATATTTTATATTTGATCGGAACGGTTGCTTTCTTTCTGGACTTGTTGGCTTTATTCATACTAAACTTATTAACTGCGGATATTGAAAGGTTCTAATTAAATTATTTTCCACTTTCATTTCGCATGTAGTTCCGTTAGCAAATCTTTAAACTCCTTTTTGCAAGAGGTGATTTCGTAATTTTCAAAAGCGTTCGTGTATTCGAACCTCACAAAATCTCTACACTCACCTTACCATCACCTTACCAAAAAAAGAAAAAATCGTATTTTTATTTAATATTGTTTGACGCGACTTATCTGCGATTCATTTAACCACCAAACAATGTATCTATCCCCAAAGGAGCTCTCAACATAACGCCAGGGATTTTATTTTCTCCATGTCTACTGTAGCCAGACAGAACATGCCCATGCCCATGCCCAAACCCCGACTATCAGCTCCCCGTCCATAGTGCACACTCTCGAGACACAACGATCTCGAAAAAGTATTGAATATCTCGCAAAAGTCGTGTAAATTGCTACGCTATACATGTCCAAGTCAAAGTTTTGTGTTCAATTGGAAACTGTGGCTGCGTGTCTTTTCTTTCACACACACACACACTCCTATATATAAATTGTATACGTTCCCTTAAAACGTTGTCCAGCCCGACTACAATCGTCCAGTGTTAAGTGGTTATACCGTCGACGAATGTGAACTGAATACTCCAGAGCCACTGGTACGCGGTCTGAGACGGAATTGGCGTAAATTGATACGGAAAAGGTATTGGCGCTATTATTCCACCGAAATCACCTTCTCGATAGTGGTGTGCCCATGTTCACGATGGGTTCATGTGGATTAACACGAGCTGCTGGATGCTTGTTACTGCTTCTGCTCGAATTAACGTGCGACACTTATCCGATGGGGTCGTGCGTCGTCGTGCTGTTCGAGTTTCAAGTCCTCAAGGTAGAAAGTGTAAAATTCGTATTGCGTAGCACTCTGATGAATGGAATTCGTTTTGTTTTATTGCAACTTGCAGTTGCAGTTCTTGTATTCAGCTACAGTTACGTGTGTTATTTGCCACTGTTGTTGATGTAAAGTACTATTTTTCATGGAAGACCTTAATTGGATTTTAAGTCGTTTAAGCCGTTTAATATTTATAGGTATTATAAGAATGTAAAAACTTTAATTGTTATAAAAGTGGTTGCAGAAGTGTTTTTCGGACATGGCAGTCTATGCCTGGCATATTTGGGTGGGATATTCTAAGGACCTTATTCGACCTTGTTCTGTGACCATTGAATACATTTAATGCTCCAACGAATATTTGTTCGGGGCTAATGGCTGTCATTAGCTTTGGCACAGCTAGTTCGCTAGTATGTAAATTACGGTATTCCTTGGTATTAAATTTCTGTATATCACATTGATTGACAGTTTATTTGAAATTTGTAATGCTACCTACCTAACTACCCTGGGTATCTGTTTTGACATGAAAAAACATCGATTACGTCATCAGGTATCCGCTTGCATTTCTCGGACCAGAACCAAAAATCCTACGACGAATTTCCCTTTCAAAAAATCGAATATTCCTCCTATAGCTGGACTGACGATTAGTGCGATGAATTGCCGCGCAGAAAGTCTGGCAGAAAGTCCCGCCACTGGCCCTCTTCTCGTGAAGATCTGACAAGTTATCCTAGAAGAGCTTATCTAAATTTCGCCGTTCAGATTCGGCATAAAACAGGAGGTCACACCACCTTGCAAGAAGTACACACGCCCACATGAATATGGTTGTGAGAAAAGGCTAGGCCCTGTGCACTAACGAGCCTGTTGCGCCAAAAATTTGTATTTGTATATGTAACACTACTCACAGGTCACGATAAGATAGGCAGGCTTAGCGAGCTATCCGCTCGGAAGAAAATCGGAGAATTCTCTACCAAGGTATCCGTTCCGAACAGATCCTTTGATGAAATTTATCGCACTAAAATGCATTAACTCGGCAATTTTTGACAGCTACTACCTACGGCCCGACGAAAAATTGTTGAGGAATCAATCGAACCTTCATTTGTAACGGATACCTCGAAGGCAAACTGATTGGAATTGACTTACGTTTCAAAAACTCATCCGAATGGATACCTCGATAACGCTGAGGATCTTATAGGCTACATTTATTAGGATTATGCCTTGGCAGTGGGTGCTGGGTCTGATAGTTTCTGCGGACTACTAAGCGCGGCCCCTTTTTCCTTTTCCAAATCACGAAAGAAACAACACCCAAATTTTCACTCTCCAGCCTCTTGCGAAAGTCTGACCAATGTCCAACAGTATAAAACTGTAATGAGAAGCCTTTCGGAATCGGCGTTAAAATGAAGTCCCATTCTTTCTGGTAAAACAACATCAAAAAGCTATGTTTGATGGTATAAATATGCCGTTATTGCCAGATGTTTAATTTTTCCATTCCTCGGTAGTTAGATCAATCCATAGGGTCGCCTTCCTTGTATTCTTGTGGCAATATTTGTGATATTCCAGTCAGTGGTAATATTCGAGTCAGCACTCCTCCGTCCATCCAATTTCCGGTTCCCTAAGCTGACCAACATCGATTTCCTTTCTGTACTATTCATAGGTTTTTCTCGTTTTACAGCAGCGCTCTGAATTTGATTGCGATTTTCCCATCGCATGGTTAGAAGCGGCCAAGAAGCTGGAGCGTTCCTTGATTTTTTGTATCAAAGTCTATGAAAAAAATTGCAACATCTCTCAATTCTAAATGCTAGTCGGGGGCCCATTATCTTTAACCGTTTTGTAAAGGTCGTGATTTTTACCATTTTAGGTTATTGCTCTTGAAATCGCCAATTATTACATCTTACTCCTTACAGGAGATCATAAAATGGGAGCGTGCATATGAGGTTGATTTGCGAAACGTTCCTCTGATGCTGAATCATAGCCAGGCGAACTTTACCTAGCTTAGGATGACTAGTAAATACAAATTTTCGGCGAATACAGGCTCGTTAGTACCCAGGAACTAGTTTTTTTTACTCACAGCCATTCATGTGTGCTTGTGTACTTTTTTCGTAATGGCAGGACCTCCTGTTTTATGCCGAATCCGAAGCCTTCTGCACGGCAGTTCATCGCACTAACAAGCGCGACACTGAGCACTTCAAGATGACCTGTACTAACTTGTTTATTCAACTATCTAGACATGGTGGATTCTAGTCCGCTAAGTTAGTTAAATAAATGCGTTGGTGCATGTGGCAATTAAATCCAATCACTCTAAATCTGAATCAGATGTTTGGATCCAGGACTCTGGATCCAAATACATGCAGCCTCAAGTATACGCTATATAATGTGTCACAAAGTAACTTCTTTCTTAGACTTAGGTTCTCCTATAAGTTGTGTCAGTTATTATTTTCTCTGACATCGAAACATATTTTAAGAATTTCCAGCATTTTTTTCTCTTCGAGCCTTGTGGTTGCTAGTATGCCTGGGTTATTTAAGGTTATGTAAGATAGGAACCTTAATTTGCATTTCTTTTCTTGATTGTTTTTTAATTATCTTGAATCCCATTGTGTACATGTGCCCAAACATTGTTTCTAGATTAATAAAGCTTCAGTTCGAAGGGCTATAGTCATTTCCCTTCCTTGACTGATTATTTGGCGTTTTATTATTTTGTATCCTTTGATTCTGTACCAAAAAGACAAACATGATGGATAAAATAAAAATCCTTGAATGGAATGCTAATGGTATCAAGAATCGCAAGGAAGAGATTCAAATAATACTCGATATTAACCAAATCAATATATGCCTCATCTCAGAGACTCATTTAAAATTATCTACAGACTTTAAACTGCAAGGATATAAACTATATCACACCCCACATCCTCACAATTGTGCAAAAGGAGGGGCTGCAGTCTTAATAAAAAACGAGATTGAACACCATATAGAAACCAAATTCCAGTCATGTGCGATTCAAGGGATCTCCATTAGAATAAAAACGAACAGTGGGCAGATATCAGTTGCATCAGTATACTGTTCCCCTAGCTATAGAATACAGAAAAATGACTTTAGAAGTCTTCTAGATATATTTCACAATAGATTCATTGCGGGAGGAGATTTTAATGCCAAAAATAAGAATTGGGGATCTAGACTAACGAATACTAGAGGAAGAGCTTTACTTGAAACCATTATAGAATGTGGCAGTAAATATCATTCGGCGGGAAAACCTACCTGCTGGCCAACAGATAGGAATAAAACCCCAGATCTTGTCGACTTCTTTATAACGAAAAATATCTCCTCAAATAATATAAATGTGGAAGAATGGCCAGACCTACAGTCAGATCACTCTTCAATACTTTTCACACTTGGCGATAAAATAATAATAAAACAACAAAGTCCAAAACTAGTTAATAAGCTAACTGACTGGAGCTACTTCAGAGAGAAGTTGGTAGAAAATACCCAAATGATAGCTATTGAAACAGAAGAGCAAATTGAGGAAGCAGTGCAATTATTTACATTCAATATACAAAAAGCTGCATGGGCTGCAACTCCAAAAATAAAAAACAAAATAAAACAAAATTCATACCCTCCTGTAATATGTGAAATTATTGCAGAAAAGAGAAAAGCTAGAAAACACTGGCAACAAACAAGGGCGCCAATTGACAAAAACAGGCTAAATAGGAAACTCAGAAAATCAATAATTGAATTCAGAAATGAGTCACGAAAAAAATACCTTCCAGGCCTAACAAATGATGCTAGTACTGACTACTCGCTCTGGAAGGCAACAAAGAAAATGAACAGGCCAACAGCTCACATCCCACCAGTGAAAACCAGAGAAGGAAACTGGGCAAAAAGCAGTCAAGAAAAAGCAAATACTTTTGCTGAGCATCTTGAAGGCGTCTTCCAACCATATGAAGATAAAGACTATCAAGGAATGGAAGAAACGTGCCAGGAAGATGTACCAATTCGACCGGTTACGTCTAAAGAACTTGCCAAAGAAATAAAAGAAGGTATAAACATAAAAAAGGCCCCAGGGTTTGATTTAATAACGGGGGAAATTTTAAAATTCTCAAAAAAAAAAAATACTGAAACATCTAGCGCAGGTCATAAACGCTGTATTTAGATTAAGATATGTACCAAGCATATGGAAGGTCGCGGAGGTTATAATGATTCCAAAACCAGGTAAACCACCTAGCGAAGTAATCTCATATAGGCCAATATCGATACTACCAATGTTGTCCAAGCTATTCGAAAAGATGCTGGTAAAACGCCTGCAAAATATTATTGTAGACAAATCGCTAGTACCGAGCTATCAATTTGGGTTCAGGAATAAACACTCAACAATTGACCAAGTGCATAGAATCACTGATAAAATTGAAAATGCTTTTGAAGAGAAAAAAGTATGCTCTACAGTATTTCTTGATATATCACAAGCTTTCGACATAGTATGGCACAAAGGATTGATCCATAAATTACAAAAGCAACTGCCGAAGCAGTATTCAAAAATACTGGAGTCGTATATTCTACAGCGATTTTTCAGAATTAAACAAGAAACAACATACTCAACATTAAGAGAAATTAAGGCTGGTGTACCTCAAGGCAGTGTTTTAGGTCCAGTACTATATCTCCTATTCACTAGTGATCTACCAAAAAGTGACGAAATCACTCTAGCTACCTTTGCAGACGATACTGCTATACTTTCTGTAGGAGAAACTGTCGAAATAGCTACAAAAAAGCTTCAAAAGGCAGTAAACAATATCTCAGAATGGACTAAAAATTGGCAGATCAGATTAAATGACCTGAAGTCAGGTCATATAAATTTTACGTTAAAAAATGTACCACACATTCCAGTATACATAAATAGTAATGTAGTGGAATATTCAAATACAGCTAAATATTTAGGGATGACTCTAGACGCCAAACTGCGCTGGAAAGCACATGTAAAGAAAAAAAGAGATGAGTTAAACATCCGCTACAGTAAAATGTATTGGCTTATTGGGAGATACTCACCCTTATCCAACTACAATAAATTATTGCTATATAAGCAAATTCTTAAACCAGTATGGACCTATTGGCTCCAGCTGTGGGCATGCACATGCAAGACAAACTTACTAAGAATAAAAACCTTCCAAAACAAAGTACTACGGAGCATAGTTAACGCACCGTGGTACATACGAAACACCGATCTACATAGAGATCTATATATTGAAATGGTTGAAGATGAAGCTGAAAAAGTAGCTCTAAGACACAGGGATAGGTTTCTTCGGGAGGTTTTTTTTAGATCGGGTTAAAGTCCCTCACTATTGCAGAAGGTTCCCTCGCGATAAAACCTCTGCAATGTCTTTCGATGATTTTTCCTTCCAGCGAAAAAAAAATCCTTTGATTCTTTTTGACATGTAAGCATGCTTCCATTTTGTATGATACACACTAGCGAGTTAGTTTTAAAATGTTGAGTGTCTCGCAAGGTTCTCCTCCTTTTCCGGGAAGCGTTTTTTATTCGAAAGGTGTATTTAAGCCCTCTCTTGCTTTAAGGTTGTAATCGCTCCTGTATATTCGGATTGAATTAAGTTTGAGCTTCAAGAACTATACCGAATTATATTTTTTTTATATAACCAGGTGCATCAAATTTAAGCAGGCTCATGCTCAGGCTCATGTGTGTCTTTAAAAAAATTCGTACAAATCTGTTCATGCCATAGCTTCACTATTTCTTCTTTTCCTAAAAAAATGTAAGATCCCATCGTATGATTCTTGAGATGAAAATTTGAAAATCCAAATAATACCTCGTCGCAGCAAAAAAGTTGTTGGATTTTGAATGTAACCCTTCGGTGTTCCAGTAAATCGAAAAAATGTGAACAGCCTTATCAATATTTCACGATCTACCAAGCGATCTTGTTTCTTACTCTGCAGACAAATGTGTGTACGATTTTGTTCATTCTTTGGGATTTATATTCCCCAGCGCTCTTCTCCGCACAATTTTGTCCCATATCCCAATATCCCATCGTTTGCCGGAATATGTTTTCTTTTTGGTCGCAAATAACCACCAATAACTGCGGCAATTTAGTCCAGAACATCTTGAAAGGAAACTGCTATCTGAACAAATCGACATTACGGCAGCGTATGGTGTGTATGAGAGAGGGGCATTTCATTTGCACAGAAGTCAGGACTGGACAGTGGATACTCACTTCACAGAAGCGATAGCAAGCGATTGTCCTGTAAGATTTTTATTATCACTTTTATGGAACTGATTTGTACACTGGCGCACATTGGAAATTGACCACCGACATTCGCTACGGCTGTGTATGTCACAAGCTCTCATGTTGGATTCCATTGGGCACGGATGGTTGTGAATGCTCTGGGCTGTGACAAAAACGCGGAAAGTTCACGATCGCATTAAATGGAATATTAGCAGTTGGCGGAGAATCAGATGGGGTTTGATAAATGGATCTAGGGGTGGATTCGTAGCACCCTTCATATCTGCAATAGCAAGGATCTACTGAAAACAAATTTAGATATCTATGGGGCTAAATCATACCAAAGATTATGAATTCTATACAGATGACGCACTCCATATAAGAAAAAAATCGGTTCGTGCTGGTACAGCCCGCCATATGTTTTTGTTCTTGTTTTTCATGTGTTTTCATGAACACCGCCCGCCCGTACCATGAAGCTACTGAGCAAAAGTTTCTGTTTTTCGTTCTCAATGCGTCGCGTCATCTGTATAGAATTCATAATCTTTGGTCAAAGTTAAGCATTTTCGTGGGAAACAGAGTCGAAATACAGGAGAATACAGCGGACGTTTGTTGGAACCATGTTTCAATGCTTCACAATCCAGCAGACACAGTCTCAAGTCTCAAGAGGTTGCCCGGTAATGGTAATGGAAACGTTAAATTGGTTCAAAGGTCCAAGTTTTGTTTTGTTGGAATGTGTCGATATCCAGCTTTCTCCAGAAGAAGCGGCCTTAGTAAAGAAGAAAACAGTACTAAGCTGTCAAAAAGGGAACTTCAATGATTTAGGTACTCAAAATGATCAGAAAGTATAGTTCATACACGAAACTAGTTCATGTATTCGCATATATTTTAATGGTCCAAATTTAGAGGCTAGATAGAGTCATAAAACGTGGTCCTTGAGCAGTTTCTGAACTTCCCATAGTACAATTAGTCCAACAAAACGCGTTTTCGGGTGAAATGAGGTCACTTCAACCTAATTTAAATCTTAAAGGGTCAATTAAGTGGCTAAATCCTTTCGTTGAGAAACCAACGGTCTTCAGCTCTTAAAAGTAGGAGGTCGTTTAAAGCATTCCAACATCCCAGATGAAAGCAACCACCCATTGTTGCTACCGAAGATTCTCATTTTACTCAGATACTGGTCAGGCATCTGCATCTAACAAACTTTCATGTCGGACCAAAAGCACTGGTTGGGTCAGTGAGGAATTGTTTTTGGATAATCAATGGTCGATGGCGGCAAATAACCGCCGTCGAATCTGTACAGAATTTATAATCTTTGATCATACTCACTACTACTAAATTGGGATTAATAATTTTGTAAACACAAAATAGGAATTTTTGTTTGATTGCTTCTTCTAAAAAATTAATTTGTATTTCTTTGGGTTGTGACAGCTAAGACACAGAAGTCTCAAATATAAAGGGTGTTGGTTTTAGAGGTATAGAACTTTAAGTTGGCAAAAATATTTTAACTGGCGGCCATTTTGTCAGCTGTCAAGTTATTTATTTTTAGTTTGGTTTGGCATTTCAACATGAATAGACTGACGTCTGAACAACGCTTCCAAATTGTGCAAATTTATTTTGAAAATCACGGTTCTGTTCGAAATACGTATCGCGCACTACGTCCATTTTACGGTCAACATAATCGCCCATAATAGTCAACATAATCGCACCACGTTTACTCTAAATGAGAATACGCATCCGCCATAGTGCACAGGAATTGGATATGTGTCCACTTTATGGAAGATTTTGCGGAAAGATCTTGGTGTGTGTGCTTACAAAATTCAACTCGTGCAAGAATTGAAGCCACAGGATCACCTAGCAAGGCGTAGATTCGGTGAATGGGCCCAACACAAGACTGTCGTTGATCCCAATTTTCATAAGCGAATTTTGTTAAGCGATGAATCTCACTTTTGGTTGAATGGATACGTCAAAAAACAAAACTGCCGTATTTGGAGTGAGGATGATCCTCAAGTGTATGTTGAGACACCGTTACATCCACAAAAACTGACTGTTTGGTGTGCCTTATGGGTTGGTGGAATTAATGGTCCGTACTTCTTTAAAAACGATGCTGGCCAGAAGGCTACAGTCAATGGTGACCGCTATAGAGTCATGATTACTGACTTTTTCGTTCATCAATTGAACAACCATGATGTTGTTGGAGCTGTGATTTCAATCAATTTTTGATTTGTTGAAGGAAATGTTCGGTGAGTGCATAATTTCGCGTTTTGGTCCTGTGAATTGGCCTGCAACATCGTGCTTTTTAACACCGCTTGACTATTTATGGGAATATGTGAAGTCGGTAGTCTGGGCCGGTAAGCCCGAAACGATTGACAACTTGGAGGACAACATTCGCCGCGTTATTGCCGATATACGGGCACATATGTTGACAAAGTCATCGAAAATTAGACCTCCAGATTAGACTAGGTCCGAGCCAGCCGTGGCAGTCATATGGCAGAAGATTATCTTTCGAATAAAATTAATTTTGTGTCAATTTAAAAAAAAATCATCTCTGTTTAATTCCATTTCAAAGTTCTATACGTCTAAAAAATTCATAATTCACGCAAAATTTGAATTTTGCGCCATTTAATAGTACCGTATGGCCAACGGAAAAAAAGATAACAATGTGACAGCTGACAGTTAGGGGTTAGGAAAAAAAGAGTGCTGCATGAAAGAACAACGCATTTTTATTGTGAAACAATATTTTAAAAATAATGAGTGTTCGTTATCGTGACTTAACCAGTTTTAAGTGCCTAAATTACAAGAGATGACCAACATGTGTTTTCGACAAGACGGTAGAAACAGCCAGAGAAATAAGTCAATTGCTGCATGAAACATTTACATTTTTCGTGAATTACAGGACACCAAGAAACAATTTCCCGTCGGTAAGCTAGTTTTGGCTAGTTGCGCTTCCTCTATGATAGAAATAACAACCGATTTTGAAGTTAGGAACAGTTCAGAAATAAGGTCCAGGGGTTCTTCTCCATTTTCGTTCCCAAAGCTTCGTTCCCCATCTGTATTCGAAATTTCCGTTCTATCCTTATTTAAAATTTAGTTCTATATAAATCCAAAAAAAATTGTAACTATATGTCGCCATAGTTATAATTTTCGGTTTTTTTTATTCGGAAGCAGTAAATTGTACCCCTTCCGAGGTAAGGCATGCCTGTCTTAGATGGCGTCTAAAATCTACGCCCCGGAAACCGAGTTTAAAATACAAAAAAAAAACGAAAATGCAAAGAATCCAACGAAAAGATTTTACATTCCAAATCCAGTTTCACTGGAAAAACCACCCTCGGCTATACGGATTCTGGGGAGAGCCAATTAATGCAATTGTGTAAACGTTTCGGGAAAAGTTTAAGGGCAACGAGGACACCTACATCTACGACAACTCCAGAAGTTCGGCTCACGAACAATAAGACTCAACGAAAAATAAAATTCTAAAGGATGAAAACATAGTTCTAGTTCTAGAACAATGCTCACCAATGACGAACTGCTCTGCGAAGAGCTTCGTAATGAAATTCTCCACCAGAAGGATGAAAATATGAACCGAAAGAGTTCATTAAAAATACATAATGAGCCAAAACCGAGTACAAACATGCCTCTTTAATTAGCCGGGTCCTAAGCTAATTGCCTCCAGTTGCGCACTCCAAGTTGGTTGAGGTTGGTTTCTATTCGTGCGCGCCAGTTAAGGCGAGATCCTACTACACTGCGTCCAACGTCTGGATGGGAATCTCCATTCGTGTCCATTCGTTCTACATGCCTTAGCGATCTTTAACTCCAATGCTATGGTTTTTGACTAGAGGTATGTCGCTGTACAGCTCGTATAGTTCTTGGTACAAAATTAGTCTCCATTGCCCTTCAACACATAAGGGACCAAAGATTTTTCAAAGAAGTTTTCTCTCAAATCGACCAAGGATTTTTTTCATCCACTTTTGATGTGGTCCATGCTTTAGCGTCGTAGAGCAGGACTGGGATAATCAGGGTTTTGTATAGGATTTTCTTAGTAGTTCAATTGAGGGCTTTACTACTAAATTGCCCTCTTGCCCAAAAAAGCAGCGGTTGGCAAGAGTACTTCTTCGTTTAATTTCTGACGAAATGTTGTTGTCAAAGTAACTAGCGTAGCCGAGTAAGGACACAATCCAGCAATACCTCAAAGTTATATCTGTCAATGGGGACCTTCTGTCCAATTTGTCGATGTTGGTTGTCCTTTCTTGTTTTCGCCGGTTCCTTCTCTACAGTTTGCAAACATGGCTATGACATCAGAGTTCGACCAATGATATCAATATCGTCGGCGTATTGCACCGATTAATGGGAGATTGTACCTCTGGTGTTGACTCGGGAGTTTAAGTCCCTTCTGAAAGATCTCCAGTGTGAAGATATTCTCTTTTCATTGTAAGCACAAAATCCAACCAAAATCCAACGCTCAAAACATCAACTCATACATCAAATCTGAATACGTCATCTCAGTCAATCCAGACCACATACCAATTTTCATCTTCATTTTGCAGCCTCTCTCGTCCAATCCTACCTTTGCAAAGTACCGCAATTTGTAGTTCACCCACAAACTTAAGAGGCGTTCCCGATATCTAGCATCTCGTTTAAAAAATGTCGTCATATGAAAAACACCGTCCTTCCTGAAGGCAACACTCCAATTCCAAAATTACATCTTCATGATGTATCACTAATCACATACACATCTAAAACTCAATCAAATCTACCTGTTTGGATTCAAGCTTCGATTATAAACTCAAGACGTCAGACACACTCCTTACAAATTTTGACACCAAAATCAGCTGTCATTTCATCATTCAGAAGGAAATAACCATTTTGGGCACCTTCACGTTACAACAATGGATATTGTTCATGGACTCACCGATTAGTTTCATAATTTGATTTTGCTCACACACAATCCCACGTACCCAAATGTACTTATTGACGACAACACACTTTCTTGGTGCATACCGGTGCACCAACGTCCTTTTTCAAGCCAACATGCCAACAAGAGACCATCCCATTTTTTGCACACCAACATACATAATGCCGAGATAAAAGGCTATACGTTCATTGCACACGATCAAACAGCCACAACAACAGCCGTCCAAAATAAGTTTCACTTTAAACAAACCTAGTAAACCAACAACTCGTCGGTTGTGGTTAGTACTTGGATGGGTAACCAGATCAAAACAACCATCATCGTGATGGTTTTATGTTTCATAAAATGCAATTCACACCGTCCGGTCCCAAAAGAATTTTTACTTCAAAAATGTTTTGGTTCCACCAAAATCTTTAAAAGTCACTTTTTGTGAGTTTGATTCGGAATGTGCTCAAATATTTATATACAACATTTGCCTTGAATGTCAGGCTCATTTTTATGGATTAACATGACCGCCCGATTTTGTCCACGATATAAATCGTGATTGACACATAAGCTCTGAGAAGTCGTACATATTGTTATATATATTGGAAACTCTCAATGAATCTGATTTCACTGCTCAGCTGCTTACCATTGATTCTCCCATCCCCTTCATTATCTCACATTTGTCGCATTTAACCATCGCCAGCAGGAAATTGTAACGACACATGTCACACCCGAGTAGACAAACCCAATTAATTTCACCTCTCCTGGTCTCCAGTCCATGTTCATTGCACTTCAAGTGCCAAACTATAATCTTGATCAATTCCTCTTCAACCAAGAGCCAACTCCTTTCTACAGTCCTCCTCATCCACCACCAACAACACGAACCACGTATGACCCCAACCATGGCTCTCATTTGAACCTGCACATAGTATGGGCCAACCCAATGCACAAGGTCGGATGATCCTTTTCGTTGGCGCATCAGAGCCCTCTAACATGCACTGGCGCGCATGCAGGCTCACAGACTGTTAGTATAGATTTGTCTGGCAGGAACTTGGCCGCTTGAAATCATAAATTAACTGTAAAATTTAATCTTGCAATTTTAATCGATTTATGTCGCACAGCATGAGTTATGGAAACTTTTCGAGCTGACACACCATTGTGGTCCTGAATAGGCTCCATCCACATACAGCATTGGGATTGGGTTGCTTGCAAGTGCATCGCTTTGGTAATAAATTTCTGTAAAATCAAAGTGCCACTACCAACGGTAACAGCATCAACACCAACAACGGTCTACACCGCCAACATATCAGTGAAAACAATATCAAAACAACAGAAGAAGAAGAAGAAGAAGTCGAGGAAAAGTTATGTTGCACTATGATTTGTGACCCGGAATGACCTTTCCCACAAATCACACAACACTTAGAAACATTAAAGACAGTTACACTATATGAGTTCTACGTAGCGTCGCGCAATTCAAGTCTCGCTCGCGCAGGACGATGGGAAGGCGGGAGGGCCGTGCCAGACCCTGCAATGATTGCGATTCATTAGATTCACATTTGTGTACGTGCGCTTGCTCGCATGCGAACACATTCGCATGGCACGACAGCGCGAAGAAGATGATGCCTGGACCTGAATTAGTGATGATGTATTCTGGAATAAGAGATTGCAATCGGATTGTGTAGTGCGGATTGGTACGCGTGCGTTGTTGTTGCTGTTGATGTTCGCGGCTGCTGAGTGGATGTGTGAAATACACCGGAGCATAACCTTAGAATGCGGTTCAGGTCAGGCGGATGACCTAGTATATCAATTTATTGTACTCTTACGATTTGGCTTAGATCTTGAGGAAGATATGCACGACCTGACTTGACACTGGGGCTAATCAGTAATTGCGTGTCGGGCTTAGAGATTGTGGTGGTTGTGCTGTGATGTAACTTATTGTGCATGGGAAATTAATTGGTTTGCGACGAACAAAAGCCTCCTTAATGTATATAGGTACGGCTTCTTTATATTACGGGAGCATGCACCAAGTGCTTACGTATATAACATTAACGGAATGCTTTGCGTCGTTTATTTGGCAGTACAGGGAGGTAAAGACAGATATTTTGGAACAGAATATATGCCATCTTCTGATCAACACCCAATGAAGCACTCTTCGGGTATGAGGCACTGGTGTTAAGGGTGTGCCATCTAGTGGTTTCTTTTTAAATCGTGGGTTATTTTTACACTGACAGCTGTTTCCCGCTTAGTATCATAACTCCATCCATTATCGGGCTCCCGACCCGTGAAGAGTCTCTACCTGAGACACTGCAGCTTTCAATCCTCTACGAACCCGGGCTCGCTGCTTCCGTTCCATCCTCTAGACCAAGCGCTCTGGCATCCGCGATGGCTTGGTCTTTGAAACGGAGGTTCGGTCTTCCTTGCCTTCTCGAACCTGGGGGCTGGAATTCGAAGATCTTCTTAGAAGCATTAAGGAGCATTATTATCCATTCGCTCGATGTGGCCGAGCCAATGTAGTCGATGTGTTTTGGCTTTTTCCACATCTTGGTACAGCGCATCCATTCCATTTCGCCCTCCTCCCAATATCAGCTCTCCCTTCTTGCTGGACGATAAGCACTTGGCACCATAAAGCAGAACTGGCAGGATAAGGATTTTGTAGAGCACACATTTCGTCCTTCGAGTCAGGAGTTTTGAACCCAGTTGTTTCGCCAAACCGAAGTAGAAACGGTTTCCTAGGGTAATTCTTCGACGGATCTCAACTATAGGGTGTCATTCGTGCAGTTCATGTTAACTCCGTGGTAGGTGAACTCCTTAACTACCTCAAAATTGCTGCTATCAAGATTGACGTTTTATCATAACTCCGCGGAACGAAATGAGTCGTTTTAGGCCAGTCGCACATTAGATACGAATTTGTATCGTACGTAAACGTATGAAGACTGGTATGTAGTACGAATTGTGTGCGCACACCGAATACGATTTTCTGCGTCATATAGGCAGTATTCAGGTGATATCGCACTCTTGAAGTGGTTTCAACGTACGAAACTATTGAAAAATCCAAACAAGTTCGGATTGTTTTCGGACGTTGGAACTACACGCACGTACATATAGTATCCATAGTACTTGGAAAATTCATACGATAACGCGTCCAATGTGCGACTGGCCTTATTCTTGAACAACGTTGGGAAATATTGAAAACTTAATTGCAACGTGTGTAGCCCAAACGTTATTGCCTGCTGTACGCAAGATTGTGCAAAAAGTTTGTGAGACTAGTATGCTATTGGACAACACTCTTGGTCCGCGTCGTTGTACGGTGCGTACAGACGAGTATGTGGCTGCTGTAGTCGAGAGTGTGAGACTCAATTCACGAACAGTCAACAACTCGCCATCGATCTCAAAAGCACAACATTTAACGCTCTAGCCTTTCAATCTCGGATTATTCGCTTACAAGGTCTAATTGACTTAACCATCAGCTTCGTTATCGCTTCGCAGTTTGAACCTTAGAGCAGCTTGAATTGGACAACGATATTGGGCGAAAAATAATCTTTTCTGACGAGGCACATTTTCATCTCGGCTTCTCTGAAAACCGCCCGTTATTGTCGAGAAGCCGATGCATCCACAGAGAGTGACAGTTTGGTGGATTGTGGAGTGGTGGCATCATTGCACAATGAGGCTGGGACAACGTTTCGGTCAACGGTAGGCGTTACAGAGCCATGTAAACTCACTTTTTTTTTTACCGAAATTTAAAACATGAATTTGGACGACCTCTGGTTAATGCAGGATGGCGCGCCATGCCACACAGCCCATGTCAAAATCGATATTTTGCGCACCAAATTCCCAAATCATGTTATTAGCCGTCTTGGCGATGTCAATTGGTCCCCTCGGAGCTGCGATTTTACCCATTTGCACTTTTTTGTGGGTAACCTTGAAGGACAAATGTTTTGCCAACAATGCGGAAACGATTTAAGCACTTAACGCCAATATCATCTAAGAAATCCGTGAGCTACAGCCCGAAACCATCGAAACCATCTTGGAAGATTGGAGTGACAGAATGCGCTACTGCGAAGTCAGACGAGGCAGCCACTTAAACGACGTTGTGTTCCATGATAGGATTGTTTGCTCTTGCTTAAAAAGTTGTAATACATGGACACATATTTGGCCGATCCTTTAGGTAGTTGTCATGATTAATTTGAAGAACAATGGAACCTCGAGATTCATTACGCTGCTTGGTTATTTTTTTTGTAGGTTAGTCAGATTTAGTCCAAAATTTTTAAATACGTCAGGGTACAAAGAAAACTAACTTACTTTGGACTTTTACACATATGCCTCTCCAATTAGCTCGGTTGATAACTGTCTCCAGTTGTGAACTTCAAGTTGGTGGAGATCGGTTTACAATTGCGCAACATAGGCCGATTCCTTTCTCTACTGCGTGTGTCGTGTGGCTTTTGATTGTAATACTCGACCAGTCAGACTATGGGTGCCCATTCGCTGTAGTTACATGCCATCTTCAAAGTCCAATGTTGAGTTGTTGCACCAAGTCGCTGTACAGCTCGGTAAGCTATTAGGTGAATCTTTGTATCCATACACGTCTCCGAAAAAATTCTTCTCAAACGATCAAGGTTTTCGTCACTGGCCTTTCAGATATTAACTTTGAGGATATCTTGGGGTAGTTTATGCCATTGTAGTTGCAGCAGATCAGGATATCTTCTTTTTTTGTGGATCGGTCAAATGTTGCTTGGGTTCCAATCTTAATGAAATAATTTCACCCGAACAAATATTGGTAATTGGTTTGTGTATGTTACTTTCCCTATCATCTCCTTCGGCTTTTTGTAGGCCTGCCGTCATTTCCGTCAGATTCGCCTTTCAACATCTGCAGAAATAGATCTTTGATATTCTCAGGTGTTGACCGTAAATTGCATCTGAGCTATGCTCACATCTGTAAGCAATTAAAAGATGAATAAACACTGGGATCGCAGCTTGAATAGAAACTTACTAACATATTATGTTGAATCTGGTCCTCAACCAACATTTCTCATTAGTTACCACTGTCTGTAGCTAATTATCTCCAGCTGCCCACTCAAATTTGGCTGGGGTCCTTTTCAACTTATGGGACACATTTATCAAAAGTATTTTTCCATTGACTTCTTGGATGGAAATTAAAAAGCCTGTGGGCCCCAGCACTTGTCCATTCACTCTATACATCAAAGTCATCTTATACGTCTTGGACTATGTCGCTCGTAAAGTCTATCATCGATGTTTTCAAAATCCATCAACGCAAATGGGGCAGTCGACTTTTCTTTCGATTAAGTCTTTTCGTTAAGGTCCTTATTTCAGCGAGATAAAGTAAGACTTCGATGATCAATTTGTGACTCAATTGCCTTACGTACTCGAAGAAAGTGACTTGGAATTTCAATTCGATCAGATAGTCTGTTATCTGTTTTACGGCACTCAAGCTTCATTTCAATTTCGTGTAGAGAAAGGGCCATCATCATGACAAACGGGATAATTAGCATTATCCTGGGCAACAGTGTTGAGTCTATATTTCCTAATACAGAGAGATTATTGTAAAATATAATGAGGTTTATATCCCTCCCGTTACGATTTACAATAAAAGATCTTTTCAAACTGCAACAACTGATCTCCTATACCCACTATCGCACTGTCATGTAGTTCAGGCTTTACTATCTACCCACAACATCTCTCAGACTTTAAAGCCCAAGTCGACTATCAAACTCTCAATACAATTCAATAATCACCGAGAAATACTTCAGCGCTGGACACAAGTCCAACATGTAACACGTTCTACGTGCGTACGTTCACTCTGAGTCCGAACCTCAAGCGTTTAAAAATTTTAATTGGTTTATTAGTTAGCAATACGCACTGGCGCAATATGCCTTCCAGCCAAGAGCCATGGACAAAATGCGTTGCGCATGTTCCCCACCTTACCATCGTTCAATGAATGTTTCTTGACTTGCACCCGAGGAATCTGCGTTGCTATTTGGTTAGTAGTAGCACACCAATGGACATGATGGAGGTGTTTACCACGCTGATTGTGACAACCACACCATAGGATGTACCTATACAGCCAGACAGAGACACTTCCGTGCGCGAACTATATGCTACAACCAACGTGACGCCAACGACTATGGCTGTAATGAGGAAGTCTCCCCATGTGCCATACCAGGGCGTTGATGGGTGCAGTTTAAGCCAGACACACACAACAACAAATACCCGACTCTTGTGCGCACGTTAAGTGGATGCACATTGCTCCTCGGTTGCCATTCCAAACTCCCCTGATCAGTAATTATCTTAATGGCTTCAGATGCAACTCCTTGGCGAAATAAATTTCAAACGCTGTTCTTCCCACCCGTGCGCGGATGTATCTCGGATCAAAAACACTATGACTCTCAATCGAATTCGATTAAACGTTGATCTGATTCAAATACGTGATACCGCCGAATAGAAGAAAACACCCTCGGGACGATGGGCGAAAGACCATGCCACAACCACCACAACATCTGGGAACCGTACTTTGCCTGTACTCCGGATGACCTTTAACCGAATAACGCCAAATAATAACAATAACCATTAACAATTGTATCTCAAGTGAAAGAGATACACAGCCAGCGCACGGACGTGCGCGCTTTCCCAAAACTCTGTGCGCTATTGTCGGCCATTGAATGTAATACATGCCCCCGATAAAGATTGATGAAGTTTTTGGGCAAACACAACTGAAACAATCCGAATTCAGCGGTCGCATTCCCAAGATACTGATCGAGTTCATTCATTCCATTTGGTGGCTGAAAACTGAAAGAGATGTATCTCAAAGTGAGGGTGGATGTTGGGCAATTCATGTCCCTGGTACTGATGCGATATACCGGCTGCCGAAGGCTTGCATATCGATATTCGGATGATGGCGCGGTAGTGGAGCGTGATGGCCGGTCGAGATTTTGAACGTTGCACGATGCATGAAGCGCTGGGATCCGCTGAGAAACACAAAAGAGAGTGGGCGGGCACTAAAGGATACCAAAGGTCATTTACTGGTTGCTTTGAATTATGATTTTCATTTGAACAAAGTATGGGCAGAAGTTGAATCATCCGAAGGTGTACTAGCGCGCTATGATGATTGTGAGCTGTGTTTTGGTGGAAGCATTTAGTGGAAGATGCCTCATTGTTTTGTCCACGGACAAATTCGAGAAAGCTGCTTTATATCCGCCCACGAACTTCTATTTCTTTGTGTGAAGCGATGGCACTGTGATTTTCTGCAAAGTTGGAGGCGATTTTGTGCTGTGATTTGAATGGAACAGTATCGCTGGCCTAGAATCAGGAACTGGCTAAGAGCTGTCGGAGCAGGAGGTGAATTTAATAGTTGTGGGTGGGTATCGATTTTTCAAAGCGAAATCAAGTGATTTAGCAAATCGGGAAGTGCCAACGGTTAGAGGAATTGTTGTCGTGGTGATACAAGTTAGCGGTTTATTTGTCAGAGACAAATGAGAGAATCTGTTTATCTTAATTCCATGTCGCATAGGTAATGATCTTGATTGAACGAATATAACTCTTAATTGCTTTCCTCCTGAATCCGCCAGTTTGTTAGAAATTGCGTGACATTAATATATATGCATCCTGTCTCCCTTTTTGTACAGGGGTCTATTTCTGGAATAAGAGCATGGAGTATAATACATGGTAGCATTATTCCACCAGTTTTACCAGTTTCTGCATGAAGACTACTCTTTCTATATTTTTCAAGCGAAAATTCTTTAAGGACGACGTGAATTGTATTTTATGAAACGAAAAAGTGTAATGAAAAAGAGACAACTTTGAATATAATCATAATGTTTAGACTTTGGGAGAATGAAATAATTCGTCTTCTCTTTGTGCTATGGTTCGTAGCGTCCCCACTTTTCTACCGTCGTATACAGTTTCACTTCTACTCCGTCTGAACTAACACTGGATTATTTTATTACGCCGATTTCTCGGCATGGATTTAAATAAGCATTATTCCAGCTTGCTAGAAACAGAGCAACTACCTTGGAAATGGTTCTATAAGGAGAAATCGTCCTTAAAGAATTCCATGCACACGCTAGAGCTGAGGTTTATAACTCTAGACAAAATTGATTTGCGATAATCTTCGGGCCTATCGACGCTCGGAAAAATTTTGCAAGCGATACTGAGAGAAGCTCAGTTTTATTATCATCGTAGTCTAAGTTCGCCTCAGAGTTTTCGATTAGCTATTAGGACTTCTTTATTTTTCTATTCTATTTGGTCAAGAACATCCGTTTCCAACCAGACTTTGATGTAGAAATTGCTTCATGTTTTATATTTTTTTGTTGTGGATATGCTTTGCTATGACGAAAGCGACATCCTCAAAAGTCGGCAATATGCACCCTTTGGAGGCACATAACCGATCCTTGTGAGACGTCTGCTGGTACTTATTGTAGTTTCTCATTCGGTTCTTTAAGTAGTTAGAATGTTGGAAATTGGAAATATTCTAGGGTACGTTTATTCTGATTAAATATTTCATGGCTCAGGACCACAGGCTAAGTTGAGATAAGCTCTTCTGACAATTGATACCACTCGGATAATTTGTCAAATCACCACGAGAGGAGGGCCAGTGAACAATCATTTAGTTGTTAGGTTAGGTTAGGTTGGTGGGTTGATGAGGCAGACGGTGTGTATCTTCCCTCATCGCACTCAGGTCAATATAGACCCATTGTGATGCCCGTTGGGGGTCCACTTGTGTGGTTGGTTCATTCATTGTCCCGTTACTGTCCATTGTTGTTAGCCTCTTTCCAGCCATCCAGATGTTGTTGCAAACCTGAAAAGATTAGGGAGAGGGATTTCGGATAGATCCGTGAGGTCATGGAAAAAGTATTTTCCTAAGGTTCTCATTCTTAATTGGCTGAGGCCTTGGCAGTGGCACAGAAAGTGGAGGGTATCCTCGTGTATTTCTTCATCACCGCAGCCTCTACAGAGGTCATCATCTATGTGATGCATTTTCAGTTTGTGGCTTTTTAGTAAATTGTGTCCAGTAAGAATCCCAACTATAGTAGAGACAGATTTCCTGTTTCTACGAAGTAGTTTATGGGTTCTGGCTTTGTCATACTCAGGCCACATCCTTTTGGAAGTTTCACAGGTGGGAAGGGAGTTCCACCTGTTTTTGGCAGTGATCAGTGTTTTCTGTCCCACCCGAGATTTGAGGTTACATAGTGGTGGTTTGACAGACTGGTCTGCTTGGTCAATGCTGGAGGCAGATCCTTTTCTTGCCAGTTCGTCAACAATTTCATTGCCCTGTATGCCTCTGTGTCCGGGGACCCAGCAGAGCTTAACTTTATGTTGGACGCCAAGAATCTTTAGCTCTTCACGACAACGTTTCAAAAGCCGAGATTTTATTTCGACAGCAGAGATAGCTTTTATTGCAGCCTGACTGTCAATAAAGATGGTTATATCATCTGGTGGTATCGCCAGCATTGAGGTCGCTTTGGCTGCCTCTGCTACTGCCAATATTTCGGCTTGGAAGACACTGCTGTGCTCAGGGAGACGAAAGGTGCTGTTTAGCTTAAGTGTTTCTGAAAACACTCCAGCTCCAACGCCTACATCCATTTTTGAACCATCAGTGTAGATGGATATGGTTTCGGTGCCCAATTCGTTCCTCTCCCACTCCACTCTGCTTGGGAGGATGCAGGAGAATGGTCTTTGAAAGTCATGGTGAGGCAGCATGTAGTCAGAGGATACAGCTGAGCCCAGATATCTGTGTAGATTTTGGGCATGTCCTCTTGAGTTCGATTTCCAGCAGTTGAGCTGGCTGATTCTTAGAGCACTTTTGGCTGCAGATTCTTGCATGTAAAGGTCTAGCGGTTAAGGATGGTTTCCAGTGCCGCTGTTGGTGTGGTTCTCATTGCGCCAGTAGCGCCCACACATGCTATCATTTGTACCTTTGTCATATTTTTCAGATGGGTGACTTTATTTGTGGATTGCCACCAGACAAGCCCCCCATATGTTAATATAGGTCTCACAATGGCCGTTACATCCATAGGATGATCTTGGGGTTCGGACCCCAGTTTTTTCCGAATATTCGGTTACACGTATAGAAAGCGACTGTGGCCTTTTAATGCGCTCGCGCACATTTAGGTTCCAGTTGAGTTTTCTATCAAGAATGACACCCAGATACTTTGCACTATCGGCTAGTTTGAGGGTAGTCCCATCGATAGCCGGTAGGTCTAATATTGGTATCTTCCTCTTATTCGTAAAGAGAACGAGTTCCGTTTTCTGGGGGTTGATGCCAAGCCCACATTGTTTTGTCCACTCGTTGAGAGTTTTCAATGCCTGCTCGAGTAGTTCACTAATAGTGGGTAGGAATTTCCCTTTAACTAGTATCGCTACATCGTCTGCGTAGGCTATGACTTTTACCCCATTTCGCTGTAGCTTTATGAGTATCTCATTGATGACTATGTTCCACAACAGAGGTGAGATAACGCCTCCTTGTGGTGTGCCTCTTTATGCTATTACTTTGAGATGGGTGTCTCCCAGATTCGCATTTATATTTCTGTGGTTGAGCATACTTCCAATAATATGTATTAGAGGTTGGTCCACGTTGTTCTTCGCGAGGTTTCTTTCGACTGCGTTTGTGTTCACATTATTGAAGGCTCCTTCAATGTCGAGAAATGCAGCGAGTGTATATTCCTTCTCGTGAAGAGGTTTTTCTATTGTACTAACGATATCATGTAGGGCAGTTTCGACTCCCTTACCTTTCGTGTAGGCATGCTGTGCCGAGGATATGTATTGGGGATCGAGTTTGTCATGAATGTATATATCCATTAGTTTTTCATAGGTTTTTAGTATGAAGGATGTAAGACTTATTGGTCTAAAGTCCTTCGCGGGCGTGTGACTGGGCTTTCCGGCTTTTGGGATAAAGACTACCTTTACTTCCCGCCAGCACCTGGGGATGTAACCGCATTTTAGACTACTAACAAACAGTTTGTGTAATGTTTGACTTTGTTAAATTCCCGAGATTGATTTTATTTTAACAAAATCAATACTTACTTAGGTTGAATGAAGATTATGCATTTAGACCATCTTCATTTATCAAAATAGACGAGATAATGTCTCAATATTTGATATTGATACGTTTATATATTGATATATTTTAATTTTAATTTTATATTGACGTCTCATGACTCAGCATTCTAATTGTCCCTTTTCAATTATTTCATGCAGCAGAACGTGCAAATTTTCCTTTATACGCCCTGTATTTCATGTGTTCCAATCGTAAATCGAAAATTTCATTGAATTCTTAATATATATTGCATCATTTTATCACGTTAAGAGACTGAATTCGATTCCAATTTCGCCAATAAAATCATTCTAACCTACGATCCACCCAACATCTCTAAGCTCTACTACTTTCTCCACTCCTACAGAAGCTTCTCTTCACTAGCACAATCTATTACCCACACCACACTTGTCATGTGGCGTGTCAATTGTCATTCTATTAACGAAATGGCTCTGTCACAGTGAGTAAAAAAATTTCAATTCCTTTCGGAATTTTAGTGATTTTAAATGTTTTTCATGATTAATAGATTATTAAGTTTCTAAAATCGTGAATTGAATGGTTTTTCATTGTTTTGACCACCTAATTATTTGACAAATCATTGGGCTCGCATTTGCATTTATAAATTTTCAATTTTGGCAATTTGCAAAGTGTTCACTTCCATTTAGTCTAATTGGCTTG
This sequence comes from Rhingia campestris, assembly GCA_932526625.1. Classification (NCBI taxonomy): domain Eukaryota; kingdom Metazoa; phylum Arthropoda; class Insecta; order Diptera; family Syrphidae; genus Rhingia; species Rhingia campestris. The sequence goes on from OW052184.1 coordinate 98,548,978, forward strand.
CTTCACATTTCGGTTAATTATTTGATAATATTTTACTGTGCGGGAGTTAGTGTTTGAACAGTTCGTATAGAAAATTGTGAGTGGTCCTTAGTAGGAGGCTTTTGCAATCAATATCTATATGGTAAGTCCTTTAAATATGAATGTTTGGCCCTTCCGATTTTGAACTTCTCACTCGAGTTTAGAACCCATTATGTCGTATCAAAACCATGGACCACACGTGGTAGGTACAAGCTAGCGTTTATCGCCTTACTAAATTAGTTTGATATTACAAATAATCTATTTGGGATACAGAAAATGGAGAGGATTATCATCTTCCATGTAGGTTTAAATCCTAAATGACTGGGCTTTAAATTTTTTGTTGTGGCACATTTACTTGGCCGTTCTCACTTCAATATCTAGCAAATCATCCAGGATAATAATCTAATTTGCATAAAATGACTTTAACGCAATACTTCTAGTTTATCTGCCCGTTCAATGAGTTAAAGATCGATATTTGTTGAATTTACTGTACATTACGTTAGGTTAGGTTTTATGGGTTGTTGGGGCTCGTATACGGCGTCAAATTCGGATAGCAATACCAGTCCCTGAATAGAATTAAAAGGAATGCCCGTGTTTTGGACTCTACTACTAAAATGGCCAGTGTCGTGAGGTCGCTCCCTTAATTGTTTTTGATGCATTGTTGGCTTTTGCCACCTGCCGTTTTAGCTGATATTAACTTAGCTCGTTGGTAAAATCATTGAATCTAGGGAGTACTACCGTTTGCAACTGGGTATTTGTTAAAGCCCCCACACATTCAGTTTCTACATACGGGATGATGAACTTGGCTACGGATGGGGAAAATAAAAGGGATAATGATTTCGATTAGGGTTTAGGGCAGGTTGTTATTCCCTTTACCATTGCCATGACCAACATGATTAATGCATAACTATCCTCTTATAAGACTGAGGCGCTGTGCCACATCAAGGCGACAAACGTCAGTGCGGCTGCCTTCTCATTATCCTGCAATGGCGCACTCTTTATAACAGGAGTCATTAGCGTACTTATTTAAAATATTAATTTGAAGGACGGTAGCATCTCCAGGTTCAATAAACTGTTGCAGATTGGAAAACGTTTTCAGGCTTATTTAGACTTTTTCGAAAAGTTATTTGCATGTTAGTTTACAATGGGAACATACTTATGTTGCGGTATATTCCGGGGTGAATTTGGGGCCCCAACCCACATACCTTCTCTAATGTCGCTCTACAGCTCTTTAGTATTGAGTGAAACTTCGTCATCATAGCCGGTCAACACAAACTTGACCAAGAATTTTCCAAAGAACTTTTTTGCTCAAAGGGACCAGGGACTTCTTTATCCGCTTTGCAGGGCAGGACTGGGTAGATCAGGGTCTTTTATAAAATCTCCTTAGTAGTCAAACTTGCGGTTTTATTGAAATTTATATTCCGTTAATAGAGAATCAAATAAGAAGGGGTCTGACAAATTTGTCTTTTTGGCTGTTTGTCAGTGTGTCTGTATATCTATAATAACATCTGATGTCTGATGAACGGTTTAGCGGGGTTGGTTTAAATTTAATATCTTAAAGTTTTATGAGCAATGTCCAGAGGGGTTTTGGTTATGACATTCTGACAACAAAATTGATGGTGTGCCATGATTATTGGGTTTTAAAATGATGTAGAAGGTCGTGATGGTTTTAAATAAATCCGCTCAAGATCGATGTAATTACATAAAGAATAAATTTAAAAGTGACAATTCTCTGATAGCCACTCTAGTCTAGCCTAACCTAACTAACGGTGGAACTTGCGACTGTTACAAGTTAGCTTCTAATCAATTTTGTTTTTAAATCAACTACAGTTATGCATTTACCATAGACCACAAACTCGTCCTTTTTCTCGTATTCGTTCGTTACAAACTGGTAAAGCTATGCTCATATCCTTCGTAACTATGCGTGGTTTTCTGTCGATGTTCCATTCCAAACATCTGTGGTCTCGTTTATAGTCTTAAAATCGGATAGCTGTCACGTTGGATATCTGACCCTTCTTTTTCAAAGGTCTGACGAATCAATCTTGGTTTATTAATTGTGATGAATAATTTATCTCAACTTTGGATTCGTCATTAAACTGTAGGTCCCGACATGGTGCTAGAAATACATCTTGTGCCAAGAATTTTTTTGGGTCTGGGAAAGGGTCCTCTACGATTTTTACTACTTACTTATCGGGCTCCCGACCTGTGAAGAGTCTCTGCCTGAGACACTGAGGCCTTCCATCCTCTACGATCCCGGGCTCGCTGCTTCCAGTTGTCTACACCAAGCGCTCTAGCATCCGCGATGGCTTGGTCTTTGAAACGGAGGTTCGGTCTTCCTTGCCTTCTCGTACCTGGGGGCTGGGATTCGAAGATCCTCTTAGCTGGAGCATTATTCTCCATTCGCTCGATGTGGTCGAGCCAATGTAGTCGACGTGTTTTGGCTTTTTGGACTACATCCACATATTGGTAGAGCTCATAGAGTTCGCGGTTGTATCTTCTCCTCCATTCGCCCTTCTCGTGCACAGGACCAAAAATCCGCCGAAATATTTTTCTTTCGAAGAAGCCACTTCTTGCTTATCACCCAGCACTCGGCATAATAAAGCAGAACTGACAGGATAAGGGTTTTGTAGAGCACACATTTCGTCCTTCAAGTTAGGAGTTTTGAACCCATTTGTTTCGCTAAACCGAAGTAGCAACGGTTTCCTAGGGTAATTCTTCGACGGATCTTCACTTGGGTGTCAATCGTAGATTTAATGTTACCTCCGAGGTAGATGAACTCCTTAACTAACTCGAAATTGCTGCTATCAATAGTGCCGTTTTGTCCTAGGCGGTGGACAGATGCTTGTTTGTTTGTTGATAGCATGTAGTTTTAGTCTTGTCCTCATTTACTTCAAGGCCAACGGATTTCGCCTGTTCTTCAATCGCCGTGAACGCTTTTATCACGGCACGTTGGGAACGGCCGATGATATCAATATCGTCCGCATAGCCCAGCAGCTGGATGGACCAGTTGAAAATAGTGCCTTCCGTGTTAACACCTGCCCTACGCACTATCTGCTTCAGTAGGAGATTGAAGAAGTCACATGATAGCGCTTCTCCTTGCTGAAATCCGGTGCATGTTTGGAATAGTTCGGAGGAGCTACTTCCAAACTGCACGTTGCAGCGCGTTTTTTCCAGCGTCACGCGACACAGCTGAATCAGTCAGACCAGATATTTTACACATCAGCAAATGAAAATGCAAAATGCAACATTTTTGTCAAATTTGATTAAATTCTCCTGCAATGAACGATTGGTCCGTTTTATTTGCCGTTCGCAGGTCTGCTTATTCACGTGTCTATAGTTTCATCCGAAAATATGATGTTGATTAACATTGAGAAGAACTCCATTGTCTAGTTTATTAATTCAACCCTCAGATTGGCATCCTGGGCCTTTAACCTTGCACCAGTTAAGTTTTGTAGATGTCCAGCTTTATATCTTTGTGGGATTTAAAGTATTTGCATGGTGAGGAATTAATATGTTCGGATCGTCATAAACAGGCTGATTAACACTCTTCGTCTTCATGTTTCCTACCGATCTTGCTCGCCCGAATTTTTTTTTTTAATGTGTTATGCCGGGCTCTTTAAACTTTGAAGAGGAATGCTTGACGCATCAATTAAGTGTCGAACACCTGGAATATTGCAGAATATTCTACTAGTTATAGTCGCGATTCATCGTTTTTGTAAAACTCTCGCACCAAGAAAGGTGAGCTCCGCTACACAGCGGCTGAATATCATGGAGCTACGCCACTGAATACTGATTGACACACCCCCGCGCCCTTCGGCTTCGTTTCGTTCATGCAGTAAGCTTACAAAGATAAATTTTCTTTTGAAACACCCAATCTGTGATGTTGGAACAGTGGCTCCCTTCAGAAATAGTGGGGATAAGCAACAGTTGCGAGTGTACCTAACGCCAATGCAGATCTCTGAAGAATACCTGTACTTCACAAGAGGTCTATGGAATCAATGTGTTTTTGCGTTGTGTATCGACTGTCAACTGAACCGTTTTGTTTTTAAATTCACATTATATTAGTTGTAGATAGGTAATTTTTATTATCTGTTTAGCAACATTACTGATCAGTGATCGCACTCTCCTTGATCTGACAAATCATCAGATAGATATCCTTTGTCAAGAAAAAAACATGTTAAACGTTTCTAAACGTCTGCATAAAAATATAGACACGTGGAACATATATATTATATAAAAAAAATCAACATAACGGGGTTCCCCAACGGGTATATTACTCCGGAAAGTTGTTCTTTTCATAAATGCAATGTGATTTCACATATCTACAACCTCATTCCAGTTTCAGAATCATACCGATTTTATTCAAGAGTCGCCCCATTAGGTAAAAATCCAATCCATGCTTATCACATCCAAAAGTACATTTATAAGCCCGCTGGTTAAAATTATTAGCAACATTCACGTAACATCTCGTATCTGGTAATTTCCCTGGCTGGCCTCTCTCGTACAACCAATATAGCAATTTACTTCGTATCTAAGCCTGTCCGCCCAAAATCCAAACTCACAAACTGCCCCATCCCATGGACTATGATGATGATGACCATACGGAACCGACCAAATATGAAATCAAATCAAAAATCGTTTGACTTGAAATGCACTCATTTGCTGACCTCCGACGATCTCTCCCACATGCTGAATCAATGTTTCTACACAAATAATCCAGATTGCGAGGCTGTTTAGATTGTGCGCCCATTTACCCACATACTCGGGCCGGTACCCCGCGCTCAATCTGTGAGTGGTAGCCTCCGGGCCACCGGTACATCGACTTGATATTAGAAAAGCAAGCGCGGCAAAAAATCATGAGGATACCCATGCCAGTATCGTAGACAATGGTTCCATTCAGAGGGGTGGTTCTATGAGTGCGCGGGTAGGATTTCATTTTTTTTTTTCGTTGAAGAGGTTATGCGCCCATGTAAGTACGTGCATGCAAACGGATATGTTAGTGGTTGGACATGGCTTTTTTCGTTCGTCTGTCCGTCCAACTTTGGTCCATGCATCGTCGTCGTCTATGAGATTTGACCTGCTTCGAGATCAACTTGCGCATAAATTGCACAGCGGACCGCGGAAATTGGATTCAAAGAAATTAACCTCAACGTCTGCACTGTACTGTGTACCATACCATACCGCACCGGCATAGTCTTTCCGCGCTAGAGGAGGAGAGAAGAGAAAAACGAGGAGCACACCGTACCGCCAGCGCCGCTGTATCATCCTAAAAGGCTATAATTTTTATTCTGTGGTCGACATAGGGGAACAACGCCCCCCGTCCTCCTACAGCCAGTCCCGCTCGCTCATCACCCGCTTGCAGATACATTCGATAATAATTGTGTGTGCGATATGCGCTGATGTTCTGCAATGTTTCAACTACGAAAAGGTGGTTTCGCTAAACAGCGCTTTTCGGTTTTTCTCGTTTTTCGGTGCGGAGCTGAAAATTGAAACTCCTCTTGCGGATTTTCCGGCGGTGGGAACTATGGCGCAAGGATCCCAGAGAGTAGATTAGCCGGTACCTGTGCGGTCTTGCACTGTGTGTGTGTTAGCGCTGTGTACTTTGGCCATGAATAGATATATTTGGGGAACATGATCTTTGTGGTTCGACGTTGTTCGCGCGCAGTCAGTGTACCTGTGGAGATATGGTTCGAGATGCACATACTGGACATGGCAAAAGAATTCATTAGGTGTAAGAATTTTGCAAGTTGTCAGCTTAATTTAATCGAAGAAGTAGCTTAGTCTGTTGTGTTCGATTAGTTAAGAGTGTTACAGAAGTACATAGCGGAGCAAATAATGCAAAGTGGATACATGCTTTTGCGATCCCATTCCGATGATTGTATTGAAATTAGTTTTCGGTGGGAACTGGAAGGTTTGCTCTTTTTGTGGGTGGGTGAGTTAGTGGTCTGATGTATATTATTTGATTGGACACTGGGTAATTGCTGCATACTTCACAGCTCAACTTTATGTTAATGCTTGATCGGTTCTTATAAATTTGAAGCCAAATAAACTGTCATTGTTGACTTGTTGATAATGGATTTTCGTTTAGTTATTTCGCAACACTTTGTGTTTACATGTCGTAAACCAAGATTTCACAGTCTTCTACCGCGCTTTTTGTAGCTCATCAGGAACGTCTTCTTTTCGTAAGTTAGTAATGCTATCGTCGCCAAAAAAATGGTTTATTCCGCTTGTCTGTCGGAGATTGCTCGCTACTTGCATATTCTCATCATTCCTGACTTTGACGCTATACCATCATCAGCTTAACTTGTTTTTTTCTGAAAAGCCGGCGACTTTCGTTTCTTGCCTTACAAGCTCAAACCCAATTTTTCCAGCTTACATATTTTACAGCATTGAATTGTATTTTTGGTTGTAAGCATCTACAGGCATTCTTCGTCGAATAAATTAATTTACATCTGGATAGGCCTCCGGGGGCCATGAAGTCATGAAAACTGTCATTGACGAGCCTTCATATTTCGATATTTTTCACAAGCTGGGTGTTTTAGCAGAGTTTCCATGATCTTAGAAGGTAGGGACGTAAATGTACTTGTTCCGGGGTGGATGTAGTTTTCCATCTAATCGGAATGTGTCCGATAGATAGAAAATCTTGGTTAGTGATTTGCCAACGTGGAGACAATGTAGGAGATAACATCTTGACCAGCAGATATTTGTACGTCAACAGCAAAGAACAGCAACTGTACAAAGACGAAACGATTTTGTCCCATAAATGTTCCCAAATAGAGGGAAAGACTGAACACAATCTGGCGCTATGGGTACTGCTGCAGAATAATGCAGTGGATAGATAGGCTTTGTCTTAAGAGCTGAAATGTGGAATATCATTACGAATGAGCGCCGAAATAAATGAAGATGATGAATTTTGTATAAACGACGGAAAGTCTTTATTAACATTAACGTATATGAGAATCGTTTGCCTCAACATGTGCCAATGCAAGAACTTGAAACACTTTATGTGGATACTAGATTCATTTCTGGCTTATTAAACCTTTATCTTCTATCCCTAATTAATTAGGGTGTGTCTTATAAGACCGAAATAGCTAATAGCTTTTTTACAGCTCAATTCGTTGCCTTTGATATGAAATATCTGGCATTAAGGGCACATACAGGGCCTGAAGATAGCTGCTCTTTTCATTTGTGTGTGCGAAGTTATATTTTCACAACAAAGAATGGAACCTCCTGTTTAACGCCGACTTCGAATCGCAAATTTTGGAAGCTTTTCGTGGCACTTTTAAACTTTTGGATGTTTGCCAGACTTTTGTAAGAGGTAGGGCAGTGTTACTTTCGGGATTTGAGCCAATGACTCCGTGATTAGTAGTCCAACGCACTAACTAACGCACTAACTTTTAGGTTAGGTTGGTGGGTATATGAGGTAGGCGGTGTGCATCTTTTGTGCTACATGTCCTAGACATCTTAAACGTCCAATCTGGAGTTTTTTTGTGGATCGGGCAAACGATGCTGAGGTTACATTTTTGAGGCATACTTTCATCCGACCGGATTTGGCTTATGAGTTGGTGGATGTTACTTACGAAGTCATTAATAAAGCTCTGCGGCTTTGTTAAGCTTGAGTTAAGATATTGCTATCCTAACATCACTAAGTTCGGGTGGTTGGTAGTTGTCGATGTCGGCGCTGTCTGACAACAGAATATTGTTCGTCATCGCCGTTTAACAGTCTGCAGACTATGTCTTAACTACGACATTTCCTTGTTCGACTTGACAGGATTCTGTTCGGATCTTGTATTGGCGTTTTACACTTTGGCATAGCTTGCGAACATCATTCCTGGAGTGGCACCTCTCTATCACCTCGATCGCGCGCTTTTCTTGCTCTTTTTTCGTGTTTCTGAAGTTTCTGAAAAGCCTGCGTTCTTCCCTTCTTCTTTGCCTATAGAGCTCAAAGGCAGCTTTCGTCTTCACCCGCAGGGCCTCGTTCTTGGCTGCGAACATCCGTCGGCATTTCTCATCAAACCAGGAATTTCTTGATGGTTGGCGCGTTGACATCGTTGCTATTGTTCTTAGACATTCGATGCTGGTGGTATAGTGTGAATCGAGAGGTTAAGGGATACGCGTTGCCCGAAGGCCTTGGGATTTAATTTTTTCACAGTATTTCTGTTTTGTTGTGGTGTAGTGGGTACCCGCATTCTTACCTTGCGGTTGCAACAAATCAGTGGTCCGAGTTGATGTTACCCCTTCGGAATGTTCGGACATCCAAAATATTGGATGCGTTCCTCTTGTCTATCGCAATCTAATCAATTTGGCTGACCATTCGTTGTTCTGGAGACCGCCATGTCCCCTTATGGATATAAGGGTGAGGAAACCGTATGCTGGATATAGTGGCATTTCGTTCCGTAGCGAAGTCAATTAGCCTAAGTCCGTTACCAGGCGTGTTGTCTTTGAGGCTGTGTTTTCTGACAATACTACTAAAGATATCTTCTCTTCCTACCGTTGCGTTAAAATCTCGCAGCACTATTTTAGCATCGTACTTCTGTAGTCGCTCGTAAAATCAATATTTCGCTTTGTGATCTGTTTCCTCCATCGGGGCATGAGCGCATATAAGGCTTATGTTGGCTTATGTTCGCTAATGTCTTGAAAACAAAAGACTTCTTGCCTAAGTTTGGCAATTAACGGGTCCACCATCTAACTTTTTTTTGTCAACTAGTGCTTATTTCGTGAATGGTAACACTTAGCTCATGTCTGATTTGACAGATAATTAGTTTTATCTTTCCGCTGAACGAATATGGTTGTGTATACGTTTGAACAACGCTGGGAAATATTGCGACATTACTTTGAAATTAATCATGGTAATGTTGCAGAATGTGTGCGAAAATTGCGTACGGATTTTGGAAGAAGAGAAGCACCGTCAGCTCCGTATGTTCGTTATCTTGTGAAAAAAGTTAAAGAAACTGGCATCCTCATCGATAAACCAAAGCGTGAAAAGCCAAAAACAGTGCGTACACCCGAGAATATTGCTGCTGTGGCAGAAAGTGTGCGTGAAGAGCCGTCGTTCTCAACAATTGAACATTTCGGAGACATCATTGAGACGAATTTTGCATAAAGACCTTGGTATGACGCCATACAAAGTCCAATTGGTTCAGGAGTTGAAGCCAACTGACCATCCAATGCGTTTTCGCTTCGCTAAGGGGGCCTGCGATCGACTTAGAGAAGATGCCGATTTTGCCAAAAAAATCATCTTTTCAGATGAAGCTCATTTTGATCTTGGCGGGTATGTAAACAAGCAAAATTGTCGCATTTGGGGCACAGAAAACCCGCACGCATACATTGAAAAGCCGATACACCCAAAACGAATCACTGTTTGGTGCGGATTTTGGTCCAGAGGCATAATTGGGCCATTTTTCTTCGAAAATGAGCAAGGAGTGGACGTTACTGTCAATGGCGATCGTTATCGGGCCATGTTGAACGAATTTTTGTTCACAAAAATTGAAGAGGAGGATCTTGGCAACATTTGGTTTCAACAGGACAGCGCTACGTGCCACACAGCCGAAGCTACACTCGATGTTTTGCGCCCTGTTTTTGAAGATCACATTATCAGCCGCAGAGCTGATGTCGTTTGGCCACCTCGGAGCTGCGATTTGACACCGTTGGACTATTATTTGTGGGGTGCCGTAAAATATAAATGTTACGCCGACAAGCATGAAGCCATTGGTGAAATACAGCTGCACACAATCGATAATGTGCTTAAAAATTGTACCGATCGTGTAGGCTACTGCATGGCCAGCCTAGGCAACCATTTGAATGAAATTATTTTCCATTATTAACCGGAAGGATTGTACTTTCAAAAAAAAAAAAAAAAGAAATTTGAGAAAATATTCAGTAGTTTTTTTTATAGCATTTTCAAAAAAAAAGTTATTTGGCGGACCCTTTATAACAAATCCACATCAGTCGCAGTTTCTGCTCACTATAACACTGTCCGTAGTAGATGCTACAGTTTTTAATCCTCATTTTGCCCGGCCCATCCCATCGTATTTTCTGGATGGCAGTAATGTCTGCTTTGTTGCAGCTTCCACTAGTTGTTCGCCTGCACCTCTCTTGTTTAACTTTCTCACATTCCACATAATGTCTGCTTTGTTGCAGCTTAGGGCTTCCACTAGTTGTTCGCCTGCACCTCTCTTGTTTAACTTTCTCACATTCCAGGTGCAGATACGAACTTCGTTGTACTTTTTTCGTTTAGCAGGGTCGTAAACAATAAAATCAGTCCTTTCCGAGGCCATTGCTTCGTAGCAAGTTATTTTTTACATGTGTGGGTAGTAAATCCAAAGCACAACCCTCAACCTTTAGAGCCAGTTCCAATTTATAAGATACCCATTGGACACGGGGCCATCAGTTTCCATTACGGGATTGAACGCTGCCGTTGGCTTTTCGGTTCATCCGCCACCATCTCTGTTCAAGGGGCCTGGCTACCCTGAGATTCCTAAATAACCTGTTGTCCGAATATGTCGAAGCAACTCATCTAGGTTCCATAGCTTGTTAGGCAATCAGCATCCCAGCAGTCGCAAGCGAAGTGAGCCATTTCATTTGCCTTGTGTTGGTGAAAACGAAGATATTTCGGATTGATGTCAATGGATGTACGGAACAGATGGATTTCATGCAAGAAATATCCAAGAGTTTCGTTAGCTACAAGTCCCGATTTAACATTTAGCATGCCGTAGACATATCTTGGGGGTTGAGCTTGTCGCGAATGTAATATCCATTTACTACTAGGCTTTTGAGACAATGCTGTTTATACTGGTATAAAAAAGGACCTCTGAGAATAATGTTAGATATCAACAACAACGAGGCGATTTAGCGACCAATTACTATGTAAAGTCGCCCATAGGACATTTAATCAATCAAACGAGAGCATTCATTGATACTTCATTTCATGTCGCCCAAGGGTCATAGGCATTTTGTCCTTGAAAAATATCAGCACCAAGCCGACCTCAAATGTATTTTTAAATATTATCTTGATAGAGTTTACACATAATTTAAGACACTGATTATGAAAATCAGCGACATGATTAAAATTCCGCACGTATCGAGGCTAGGCTTCCAAAGAATCAATATCATTCACTTAACATATATATATGCGCCTCCAACTGACAAACTACAACGACACTGGACAAACTCTTATGCTTGCGAGGCGACTGACAGATTTATTCGTCTTTAATCAACTCTTAACCTAAACTCTACATTATCAGTCAGCGAGCACACTCCCGGGCCCCAAATATTATTTACAACCTTTTTAAAAAATAAATCTCTGCAGGAACAACAACCAACCACTGACTTTGGCGCGTGTTTGTCAGTTTTTATTCAAAACTTACGCCTCTCCAAAAGGAGTAATACACTCGGCCAACCGACGACGTTTTATTGCCGTCACCCTAAGTCACACCGAAATGCGGTACCTTGCATTTGGGACACGTAACCGAAATTAAATCATTTCATTTTATTATTTTTCTCAGTACGAGTATCTTATAGTTGACAGTTTGTCGTTGTTGTTGCTTTTGTTAGCTGCTTTATCCACTTGTCGGTTGAGCTCGCTATGGCCTCCTTTCGGAGATATTTTTTTTAAGCAATTATACCCTTACCCACACCAGTAGCTTGGCCATGTTTGTGCCCAGGGTGCTATTAAAATGCGAACTGTGGTGTCGCAATAAACCGAAATCAGTACGAGGCCTTAAACAGAAATAATTGTAATCGTCGCAAGTTAATAATGATTTTCTGTTCGATGGCTGCCGCGCGTTATTGTTATTATTATTCAACTTCGATCGCAATTATTCGTCGTCAGACGAATATGCATATCTGTGTTGTTGTTGGTGATAATTTTTTTTTTAATTTCCAAAACCATTGACACCTGCCACCAAGTGTTGGCTGTGCCTGCTGCCAAAGCTCGAGATACAATGGATCGGTGATTGCTTTCGTTGTAATGAAACGAAACAAAAGTCGTGCTCGATGTTTATCTTTGGCAAATTGACGCGGTGACTCTTTGCTGTGCGCTACAATCATGCCCACGAGTGGTGGGTGCACTGAAGTGCCTCATCCTTGAATGCGTAAATCAAATCGATCACATGTAGGTGACATTTTTAGGACTTGTTGGACATACGTACATGCAAATTAATGCACGTGTTTTTTTTTGTTAGACTGTGGCGCCAGTGTGAATTAGCTAAGCCGCTGATTTAATGTATGCAAGTGAGACTTGAACAATTTTGATTGGCACTTTGATTTGGATTTGGATAAGTTTTATGTTGACAGTTGAAAGTTTGAATGTTTTGTAAGGCTTTGTAAACCTCTGGAGTGTAATCAATCTGGGAACACATGGAATGAAAAAAAGACGTTGTAAGGAAGCACGTTTTTTTATGTGAAATCGACTTCAGGTGTAGTCTGATACCTCGAATGGGTCAAACAAGTCAAAAAAGGCTATAATCCCCATTTAAAGCATGCTTATGACCAAACGATGATGCTAAACATTTTACAATGTCCCAGAGGTATTGAACACTTTCGTCATTTGTCAAAAATATGGAAAAAATCGACCTCTTCATCATTTTTGACGCTTTTTCATAATGTCAACTGTTTGAGCAACGCGAATATATTTGCCGCACATGTCCCAGCCAGTCCCACTTTGACAGATAGTGGCCAGTCTCCTCCTGAACTTGAGAACTATGGGAAAAATTTTCATGCGTACTCGTACAATTGCAAGAGTTTGATTTGATTTCGAAATTTACAAATCCTCTGATCCAATTTTGTCAAAAAAAGAGATTATTCCTTCCAAATTTTGGCAAAAAAATGTTTTTTTTAACCGATCTGATGGCTTGTTGACATCTTGGCCATTAGTCTTCGACATTATGGTGGAATGGTAATAATCGAATGATTGAAGGATATGCGCTTTGGAAAAATTTGGTCGGTTTCTTGGAAATCCACTCCTTCACCAGTAAATTATATTACGGTACTTCGCATTTGTCGTGGCGTGGTGGATATCCGCATTCTTACATTGGCCGCAACTAGGTAGTGGTCCGTGTGACTTAGCCCTTTGGAATTTTCGGACATCCCAAAAATGGATGCGTGCTTCTTCTCGATCGCAATTGTTTCTCGAATGGATTGCTTTAGTTCATTCAAATTTGTTGGTTTTGCTTTGTATACTTCCCGTTTGCAAAAACCCCACAAGAAAAAGTCAGGTCCAGTAAGCTCTGGCCACCTGGGGGCCAACGGAATGTGGAGTTTATGGATATCAGCTTATTGGGAAATTTTCATCGCAATTCTGTCATAACAGACTGGGCTATGTGAGGAATTATGTAGCTGAAACCACACAGAGTTGAAAGAAATTCTCATTCGGGATAGAAAAACTCTCTCAACATGATCAAGTAGCGGTCTCCAGTAACCGTACCGGTGTGACCGTTTTCTTCGAAGCAGTAGGGCCCGACAATGCAGCGTAATAAAACTGCACATCACACTGTGACACGAAGTGGATGCGATTCCGTCTCATAGAGTATCTGTGGTTTGAAAGCACTCCATATTCGACAATTTTGTTTTTTTATGTTGCCGTTTCAATCGAATTGGACCTCGTCAGACATAAAAAGACTGTTCAACATGTTTTCGTCCTCTGCCACTATTTGAAGCATATTCCGGCAAAATCCCAAGCGAATCGGCAATTCTGCTTCGTTCAGTTGGTTGGCCATTTGAATATGGGAATAAGTCCAACTCATTGTGCATAATTGACTGCAATGACTATCTGCTTATACCCATTTGAGAAGATAAGCTTCTTGTCGAAACTCTTGGATTGTTTTGTATGGCAGCAGCTACAGCAGCGATTGTTTCCATCTTCTCGGAGGATTGCCGCCAAACGTGCGCCTATCCTCTTTTTGAACCGAAACTACGGACTCCAGTGCGTACCTTCATTCCAAGTATAAGGAAATGCTGAAATTCGTACCTAAACCATTAAAGTTTACAGTCATTTAAAACCAATGTGCATCTGTACCTCCTTTCTTCTAATTCCCAATTTCCTAATTGCTCCTAATTTCCTAATTTCCTTCTTTGCTCTGCGTAAAGCGATCACAAAAAAATGATTTGGAACGTCACTTCCTTGCCGACGCTGTCATTCCGAGCAGCTGATAGGTACAATTTTATTCGGTGTTTATATTGTGAAAAATGTAAGTCAACTCAGCATACTAAAATGTCAACAAAATACAATAAATTTGCATTTTTTTTAATGACTGCAGCAGTATTTTCAGCCACCGTACTTTGACCCATTGGTGCAGTCCAATCAGCCCCAACTTGTTGAAGTTTCAAGACATTTGCTTTATTCCTTTCTTCTTATCAGTTGGAAATCTTTGTAATTATTTTCTTCATTTTCCTCTATGTTTGAGTAGAAAAGTTCCAATGAAGTAAACATTGCACTTCACGAATTTTCACTTTCACTTAAAGTTTTTAATTTTAATTTATTCAATATTTTCTTTTATCACTAAATTATTTAATTTATTTGGTGTAGAAGATTTCCCTGCAGCTTCTACCTATGAAAATGACACAAATGTATGAAAGCGACACCTAAATAGCTGTCGCATGAAATTGATAGCAAAAAAGCGATTGTCAATTTGATAATCACCTTACGTGGAGGTAAAGCGATGATTTTGATTGTCAACTATCAACTATCACCTTAGCCGATACCGCCCCAGGATTTCTTCATCTGCTTTGGATGCGATCCATGCTTCAGTACCGTAAAGCCGGAATATGATGATCAGGGTCACCTTAGTAGTTCGAGGGAAGGTTTTACTACTAAATTGCCTTCTTAGTCCGAAGAAACAGCGGTTGGCAAGAGTCATTCTTCGTTAAATTTCTGAAGAGATGTTGTTGTCAGAATTTATAGTGAAACCGAGGAACGTTAACGACTGCAATTTCCAAACAACATATCAAGGTTAATCATAACCCCTTGAATGTGCGAAATTGTTTGTGCAGAAATGTCCTCCATGGTCGACGGAAGGAAGTCGAGATGTATCCATACAGAACAATTTTTTGATTGAGGCAACCGAGTATTGCGGATACTCGGTTGCCAGCTGAAATATTACAAGAAATAGCCAGTGGGGTCTTTAGTTCCACTTACATTAGTCCCCTTGGTTTACAAGTACACCAAATTTAGGAAACTTTGACGTTTTTGCATAATTGGTCAGAAATAACCCGATACTACCAAAACTTTTGTAGTTTGTGACAAATGGGTGTTCTGTTCGGGCAACGTTCCACGAACTTCGCACATTTTATGGCCGCCATAATCGTCCTACAGAGATTACTGTTCGCAGTGTGATGGATAAATTTGGGTCCACTGGTTCAGTAAACGATAACGCAACACCCGTACGTCGACGAAACACAAGATATGTTGTCCGTGAGAATATGCATGAGAATCCAAAACTGAGAATCCGAGGCTTGAGCATGCACCTGTACAAAATTCAACTGACCCAGGAGCTGAAGCAGTTGGAAACTGACCATTATTGCCATCGAAAAATCATCTTCAGCGATGAGGCCGATATCTGGATGAATTGGTACGTCAACAAACAAAATTGTTGCATTCGGGACGATACCAATCCACATGAGATGCAAGAGCGTCCAATGCATCCCGAAAAATTCACGATTTGTTGCTGTCGGCGTCAACGGTCCATAATTCTTTGAGAACGACGTTAGACAGGCCATCACGTTAAGGGCGAGCGCTAAAGGACGATGATTACCAACTATTTTTTGGCCTAAATTGGATGATATGGAGACCGACATGTGGTTTCAACATGATGGCGCCACGCGCCACACAGCTCACGCCACATTGGAAATTCTTCACGAGCGACTCGATGGCATGGTAATCTCACGCAGAGGTGATGTGGACTGGCTACCGAGATCATTTTCTGAACTTAACCCCTTATTTGTGCGCCAGAGACATGGATAATTGGACATTTCGGATGCGCGCCACCCAGAAAAGCCGCGGCGGCCATATATATACGTAATGCTATCGATCGGTTTTTCAAATGAATACACAATTTCGATGATATCTCACACACACTTTCTTTAATTTAAATTTAAGGATAGAAGCGCTTATTGAAAGACCCTTAAGGAGAGTGAAGTGGATCTTGGTTAGTACGCTGGAGGGGAACGAGGAACGATTGCTGGTTAAGATCACGGATGTAAAAACATCTATGTTTTGAAAGTTTGAACATATTCATAGTTCAATCTAAAAAGGGAGACGTTTCCTAGCCAGGACATCGAATATTAGTTTGATTTGACGTTGATGTTTATACGTGTCTCAGAATATCTGGTTGATTGAGAGCCTAGGTTACCGTGTACTTTAAAAGAGGTATTTGGACATGCACTGAGTTTTGTTTAGAGAAGTTATCAAATTGTTTTACCGAAAAGAATGTTTAATAAACCTATCCAAGTTGAATCAATAAATTCAACAAATTCATTTAGATCTTTCTTAGGAAATAAGCTCCCAACTTTGATTTTCCAATTACTTATTCCGCTTTCCAATTGCATGTAGATGTATGGTTCACTAAAACTATATCCACGTTGATTTCTCACAGTTCATGTGCAATATTCGGACTTGTCCAACGATCAACTCCTTCGATACATCTCTCCCACAACAGCTTAGATACAAATAATATCGTATCACAGATAGTTTGCGGATATTTGTTGTCCGCTTTTTCTCACATGGGTGATAATTAAACTACATCAACCCATGTAGGCGACTTGGACGATTTCCTATCCTGTCCATTCCCATAGCTGAGCGAGAGAAATTTAATCTTAATTGTATCCGCAACGTATCCTCCGAATCTTTTAGCCACAATTGCACACACTCTATTCGCCTCCGGTTGCAGAGCGATTTGTTGCGACGATATATGTATGTATACGCGCACGCGCATCGAGATATTGCCACCAACACCTCCAACACCCGGTAGAGTTGACCAGGAAAGATCTTGTACTTGTGGCTGCTGTTGCTGGTGGTATTGGCGGTGGTGGTGCTGTGCATCATCATCAGCAATTCGCGAGCACAAAAGAAAGCCAGGCCTGGACAAGAAAACGAAAAAATGAAATTATTATTAAAGGTGGGTGTATCTGAATCGTGGGAAATATCATTCCGGTGTCGGAGTCTGGTCAGGAGTAGTACTCGTATCTTGGCCACAGGTTAGAGGGAAACACTGGTAATGCCAGGGGGAGACCTTAGCAATTCATTCATCTAGGAGGTTAGGTGTTGTTAGTGTCTTGTTGCTGTGTGGAATCGAAAACGATTACCGGTCCGCAAAAGTGTTATTGGACCTCAGAGATGGAAGGAAGAGCAGGCGAAATGTGTATGTCAGCTCGTTGGCCTTTTGGTCACCTCTTTTCCGTCGTCGTCGTAGTCGAAGTCGTCGTTGTTGTAGTCGCTTGCAATTCGTATCAGGTCCACTATTCTGTGGTTTATGGTGCGATACGACTTGTGATGTTCGTTTCACCTTGAGTGGCGGTCGACGATATTACCGGCGGTTCTGGCGGTGGTGGTGGTAGTTGTTTCGTTTGTTGGCCACACTCGTTTGGATACAAGATCGCCAGATTATCATCGCCATCATCATCGTTCGCGTTGTCCAATGTGCGATTGTGTGGCGTTGTTGTGTGCTGCTAAAATGATTAACGTTAAAAATGTGTTCCTTCTCGAGTTCTCCCTCTATGTGTCGACTTTGGAGTTATTGTAAAGTAATTTATTATTTCTGCTTTTGCTGTTGTTGTGATGTTACAGGCGAGAGGTTATGTCCTTCTATTTCGATTTCCCACTATGAAAGTCGCTTCTGCTCGGCTGGATGATGATTACTTTGGTATTGTTGCGCAGCACTAATGCTTATATGCCTCCGGGGGGATATTTTTGCATTTTCTCGCCCATGATGTACGGGGCATTTGATTCGAAGATATGAAATGAGATTTGTCAGTGCGATGCGTTTTCAAGGTGGTACGGTGGGATATTTTGGGTGAAATGGAATTATGCGTGGGTATATTGAGGAAGAGGTTTCCTGTAACAAGGACCTGGCATTCTCAATAAATATTCTTTCATGCAATTTGTAAGTATGCTACATAGGTTAAACATTGGATTACGATTTTATGTAGATAGGACTTAACAAACAGCATTGAAGTCAACTTAAAAACGTCTTTGGGATCTCGGGGACTATCCTATAAAAAATGAGTTAAATTAACTAAAGTGAGCCTCCAGATAAGAACTTAATATCGAAGGCAAACTTAGATTTAGGATTAAGAAAATGGCGGTATAATATTGGAAATACAAAAATATTAAAATTTTACTTTAAGTCTTTTACAATAACCCTGTAAAAGTCAGTTGTCAGAATAAAAAAACTCAATGCAACCAATGGCGAGTCATCATAATTTTTAGTTCATACAGTTGTGGGATCGGCCGTTCTACCAAAAATAGTTAGAAAAATGAAAAGTTTGTAAAAGTCCGCAAATTTCAAAACCTAATGAGGAACAAAATAGGCGGCTTAAAATTAGAATTAATTTAATGAACGCAATTTAATGGTTGAGGGCTCAGTGGTGCGATGAACTGCCGCGCAGAAGGTCTGGGTTCGATTCCCAGCCGTAGCAACATCTAAATGTTTTTTCACTGGCCCTCCTCTCGTGATGATCTGACAAATCTTCCGAGTAGTATCAATTGTCAAGAATAGCTTATCTCAACTTAGCCGTTCGGAGTCGGCATAAAACACATGAATGGTTGTGAGAAAGCTAGGCCCTGGGTACTAACGAGCCTGTTGCGCCAAAAATTTGTATTTTTTTTATTTTATGGTCACTTTTCAGAAGAATGACTTATTACATCTACAACAGAGATAAGCTGTAGCAGAACTAGATTAGTCAACAAGCTTTCCATTGACTAGATGTCGAAAGTGTGGTAGCCTGTCTAAAGGTATTACCCAGCAACAAAAGCAAATCCCAACCAGCACACTTCACCAAATACGGTTCCGGCATTTCACCAATTTTTAATAGAAGTCGTCAACCGGAAAGGGTACTCCGAACTACTGGGTAAAAAACTTATTTTGGCAGTCTTGGTGTTCAAAAAAATTAAGCTGAATGTAGAGGCAACTGATGAACTGGTGAAACTGATTTATATTTACCTAGGACAGGTCGACTTGCTGAAACGTCTCTGCAACTTTATGGTCATGTAGGGCCACTTCCACCTCGTAATCAAACTCAACGGCAAGAATAGCAATATCGTGGAGTATCAACGAAGATTAAACTTCGGAAACCGATGTAACTTTGCTTCGGCACATGAAGTGGGCTTAAAACTTCTAATTTGGAAGCCCAAATGTTTGATATAATCTTACTAAGCAGCAAAGAAGAGCAAATATTGGGCATTTGAATTGAAGGTTTTTGAATATCAGGTCCTTTATTCCACAAGGATGATTGGGGTGAATGACAACCTCGAGCTAAATGAGCTGTACCACCAAGTACAGGTTGACCAAAGTGTAAACATAGAAGGATGATCAGCAATGTTCGAGCCAGAGAAACATTAAACATTACAACATGCCTCTCCAATTAGCCCGGTCCTTAGCTAACTGCCTCCAGTTGGCGCACTCCAAGTTGGTTTAGGTCGGTTTCTACTTGTGCGCGCCACTTAAGGCGAGGTATGTCTTCCTCAACTGCGTCCGAGGTCTGGCTGGGAATCGAAGACTCTGCGAGCCGGAGCATGGGTGTCCATTCGTTCTACATGTCCTCTCCATATTTAACTTCCAATGCGGAGTTTTTTGTGTCGCTGTACAGCTCGTATAGTTTTTGGTTGAATCTTTATCTTCATAGCCCGTCAACGCAAACGGGACCGAAGTTTTTTCGAAGAAGTTTCCTCTCAAATCGACCAAGGATTTCTTCATCCGCTTTTGATACGGTCCATGCTTTAGCGCCTTAGAGCAGGACTGGGATGATCAAGGTGTTACATACGATCTCCTTAATCGTTCGAGTGAGGGCTTTACTACTAAATTGCCTTCTTAACCCGAAGAAACAGAGGTTGGCAAGAGTAATTCTCCGTTTGATTACTGACGAGATGTTGTTGTCAGAGTTAATAGCGGAGCCGAGGTAGACAAAGTCCTGACTACCTCAAAGTTATATTTATCAATGGTGACGTTCTGTCCAATTCGTCGATGTTGTGCATCCTTTCGTGTCGACAGCATATAGTTAGTCGTACCCACATTTAATGCTAAACCCAATTTTGCCGCTTCCTTCTCTATACTAGCAAACGTGGCTACGACATCACGTTGAGTCCTACCAATGATGTCAATATCGTCGGCTTATGTAAGTAGTTGCTCGGATTTTTGGAAGATTGTGCCTCTGGTGTTGACTCGAGAGTTTTGCACAATCCTCTCAAGAATCAAATTAAAGTCACATGACAGAGCATCGCCATGCCTAAATCTTTTTTGGTATCGAATGTGTCGGTGAGGTCGGTGAGGTCGGTTCCGACCCTTATGGAGCAGCGAGAATTTTCCATCGTCATCCTACACAAACGGACGAGTTTGGGCGGTATACCAAAACTAGAAATGGCTCTGTACAGTTCGTCTCTATAAATGCTGTCGTAGTCGTATGCGGCTTTGAAATGGATAAATACGGTCCAGAATCTGCCGAAGTATGAAAATTTGATCGATTGCGGACTTTCCTGGCCTAAAACCACACTGATAAGGCCGATCAGGTTGTTGGTAAACGGTTTCAGGCGTTCACATATTACGGCAGATAGGATCTTGTAGACGATATTGAGGAGATTTATGCCTCTGTAGTTGGCGCAGTGCAGAGGGTCTCCTTTTTGTATCGGGGTCGGGCAAACGTTGCTGAGGTTCCATTCTTCGGGCATGTGGCTTGTGGATGTGAGTTCGTGGAGTTACCTACTAAGTCATCTCCGCCGGCTTTATAAAGCTCGGTGGGAAGGCCGTCATTTTCGGCAGCCTTCTTCAGCTTGAGTTAAGATATTGATAACCCCACTTCCCTTAGGTCGGGTGGTTGGTAGTTTTCGCTGTTGTCGTCCGTATTGAATGGTCCGTTCTGCCTGACAGCGGAATGTTGTTCGTCATCGCAGTCTGCGAAAGTGGTTCTTCCATATCCTCAGCATCGACTGTGTCTCAACTACGATATTTCCTTGTTCCATCAGTCCCAGTTAGGCCAAACTACTTCAGAAACAGTTAATTTGGTTACATATAGCTTTTCAAACCATATCATGCGCCAATTAGGACCCTTTTCTTTAATGGGTTTTTCAATGGCCTAATACTAAATTTTTCTGCAAACATATTAATTTCAGCGAAACTTTTACTATACTTACTTAATTGGCGCTACAGTCTGGAATAAACTAGGTTCTCAACCAATATGCCTTTTCAATTAGCCCGGTCTTTCCGCACTTCAAGTTGATTTAGTTCGGTTTCTACTTTCGCCCGCTACTTGAGCAGAATTCTTTTCCTACTGTGTCTGACGTATGGCTGCAAATCGAAGACTGTGAGGCCCGTACTATTGGTATCCATTTGCTCTATGTATCCTAGCCATTCCCATTTTCAATGATCTCTCAGTAAATTCACATCAAATGTACGTTCCAAATGTTATGTTTCCCGTTTTTCTTATTGCTAATAACTGAGGTCTAATAGCCCAACTTGTAGCTTTAATTGGTTATTGTTATCACCATTTATGGTTTAGGTGGTTAACCCAATTAAGCAGACAAACTTGAACCATACATCGCCTACACGTTGCCCTGTCAAAAGGTACCTATGCATATAATCAATTTTATTTGATTCCATCGGCCAGCCATTCCAATAGTTTGGCTCTTCCGCATTTTACAATGTAACCCACCCATCAAAGCTCGTCGCATATCTTCAGCTTCAATCTTCCAACTTCAATTCAAACATATTGTAACCTATAAATTTGAAATGCCACTTGTGCGCTTCCCGAAATTCCAAACGCAACAGGTAGCCCCCCTCCTTGGTCGTATAACCGCAATTTTCCATTTTACTCCCATTCTAATTAAAACTTTAAGATCTATAACCATCAACGAAAATATCAGCTAATAAGGCCCCCAATACCATTCACATACCATAACGTTCCATATTATGGCACCACCGACATATACCGTGCGCGGTATTATTGTGCCTCGCTACAGTGGCCTCTGCCTTCCAAGCTGACTGTACCCGCGCTCTTAAACGACTATAATTCTCCACAGAGATAAATTAACAAATTTAATGCTGACATAAAATCCCGGCATTAAAATCTCTCTGTCTCTAGCATAGCCACACCACCCCGCCGTGAAGCGGTCCCAGTCTCTGCGTACGACCTGCAGTCCTCCCGAAGCCGGAATAACAAAAACGAAACAAATTGATTGCGGTATAAAATTGAATTCGATGGAAAGTCTAATAACGCCTATCAAACTATGATGCGATGGGGTTTTTCGGATGTGTCCAGGTCGTCATCATGCGTATAGATACAACTTTCGCAAAACGTCACGCAAAGTTATGCCCGCTTCGAGAAATCCAGTTGAAAATCAAAAATGAATTAAGGCGACGATCAACGCCTACCCCATCTTTGGTCATCTGTGGCGTGGCGTGGCATGGCATGGCGTCAATGTGGCATACCAGTAGTGGAATTCCAGAGAATCTATCCCAAACCGCATCACTAATTGACGTCCAACATGATTCTGATTTGATAACTGTCGATTTTATTACGCTGAACGCTGGATGACAATCTGCGCAAATGCGTGTATGGAAACACGGTATAACTATACACGTTCTCGGATGGGTCCTTAGGCATTTGAATTTATATTGGACAGGTTAATAGGCTGACGATGAATGCATTGACTTGGTTCGGTTGCTAATGTCAGTCGAATGAGGCGCACTGATGTTGGGACAGAGATAAAAGATGATATACTTCCAGGTTCTTGGTTGTTTGGTTTAAGTGTGTTCTAAAGTATCAGCAGGGGTCTGTATCTCTGATTGGGCGTGCAAGAGCACATTCCAGACGACCGTCGGACCAGCGATAGATTTTGTGTGTGCCGGAATAGAACGAAAACCGGTAGTGAACTAATTATTAGCATGACAATGCTGCAAGCTGGAGCCTGATCGGTGTAGAGATGATGATATCAATTCTTAGAATCTATACATCTGTTGGAGAAGGGGACGAATTTATGTGCTGATAGTTTGGAATAACTCCAGGGGGCTGTATCTGTGTGATCGCTTTCCATATAAAATTATACTTCGAGCTAATTAGATTTAAATTGTTACTTGATGGCAGGCGACGCGACAAAGCCTGGCTGCAGTAGCTGCTTGGGTTTTATAAAAGTTGAACTGTTATTTTCGAGATAGTGTCACAGGGCGTCGCATAGATTGGTGCGTCTCGGAATCACAGTGAGCTCAATTTAGGTCAGTCTAGATTATAGCCTACATGACTGTTTAGACATTTCACAGCGGCATATAGCATTGGAACATGCCACCCAGATGGTTGTGAGTGCGTAGGGAGAACGAAGGTTTTGTGCCTAAATCACGGTGGAAAATATTTTTTGATTTGTTTGGGCCACTTTTAGTTAATTCTTTGAGTGCATTTTTGGTATTTCAATTAAGCTTCTGAATTTTGTAAAAGTGGAGCATGTGAACCTTAAATTTGGTTGGAAATTTTTTTTTCCCCATTGAGAAATTAATTTTCTATTCCACTTCTGACGTTTGTCACTTGTTTTTAACATTATGCGTTCGAACAGATTAAAGTTACTATAACTGGGGATAACAAGGTTTTAAACCCCAAGTGGGTGATCCATCAATCTACATTTATACCTAGAGTTACAGAGTAACACGATTCATGGAACTTGAGAAGACCTCTCGACAATAAACAGGTCAATATCTTGCCTCACAAGTATTTTTTGTAATTCGACAACTTTGTGCTTAATTGTAGACATTTTGATGTTTTAAACGGAACAGTTTATACATATCTTATACAATATTTCATGACTATCCTCACTAGCTTGGAGTTAGAGTACTTCGTGTCTTCTGTTTCATGACTATCCTCACTAGCTTGGAGTTGGAGTACTTCGTGTCTTCTGTTTCCAGTATTAGACAACGTGTACGATGTTGTCCTTCCTACGTTGTTAAATTATCTGACTGAGTCGACATCTGAAAGTCCCAACCTTTGTGCAGAAATCTTGGTTCATTCCTCCATGTATTAGTGCTTAGAGCAGTACACCCGACGAAGTTAAATCTAATAGATTCTGGTCGGTTAGGATATGTTTCTAAATCCCTGAATTCTACGGCCCCTTAATTTCTTCAACTCGAATATCGAAAAATAAATTTCCTATTGTGATGGCTGGGATTGTATCCAACAAAGGCTAATTGTTGAGTCAGTGTAAGCATGCATTTTACTTCCGCCAGCCCAACTAAGAATTTCGCTTCGATAAAGCACTATCAAAGCTATTTCCTCTCCAGCAATATTACCTGTATGAAGTCTTAAGGCAACACTTTTGGTACACTTTTAGGAAGCTATTTACTTCTATAAGACTTCTTTAAATACTTCTAATAACCCTTACAGAGAAAACTTTGTTCGTTTATAAATGATCTTACGGAAGAAAATTATAGGCTTCGCAAACTTCAATTTCAATCCTTTATAATTATTAAATCCAATTCGTTATAATGAAAGTATGAAATTCAATTCAATTAATCTTACTGGGATTCGTGTTCTCTCGCACGGTAGTCCAGCACGCTATCCAATAAGCTGTACTCTGGAACATGAAAGAACAGATAGAACAACGAAGAACTTGAATCGTGTTGACTCATTCTCCTTCAGGATTATTCTCAGGTTTCCGGTCCTTTTATTTTTTTTCCCTAACTTTTCACCTTCTCCCAATCTTTTCAACTTTTTCCATGACACAGTAGTCAAAGCCTTTTCACGCCTTCATTCTTAAGCTCTATACATGCTATGCTTCGGATTAACTTCCTGTAAAGTTCTACTGAGACATCTTAACGTATGGTACATGTACACACATCTCCGGAAGCCTAAAAACAACTTTACAGAGGTTATACCGTTATACCATCATAACTTCGGTTATGCTTGTGTATTTTCCTGCATAATGTCTTAAACAGGCTTTTATCCGAACAATCGACTACAAAAATGCTAAACCTCCGCGCACAAGTACTATATAAGGCCTACAGAAATAATTGCTTGTGGAAATGAAATTTTATTGCCTTATAGAGGAATAATTGTTAGTTGGGAGACTTCGTACCTTTGCGACGTGAGGAGCCACGCTAAGACAACTGTTCTTCAAAGTTTCAATCGTGGGATGCTAACAAGTTTGAGCATCCGCTTTTTCTAGAGTGAAATGTTTATCTGGACCGAACCCTTTTCATCTATGACATAGGATTTACACCACACCACCAATAGACATTTCGGATGCGTCAGAGAAGCCTTGTATATCCATGGTAATAATGTATCGGTAAACTGAACCCAGTGAGCAAACGAGTGCTGTTACCGTTTAATCTTGATGAAAGATGGTCCAACTTGCAAAGAAGCTTTTCTTCATTAGGCTCATCTCACATCATCTTTTTCGGAAAGTGCATTTTGCCTTGATAACTCACTTAGATCGAAAAAGTAGAGCTTTGTTTGTAAGATTGATCTTTTGGTTGTCAGTGGATGACTTGAAGGACTGTGAAGAAAACTATTTCTATTAGGACGCCAATGAATCGAGAGCATCCTAACCTTCTGAGGGAAACGTAAAAATTGATTCCCGTTCTTCAAAGCCCTCAATGTTCAATGTCCACATGCGTGCATTCAATCCGGGTACTTTTAGACTCCGTGCCACTTCAAAGGCGTCTAAAAAAAGTCAACCACAAACATTTCTTCTCGGATCATCAATGCCCCTCGTGGATACTGTGAGCGAGACTCGTTTGCAAGCCAGCCTAGAGTTCGGATGCCAAATATGGAGCAGATGCTGCGCCAAAGTCACTATTTGATAGAAAGTTTTGGATCAATCTCAAAGAAGGGTTTTTGAAATGCTTGCCCTAAACCTGATAGTATACTTTGCCTTGATAAAAAATTGCTAATAGGGCCCATAATAGACACAGACACGTCGCTGCAGACCTTAAATCTGTGCAAACATGCCTTCGCCACACACGGTGATGACAAGGCACAGACATTTGGAAGAATGGCGGATACTATCTACTTGCGCTGCAATTATCATTCCTTCGACAATGAAAAAAAAAGGAATCAAAGAAAAAAAAAAACGAATTTAGAGCAAGGAATAGTTTTCATCCATTCCTTCAAGAGAATCTTTCTGGTCTCCTAAAAAACGAAGGAGGTCGAAATATCAAAGTGAGGATTTAAATACGTCTTTTGCTCCCGCACCAGATTTTTTGCTTTTCTTGTTTTTTTTATATCCCGACGGTAACTGCTTCGGAAGTTATTTATTTTTTTAACAACGCTTACTCGATCGGTGTTCGGATCAATTTGTTTTTAGTTTTTGCACCATTTTTCATAGGCATCGGACTTTAAAAGGCGCCTGTGCAAGATTCACAACACAGACATGTCGTTGCAGACAAAGAAAAATTCAAAAAGTTTTGAAAACAGTCGAAATGGATACACACGACACAGACGGTCTGCGCAAACATGTGCACAACAACAAATATATTGGTCTGCAGGGACGTGTCTGTGTCGTGTATGGGCCATATAATCATTTTTTATAACCGTAGTTTAATATTCGTTATAAGAACACTTAATATTGAATTTAATAAAAATCAGTGAAGGCGTTGATGAGGCAGAAAATCTTGATTTTCCGCTATTGGCAAATCTAAAAAGTTCGTTAAAAGCCATTAATAAGGGCTTGTTGCAAACCTTAGCTGTAACTCAGGTAAATCAACTTCATTCTACTAAAAAATATAGTTTGCAAGATATTGAAGATTTTTTAAATTTGGCCAAAATACAAAAATGATTTTTTTTTTGTTTTTGTGAAAACAAACTGGGCATATAATTTTTCTTTAATTGTTTATAATTGATGGTTGGGATGCTTAGTCGAAATCCTAAAATCTGTTTTTGTGAAATTTTGATATTACCATAAGCGTTATATGGCACATTAGTCTTATACCAATGAAGGAAATTCCAAAAATCCATATGTGTATTAGGGCAAGTACCTCGTACACAAAATTTTAAGTTAACTCGGTCAGGCGTTTAGCATTAAGAAGGGATCACAGATCGACAGACGGTCGGAATTGCGAGACCCACAATTTTAAGGACTTCTCCATCATCGTAATGTTTGGTACAAGGTGGCGCAAAAGTAATCCTCCTATCAGAAAATGCTATAAATTTTGCGATTGGCCCCTAATGTCAGTTCTGTTTTGACATTTGTGTAGTAAACACATGCGAAATACACGTTAATAAACAATGTTACGCTACAAGACCAAATAAAAATAATCCACAAGAATAATCAAAGTTTTTCCTTTTTTTTTAAATTACAGCCAAAAAACATCGGAAGGTTATTTTTGCGCCACCTTGTATGATTAAAATTTCAAGTTTAATTTTTTCCACGAAACCAATACGTAGTCGTACTTACGTTTGTCTCTGAATGAAGATAGAGTTGTTCAGGACAACGTCAGTGTCAATGACAAACTGACAGCATCTGTAGGAAAACAAATACATTTGACATTTGTGTGAAGGCAAATTCATTGGCAAGGGACAGGGGTTGTTTTTTGGACATTTTTTAAAATTGCTTGAAAATTGTGTAAAAGTGCTAAATGAGAACCGAACAATTTATAAACAAAATAAAAATATTCAGAGTTGTTGTTGTTTGTGAAAATAAGAACATAATAATCTTTACTACACGAAAACTAATCAACTTTGTTTGCACTCGGATTTATGTTCACGCTTTGCAATGGCACTGGTTATCAATTTCACTCTTTTTATTTCTATTTTATAATAATACACAGTCTCTTAGTATCGTTGTGTATTTATAATTTGAGTTTCACTTTGAACAACTTATATTTTCATATTTCAAAGCAAATTATCCAAAAATTAGTACTCCCGCCATATAAAATATCACATTGTTTTCCTCCAATTGATTTTGACGTTTTAAAAAAGAGACAACGCACTTGGAAGGGAGATAGTCTCATGAACAACTCTATTGTGGATATAGACCATATCCAATTTAAAAAAAAAATCTTGATTTCTATAAAACGACGAGAAAATGTGTCAATATTTTAATTTCAGAGCAGTAAATGCTCGGAATGCTGAATTATCATGACTCAGAATTACAGTATTATACATTTTACATTATACAGATTGAATCTAGATCTGTTCTAGATTGTCCTTTTTTCAATTATTTTATCAAGCAGGACGTGTTACCATTTCCGTTTATACGCATTGCATTTCATGTTGCCCAATGATAAATCGAAAATATCATTGAATTCTGTATATTGCATCATTTTATCACGTTTAATGTTTTTATACGATTCCTTTTCCCCCATTAAATCATAATAACCTACGATCCACCAAACACCTCTAAACTCTACTACTTTCGCCACACCTGAGACAAAAGCTTCTCTTCACTAACGCACTCTATTACCCAGGCATACACCACACTTGTCATGTGAGGTGTCATTCTATTAACGAAATAGCTGCTGTCACAGTGAGTAGAAAATTTGCACTTCTGTTCGGGATTTTGGCGATCTTAAATGTTTTTTATGTTCAATAGATTATTTGATTACTAAAATCGTGAATTAAATTATTTTTCAGTCTTTTGACCACGTAATTATTTGACAAATCATTGCGCTCGTTTGGAAATTTGCAAAATGTTCACTTGCCTTGCAGTCCAAATGGCTTTACATTTCGGTGAATTGTTTGATAAAACTTTTACTGTGCGGGAGTAAGTGTTTTAGTAGTTTTCCCAATAAAATAGCATCTCAAAAGTGATTTATGTCTTTATAAGGGGTTCTGTGCAGTCATTATATGGTAAGTGTTTTAATTTCCACATTTTGGGTGTTTCCTATACATACAAGGTGGCGCAAAAATAACCTTCCGATGTTTTTGGCTGTAATTAAAAAAAAATGAAAAACTTTGATTCTTCTTGTGGATTATTTTTATTTGGTCTTTTAATTTTTTTTTACATCAAGTCGAGAATATGATGTCATGTAAATGGCCGCCGCCACAGTTGATTGTCATTTGAGCCCTTTTTATGGCATTTTCCATCACTTTGGCCAAAACTTCCGGCGATAGGTCCTCACATTCTTGACGGATATTGTCTTTAAGAGCTGCAAGAGTCTGAGGCTTGTTGACATAAACCCGCGACTTCAAAAAGCCCCACAAAAAGAAGTCTGGAGCGGTCAAATCAGGCGATCTTGCTGGCCAGTGCAAATCGCCAAAACGGGAGATTAGGCGCCCGGGAAATGCATCCTTCAGCATATCGGTTGTGGCACGTGCAGTGTGTGCCGTTGCACCGTCATGTTGGAACCACATGTTTTCCAATCCCAATTCATCAAGTTGCGGCAAAAAGAAGTCGTTGATCATTGCTCTGTAGCGCTCACCATTCACAGTAACCATTTGGCCCGCGATGACTCCTCCAGCGAAAACAGCACACCATACAGTGACTTTGAGCGGGTGTAATGGCTCTTCGTGGGTTACACGCGGATTTTCAGTGCCTCAGAAGCGTAAATTTTGCTTATTTACGTACCCGCTAAGACGGAAATGGGCCTCATCACTCATGATTATTTTTGATGAAAAATCTTCTTCCTCTTGGTGGTGATTAAGGATGGCTTGAGCGTATGTTAGACTCGATTGGCGGTCAGCAGCTAACAGCTGATGCACCGTCTGGACTTTGTACGGAAACATCTTCAAATCTTGTACCAAAATTTGCTGTAAAGACCGTCGACTGATACCCATTTGCGTGGCACGTCGTCTGGTCGATGTCGACGGCGCTTCCATGACATCTTCGGCTACAGCAGCAATATTCTCTGCAGAACGTCTACTCCGGGGTCTGCCACGCCTGGCAGCATCTCGTGTTGTGCCAGTCTCTTCGAGGCGAGCGGCTAAACGTCGCAGTGTTTCACCAGTAGGCGTTGGACGGCTAGGAAATCTGCGACGAAATTCACGTTGTGCCAAAGTCACCGACCGATTATTGCTCAAATAAATAGTCACCAATATTCCGCGTTCTGGAGCAGTGTAGCGTAACATTGTTTATTAACGTGTATTTCGCATGTGTTTACTACACAAATGTCAAAACAGAACTGACATTAGGAGCCAATCGCAAAATTTATAGCATTTTCTGATAGGAGGATTACTTTTGCGCCACCTTGTATTTATGAATATTTGGCCTATCCGATTTTAAAATTCAATGATACTGTAAATAGGGTGGATTATATAATCCGCGTTAGATTAGAATCCTAAATGTCTAGGCTTTCAGATTGATAATTGATTGTAGTGGCATAGTATGTATAATAGTGGGATAGAATGCTCCCCAGAAGGTTTAGTTACAAACCCTATTAACACCAACTTTTTGGTTCTTAAATGGCCCTTTCCGGTCATAATCCTGCAAATCATCCTAGTAAATCCGTGAAGAAATTAAAAGGTATGTCAGTGGTTTGGATTCTACCTCCAAAACGGACGGTGTTTTAATTGTTTTTGATGCCTCTTAGGCTGTCCTCACTTCCCGCCGTTTTAGCTGATATTGCCATAGCTCCATGGGTAATACCATCTACGATAGGAACTCTCCTTCTAAAACTGCCGTTTTCGGCAATTGGCCATCCACTCCAGCTGATCTTTCTTCAGTTTTCAAGGAAATTCCCCCCGGAAATGCAGGGCGCCGTCTAGAGTGGACGGAATTACCGAATGGTTGGCATTTGTCCAGGCAAAAAAAAATCGAGTTTGCGACCCCTGAGTGTGCTAAGGCATGGATCCGATGAACCGATGCGATGTGTTCCCGATATCCGGAGTACTACCGTTTGTGACTGGGTATTTGTTAAAGCCATCAGCAATTCAGGTCCTACACACGGCGAAAGGACCTGGATGAAACGTGGAAGTGGATGATGCTATAGTCCGCGGTGAACTTGGGCCTCAACTCACATGCCTCTCTAATGCCGCTGTATAGCTCGTAAAGTTAGTGGGTGATGTGTTGCGAAAAACGACCAAGGACTTCTTCATACGCATTTTATACGGTTTATAGTTTGGCGCCGTGAAGCAGGATTTGAATGATCAGGGATTAGTCCCTTAGATGTGGCCTTTGATCTTTGATAGGCTAACAAATCAATATTGTTATATCTCTTATCATGAACAACGTATCTCAACTTTTGATTCGGCATTAAACTGAGTGTCCCGATATGGTGACAGAAGTATTGTCTTCTGGAAAAAGACAATACGACAATTAAGGCCCTGGGGGTCTTAAAGAATTGTGGTATTTGTTTGGGTCTTGGAAAGAATCAAACGTTTCCAATGCCATCTAATGCTATGTGAATATAAAATAAAGATTTCTAAAGTCTCCGATCGACCGTGAGCTAAAACCTCCTTAGACCGAACTCAAAATATCTTCTTCTGACCTATTAACCCCATCAAACCAAAGAATGATCTCCCAATGTAATATTCTGTCCAAAAACTCTTTCATAGCACCACTATACCAAATTAATCAAAACTATTATTTATTTACAAGGTGGTCTGGTCTTAACATAAAAACGATTTATTATCGCATCGCCTCGATCCGTCCTCATTTCGAAGACCGCAATAGGGTTTTCTCTGGA
Source organism: Rhingia campestris (assembly GCA_932526625.1). Classification (NCBI taxonomy): domain Eukaryota; kingdom Metazoa; phylum Arthropoda; class Insecta; order Diptera; family Syrphidae; genus Rhingia; species Rhingia campestris. Next base: position 98,580,741 of record OW052184.1, read on the forward strand.
ATAAGTGATTTAGATTTGAAAATATTAAAGAGTCGTCCATCAAAACTCCATTTGCCATGGGATTTTCGATTCTTTACCAACACACGGTCCTCCACAACAAGTAGTGGGTAGTTGTGGGTCGATTCTTAACCACGCGCCTCAGTCCACTACGGTTGCTGGTAATTTATGGTTTTTGATCTTGAAATTCAGGGTCAGATCCAGATACACGCCATCTATGTGCGACTGTACACAGCTTATAGATTACATTGTGTACATTGTGTTATGGCCTTGCGCAATGATGGGCAATTTGTATCTGATCTTGTTTTGTGTTTACCCACGAGATGGTATGTGTGCGCCTCGTGCACCGGGTGCTGTTTATCTATTGGCGAAGATTTCATCGAACCTTAAACGGTACGGCCGGCGAGAGGGTGATAATGATCTTTGGCTTTCGGGATGCTGAAGGTTGATTAATTTGTGGGTGGATAACGGCTTCAATCAAATCAGTGGTGCAACGTAATAAAAGGTAATGAGAGGTTCGCCCATACCACTATGTAGTGACTACTCATTGAGCTTTTCCGAGAATTAGATACAAGTATATATAAAACCAGTGTTAGAGTCAATAAGAGATAGACACACCAAAGGTGATGTGGTGTTCGCTTAATGGACAATGTAAAGTGAACAAATTTTGGAAATGGATTACGGATTATAATTAATTTTTAGATTTGTATTTTTTGAGCTTTAAGTGCTTTAATCAGGCCGCTTCCTACAAAATGTTGATTATTATTGGCTATATAGGTAATTGCAGAAGTCGTATAATTTCCTGGTTTCTTTGAATTAGCCAGTGTTAGTCTAAGTGAAGGCTGCTTCGAATTTATTCAACTCCATGCTATAGATTTGACCTTTTAAAATTTAGATTAGACAAAAGAACAGCTTGATATGCTTGAGTTTTGGTTGAGAATACAGTAGCATACCAGTTATTACTTGATAGGCTTTGTGCGTATTAACAACTCAATCGGGATAGTTTTTAAAGTATTTGCACCTTTTTTGGCATAGAACCAGAGGCAGAGTCAATTTTCGAATAAGTCTTATCTTATAAGGATGAGCCGGTATTTAATTGCACTTTCCTGTGCCTTAGGCATGTTCAATATTGTCACTGAATGTTCGATTAAGTGCGTCTTTTTGTTTAGAGTGGTCCTAAGAATATGGTCAGATTAAACCAAAATTAAGTGCGTTTTACTATCATTACTGCAGACAGGATTACTCCAATTTGATCTTCGAAGAAAATTTACCATTGTGCCCACGCGAGGGTGGCTTTTTTGCGAGATCAATAAACATCTATTGGAAGGGCCCAAGAGTTGTATTCTCTTACTTGTATTAACAGTTTCTGTGGATATAGTTGCTAGCGGAACTCAGTATTTTAGCCTGTCTGTCTAATTAGTGTATGGGAAGATGTACGTCCTGATTTGGACTACCAAGGCACAATTAAGTTTTAGAAGATCATCTTTAAGTTCATCTCAACATTGGTAAGTTCAGTAAGAGATGTTGTTCCTCGAGAATACGAGCAATCCCTGAAATTTCGGTAATAATACATTTTTCCTGGGTGTTTGTATTTGGTAAACTGGTACATCGGACGACTGCTCCAACTGACCTGGTGGTTCAAAACCATTCCCAAATTATCCTGTTCATCATTTAACATTGTTTGATGTAATTCAACGAACCAAATACAAAATTCAGCTTGAGTTGTGATTACCGGTCCGTTTCTTTCTGGTTCTATAGAAGATCCGACACTTACTTCGACTCGACTGCAAAGCTAAAGCAAGTAGAGGTAACTGAGGGACCTTTTAAAATATTACTCAACAATAAAAATGCTTTGTATAGCACTCCATTTTTAATAACCCCGAACTATCAGTTGTCACATTGATATAATTTTTTTCCCTTGGCAACACAGTATTTTTAAATGGCGCAATATTCAAATTTTGAGTGAATTATGGGAAACCCTTTAGAATCAGAAAGAAATGGAACAAAGGAACACCCGCTAAAAGTTTCGTTTGCTTTACAGTAGATAACGATGGTTAAACTGCAAAGGAAGCCAAGCTCGGATTTCTCTTCTACTACGATGCCTTTTTTGCAATAGCCCGCAAGTCAGAACTAACTTTTTCTTAGAAGATCTTGCCTCGCAGAAATAAATTTTCCAGAAATCTACAAGCCGTTGACCTTTCTTTTCTACTTTCATTCAAGTCATCGGAAAGAGCTCATTTTGCATCGATACACTGTATGATGATCGCGCACTATACTCTAGTCCGGAATCTAAATTACAGGATCGTATCACTACTTACTTAAGTGGCGCTACAGTCCGGGATGAACCTGGGCCTCAACCAACATGCCTCTCCAATTAGCCCGGTCCTTAGCTAACTGCCTCCAGTTGCGCACTCCAAGTTGATTGAGGTCGGCTTCTACTTGTGCGAGCCACTTAAGGCGAGGTCTTCCTCTACTGCGTCCGACGTCTGGCTGGGAATCGAAGACTCTGCGAGCCGGAGTATTGGTGTCCATTCTTTCTACATGTCCAGGGCATCTAAAACGTCTAATGCGGAGTTTTTTGACTAGGGGTATGTCGCTGTACAGCTCGTATAGTTCGTGGTTGAATCTTCGTCTCCATAGCCCGTCAACGCAAACGGGACCGAAGATTTTCCGAAGAATTTTCCGCTCGAATCGACCAAGGATTTCTTCATCCGCTTTTGATACGGTCCATGCTTCAGCGCCGTAGAGCAGGACTGGGATGATCAGGGTCTTATATAGGATCTCCTTAGTAGTTCGAGTGAGGGATTTACTACTAAATTGCCTTCTTAGCCCGAAGAAAGAGCGATTGGCAAGAGTAATTCTTCGTTTGATTTCTGACGAGATGTTGTTGTCAGAGTTAATAGCGGAGCCGAGGTAGACAAAGTACGGGACTTTGTCTACCTCAAAGTTATATCTGTCAATGGTGACGTTCTGTCCAATTCGTCGATGTTGTGTGTCCTTTCGTGTTGACAGCATATACTTAGTCTTACCCTCATTTACTGCTAAACCCATTTTTCCCGCTTCTTTCTCTATACTAGCAAACGTGGCTATGACATCACGTTGAGTCCTACCAATGATGTCAATATCGTCAGCGTATGCTAGTAGTTGCACCGATTTTTGGAGAATTGTGCCTCTGGTGTTGGCTCGGGAGATTTGCACAATCCTCTCAAGAATCAAACTGAAAAATTCACATGACAGTACATCGCCTTGCCTAAATCCTTTTTTGGTATCGAATGTGTCGGTGAGGTCGTTTCCGACCCTGATCGTGCAGCGAGAATTCTCCATCGTCATCCTACACAAACGGACAAGTTTGGACGGTATATACCAAAGCTAGACATGGCTCTATATAGTTCGCCTCTATAAATGCTGTCGTATGCGGCTTTGAAATCGATAAATAGGTGGTGGGTATCGATTTGGACTTCTTGGGTTTTTTCCAGGATCTGTCGAAGTGTGAAAATTTGATCGATTGTGGACTTTCCTGGCCTAAAACTACACTGATAAGGGCCGATCAGGTTGTTGGTAAACGGTTTCAAGCGTTCACATATTACGGCAGATAGGATCTTGTAAGCGATGTTGAGTAGACTTATGCCTCTGTAGTTGGCGCAGTTCAGAGGGTCTCCTTTTTTGTGGTTCGGTCAAACGATGCTGAGGTTCCATTCTTCAGGCATGCTTTCAACCGACCAGATTTGGCTTATGAGTTGGTGGATGTTGCTTACCAAGTCATCTCCACCAGCTTTATAAAGCTCAGCGGGAAGGCCGTCATTTCCGGCGGCCTTATTAAGCTTGAGTTTCGATATAGCTATCCTCACTTCACTTAGGTCGGGTGGTTGGCAGTTTTCGCTGTCGTTGCCAATATTAAATGGTTCGTTCTGCCTGAATGCGGAATGTTGTTCGTCATCGCCGTTTAACAGTCTGCAGAAGTGGTTCTTTCATATCCTCAGCATCGACTGTGTCTCAACTACAATATTTCCTTGTTCATCTCGACAGGATTCTGTTCGAGCCTTGTAGCCTTCCCTTTGACGTTTTACACTTTGGTAAAACTTGCGAACATCGTTCCTGGAGTGGCACCTCTCTATATCCTCGATCGCTCGCTTTTCTTGCTCATTTTTCTTCTTTCTGAAAAGCCGATGTTCTTCCCTTCGTGTTTGCCTATAGAGCTAAATGGCAGCTCTCGTCTTCACCCTCAGCTTAGCCTTGTAGGCCTCGTTCTTGGCTGCGAGCATCTGTCGGCATTCCTCATCAAACCAGGGGTTTTTTGCTGGTGGCCGCGAGAAACCTAGCACATCAGTTGCGGCTGATCTAATGGCTTGTTGGCATCGTTGCAATTGTTTTTCGACATTAGATGCTGGTGGTATGTTGTGAGTCGAGAGGTTAAGGGATACGCGTTGCGCGAAGGTCTTGGCAGTCCCTGGCGATTGCAGTATTTCGACATTAATTTTTTTCACAGTAGTTCTGTATATAGCGAAGTCAATTAGCCTATGTCCGTTACCAGACGTGTTGTCGTGTAGACTATATTTCCGACAGCACTGCTAAAGATGTTTTCTCTTCCTACCTTTGCGTTAAAATCTCCCAGCACGATGTTAACATCGTACTTTGGTAGTCGCTTATAGGTTTTGTCGAGGAGCTCGTAAGTTATATCATCTTTAGTTATATCATCTTTTTCCTCCGTCGGAGCATGAGCGCATAACAAGCTTATGTTGGCGAATTTGGCCTTGATGTGGATTGTTACAATGCGTTCGCTAATGTCTTGAAAACATAAGACTTCTTGCCTAAGTCTGGAACCTATAACAAATCCGCATCAAAATATTCGCTGTTTCTGCTCACTATAATACGGTCCATAGTAGATGTAACAGTTTTTCATCCTCTTTTTGCCCGGCCTATCCCATCGTATTTCCTGGATGGCAGTGATGTCTGCTTTGTAGCAGTTAAAGGCTTCCGCTAGTTGTTCGCCTGTACCTCTCCTTTTTAATGTTCTCACATTCCAGGTGCAGATACGGACGTCGTTGTCCTTTTTTCGTTTAGCATGGTCGTCAACAATAATATCAGTCCTTTCCGAGGCTAACAATATTTTTTTTCCGTGGATGGGTTGTTAACCCATAGCACAACCCCCAACCTGGAGGGCCAGGCCCTTGTTTTGACCCTAGGACAGCGGGCCGGAAAAAATACCGATGTCAGTAGCCCATTTTGGGGTATGAGCGCTGCCGTTGACCCATTGAGGGCTCCTCCGCCACCAACTCTTTTCCAATACCCTGGCTCAGTATTGAAAATCCCTATAGATCTGGTGTTCTAATATGTCGAAGCAGCTCATATAGGGATTTCACTACCAGTTCGATCAAACTGGAGCTGTAGGCGCCACCGTTGACTCCATCTATGGAATTCCTCCGCTGCCGCCTGAGAGTGAGTGCCTTAGTGAGAGGACACTCCTCCCCCCTCTCTCGTTTGCTGCCACCAACGACCTTCCACAGGGGTTTAATACCCCATCTCCAGTCGAGGTACTAGGAACCCACCAGTCACCAGCGTGGAGGTGAGAGTAGGAGTTGATAGTGAGAGGCTAGAGTGAGAACGCTTGTGTCCTCATATAATCGCATCACTATCCTTAAGCATCGTATCACTACATCGTTGTCATTAAAAAAGTCCCTGCCCAAGAAGCATTGTAAAAAAAATTGAATATTTTGCATTAACGGACAATAAAGGGACTCAAACATCTCCCTTCATTTGTGTTAGCGAAGTTATTATCTTTCGAAAGGCAAACTTTCGGGATGTGGAGTAATTACTAGGCCCCTGTGTACTCACAACAAGCAATGTGCCTTTCGTAAACTTAAAAATTTGGTAACCTACCTTACTTAGACTAGAAATGAACTTGCAATTGTTTAATCGAGTATTTCATAGATTTTTACTTCTTAGAAAATTTAATTTGAATTAACTTTCATTTTTTCTTGCCTTTTCAGATGTGGAAGTGTTTATCTAAATTGGGTAAGTGAGTTCTATTTCCTGTTTAATTTTTAATAAATTTACTTGAGCGGTAGGCGATATATATTCATGGGGTGGTATTCCAGAAACTTAAAAAAATGGAAAAAGTATCGTAGTATTCGAAAATTCGAATATCGGCTCAAAAGTATAATCCATCAACACTGGAGTACAGGAGTACACATCTGTGTTTTTTTCCCTGTATAATGAAACCTTTTGAAAGGTACTGCAGCAACAATCATCAATTTTTTTTTTGTAGTTTTATGCTCAGTGGGCTTATTTGCAAAAGTACTGCAGAACATATTAATAGGGATAACTCAATTTCGATTGAGGATTCATGGGCGACGATGCTATTTTCATATCTTTGGACTTTGCTAACTTTCAATTTTCCAATTGTTTGTCCAAAAATTTGACTGTTATTTCCTTTGACATTTTTTGAATACATTAGATGATTGTGTACATCAGCAATCCCACAGCATCAAAAAATCCGCTTTCGCCTTCTACTTAAAGTGTATCCGCAATCAAGAGCGTTTTGCCTTGTTTCATTCTTTGAAAAATTCAGCCCTATAGAGGTTCTGAAACGAAATTTAGTTCCAATGGGAACTCAGTTTGCTTTGATGGATTCCGTAACAATTCTTCATCGTCAAAAATGTCTGACTTTAAGTAATATACCGCTGCGCGATTGTTTCCGATAAATTTCCTCGGAAGATCTGTTCAAAATGATAATCGGAATGAAAATTTGCTTCCAAGCGGATACCTCGAATGGCCTGATTACTTTATCTCTGATTTGACACGTCTGTATGTATTTACCTTGACATGCTGCTCTTCTGTCACTTTCTTTCGGTTCTTGCAACCATCATTATACCACGGTCAGTCTTTTTTTGAGGTGGCTGGAATTTTAGGGTGAATTTGGATATGAAGCCGCAGCGGTTAGTCTCTGAATCTGTCTATCTCATCCTTTTTTGGCGATATAGTGCCTTTCTGACAAGCACTTTTTTTCCTGTTTGCAAACATCATTATACTACGAGCATTCCTTTTGGCCTGAATTGTAAGGTAGAATCGCCTATAATGGCGGATAGTCTCTAAATCCGTTTTCTCAGGATTTTTTTTTGCGTTACGGTGCCTATACATACATATTTTCCGCCTCCTCTTCTAGGTACTTGCAACCATTATTATACCACGGTCATTCTATTGCAGTTGACTGGAACCCTAAGGTGATTTCGACTAGAAATGCCCCCAAAACTGTACAGCGGAAAGTCTCTAACTCAGTTATTGTTTGTAAACTCTAGATTTCTCTGGTTCTCTCGACCATAGTGAAGGCAATTTTGCTGCGTTTTTCGTAGTTTCTCCTCAAGCTCTATGTTGACAAGAGGCAGACAGAGTTAATATTATCTCCTCGTTCAAGTATACTTAAGATGTTTGATGTGAGCTTCACGTTTATTATGATTCCGGTTTTGTTGGCGGATTGATCATCGGATCTTATAGTGCCTTACTTTACCACTAACCCACTGAAGATGTTTTTTTTGTATCGATTTTGACTTTGAGGTCCCCCAAGTACGTCTGCTTGGTATCGCGCGAGGATACATTCAAGTGGTTACACATGCTTTGCGGTTTTTTTGGCACAAAATGTTCATGTCACGTACTGAAGTGAAATATCTGACATTAACACACCATTCAGGGCTTTAAACCTAGCTTTTCATTTCTTTTCTGTGTGCGTAGGTTTTTGTTTGCCACAACGAATTGAACTTCCTATTTAATATGGACTTCGAATGGCAAATTTGAGAAGCTTCTCATGACGGTTTTATACTCCTGAATGTTTGTCATACCTTCGGGATTTAAACCAGGGACCCCATTTCTAGTAGTCCAACGCACTAACCATTAGGTCACTGCACCCTGTACATGTCGCGTATCTTCTATGTATATAAAAATGAAATTTCGTTCGTTGGGAACCACATGACTTGAGAACGGCTGCACCGATTTGTCCAAATCAAACCCAAATTTACAACTAAAGAGAGGAAAATCACAACGAGGCTTTAATATTAATTGAGGACATGTACTTGATGATGTCAAACAAGGTATTATCTGACATACGCAAGACAGCTCCCAATTGTCTGATACTCGACGCTTCTAATCAAGAGTTGCGACCCTAAAAATAATATGATTGCGAGCCTTTGAGGGATCAGATCGAACGAACAGTGGAACATTGAATCGAAAACAACAATATGCGTACGACACTCTTATGAAAGTTGTGAGCAAGGAAATACGCTCGCAGAAGGATATAGCACTGAACAATATGCGTACGACACTCTTATAGAAGTTGTGAGCAAGGGAATACGCTCGCAGAATGCTATTGCACTTGCACTTTCTTCATCAAGAATTGCATCGACATTGTTGCAAGGCGGTCGAACTGCTCAATCAGCACTCAAATTGCCATTGAATCTGAATATCCAACGTGCAACATTTGCAAGAACAGTGCAATGGCAAAAGTTTTGCGGCAAAACAAAATGATCGTTTGGGATGAGTGTGGAATGGCGCATAAACAGTCTTTGCAGGCATTTGACAAAACGGTGCAAGATTTAAGAAACAATCATAGACGGGTTGGTGGTGCGATGATTCTGTGGCAGGTGATTTTCAGCAAACATTGCCAGTGATTCCACGGTCAACGCCGGTCGATGAACTTAATGAATGTTTGAAGCCGTCCTTTATGTGGACCCTTTATGCGAATTTGCTATTTCGAATGAAATTACCATGATGGCACAACCTCCTTCCTGAAGGTCCAGTTCCAACTTGTGAATCGTATGACACTAGGCCGAGTACATAGTCCACTTCGTTATTAAGTGCTGCTATTCCCCTTTCGGCTAATCCGGAACAATCTTTGTTCAACTTGACAACCCTTGGTATTCCTTTGCTGCTCTGTGATATGTATAAGTTGTTCACCTTCCTCCGCCTAACTGGGACTATATAAGCATTCGTTGACTCCATTTTGGGAGTTCTTTCTTTTCTATCTGAAAAAGGCGGTGCTTTAGCAAAACGACAATTGTAACGCCAAAGACCAAATGGTGCCGTGATGAGGACGGTAGAAAAACCGGAACTAATGTTAAAAAAAACTACGAACTTCATATCTTCCATGACAAAAACCTACATATTGGGGGTACTAACAATAGCTATTGGAATATGTAAAGAGTCTTTGACATCCACTTGGAGCTCCAGTTCCTAAACTATCGTCAACGATTACCGTTTTGAAAGTTAAGAAAAGAGTGTCCAGATCTTTTGCGCGGTAGTTCATCGGAATGACCATCGCGCCACTGAGCCCGGGATTTAGTGCTGCCATTTTTTCTTTTTGCTAATCCGCATTCATCTCTGTTCAAGGGCATGAAACACCTTGAAATTCCAATGTTACTCTGGCATATGTATAGGTTCACCTTGCCTAGCCAAACTGGGACTGTTTAAGTCTTTGTTGACACCATTTTGGCAGTTCTACTGCTTCTTTCTGGCAAGCTAGAGGCTTAGCAAAACCTTAATCGTTACGTGTGAAAGTCTAAATGGTGTGGTGTGGCGAAGGTGGTATGCAAATCGACGGAACTGTTAATGATATTACTAGACAAAAAATCTTAACATTGGACTTTCAAATTAGCTTGGCATACGTAGAGCGGATGGGTTGACGCCAACGATGTTCCACTCAGAGTATTCGCTATCCACCTTAATCGTTAACATGTTCCACTGCTTCAGTCGTTAAGCCTAAGGTTGTGTCTAAATGTCACAAAAGTATATTCCAGAAATAAAAATGACATGTCAACATTTGTACGTTCCAAAATGTCATCCATAATCACATTCGCAATTCGACAATCTTTCTCACAAAATTACACTCTCCCATATCATGAGCAACCACGGACGGAAGGACAGATTTATATGAACTCATTTATCATGTCATATCGATGAAAATATCCCCCTTGAGGTACACCACCTGGCTTCTGTTTGCTTATTGGAATATTAATAATTCATTGTGTACTGCCAGTCTTGGTCAACGTGAGGCGACACATACACCAAACCAAAACAACCGCAAGGCAAAGAAGGACAAGTCCTTTCTGATTACCTTTCCACAGACGAACCATGCACTGAATTATGGCTCAACCAACAAAAAGATTGTAAAAATCAGATCTTCCAGAGGGACACTGTACAAAAGCGTAAATTACTGCACTGCAGGTAGCTACCGTGTGTCCGCATGCTGGCCACGAGAGAGCAAGCTTCTGTTCTGGGCCGAAAAACCCGCACTCGGCCACCTTAAAATAAAGTGGCAATATAAAGTCAGTCCTTCCCTATGTCGAACTGCAGAGATATATCCCTGCCTCGGGCGAACAAAGCCAACACCAAATGCTGAATTCCATCTTGTGCTCGCAGAGGCTTAATTTAAACCAAAGCAACAGAGGACAGTGATGATGATGCGTCTGCGACGGGGTACCTGTACAGAGGCGGAATCGAATATTTCGTGCATCTTTTACAAATTATGGTTAATTAAAATTTCTGTATTAAATATGACACAATGCTCTGAATTCCAATGAAGATCGATCTGACGGACAGATCACGTCTGACAAAGTGCTGTGTGGTAGTGATGGTGATTCGTTGACGATGACGGTATGTTGTGTGTATCCTGAAGGAGAATATTTCGCTTGTCTCTGTTTGTTTGGCGATTCTTTAGATGCGATACGATCCGGACTGATATGGTGATGGGACCTATACAAACTCGATCAGTTTTTGGCTTAAATTGTAGTAGAACATTGCCAGTGGGTTTTTTTTTCGTTGGTTTCGTGGTGCGTGTGTGAGAGTCCTCGATCGTTCGCAATTATTTCGATTGAAAGTCCGATAAATGTTCTGTATAAGGATTCCTAAGTGTACTGATGGCAGAAGATGATGACGGTGGTGGCTGCTGCTGCTGACGATCAATTGGCGATCGCGGTCATTGATATTGATATATTCCGATGGAATATTAATATCGTTAAATTGTATTTTTAATTAACTGATGCTATATAAAATATCACACTAATGCGTGTGCAAGTGTCTGTGTGCTTGCCTTTGATGGTCGATCTTAAGTGAGCGAGGTATTGTACGTTTGGATCGCTGAGATGCGCATACGAGTTGCAGTCTCCAGTCGGCCTTTAGTTGCCATAAATGGATGAAGATCACTTTGAAAATCGACATACAGCCGAAATAATTTTCAAATATTTCATTTTGATGATATTGTATGGGTTTTGTCTTGATTTATATTTTTGTTTGCATTGGTAAGCAGGTGCTGGAAATAAACACAGGATGCGACGATAAGTGCTAACCATTTTAGGGACAGTACAGGTTAGAAGTTGTTGCACGATTTCAAGAAATGAAAACTGTTACTTATTGTCAATATCATATAGCAGATATTTTTTGATCTGATATTCATTTTTTTAAACTTTTTTATTCATTGTGGCTCCTCTTTGATCTCAGCTAACAAAAGCGTGCAAATATCTTGGTAAATAACAACCAATTACAATCGATGATGATGATTTCACCATGTGAAAAATATTGTAGATCCTCGAACGAAGAACATTTTTCATACATTCAGCCCTATCGAGGTATCCGTCGGAGCGGACAAATTTCCGCAACACATACTTCGTCGGAGGTACAAATTCCATTCGAGTTATGTGTCATCGAAAAAAAGTACTATACAAATGCGACGGCTTTACTTCACTACAATTCGTAAATAAATTCCACGAAGAATTTGTGTCAGAGGAAATCGGGAAAAAAAATTCCACATAGCTGTCAAAAATTGAATGAAAATGCTCCTGAACGCACTTCAACGCAATTCGCCGGGATGCGTTACAAAATGTCGGAGAAATATTCCGAACAGCTTTTCGAAAAAAATACCTCGAAGCAAAAATCCTCCGAATCGCACAAAATCGGAGAAATTTCCGCTCCGACGGATACCTCGATAGGGCTGATTATCTGTTAGGATTTCTTAGAAGCTAAAAGCAATTAACCGATCGTCAATACCTTGATCCATCTTATCGATTATCACAACCATTAACTCATTCCATGTCGCACTTTGGCTACTCGATTGTAGATGTCCCTACTGATGCAGTTGTTTGACGTTTTTGTAAGAACCATAGGCCCTCATTTCGTAAAGTGATTATCGTTTGACGATAACATTTGCATCACGTAAGATCAATAGCCATTTTTGGTGTCGGCGATATCACTTTACTTGCTTCACTTAAAAAAACAATAATCGTCAAATCACAGACCATTATTAAGCGATTGATCTCATGAGGTCTCGACTACCGTCTGAGTGATAATCGTTTTCAAAGTTATGGAATGATTAAATTTTATCAAACATAACCGTGCCCTAGGTTAGGTTAGGTTTACGGGTTGGTGGAGTAGAGGATTCTCTATTCCGCCACACTTAGGTCCATGTGGACCCATTGTGATACCCTTGGTGGGATTACGTCCTTCCTTATCGTTACTATGGGCTACTCCACTCTATCCAGCCATCCTGATGTTCGTAGGAACCTGTAAAGATAGGGTAATGGAATATCGGATAGCTCTTGGATGTCTTGGAAGTAGTAGCTTCCAAGTGTTCTGTTCCTCAGGTGACAGAGACTCGGCAGTGACAGAGGAAGTGAGGTGTATCCTCGTGTGTTTCCTCATCGCCGCAGCCTCTACAGATATCGTCATCCTTGAGATTAAATTTCATTGTATGGGTTCTAAGAAAGTTGTGACCAGTTAGAGCCCCTACCAGTTAAGATAAGGAGCTTCTGTCGTACCGCAAAAGTTTTTTGGTTCGGTTTCCGTTGTATTCTGGCCAGAGCTTTTGAGATATTTCGCAGGTAGTCAATGACTTCCACCTGGTATTGGCTTTCATTTGGGTTTTGTATTCCACTCTTTCTCTGAGGTTACAGAGTGGTGGTTCGACCGTTTGTAGCGCCTGATCATGATCTGTAGCAGATCCATTTCTTGCCAGTTCGTCGGCCATCTCGTTGCCGTCTATGTCCCTGTGACCAGGAACCCAGCAGAGATCAGCATTATGCTGTGAGCAGAGAACCTTGAGCTCTTCGCTACAGCGGCGAACTAGCTTTGATTTAATTTCGATACAAGATACTGCTTTTATAGCCGCTTGGCTGTCAATGAATATGGTGATATCACTGTGTGGTATTTCCATTATATCCAACATTGAAGGTGTCTTTCACAATTTTAATTCGGGAGCAATCATTAATCATGTCTGAAAGTCGATCACTCATTTGGAATGTTGATTGATTTGCTCCTAAATAGCCGGATTATCAACACAATACTGGGTGGTGCTTCGACCAGAGGACATGTCAGTCGAGGACTCCACAAAGTGTTTTCCTATCCCCTCTTCTTTGGAATTCAGTAGTAAACGAGCTTTTACTCATCCTGGAAGCAGAGGGATGCCACGTGATTGCCTACGCGGATGATGTTGCTATCTCAGGGAAACACCTGAATATACTCAAGGAACTTCTCCAAAACGCACCACAAAACTTTCCAAATGGGCAGTAAGTGGTGGTCTTGGTGTCAACCCCCACAAGACTGAACTGGTCCTTTTCACTAGGAAATATAAAATTCCTCGCAAATACCGTCACTAAACGAAATCGAACTAGCCTTCTCAGACAAAGCTAAATACCTGGGACTCATTTTGGACAGGAAGCTGAACATCAAAGAAAGAATAAAGAAAGCGACAGTCGCACTTTATTCCTGTAAGAAAGCTATATGCATGGAATTGGAAATGAAACCTCGTATCACGCATTGGCTCTATGTCTCGGTTATAAGACCGATTCTTCTCTATGGAGTGTATGGTGGACAGCGCTAGAGATAGCTATCAACAGCAATAAACTAGCCAAAGTACAAAGAACTGCGTGTCTGTGTATCGGTGGTGCCCTCCGCACAACACCCTCAGCAGCACTAGACATTCATTTTCACCTACTACCCCAAGATACAAAAAAATCTGGCCACTCAAAAATTCTAAACGACCATACAAATATTTCTGAAAACACCGACTAAACTCTCGCCAAGTTAAACTTTGATAAAAGTTTCCAGGTCACAAACCCAGACAGATCGTCATGGGAGAGTAAGGAACCTCGATCAATTCCTAATCCGATAGCTCTAAAACAAATGACGTAGTGGGTGCTGGTGTCTTCTCCAACAGGCTAAATCTCAGCCTATCTTTCCGTCTTCCTGATCATTACAGCGTGTTCCATGCGGAACTCTTGGCGATCAGAGGAGCCTTATCCTGGCTGAAAGTGAATGTAATATCTGCCAAGGATATTAGCATTTTCTCGGACAGCCAAGCGGCCATCAAATCCCTGGAATCAGTCTCAACAAACTCAAAGACAACCATAGATTGCCGATCGTCCCTGCAGGAGATGTCAAATCATTTTAACATTCACCTATGCTGGGTGCCGGGGCATAGTGACATTCCAGGGGACTGCGTACGGCTGATGAACTCGCCAGAAATGGAACTAAATAACCAGTTTACCCGACACAGGTGGACTAGGTATTCCTATCGCTACGTAAAAGCTTACTAGCGTAACAGGCCAACAGCAAATCATATCTCAGATGGAGCCTTGGCTCGACTTGTCAAATAACCAAACAAATTTGGCAAAAGCTGGATTTGAGAAGATTCAAGGGACTGATTTCGCTTGATAGATCGAGCAACTATAGGTTTCATCACTGGAACTTGTTCAATAGGAAGACACACAGAAAGGGTAGGCCTCCACTCAAATGACTTCTGTAAGAGCTGCATTGACGAAGAGGAAGAAGAAACAATACTTCATCTCCTTTGTAACTACCCGGCCCTATTAAACAACAGGAAGTTCCATCTTGGAGCTTACTACTTTCAAAATCTCAGGCGAAAAGTCTCCTCCATTTCATTAACAGCTCAGAATCGTTTTCTCACGGATAGTAAGGAGAATGGACAAGATTTATGTGGTATCACAATGGACCAAACAATGGTCTAAATATGCTGGCGAACTCGCTGGCAGCTACTCTAACCTAACCAAACCTACGATCATACCCAGTTTCCAGTGGCAAAACAGGCTGAATAAATGACAGCAAATTTGACAATAGTTCGGAAGTCCCTATTAGAAGACCCTTTATATGCATTTCAAATCTGCATTCACAACTGCAATATTGTCAGCAAAACCAATTATTTTCAACTCTTCGGGTATACGAAAATGTAGAACGCCGTCGTATATGATGGTCCATAGTAGAATGTGCAGGACCGATCCCTGTGGCAGACCACCAGTCACACTGTATTTTGTTAATCCGTGGTCGGTGGTTCTATCGTTCTATCCTAAGGCTGAATGGTTGTTCCGATAAATCGCCCGTTTCCTGCTTGCAAATATGTTGGCAAGGACACGTTCTAGAAAGTCAAGGACAGAGTGGGCGGTACGTCGACGGCTTATTTGGTGGTTTTTTGTTTTCCCTTGGGAGAAGTATCAGGCGCTGTTGCTTCCATTTGGTCCAGAAAAATTTCCAAGAGTTGTACACATCAAGAAATAGGTCTGTACGTGTCCTTAGTGCCATTTAGCCGATTCACCAGCTTGGAGTATATGGCGTCAATGTTTGATTGGAATACCTTACTCGAGTTTATTATTCTCAAGTATGTGGGTGACCCGTACATTGGTATAGATTGCTATTTCCATGTTGGATCCCACATATCATATCATATTCCATTCACCATACCAAGCATCAATTAAGATTGGCCTAACTACATCTGTAGCCATTTCGTGGACTTCTACGATGAACCACATTGGTTGTCGCAGACTTTATTGCGGACTGCAATGTTTGCTTTCTTTGCACGTCTATCAATATTAGGATTTCAGTTTGATTTCATATCAACTTTCTATCTTAGGACCTTCCCAAAGTTGTATACCGTAGGTCCACACCGGCTTTAGCACTTGCTGGTATAAAAGTTTGTTTTTAGCACTGAGCTAGGAACGCCTTCCGAGTATAGCAAGTGCATTTCTTCTACATATTTGATTCGGAGTTCTTTGCGTTTCATATTCACGTGCGAATCCATTTTAACTTTGCGTCGAGTGTCATTCCCAGGTGTTTGGCTTCGTTTGCAAAGGGTATTTAGACCACGTCCAGAAAAATTGGGAAGTCTCTAGTTTTCTCATAGGTAAAAGTGTCATTTCCAGGTGTTTGGTTTGTTTTAAGAGGTTTTTCGTTTCACGTTTATTAAAATTGACAACTCTCTAGTTTTCTTATAGGTAAAAGTCACGTGAACGACTTTGGTTTCGTTGACGGCGATCCGTCGGTACCTCGATAATGAATTCACTTTTTCAATGTGTTTTGCAGTAATTTCTGCGATCGTTTTACCTACTGCTATAATAGCGGTGTCATCGGCAAACGTAGTAAGACTTGTATCATCTTCTATCGGTATATCACATCACGAGTATATAAGGGGTAGAGAAGCGGACCAAAAACACTTCCTTGTGGTGCGCCGTTCGAATTTCCTTTGTCTTAAAGTAATTGTTTCCATATCAAGAACGGAAGAGTCTATTCCCTAGATATGTTTCTAGGATATCGTAGGGGCGCCCTGGGAGAACTTGTTATAATTTGCATTTTAAGCCGTTGTGCCACATCTTATCAAAGACTTTCGAGACCCGCAGAAATACGCTTGAGAATTAAATTTTTTCTTCGTATGATTTCTCGATTACGTCAGTAATTCTGTGCCATAGTAGTCTCTACTCTGCAACATAAAGGACGAGTAAGTACAACGAAGGTTAGCTCACACATCATTGACTCCAAATCAGTACTACAATCTACAGTGCTTCAACTCCCTCAAAACACTCAGTTCCAGGAACAAAACCAGACTATGGTGGGTCCCCGGACATAAGGGAGTTGAAGGTAACGAAAAAGCTGATGAACTAGCCAGAAAAGGTTCGGAAACCCATTGGATCTGAACTCTTCTGTGCAATCCCCAAATCATCCATAAATCTGGTCATAAAAAACTGGGAACAAAACAAATGTGTTTCATACTGGGGAAACATCCCAGGCCTAAGACAGGCCAAAAGAGCTATTCAGCCCTTCAAATCAGATGCCAATAAGATACTAAATCTTCGCAGGCACGATATCAAAAACTTAGTAGGCTACCTAACTGGTCATCACAGTCTGCGATATCACCTAAACAAAATGCGTCTAGTCGACTCACCGGAGTACAGACTAGGTCTAGAAGAAGACGAAACAGCCGAGCATATCATATGTGAATGCCCGGCCCTTTACGGTATGAGAAGGGAATCTATATTCAGGGAATTTTTAAGTCTCGGAGAACTGAGGAAATCGTCGGCTGAAAGTATTATCAGCTACATTAGGTAAGTAGAAGCGCTACTAACCTTAAAAAAACATCTGACGGCAAGTACAATAGATCTTTTAGGTGGATGTGTATATAACTGCTTAGGCAGGTCAGAATTAAAAAAAAAGTACAACGAAGTACTTGAATCTCCGGTAGGTTCCCAATCTTTTCACTTTTTTCCTCCTATCTTTTCACCTTTTCCCGATATTTTAAACCTTTTTCTCGATCTTTTAACCTTAGCTTTTTAAGCCTTCATTTGTAAGCTCTATATATATGCTATGCTTCGGATTAACTTCGTGCGAAGTTCTACCGACACATCTTAACGTATGGTACATGTACAAACGTCTCCGGAAGCTTAAAAACAACCTTACAGAGGGTATACCATCATTTCTTCGGTTATGCTTGTGAATTTTCTTGCATAAAACTCAAATGGGCTTCTACCCAAACAATCGACTGCAAAAATGCTTAACCTCCAAGTTGGATATAAGGCCTACAGAAATAATTGCTTGTGGAAATAAAATTTTATTAACTTATAGAGGAATAATTGTTAGTTGGATTGGCCTAATACTTGATTTGGCGATTTTCTTGGTATAACTTATAACCACTTTGACTTACGCAACTTACCATTCTGGCTTCGGCACGTGTTTTAATCTGAGCGCCTTTAATAATGCTTTTCTAGGTAGAATTTTGAAAAATTCTCTATCAAATCAAATCACAACCATGAGCTTTCTTAGTTTTAAGATTCCCGATCTCGTGTTTAGTTCTCTTAGAGTTACTATTGTGAGTGCTTAGTAGTCAAATAGTTGTTCCGTCCTATTGATATTGATATGAATCCCTTGATCATCAAAGGGTTTGCAGGTTTCTTCCAGATATAGGCGAAAAAACATGCAGTTCTTCTTTATCTTCTCTTGCCATTTTGTTTTATTTTAATTGGCTATCTTAGACTTCGACAACTTCGACCACATGTTCAACTTCGGCCGTGGCTATCATGACAATATGGTTACAAAAAATATTATTGACGATGTGTAGCAATCTTTTTACATACCACTGTTGCGCCTCCTTAAAATATGCTTCTTCTTCCATATTGATCAATGAGGAGCAATTATATCTTCCCACCAGTCATCCATACCGTTCACATCCTTGTTCTCAAAACGTTTTACCATCGCAATGATCTCAAACCACCATAATGTCCACAGACGTCCATCAATAAACACCCGCTGCAACACCCCCCTTCGAATCCTTCCTCATATGAACACAAAGGAGAATCACACAAACGCCTCTTCTGAATTTTAAGTGCGCACACAATTCAAAATAGTTTTTCAAAAATCAAAAATGAACATTCAATAAATAATCGGTCCACACACACACATAAACACACCGATAAACAATTGGAATTTGATTTTATGAAAACACAACATTCCAAAACTGTCCAACGCAACGAGACAGCGAGCACGCTCATTTATGGCTGCCGGTATGCCATCCCCTGTCTGCCACCGGCATCCATTACGATCGATTTTATTTGTCGAACTCGATTTTTTCCACTCATACGAGTATCTTTTAGTGAGCACATTACGAGGCGAATCTTGTCAAAAAAAAAAAAAAAACACGCCAAACATTCGTCAGTCCACAAGAATACCCGGCACTCTCTGCAAAACTATTTAACTTCAAGTCTCCGCGCTGGGCCTCAAAGCAATTATGTACTCCAAGTGAAAATGGAAGTCAGCCAAACGGACAGATAGACAGACAGCCAGTCTTTAGTGGTCATATTTCGCGGCCGTCATTACGGACTGATCGGACTGAATTAATTTCGAATGCGGACCACGATCAATATTGTTATGAATTGAGTTCTGTGGCACATAAAACAGCCGCCAAACAACAGGCTGCAAAAAAAAATGGAAAGAAAAAGACGCGCAAAGCCCCTCCATTGCAAGCATGCGCGACGCGCTATATCAAGATGAAAAATTAATAAAGAATTTCTCGACCACGAGCATTTAATACGAAATTAAATAATTAATCGCCGCCGCCGACAATGAGGTATCTTAATGTCACACCACCAACAATGTGCTAATATTTAATAACTTACCATGTTTGTGAGGAGGGCCTACGTCGGGGACCCCATTTTTCAAAGGTGCGCAATGCTAACTTGGACTTGGACTCGTCGGTGAGTTATATTCATATATGGGTCGATACTTTAGCCTGACACATTGCTGTGCTGCTCATTTATGAGTGGGGAAAGGAATTTTTATGGATTTTTAATCATTGTTTTGGAGGGGGCCTCCACGGGGGTAGACATGAGACAATTCAGTTGTTTTATGGATCGACTCGGGGCGGAATGGAATAATATTTGTGGCGAGCAAATTGGAACGTTTTACGATGTAGGAAGTATGGTTTCGGCATAAAGAAGTAGATATTGAAATCAAAATATCGAGGATAGCTTTATATGTTATGATTGCCTCATCAAAAGGCGGGACTTGCAACACATTCCGAACTAGAACCATTCGAATTGTACCAGTCGTATACCTGCACGTTTTGATACTATAAACAGATGTCCGTCTATAAATTGTAGTCTAATTTAAAATTTATAGAGTTACTGGTCGAATTAGAGGTGTCAACAGTTTTATGCCTATTACAAAACTGTCGAAGAGAACATAAAAACAGAACTTTAACAGTCATTCACACCCTACACTTATTTCTTGAGATGACCTAATGTTGTTATAGATTTTAAGGATTTATGACAGCACCGTGATGGTAATAGTAATTCGTTGGTTTGTTGATAGAAAAAGGCTTTAAAAGTCGACATTTTAATGACACTGATTGAATGTTTTGTTCTCGTAGGTATTTGCATACGAATACCTACCGTAGAAAGGTTAATGGTGGCTTTTCTGAAGCACATTTATGTTCTTTATTTCAACAGCAAGTTAATGATCTGAATAAGAGTGATCATAGGGCAGGTCTTTTGTTAGTTTCGGAAGGATTTTTCCATTAAAAAAGTGCACCAGCAATAGAGAACATTCTTGGTGTTGTCTTAATCGGATAGACCTTAATCTGAATGAGAGCAAGGACTGTTAGCAGAACTCTTCAGCTTTGACGGGTCTTTTATTATTTTTCAAAGCACTTTTCCTCTTTTAATATGCTACGGGGTGTCCTCAGAAGTAAAACTGTAATTTGGATGAGAGGGATGATTGGCATAACGCTTCCAATTTTGTGGTTTGCAGATGTATAGTCGTAATAAGTCATTTTGCATGAAAGTGAGACCAGAACCAATAGTTTTGTTGCACCTACGACTTCTCACCCTAAGAATCCAACTCTTCTTAATTTCCGCAGGCTAAAATTGTGGTGGTCCTTGATTCCCAGCCAGATGATAGACGTAGTGGATGAAGACCGGCGCACCCAAGTAGAAACAGGCTCCAATTGACTAAAAGTATGGATGCATTAAGCTTATGTACATGCTTATTGGGGAGGCCAAAGATCAATCCAGGATATTTTACTTCCTTACTAACTTAAGTGATGGATGGTTGGGTGTTGTAGAACGAGGGTAGACTCTGATTGGCGTTAACTTGGCAATGCCCAGTGTTGCAACTCTGACTACACATCAAATGTGCTTATCTTTACCTCCAAGTGGTAACCATCGGATACTGGTCTCATCCAACCGGATTTGACTTGCTAAACGATAAGTGCGAGTGTTGATAACACGACGAAAAACAGCAACACTATAAACACCCTGGTGAGAATGGCACGGATGAATACCCGGCCTGCTGTCCCAGGCGAACCTAGATGAGCTGCTCTGACATATTCGGACAACAGGTTGTCTAGGAATTTCAAGGGTTAGTCAGGCCCCTTGAACAGAGATGGTGGCGGATGAACCGAAAGGCCAACGGCAGCGCTCAATCCCGTAGTGGATACTGATGGCCCCGTGTCCTAGGGGTATCTAATAAATTGGAACTGGCCCTCCAGGTTGGGGGTTGTACTTTGGGTTAACTACCCACCCACAGAAAAAAAACATGGTTACGAAGCAACCAATAGCCTCGGAAAGGACTGATTTTATTGTTGACGACCCTGCTAAACGAAAAAAGGACAACGACGTTCGTATCTGCACCTGGAATGTGAGAACATTAAACAGGAGAGGTGCAGGCGAACAACTAGCGGAAGCCCTAAACTGCTACAAAGCAGACATTACTGCCATCCAGGAAATACGATGGGATGGGCCGGGCAAAAAGAGGATGAAAAACTGTGACATATACTACAGACCGTGTTATAGTGAGCAGAAACAGCGACTATTCGGATGCGGATTTGTTATAAGTGCCAGACTTAGGCAAGAAGTCTTATGTTTCCAAGACATTAGCGAACGCATAGTAACAATCCGCATCAAGGCCAAATTCGCCAACATAAGCCTTATATGCGCTCACGCTCCGACGGAAGAAATAGATGATATAGCTAAGGATTGCTTCTACGAGCTCCTCGACAAAACCTATGAGCGACTACCGAAGTACGATGTTAAAATCGTGCTGGGAGATTTTAACGCAAAGGTAGGAAGAGAAGACATCTTTAGAAGTATTGTCGGAAAACATAGCCTACACGACAACACGTCTGGTAACGGACTTAGGCTAATTGATTTCGCTACGGAACGAAATGCCACTATAGCCAGCACACGGTTTCCTCACCTCGATATCCATAAGGGGACATGGCGGTCTCCAGATCAACGAACGGTCAACCAAATAGATCACATTGCGATAGATAAGAGGCACGCATCCAGTATTTTGGATGTCCGAACATTCCGAGGAGCTAACATCGACTCGGATCACTACCTTGTAGCAGCCAAGGTAAGAATGCGGATATCCACCACGCCACAACAATCCAGAAATACTGTGAAAAAATTTAATGTCGGAAGACTGCAATCGCAAGAGACCGCCAAGACCTTCGCACAACGCGTATCCCTTAACCTCTCGATTAACACCATACCACCAGCATCGAATGTCGAAGAGCAATGGCAACGATGCCAACAGGCCATTAGATCAGCCGCAACTGATGTGCTAGGTTTCTCGCGCCCACCAGCGAGAAACCCCTGGTTTGATGAGGAATGCCGACAGATGCTCGCAGCCAAGAACGAGGCCTACAAGGCTAAGCTGCAGGTGAAGACGAGAGCTGCCATTGAGCTCTATAGGCAAAGAAGAAGGGAAGAACATCGGCTTTTCAGCAAGAAGAAAAAAGAGCAAGAAAAGCGCGCGATCGAGGATATAGAAGGGTGCCACTCCAGGAACGATGTTCGCAAGTTTTACCAAAGTGTAAAACGTCAAAGCCAAGGATACAAGGCTCGAACAGAATCCTGTCGAGATGAACAAGGAAATATTGTAGTTGAGACACAGTCGATGCTGAGGATATGGAAGAACCACTTCTGCAGACTGTTAAACGGCGATGACGAACAACATTCCGCTGTCAGGCAGAACGAACCATTCAATATTGGCAACGACAGCGAAGACTGCCAACCACCCGACCTGAGTGAAGTGAGGATAGCAATATCTAAACTCAAGCTTAATAAGGCTGCCGGAAATGACAGCCTTCCCGCTGAGCTCTATAAGGCCGGCGGAGATGACTTGGTAAGCAACATCCACCAACTCATAAGCCGAATCTGGTCGGATGAAAATATGCCTGAAGAATGGAACCTCAGCATCGTTTGCCCGATCCACAAAAAAGGAGACCCTCTGAACTGCGCCAACTACAGAGGCATAAGTCTCCTCAACATCGCCTACAAGATCCTATCTGCCGTAATATGTGAACGCCTGAAACCGTTTACCAACAACCTGATTGGCCCTTATCAGTGTGGTTTTAGGCCAGGAAAGTCCACAACCGATCAAATTTTCACACTTCGGCAGATCCTGGAAAAAACTCAAGAAGTCCAAATCGATACCCACCACCTGTTCATCGATTTCAAAGCCGCATATGACAGCATTTATAGAGACGAACTGTACAGAGCCATGTCTAGTTTTGGTATACCGCCCAAACTCGTCCGTTTGTGTAGGATGACGATGGAGAATTCTCGCTGCTCCATCAGGGTCGGAAACGACCTCACCGACACATTCGATACCAAAAAAGGATTTAGGCAAGGCGATGCGCTGTCATGTGACTTCTTTAATCTGATTCTTGAGAGAATTGTGCAAAACTCCAAAGCCAACACCAGAGGCACAATTTTCCAAAAGGACTCAACGTGATGTCACAGCCACGTTTGCTAGTATAGAGAAGGAAGCGGCGAAAATGGGTTTAGCAGTAAATGAGGGTAAGACTAAGTATATGCTGTCATCACGAAAGGACTCACAACATCGACGAATTGGACAGAACGTCACCATTGACAGATATAACTTTGAGGTAGTACGGGACTTTGTCTACCTCGGCTCCGCTATTAACTCTGACAACAACATCTCG
This sequence comes from Rhingia campestris, assembly GCA_932526625.1. NCBI lineage: Eukaryota > Metazoa > Arthropoda > Insecta > Diptera > Syrphidae > Rhingia > Rhingia campestris. Next base: position 98,604,499 of record OW052184.1, read on the forward strand.
TCAGAAATTAAACGAAGAATTACTCTTGCCAACCGCTGTTTCTTCGGGCTAAGAAGGCAATTTAGTAGTAAAGCCCTCACTCGAACTACTAAGGAAACCCTATATAAGACCCTGATCATCCCAGTCCTGCTCTACGGCGCTGAAGCATGGACCGTATCAAAAGCGGATGAAGAAATCCTTGGTAGATTCGAGAGGAAAATTCTTCGAAAAATCTTCGGTCCCGTTTGCGTTGACGGGCTATGGAGACGAAGATTCAACCAAGAACTATACGAGCTGTACAGCGACATGCCCCTGGTCAAAAAACTCCGCATTGGACGTTTAAGATGGCTAGGACATGTAGAACGAATGGACACCAATACTCCGGCTCGCAGAGTCTTCGATTCCCAGCCAGACGTCGGACGCAGTAGAGGAAGACCTCGCCTTAAGTGGCGCGCACAAGTGGAAACCGACCTCAACCAACTTGGAGTGCGCAACTGGAGGCAGTTAGCTAAGGACAGGGCTAATTGGAGAGGCATGTTGGTTGAGGCCCAGGTTCATTCCGGACTGTAGCGCCACTTAAGTAAGTAAGTAAGGATGATTGGCATAACTCTTCCAATTTTGTGGTTTGCAGATGTATAGTCGTAATAAGTCATTTTGATGAAAGTGAGACCAGAACCAATAGTTTTGTTGCACCTACGATTTCTCACCCTAAGAATCCAACTCTTCTTAATTTCCACAGGCCAAAAATTGTGGTGGTCTTCCCAGCCAGATGATAGACGTAGAGGATGAAGACCTCGTCCTAAGTGGCGCACCCAAGTAGAAACAGGCTCCAATTGACTAAAAGTATGGATGCAGTTAGCTTATGTACATGCTAATTGGGGAGGCCAAAGATCAATCCAGGATATTTTACTTCCTTACTAACTTAAGTGGCGCTACAGTCCGGAATGAACCTGGTCCTCAACCAACATGCTTCTCTATTTAGCCCGGTCCTTAGCTAACTTGGTCCAGTTGCGCACTCCAAGTTGGTTGAGGTCGGTTTCTACTTGTGCGTGACACTTAAAAGCGAGGTCTTCCTCTACTGCGTCCGATGTCCGGCAGAGAATCAAAGACTCGAGCCGGAGTATTGGTGTCCATTCGTTCTAACGGGTGATATTTTAAGCGTAGTTTTTTTTAAATCGAATAAAACACTCAAATTTGCATCAAATATTCAAAATTTTTATTGTATGCGATAAATAGGCCTTTTCCATTTACGTTTTAAAGACAACTTCATGTAAATGTGCCACGGCTCCGTTTCAAATGGTTCATTCGGAAGGTCCAATTTTGCGTCACTTTCGAGCATTTCGGCCTGTATTCCACGAATTACGCGTGTTATGTTATCCTGTAAGGCTTCAATCGTGTTCGGCTTGTCTATGTGGACTAACGACTTTACATAACCCTAAAAGACATAATCAAGAGGCGTTAAAACGTATGATCTTAGGGGCCAACTCACAGGGCCATTTCGAGAGATAAGCTGCTCTCCAAATTCATCCTTCAACATTTCCATTGTTTCACGAACTGTGTGGCATGTGGCACCGTCTTGATGAAACCACATGTCAACCAAGTTCAACTCAACCAACTGACGCAAAAAGAAGTCGCGTATCATGGCTCGATATCGTTCGCCGTTGACGGTAACGTTTCTTCCACGGTCGTCTTTGAAGAAAAATGGACCGATGATGCCACCAGCCCATAAACCCCACCAAATTGTCGTTTTTTTCGTGATGCATCGGTAATTCTTGTATGGCATGTGGCTGTTCATCACTCCAGATGCGAAAGTTTTGCTTATTTACGTATCCGTTGAGTCAGAAATGAGCTTCATCGCTGGACACAATTTTTCGATAAAACAGCGGATTTTCATGGAGCTGTTCTAAGGCCAATTCACCAAAAATTAGACGTTGTGGTAGGTCATTCGGGTTCAGTTCTTACACAAGTTGAATTTTATATTCTTTCAAACCCAAATCGACACGTAAAATTGTCCATGTGGTTGAGTAACACATGCCCAATTGCTGAGAACGGCGACGAATTGACATTTCATTTGACATCTTCATTAACATTGGAACTGCAATATTCTCTTCGGTACGCATGCGAGTCGATGGTTTAATGTCCAACAATGTTAATGTGGTGCGAAATTTTGTGATAACTGCACGAATTGTTGATTCACCAGGTCGATTATGACGACCATAAAATGGTCGTAACAAACGGTGCACATTTTTCACAGAGGACGAATTTTGATAATAAATTTCAATAATTTGCAATCGTTGCTCGTTTGTAAGTCTTTCCATGATTAAATGTCAGAGTATACTGAAAACTTTTCACTTTGACAGATGACGTTCCGACGCCATTACTAACCAATTTTACCAACCTGAAAAACCCGTTACTTGTCGTAGCCATTTTAAACGTCCAATGCGGATTTTTTTATTGACTAGGGGCATGTCGCTGTTTTTTCTCATCTTAATCCACTTTTGATATCTGATTTACCTCAAAGTTCTATCTGTCAATGGTGACGTTCTGTCCAATTCGTCGATGATGTGTGTCCTTTCGTGTTGACAGCATATAGTAAGTTTTACCCTCATTTACTGCTAAACCTATTTTTGCTGCTTCCTTCTCTATACTAGCAAACGTGGCTATGACATCACGTTGAGTCCTACCAATGATGTCAATATCGTCGGCTTATGTCAGTAGTTGCACCGATTTTTGGAAAACTGTGCCTCTGGTGTTGGCTCGGGAGTTTCCACAATCCTCTCAAGAATCAAATTGAAGATATCACATGACAGCGCATCGCCTAGCCTAAATCCTCTTTTGGTATCGAATTTGTCGGTGAGGTCGCTACCGACCCTGATGGATCGCGAGAATGCCCCATCTTCATCCTACACAAACGGACGAGTTTGGATGGTATACCAAAACTAGACATGGCTCTGTATAGTTCGTCTCAATAAATGCTGTCGTATAGGGTCTTGGAATCGATAAATAGGTGGGATATAGATTTGGGGTTCTGGTTTTTTTTCAGGATCTGCCGAAATGTAAAAATTGTTGTCGGCGATGTTAAGAAGACTTATGCCTCTGTAGTTGGCGCAGTTCAGAGGGTATCCTTTTTTGTGGATCGGAGGTTCCATTCTTCACTTTCATCCGACCAGATTTGGACTTAAGTTGGTGGATGTTACTTACCAAGTTACTTACTTTCCGGCGGACTTATTAAGCTTGAGTTTATATATTGCTTTTCCCACTTCACTTATGTAGGGTGGTATACGGATGGTTCTAAAATGGACTCAGGGGTAGGAGCTGGCATACATGGACCAAATAAAAACATCTCAATACCTATGGGAAAAAACCCTAGTGTATTCCAAGCTGAGCTCCATGCCATAAAAGAATGCGCAAACCTAATACACAACTCAGGTATTAAAGGCGCAAACATCCATATATTCACGGACAGTAAAGCAGCTATAAAAGCCCTTAGCTCACACATCATTGACTCCAAATCAGTACTACACTGCTTCAACTCCCTCCAAACACTCAGTTCCAGGAACAAAACCAAACTATGGTGGGTCCCCGGACATAAGGGAGTTGAAGGTAACGAAAAAGCTGATGAACTAGCCAGAAAAGGTTCCGAAACCCCCTTCATTGGACCTGAACCCTTCTGTGCAATCCCCAAATCAGCCATTAATCTGGTCATAAAAAACTGGGAACAAAACAGATGTGTTTCATACTGGGGAAACATCCCAGGCCTAAGACAGGCCAAAAGAGCTATTCAGCCCTTCAAATCAGATGCCGACAAGATACTAAATCTTCGCAGGCACGATATCAAAAACTTAGTAGGCTACCTAACTGGTCATCACGGTCTGCGATATCACCTAAACGAAATGCGTCTAGTCGACTCACCGGAGTGCAGACTATGTCTAGAAGAAGACGAAACAGCCGAGCATATCATATGTGAATGCCCGGCCCTTTACGGTATGAGAAGAGAATCTTTATTCAGGGAATTCTTAAGTTCCGAAGAATTGAGGAAATCTTCGGCTGAAAGTATTATCAGCAACATTAGGAAAGTAGAAGCGCTACTAACCTAAAAAGCATCTGACGGCAAGCACAATAGATATTTTAGGTCGATGTGTATATTACTGCTTAGGCAGGTCAGAATTTAAAAAAAAAAAAAATGTCGGGTTGTTGGCAGTTTTTGCTGTCCTTGCCAACATTGAAAGGTTCGTTCTGCCTAACAGCGGAATGTTGTTCGTCATCGCCGCTTAACAGTCTGCAGAAGTGGTTCTTCCATATCCTGAGCATCGACTGTGTCTTAACTACGATATTTCCTTGTTTATCTCGACAGGATTCTGGTCGAGACTTGTGTCCTTGGCTTTGACGTTTTACACTCTGGTAAAACTTGCGAACATCGTTCCTGGAGTGGCACCGCTCTATATCCCCGATCGAGCGCTTTTCTTGTTCTTTTTTCTTCTACCTAAAAAGAAGCCGTTCATCTTTGCCTATAGAGCTCAATTGAAGCTCTCATCTTCACCTGAAGCTTAGCTTCGTAGGCCTAGTTCTTGGCTGCGATCATCTGTCGGCATTCCTCATCACACCAAGGGTTTCTAGCTGGTGTGTACGAGAAACCTATCACATCAGTTGCGGCTGACATAATGACTTGTTGGTATCGTTGCCATTGTTCTTCGACACTAGATGTTGGTGGTATGGTGTGAATCGAGAGGTTTAGGGATACGCGTTGCGAAAAGGTCTTGGCGATCTCTTGAGATTGCAATTTTTGGAAAACAATTTTTTTTCACAATATTTCTGGTGTGTTGTGGCGTGGTGGATATCCGCATCCTTATCTTGGCTGCAAAAAGGTAGAGGTCGGAGTCAATGTTAGCCCCTCGGAATGTTAGAACATCCAAAATACTGGATGCGTGCCTCTTGTCTATCGCAATGTGATCAATTTGGTTGACTGTTCGTTGATCTGGAGACCGCCATGTCCCCTTATTGATATCGTGGAGAGGAAACCGTGTGCTGGCTATAGTGGCATTTCGTTCCGTAGCGAAGTCAATTAGCCTAAGTCCGTTACCAGACGTGTTGTCGAGTAGGCTTTGTTTTCCGACAATACTGCTAAAGATGTCTTCTCTTTCTACCTTTGCGCTAAAATCTCCCATAAAACGGTCCATAGTAGATGTCACAGTTTTTCATCCACATTTTACCCGGCCCATCCCATCGTATTTCCCGGATGGCAGTAATGTCTGCTTTGAAGCAGTTTAGGGCTTGCCGGCACCTTTGCTGTTTAATGTTCTCATATTCCGGGTGAAGATACGAACTCCGTTGTCCTTTTTTTGTTTAGCAGGGTCGTCAACAATAAGATCAGTCCTTTCCGAGGCTTACTTACACTGCCTTAGGATAAAAGCACTTCTCATCATTTAAGCTGATTTTTATGAAATAGTTGATCCTTTCCCACTGTCGTTCTAAAACAACACTTACAGGCAACTTGTCAAAGAAGTTAAAGCCAGATGAAGTGACGGACCATCGCTAACCCAAATGCGCAAAAGTAATTAAAAGAAATCCCCCTCCACCATGTTTTCATAAATCAGACTTTCTGCTCCAACAAACTCTAGAATACCAACCCCGCTCTATCCCAACTATCACTTGCGACTTCCATGATAGCTTCGATCACCAATACGCGGCCAAACTCTCTGATCCGCATTAGCGAGCGACAACAAACACTGAACATATTTAACAATAAAATCTGAATCAATGCCAGATTATGCATCATAAAACGAAATTCCCCATCCGGACCCCACAAGAGCGCTCCTCAACCAGTCGCGGACCCCAATCGTGTTTGCTCATCTGCAGTATTAACACGGAAAGTAACATCGTTTCTGATCTACCCAGAGTGAAGGAAACTAGGAAATAGAATCCAAGAATTGCGCCAATAATCCTTTTAACGATCGATACACATTCGAGGTGTGTGGTCCTCCTGGTCGGAACGAGAGTGCAAGCCCATGTAATCGACACAAATAACCTCGACGCAACATCGCGCTTGAGAGTCAATTTTCAAATTTTATGGCTTTTTATGGATCAACGTCGGTACCTATATCGAAATGATGGCTTATGGTCCGATAAGGGTCACCCCCCTCTACTCTAGTGCTAGTGTCAAGATTATCTACAGCTTCCACCATCTGCATATGTTAGTCGACGACGGCCGGCGTGTTTGGTCTCCGTTTTTGTGGATCAATAATAAAGTGTCATCAGTGTCATAAAATCGATCGGCTGATTGAAAATTAAAGTCGAGAAATATCGGTCGGCGGTATGGCTGGCAGGAAATGACAAACAAAAAACTTCACACAGCCGCTTGGGCTTGGCTGGCTGTCTTCTGGATGATGGCACGCAGAAGTGGATTTTATGCTAATTCCATCAGAGTACCACCGATCTGGGTCTAATGTACAAAAAAGGGGCACACATCGTCAACTAAACGATCTGATTCCATTAAATTTCGAAAGAAAAGCATCTGATTCTTGAGAGAGCACACCTTGTGCAGTCGCCGGGCTTTGACGTTTATGACCGGTATATTAGGGGAAATCACCTGTGGATTGCGTTGGAAAACTTACGACGGCCATTTATGATAATTTAGTGTTTCTGTTTGAGTGCGCGTGTGGCTGGTGGTGGTGCTGTATCGGACATCTCTCGGGCGGGTTAAGTGAACTGGACTAAAACCTGCGACTTTATGAAAAATTAACTATGACGAGGCGCGAGAGGGCTTACGCAAGTTGAGTGACACGGTGGTGCCACTCCTTAATATGCACGTCTACGCACACTTGCAGTTGTGATTACTTTTGCTAGCTTTTCGAGGCATTATGACCACGTCGGAGCACTTATTCATTTTATAGGTCTTTTCCTCTCGGTCGGCTTTAAGGGGATTAATTTCGTTATCCGATTAGATGTGGGGGGAAAATTCAATTTGGATTGCAGCTTGGTTTTGCACTCTTAAGATCTCATAAAGTTTGTCCAGATATTGCACATCGCCCAGTGAACGTTTTGCTGTACAAGATATTAAGTGTTCGTAAAGCTTACTTTGTTGGTAATTTCTTTCAGGAAGATCATTGCACTTTGGCTTACATAATTGTGTGCGGCTGGGTATCATTTGCCAAGATGTTGTATCTCGTCATAAATCTTGTGATTTATATCGCTGTGGTATGGAGGAGATAATCCTATTAGCTGCTTGTTGTGACGGTTTTATCGGTTATTCAGGAAATTAATTGGTGTAAGCGCGGTTTAATTGGAAAATTGAAAGCGTATGCTTAGGCAGCGAGTAAGTGGACAAAATGCATAGTAGAAGCTAAGCACTTGACGTGTTTATAGCTTGACATATAAATCTGGGACACTTTTTCAAATGTCTGTCAAAATTGCTTTGTTTTAGCGAAAATAGATAATATTGCTTGTCTTACAGTCTGGTCTTAGCGGTGTCCTGGCCTCAATTCTTAACAGAGCGGTTGACTGTTTCATTGTTAGATTAAGGGAAAGCAAATCCCTTTGTGATGGAACGCTTAACTACTTCTTCTACGCTGTAAAAGCGGAAAGACTTCAAACGAACTTGACAAAGTCAGGATCTTAACGGGGTAAGGTTTGTGGGCACGCTAAGGTTAGGAATCGAACACGTGTCTGTAGGTGCTGATTCTGACTGTTTTCCACTGCCTCTTGTCTCGCAATATTCTTACAAATTATTCCAGTAGTACCCATTGTAATGAAAAGCTTATTTCAACGCAGGCTTTCGTAATCGGCATAAAACTGTAGGTCCTGCCGTCCTGCAAGAAGTACTCTTGCAAACATGAATTATTAGAAAGGTAGGCGCTGGGTCGTAGAGAGAGGATTGCCCCGAATATTTGTATTTTGAACAAAATAGGCTTGCTACAGATTGACAGATCTATATGGTTAGCTTTATGGAAGACATTAGGAAAAGATCTGAACAGGTCTAGTCATAATTTCTGTCGGAATGCACCAGCGAATCTTCTTCGATTTTCAAAAATGATCTCCTATACCTTTCGTCAACATCCCCTAAATGGTACTTTTGACGTGGGATATATACCTGTGGATGGCCACTCACCTTCTAGGTTGTACGCCAGCCAGGTTGATTTTGATTCTAAAGAATACCACTCGCTCACAGTCTCATTCCAGCCTGTTTTTTTGATAAAGTTGACAACCTCAAAGGGTGAAACAAATTCAATCTTGAATTGAAGACAATCCCGGCAGCTTGTACTGCGTTAATAGAAGATTGAGTATCAACATAATTTACCCAAAGAAGATCTAAGCAATTCAGAGAATTCTCGTTGGAGACAGTTATCCAGTTTGTTGGTTGAGGTCGATTCCTTCTTGTTAGCAGCACTTGAGGTCATCTTCTGCTGCATCCGACGTCAAGTTGCGCATCGAAGCCTCTGCTAGTCTGATTATTGTCCTAACCATCTTCAACGTCCGATGCGGATGTCTATGACGTTGTAACGTAAAGTTCTTTGCTAACACAAACGGGTCCAAAGATTTTCCGAGAAAGGATTTCTTCATTCGCTTTGAATACCGGTCCATGCTACTGTGCGAGACTATAGTTAGAGTGAGGGCTTTATTACTAAATTGGCTTCTTAACCCGAAGAAATAACGGTTGTCAAGAGTTATTCTTCTTTTGATTTCTAACGAGATGCCGTTGTCAGAGTAAATAGGCTGAGGTAGACAGTCTCTCACTACTTAAACGTTGTGCAAGTCCATGGTGACATTCTGTCCAATTCTTCGAAGTTGTGTTTCATTTCTTGTTCGAACTATATATGGTCTTGCCCTCACTTACCTTATTTACTTAATGCGCCCCCGACCCGTTGAGGGTCTCTTCTTAGGACAAGGCAGCCTTTCATCCTCTTCGATCATGGAAACGTTGCTTCCAGTTCTGCAGTCCAAGCGCTCTGGCATCCGCGATAGCTTGATCCTTAAACCGGAGGTTCGGTCTGCCTTGTCGTCTCGAATCTGAAGGCTGGGATTTGAAGATTTGTTTGGCTGGGGCATTATTGTTCATTCCTTCGATGTGGCCTAGCCAATGCCTTGGTATACAGCTCATAAAGCTCACGGTTCTCTTTCTTTCGCCTTCCTCGCATACTGGACCGAAAGTGCCGAATATTTGCTCGCTTTACTGCTTATTGTCCAGCACTCGGCGTCGAAAAGTAGAATTGGAGGGATTAGGGTTCCGTAGAGTTTGGACGTTTGCACTTTCGGATTAAGAATCTACAACTCCATTTGCTTCGCTAAACCGAAATAGTATCGGTTTGCTACTGCTAGTGTCACTCCTCGTCGTATCTCAACTAAAGTGTCATTCGTGGGGTTGATGTAGACTCCGAGGTTGGTTGATATACTTTATCTTTCCCTCGTTAACTACAAGACCAACGCATTTCGGCTCTTCATCAATTGCCGTAAATGCTTCTTCGATTGCCCTCGTACCGGTTAGGTTAGGCTGCCAGCTTTCCCCAGCACACTTAGACCATTGTTGGTCCATTGTGATACCACATGGATCTTGTCCATTCTCCTTACTAACCGTGATAAAACCATTCTGAGCTTTTGATGAAGCGGAGGAGGCTTTTCACTCCCGTTTTTGTGAAATCACTGAGATTTTGAAAATAGTAAGCTCCAAGTTGGAGCTCATTGTTATCAGCTGGATGTTCCACAGTACCTGGACGATGGGAGCTACAAATCATGTCGATATCGTCTGCGTACCCCAGTCGCTGGATGGGTTTGTTGAAGATAGTGCCTTCCACATTTACTCCTGCCCTACGCACTATCTGTTCCAATTCGAAATGGAAGAATTCGCATGATAGCGCTTCTCCTTTTCGGAATCCGGTACATGTGTGGAAAAAAGATCAGGTGAGCTGATTCCGACATGAATGTTGCATCGCGTATCCTCCAGTGATAGACGACACAGTTTTATGAGTTTTAATGGCATCCCGAATTCCGTCATTGCAATTTGAGGGGCTGTGACGCTCAGGTGAGTCGTTAAACTCGCATAGGCCTGCGTTGGCCCAAAGCGATACCCTTTGTTAAAGAGTTTTGTACCTGAGAAAGAATATTGAAATAGGGTAAGATGGTGATACTACTGTTCCATCAGCTTCAAATAGATAGTTGCTTCATCCTAATCTACAGCAAAATCGGACGTTCTGTGCCATATGGATTATTAGTAGGTCCGTCACCTTCTCTTGGTAAAAGCTACAAAGGGGCTTATTACGGCTGTGCTATGACCAAACGTTTTTTTTTACATGTTACTGTATTGTTCTGTAGGTCAATTGGTGGACGGTTTAAAATTGCTTCCAAACCTACTGTAGGACTGGTGCACATGGGTTCTTTTATGAGTAGACATACTGTACCTTGTACCTCTATTAGTGCAGTGAAATGCTATGCCTTTTTCATGGCATTTCACCAGACTAGGCAATGATAAGTAACGATTGGTCTGACAACAGCTATTGTTATCCGTTTTGTGACCTTCGGGGAGGGGCCCCATTTCTTACCGCAGATTCTATTGCAGCTATTTGGGATCAATCTCTTGTTATTAAAAACGACTAATTTAGTTTCCATTGAATTTACACCCAGGCCACAGGATTCTGACCATCTGCTGAGTATGTTTAGGTTTGCTTGCTTACGCTTAAAGTCAGTGGGAATGTCTCACCTGCTATGAGGACCACATCATCTGCATAAGACACTGTTTTTATTGCAGTGATTTCTAGTCTCATTAAATGCGTCGTTGACTACCACTATAGCCAAAGAAGTGGAGATAAGACGCCCCCTGTGGTGTACTTCTTGTCGTTGTTATCCTTTTGGTACAATTGACAAGTGAGGATGAAATGTTATGGTTATATCCAGTTACTAGCGTCCATTTCTATTCATCCTTTTTCAAGGGCTTTCTCGATTGCCTTCGTTTTTACGTAATCTTTCCAGTGTTTGCACGGGTTGTCATACGCCCTCAATTACGGTGACACCAATTTCTTCGCTTCCTGCTCTGTACTATAGCAAGCATAGCTGTGAAATCTTTTTGAATCCAACTAATGGTGCCAATATCTTCGGCATATTCTAGAAGTTGCACAGATTTATGAAAGATTGTCCCTCTGGTGTTGCCTCTGGAGTTTTTTCACAATCCTCTCTAGAAATGTGTTAAAGAAGTCACACAACACTGGTCGCCTACTCAAACATTTTTTTGGAATCAAATGTTTGACTGATGTTGGCGACCCTAATGGAGCAGCGAGAATTCTTCATCGTCATCCATCATAGACGACAAGTGCGAACGATAGATAGTTATGGATAGCACGACCGGAGTACACCACGAGCCACGCCTTGAGAATGAGCCACAACCGACATTCTCAAGTAAGATTTTCACGGTCCTGGTCGATTGGTTGGGGACGTTTTGATGATTTCGTTTTTGTATTCGTAAAAAAATGACAACATATGCAAAATATTCTCACTCGTTTGATACTGCGTTTTGGTATTAGCTCATGGCCACATAATCACAAAATTTTACCGCCTTCGGACAAATTGCACGAAAACATTTACTTACTTACTTACTTAAGTGGCGCTACAGTCCGGAATGAACCTGGGCCTCAACCAACATGCCTCTCCAATTAGCCCGGTCCTTAGCTAACTGCCTCCAGTTGCGCACTCCAAGTTGGTTGAGGTCGGTTTCCACTTGTGCGCGCCACTTAAGGCGAGGTCTTCCTCTACTGCGTCCGACGTCTGGCTGGGAATCGAAGACTCTGCGAGCCGGAGTATTGGTGTCCATTCGTTCTACATGTCCTAGCCATCTTAAACGTCCAATGCGGAGTTTTTTGACCAGGGGCATGTCGCTGTACAGCTCGTATAGTTCTTGGTTGAATCTTCGTCTCCATAGCCCGTCAACGCAAACGGGACCGAAGATTTTTCGAAGAATTTTCCTCTCGAATCTACCAAGGATTTCTTCATCCGCTTTTGATACGGTCCATGCTTCAGCGCTGTAGAGCAGGACTGGGATGATCAGGGTCTTATATAGGGTCTCCTTAGTAGTTCGAGTGAGGGCTTTACTACTAAATTGCCTTCTTAGCCCGAAGAAACAGCGGTTGGCAAGAGTAATTCTTCGTTTAATTTCTGACGAGATGTTGTTGTCAGAGCTAATAGCGGAGCCGAGGTAGACAAAGTCCCGTACTACCTCAAAGTTATATCTGTCAATGGTGACGTTCTGTCCAATTCGTCGATGTTGTGAGTCCTTTCGTGATGACAGCATATACTTAGTCTTACCCTCATTTACTGCTAAACCCATTTTCGCCGCTTCCTTCTCTATACTAGCAAACGTGGCTATGACATCACGTTGAGTCCTACCAATGATGTCAATATCGTCAGCGTATGCTAGTAGTTGCACCGACTTTTGGAAAATTGTGCCTCTGGTGTTGGCTTTGGAGTTTTGCACAATTCTCTCAAGAATCAGATTAAAGAAGTCACATGACAGCGCATCGCCTTGCCTAAATCCTTTTTTGGTATCGAATGTGTCGGTGAGGTCGTTTCCGACCCTGATGGAGCACCGAGAATTCTCCATCGTCATCCTACACAAACGGACGAGTTTGGGCGGTATACCAAAACTAGACATGGCTCTGTACAGTTCGTCTCTATAAATGCTGTCATATGCGGCTTTGAAATCGATGAATAGGTGGTGGGTATCGATTTGGACTTCTTGAGTTTTTTCCAGGATCTGCCGAAGTGTGAAAATTTGATCGGTTGTGGACTTTCCTGGCCTAAAACCACACTGATAAGGGCCAATCAGGTTGTTGGTAAACGGTTTCAGGCGTTCACATATTACGGCAGATAGGATCTTGTAGGCGATGTTGAGGAGACTTATGCCTCTGTAGTTGGCGCAGTTCAGAGGGTCTCCTTTTTTGTGGATCGGGCAAACGATGCTGAGGTTCCATTCTTCAGGCATATTTTCATCCGACCAGATTTGGCTTATGAGTTGGTGGATGTTATTTACCAAGTCATCTCCGCCGGCCTTATAGAGCTCAGCGGCAAGGCCGTCATTTCCGGCAGCCTTATTAAGCTTGAGCTTAGATATTGCTATCCTCACTTCACTCAGGTCGGGTGGTTGGCAGTCTTCGCTGTCGTTGCCAATATTGAGTGGTTCGTTCTGCCTGACAGCGGAATGTTGTTCGTCATCGCCGTTTAACAGTCTGCAGAAGTGGTTCTTCCATATCCTCAGCATCGACTGTGTCTCAACTACAATATTTCCTTGTTCATCTCGACAGGATTCTGTTCGAGCCTTGTATCCTTGGCTTTGACGTTTTACACTTTGGTAAAACTTGCGAACATCGTTCCTGGAGTGGCACCTCTCTATATCCTCGATCGCGCGCTTTTCTTGCTCTTTTTTCTTCTTGCTGAAAAGCCGATGTTCTTCCCTTCTTCTTTGCCTATAGAGCTCAATGGCAGCTCTCGTCTTCACCTGCAGCTTAGCCTTGTAGGCCTCGTTCTTGGCTGCGAGCATCTGTCGGCATTCCTCATCATTTCTTGCTGGTGGGCGCGAGAAACCTAGCACATCAGTTGCGGCTGATCTAATGGCCTGTTGGCATCGTTGCCATTGCTCTTCGACATTCGATGCTGGTGGTATGGTGTTAATCGAGAGGTTAAGGGATACGCGTTGTGCGAAGGTCTTGGCGGTCTCTTGCGATTGCAGTCTTTCGACATTAAATTTTTTCACAGTATTTCTGGATTGTTGTGGCGCGAGAAACCTAGCACATCAGTTGCGGCTGATCTAATGGCCTGTTGGCATCGTTGCCATTGCTCTTCGACATTCGATGCTGGTGGTATGGTGTTAATCGAGAGGTTAAGGGATACGCGTTGTGCGAAGGTCTTGGCGGTCTCTTGCGATTGCAGTCTTTCGACATTAAATTTTTTCACAGTATTTCTGGATTGTTGTGGCGTGGTGGATATCCGCATTCTTACCTTGGCTGCTACAAGGTAGTGATCCGAGTCGATGTTAGCTCCTCGGAATGTTCGGACATCCAAAATACTGGATGCGTGCCTCTTATCTATCGCAATGTGATCAATTTGGTTGACCGTTCGTTGATCTGGAGACCGCCATGTCCCCTTATGGATATCGAGGTGAGGAAACCGTGTGCTGGCTATAGTGGCATTTCGTTCCGTAGCGAAATCAACTAGCCTAAGTCCGTTGCCAGACGTGTTGTCGTGTAGGCTATGTTTTCCGACAATACTTCTAAAGATGTCTTCTCTTCCTACCTTTGCGTTAAAATCTCCCAGCACGATTTTAACATCGTACTTCGGTAGTCGCTCATAGGTTTTGTCGAGGAGCTCGTAGAAGCAATCCTTAGCTATATCATCTTTTTCTTCCGTCGGAGCGTGAGCGCATATAAGGCTTATGTTGGCGAATTTAGCCTTGATGCGGATTGTTACTATGCGTTCGCTAATATCTTGGAAACATAAGACTTCTTGCCTAAGTCTGGCACTTATAACAAATCCGCATCCGAATAGTCGCTGTTTCTGCTCACTATAACACGGTCCGTAGTATATGTCACAGTTTTTCATCCTCTTTTTGCCCGGCCCATCCCATCGTATTTCCTGGATGGCAGTAATGTCTGCTTTGTAGCAGTTAAGGGCTTCCGCTAGTTGTTCGCCTGCACCTCTCCTGTTTAATGTTCTCACATTCCAGGTGCAGATACGAACGTCGTTGTCCTTTTTTCGTTTAGCAGGGTCGTCAACAATAAAATCAGTCCTTTCCGAGGCTATTGGTTGTTTCGTAACCATGTTTTTTTTCTGTGGGTGGGTAGTTAACCCAAAGCACAACCCCCAACCTGGAGGGCCAGTTCCAATTTATTAGATACCCCTAGGACACGGGGCCATCAGTATCCACTACGGGATTGAGCGCTGCCGTTGGCCTTTCGGTTCATCCGCCACCATCTCTGTTCAAGGGGCCTGACTAACCCTTGAAATTCCTAGACAACCTGTTGTCCGAATATGTCAGAGCAGCTCATCTAGGTTCGCCTGGGACAGCAGGCCGGGTATTCATCCGTGCCATTCTCACCAGAGTGTTTATAGTGTTGCTGTTTTTCGTCGTGTTATCAACACTCGCACTTATCGTTTAGCAAGTCAAATCCGGTTGGATGAGACCAGTATCCGATGGTTACCACTTGGAGGTAAAGATAAGCACATTTGATGTGTAGTCAGAGTTGCAACACTGGGCATTGCCAAGTTAACGCCAATCAGAGTCTACCCTCGTTCTACAACACCCAACCACCTACGAAAACATTTATTAAGCCTAAAATCCTACAGAATATGCGTGGATAACTGAGTTAGTGGGATAAATGTGTTTGTTCTAGTAGAATTATTTTTATAGAGTTATTTAAAGCCACGCGGTTTTGTAAACAAAGGCACAAACACTGGTAACCGTCAAGGAACATCCGTCAAGAACGCACAAAGCTAGGAAGAAAACCATGGAAATAGAGGGCAGGAAACATTGGCTGGGGCCACTTGTATTATAATTTTGAAAATAAGTGGGGAGAAATAGGGTTGCCTCCATAAACACTTAAAAAAACGCATTTGACTTATTTCTAATACATAGTGTAGGAAAGAAAGGTCACCCATAGACAAAATGTAATGCGTATGTCTTGGTCTAAACACGGCAACTTGCGGGAGATAACAACAACTAGGTCAATAAAACTAGAAAGCACTTTGCAAAAACTAAATAAAGGGTGATCCATTTCGAGGTTCCCTACTTTTTTAAAGAAAACACACAGAAAATTCAAATTTAATGGAGAATGTTTATTGTCATTTGAAAGAACATTCTTTGGCATTTATTTTTTGAAGATTATGTCTATCAAATGTTGGCCGTTGCTACGTCGCAGATGGTCCATCCGTTGAGTCCAATTTTCGATCACTCGTTCGAGCATTTCGACTGGTAACTGGCGAATGACACGCGTGATGTTTTCCTCCAAGGCCTGAATCGAAGCGGGTTTGTCGGCATAAGCTTTTGACTTTACATATCCCCACAGGAAAAAGTCTAACGGTGTGATATCACACGATCTTGGTGGCCAATCGACCGGCCCAAAACGTGAAATTATGTGCTCACCGAAATGTTCTCTCAATAAGTCCATTGATTGATGCGATGTGTGGGAAGTGGCGCCGTCTTGCTGAAACCAAATGTCGCCGAGATCACGAGCTTCAATTGCAGGCATCAAATAGTCGGTTATCATGGCACGATAACGGTCGCCATTGACGGTTACGTTCGCACCGGCATAATTTTTAAAGAAATATGGACCGATGATTCCACCGGCCCACAAACCACACCAAACCGTTGTTTTTTCTGGATGAAGTGGCAGTTCTTCAATCTCTTCAGGTTGCTCTTCGTCCCAAATGCGGCAATTTTGTTTGTTTACATACCCATTGAGCCAGAAATGGGCCTCATCGCTAAACAAAATTTGCCTCGAAAACGTCGGATCTTCTTGGAACTTTTCAAGAGCCCATAGAGCGAAGCGATGTCGCTTGGGAAGGTCGAGCGGCTTCAGTTGTTGCACAAGCTGTATTTTGTACGCTTTCAATTAAAGATCTTGACGTAAAATGCACCAAGTCGTTCCATACGTCAGTCCGAGTTGCTGCGAACGGCGCCGAATCGACTCTCTACGGTCTTCGTGTACACTCTCAGCTACGGCCGCGGTCGTGGTCTATTCGGTCGAATATTATCCAATAATGAATGCTGGGTCTCAAAATGGGTGATGGTGTTGCGAATAGTACGCTCAGTAGGCCGATTATGTTGACCATAAGTTGAGCGAAGTGCACGAAACACATTCCTCACAGAACGTGAATTTTCATAATAAAGTTGAACAATTTGTAAACGTTGTTCACGCGTAAGTCTTTCCATTATGAAATGCCAAACAATCCTAAACAAAAATAACATGACAGCATGACACGACTCACACGTGATCTGTCAAAAAAGGCTATTGAAAAAAGTATCTCTACTTGGATCACCCGTTACATCGCTACATCGTACACCATAAAATCTGAGCTCAATGTCATCAAATGCCAGAACATAACATACTCCAGTATGCGTATATCGCAACAGTCGCCAGATCCTATTTTATCTGTGGTGAGCTCGTCCCCACTGTTCTTCTCTTGCGTGATTTGGTGTTATCAGTGGCAGAACTAAATGTTTGCTTTCATATTGATAACATCATCAGCAGAGCCGACTCCGCAAATGCGTTCGTAAAACGCTGGTCTAGGAATTCTATGTCAAAAAATCTCTCTTTTTCACATTTGTCAGACCTATCTTCGAATATGCTAGACAAGTATTGTCGCCTTATCACAACACCCATTCCCTCCGAATTGAGTGAGTCCAACGCAAATTTATCCGCTTTGCTCTACCTAGTCTCCCCTGGGTAGACCATTTTAATGGTCTCGTTTGAAACTATTAAATATTCAATCACTTCAAAAACTCTGCCAGCATGAGATATGGATTGCCCCGCTCTGCTGCGAATGATATCCCTCAACGCCAACTGCCGACATCTGCGATCTGTTCCCATCTTCCGACTTAACTTCCGCTAAATCAACTACGGCCATAACGATCCAATGACTAGAATGGCTAATAGACATAATCCTGTTAATTTTCATTGTAGCGAACTTACTCGCCGAAATTTCTTATGTCCACCTCATCTACCACTACACCTTAACACTTTTCTAATAAAAAAGCATGTACTAAGCTTAAAAAAATTAATAAATAATCTGTGCGTGTGGTAATTTCTGTAAAAATAATTTTACACAACTGCTGTCACTTCCACAGTATGTTGCAGACCTAGAGGCTAGAGATTTATGTTCATCATTTTGGTCAACATGTTTCTAAGAGATTGGCTAAATTATCAAGAAGAACATGTTGCAAACAATTTATGAGTTCTATCGGGAATTCTCTCTACTTGCTCTAGAGAACAGCTACCTCATAGCTGCATGTTTCTTGGAAGCGAGAAACATTTTTTTTTAATACCACTTTGCCATGGGAAGCGAGTATCAGAGCACCAGAGCTCTATGACATTTTTTTGCCAATATGTTGGTTTGATGCTCAAAAGTTCGAAACATAACCAAGTTGATGCTCCCAAAGTCGTCATATTTTTTTCATATTCACCAAAAGAGAAGGTTACCATTGTTTACCTCCTCTTGCATTCCTCCTCATACAAAACTAGAGCATCATTTAAGATGAGCCTAGAGAGATCGAACTCACCCACCAGACATTGTTTTTGCTTTTAGCATACTAGAGACCAAATTTGCAATACACCTCGTCTCTGCAGTTTACTCATGATGCATACGCTCTGAGTATACCAATTGCCAAAAATAATCTTCACACTCAAGAGATCATTGATTTCACCACCTCCCGTTGGCTTGCTCTCACCCGATCTCAGTTCTGAGCCATCCAACCCATTTACCACTTGCCTTTGTCAAGTAGAGGGTTGAGAATGAGAACAGAGGTGTACGTGTGATCTCCCGTTGGCTTGCTCTCAGCCGATCTCAGTTCTGAGCCACCCACACCGCCACCCACCCAACCCATTCACCACTTGCCGTAGTCAAGTAGAGGGTTGAGAACAGAGGTGTACGTGTAATCTCTCATAGCAGATCTCTCTTTTTTTTTCAAATTTGCAGACTTTTGTTTTGTAGCAAGTAGGTCAGGGCCATGGACACTCGCTCTGCTTTAGTAGTAGGTGAAGCTTTTTAAAGTGCGGATCGTGGTTCGGTATCGGTAAAGTTCTCCCCGAATATTTTTTTGTGTGTTGTTCTATCTCCCCCCTTTGTTCTTTGGTCAATGTGAAATATGTGTTCTGGTTTTCCACGTCAATTTGTAAAATGCCAAGTGCAAGCCCATGTAAAGCCAAGCCAAGCCAGCAATGTGTGTGTGTTTTTTAGTGTTTTTAGTGTAATCCAGTGAAGTGAAAATAATGTTATCGCGATGATAGCGGTGCAAAGCTGCGCTGGTAATCAATGTGTATCAAGGCATTTTTTCCCCTTTTATTTTGTTTCCCTCGCGTTAGTTTAGTTTTTAATTAGTCGCGATCGAAATCGTATTCGTAGTTCCGTATTTCTATTCATCGAACCACAGTTTCTAATGGAGATTCTACGTTCCAGTCATGGGTAAGTCATCTCTTTTCTTTTTTGTTTTGTTATTGTGGAATGTGTTTTGGGAATATGCCGTGCATTTGTCTCTGTTTACCCTTTCTACTGGGACCTGTAAATTTCTTTAACTGGTCCATCCGCTCAGAGCCTCTTTGAGTCGTGTGATTATTTTGCACCTATTTGCACTCATTTTGCAACCATTTTTTTGTTAGTTGCACAGGCTTCAATGGGCATCATGGCTTTTTTTCCTCTTTTATTTTCCCTTGCGTTAGTTTAGTTAATAAATCCTTTGGTTTAGAGGGCGCGATCGTAATCGTGATACCGTATTAACATTCATTGAACCACAGTTTCTAATGAAGATTTTACGTTTCAGTCATAGGTAAGCTAATTTTTTTTTGTTGTTATTCCATCATGGAATGTACTGTATATTCCAATATATACAGTACATTGGTCTCCCATCCTCTCAGAGCCTTGTCGAGTAGTGTGATTGTTTTGCAACTATTTACACCTATTTTGTTTGCAACTAAGTCCGAACATGTTGTTCTTGGTATTACACCTTTCACCAAGAGCATTGATATTTTGAACTTAGTTTTGTTGTTTTTAGTTTTTTTGTAGGTGAATTGTTCCAATTTATTTTCCACTATGTATTTGTACTTTCTCTGAAGGTCTAGTAAACACCTACGGAAATGATCGTTGGAATTTCTTAAGAGCTTCTTATGTAGGTGAAATATTTTTACTTGTGCTATCTTTAGGATCAAGTGGACTTTGCCAGACAAATGGAAAGTAGAGGTTATGGCTATTGTACTCCTTTCAGAGATGTAACTCCTTCGCTCAGATGTTTGAGGATCCGTGTGTTTCAACTATTAGCATTTATTTTGGAATTATTTGAAATATTTTTTTAAATATTCCATCTCTACAGGATTTTGTTGCAGCCCTGAATCCTCGTCTTTAAAAGTTTACTCTATTACCCTTATCGAGGTATTCGGTCGTAATAATTTCCGAAACGAAAGTCAGTTCCTATCGGAACTCAATTTGCTTTCAAAGTATCCATTGTTTAACAAAACAAAAAGCATTCAATCGAGTTCGTTTAATTGCGAAGCAATTTTTCGTCAGACAGCTTTCGAAGAAATTCTATGCATATTTGTCAAAAAATGTTAACTTAACGCATATCACCGATGAGCGTTCATTTCGTCGGAAGTTCTGATCGAAATGCTAATGGTAACTGAAAACACGGTAGAAAATTCGAACATATCGGGGAAAATTTTCTTCGAAACGGAAACTCAATAGGGGGGGGGGGGGGGGGGGATATATCTTCGATCGCGTGCTATACTTGTTCTTTTTTTTCTCTCTGAAAAGGCGGTGTTTTTCGCTTCTTCATTGCTGATAGAGCTCTGTTGCATCTTTTTAAATTGTTTTTTCGGAGGGCAGCTAAAAATCGTTCATAGACACTATGTAAGTAAGTAGTGTCAGATTCTTGCTGACTAAAAACACCACTCCTCGATATAAACTGTTAGTTACTGTAACTAATGTTAATCTTATGAAGCAACTTATCTATCACGAATTTAAAGCTTTTGGCAGATTAAGTACTTTCCATTGAAAAATCCTGCATGTTACTCAATTCAGTCGCGGGTATTCCTTATCTCGCCAAGGCCAAAGGTCTCGTTCTTTGTAGTCGGTGGATAAACTGAAATTATCCAACGTTTGAAGGACTCTTCTGTTGATACGTAATCGGACATATGTTTTCGGTTTCTATGCTGTAGGGCGAAAATTCTATTTTTAGCTTTGATTGTAGGAATTCCAAGATCCCTATGGATATGGGGTATAGTCGTTTATAGTACATGACGGTGTACTAAGCACTTTATTTTGAAAAGTTTGTATAATATTGGCATTTGTATTTTTTAGTATACCGTAGGTCCAGACCAGCGTTAGCACGTGCTTGAATTAAATCGATTTGCTTTCGATACTGAGCTGGAAATGTTTTCCGAGTTGCCAGTACATTTATCTGACTTTTGAGTTTCTTACGTTTTATATTCATTTTGGGTCGATTGTCATTCCCAGGTACAGGGTGGCCCAAAAGTAGTTATCCTACGTATATCTGGAATAACTTTTAAACGAAAAATAAAAACTAATAAAATTATTTTCAAATAAAAGTTAATTTCATGGATTTTTTTAACATTATATATGGAAAATCATATCGGTTAAGTGGACACCAGAGATCTGCACCGATACACCGCACTCTCCAATACATCGCATGTATACTCGGTTTTTAAATGACTCAGTCTCAAAAATATCGCAAACAAAAACTATCGCCACCGCATTGACTCAAAACACGAACGCTATTGCGGTCAGAGATCTGCACCGATACACCGCACTCTCCAATACATCGCATGTATACTCGGTTTTTAAATGACTCAGTCTCAAAAATATCGCAAACAAAAACTATCGCCACCGCATTGACTCAAAACACGAACGCTATTGCGGTGTTACACACTCTCTCTTACTCATATACTCTGAGTATAAGTAACTCTTTATTATGTCAAAGCGGTGTTTGCGTAAAATAAGTGTGAGTATTTATAATAAGCGATACATGTGTTAACCGCCACCGCAGTGCAATGATTGCTCTTCGTAAGGCTCTATTGTTATAACGTATAATAACTAATTTTGTTCATTTACAATGTTTTATGTTTCATTCAAAATAAAAAGTAAAAACAAAATTAAAATACCTTTTATTTTGCGTTTGGTAGAATATTCCATGAATTAATTGCGGTGTTTGCAGAAACACCGCATATACCGCAATTGACACCGAGGCGAGCCGGCAGCATTCAGAAGCGGTGGTGCTTAACACTCGAGTATGCGAGAGAGCCATACTCTCATTGACTCCTTTGTTGAACATATTCTCAACGCAACTATCGCATAGCTTGCGATGGCGGTATACACCTGCACCGCTTTTTTCTGAGTCTATCGCAAGATATAAAAACATGACCGCATGCAGTTCTCTGGTGGACACCAATAGAATGCATGCACTCATGGGCTCCTTTTTATTGCACTTTCCATGACTTTTTGAAGTGTTGCCGGCGAAATGTGAGCGATTTCTGTGCGAAAGTTGAGTTTCAGCTCCTGTGTAGTGTGTGATTTGTTAATGTTAACCTTTTCCTTCAGGGAACCACATAAAAAGGTCCAGAGCCGACAGATCCTGCGATCGCGGCGGACATTCAAATTCACCGTTTTTTAAAATAATTTGGTTTAAGAATTGTTGGCGCAACAAGTTCATTGTCACTCATACACGAGCGTTGTGAGTGGTAGCTTCGTCTTGCTGAAAATAAATCAGTTCAGCATTGTTGTCTGCTTGCACAAGTGGAAAAAGGAAATTCTGAAGCGACACCAATTGATCACCCGAATCATTTTGAAAGAAATATGGCCTTTAAATCTTACAGTATTTTTATTATTATTAAATTCTGACATGCCTAAGCAGTAATATACCTATATACCATCGACCTAACAGATCTATTGTGCTTGACGTCAGATGATTTTAGGTTAGTAGCGCTTCTACTTTCCTAATGTAGCTGATAATACTTTCAGCCTAAGATTTCCTCAGTTCTTCGGGACTTAAAAATTCCCTGAATAAAGATTCCCTTCTCATACCGTAAAGGGCCGGGCATTCACATATGATATGCTCGGCTCTTTCGTCTTCTTCTAGACATAGTCTGCACTCCGGTGAGTGACTAGACGCATTTTGTTTAGGTGATATCGCAGACCGTGATGACCAGTTAGGTAGCCTACTAAGTTTTTGATATCGTGCCTGCGAAGATTTAGTATCTTATTAGCATCTGGTTTGAAGGGCTGAATAGCTCTTTTGGCCTTAGGCCTGGGATGTTTCCCCAGTATGAAACACATTTGTTTTGTTCCCAGTTTTTTATGACCAGATTAATGGCTGATTTGGGTATTGCACAGAAGGGTTCAGGTCCAATGAAGGGGGTTTCCGAACCTTTTCTGGCTAGTTCATCAGCTTTTTCGTCACCTTCAACTCCCTTATATCCGGGGACCCACAATAGTCTGGTTTTGTTCCTGGAACTGAGTGTTTGGAGGGAGTTGAAGCAGTGTAGTACTGATTTGGAGTCAATGATGTGTGAGCTAAGGGCTTTTATAGCTGCTTGACTGTCTGTGAATATATGGATGTTTGCGCCTTTAATACCTGAGTTGTGTATTAGGTTTGCGCATTCTTTTATGGCAGGGAGCTCAGCTTGGAATACACTAGGGTTTTTTCCCATAGGTATTGAGATGTTTTTATTTGGTCCATGTATGCCAGCTCCTACCCCTGAGTCCATTTTAGAACCATCCGTATACCACTTTAGGCCGTTTAGGCAGTTTGGTGGGTTGTTGCTACACCATGCTTCTCTGGTTGTGATTTCCGTTGAGAATCTTTTGTCGAAGCATAGTGTCTTTGGTAAGCGGTCTGTAACCGCACAGATCATGTCAAGTTCTGGAATTTCGGATAAAAGTTCAATTAGTTTTAGATGTTCACTAATGTTTATTTCTTCCGCTTGTGTTAAACATGCTGAGCAACACCAAACATTAACACGAAGTGAGTGTAAGGGACGTTGATGAAGATTTTTGGGATTCTGTGTGCACCAAAACCTGCAATTTTGCTTCTTCACAAACCCGCTCAGATGAAAATGTGCCTCGTCGTTCATCATAAAATTTAAAAAAAAAACACTCGTCATTCTCGACGATATTTCAAATAGTTCTGCAGTACTCCAGACGTTTTTCTGGGTCACCAGAATTGAGCAGTTAGACCAATTTGATCTTGTAAGGGTATAGATGCAGATCTTTCCTCAAAATCTGATAAATCGTGCTACACGGTATGCCTAACTGTGTTGAACATTGTCGTGTCGATGTTTCAGGATCGGTTGCAACACTTTCCCTAACGAACTAGAACGCCAGCTCGAACGCATCACATATCCAACGTTCCCATATTGCTAAAAATTGACCACCACAGAACGAATAGTGGGTGCTGTTGGAACATTTTTAACGCCATAAAATTGCTGGTAGGCACGTTAAGTACAAATTATTGACTGGCTTTTTAAACAAATTAAATTTAACAAGTTTTGTTCGCTTTTCTCCATCCCAAATCTCCGAAACCTTGTGTCGAAAACAAAAAAAAACGAAAATCAAAAATATCTATAAATACCCTGTATAACTGAGAAAACGTGAGATACAGGGTCTGTCGAAATTTCATTTTTTTTTTTGGGCGTAAGTCTGTATTCCGTCTTTCCGAAGGCGAGGGCCATTATTTGATAGATTTACTAATTGGGATCTTACTTTTCGGTGGCATTTCTTTTGAAAACATTCATCAAGTACTTTTCTGTTATCACTCACTCTTTGCCGTTCATTTTTAAGGTCTGGAACCGTTGGCCTTACATTGCCTACTATCACCTGGGGTTAACCTGTTGAGCGGGAGAACAATCATCGGTCGGATCTTATAATTTTGTAACATCGTCGCCATTGGTCTTTGACATTAGGTTCTCAAATAATACCATACCCATTAAAGGTTTGGGTATTCTTTTATGATTGCAGTCTTTCGACGTTGAATGTGGCCGTTGTTGTGACTTGTTTGATATCTCAATAGTATTCTAACCAAAATTGAGCCAGAGAAAGTTTTGGCTAATTTGCCTAAAGGAATTGACTTATTTTTTTAAAAAAAATTTAGAGAAGTAGCTATACCAGCTGCAGATGAATTGTATGTACTTCCCTTATTCCTAACTACCTTAATTCTAAGTCTTGAAAAAGAATATTAAAGATCAACAGATGTAAAAAGGGCCTTTAGCTATCACCGTGCTTCTGATTCAAGGAGATAGCTGTCTCTTAAATGTGTTGAAAAGCCATCAAATTAATTTTTATTGGGTTTTAACAAAACACTCTTGTTTACATACAAAATAAAAAGATCCCTAAAGTACCAACATAATACTCAATTAAACGAACCCATCAACACTCTAAACTCATTACCTTCCAAAGACCTTTAAGCACAAAAACTACAAAGCAATTAACGTGCAGCTTGACATTCCCACGGTAGTTGACACCTCTACCGATCAACATCAAAGACACACTTGAATCCTACTTGAGTATAAAATTTCAATTAAAGTCCTTAAATGTGCACCTAATTGAACCGTTCCAACATGTATTTATTTAAATTCCCTGACTTCGTTTGTAATTGACACATAAAAGCAACTAAACACCTCACCGCGGCAACTTCTACCCAAAGACAAATCAAACCATTTATATGCAGCCACACTTTTAACACTACATTACCCTTACAAAAAAAAAAGAAGACCGCTTCAGCCGCCGCTACCGCCTCGTTAGAAGTCAGACTTACATCATCCCGCTCCTTCCCAGACAAATCCGATCAACATCATCATCACCATCATCATCATCGTTGGCGTCGCAGGACACAAACGTGCCCGGAATGCAAGCAAACCTACAAGCCTTCCCAATTAGCATCTTCCAATGTACTTAACAACATTTAAAAACCAATTATCATCAATGTTTGGCATTCTACGGTCGGGCTGTGCATTTTGAAAGTCTATAATGAATTCCGGGTGCCGAAAGCGAACAGACGAACCATCATTAAAATCGGGACAAACTCCTGTACTCGATCTATGAGTAATGTACTGTAAATGCGCCTCTGCTCCAACATCACCCATTTCACATACTAATTCGATTTTCGGTTCGGAAAAAAAAGAACCTGTCCAAGTAGACCACCACCATGGTCCGCCGCGTGGTGATAGCTCTTTTTGTGGCCCTTACATTCAAAATCGATTAATTACGGACTGGCGCCTTCGCCCACAGCGTTGGTGTCAGTTACGCATATCGAATGAACGTCCATTTGGACATTCTAGATGTCCCCCGAAAAAATGAACATACCCCACTAGGGAAGTCAATAAATTCGACATTACACTCGAAACAAGTTAATTTGGTCTTTTCTCGAATTCGTTTGTGTGACAGCATGTGCACAGGTTACAAGTGCAGTGCGTATCTTTACATGAATGGATCGAGTATTTACAATCGTCTATTGACCCGAAGGTAGCGGTGTTAAGAATTCCACCCACGTGTTGGGCAATAAGAGTTTGGTAGCCTACCCTTTGGAACACGGTATTCATTGCGAGTGCACTTGTCTTGCCGTTTGGGGTACCTTTGACAAAAATTCCAAAGTGCACGCACATCGAATGTGCATCCGGCGGGCGGACGCAATGCCATGAAATTCGATCGTGGCTCAGCCAACCCAAGCCAACAAAGGGGGGTCCCTTCAAATAAAAAAAAAACTAACTACTGAGAGAATAAATAAAATTTTAAATTATTTTTCGGATTTTTCTGATTTTTTTTTTTTTAAATCGACTTTTTGTCATGATTTTTAATTGCGTACGCTGAGGTAGCAGCTAGCGGTGGTATATCGGGAAGTCGTATTTTTGAGATATTCTTATTTTGGGCGAGCGGGTCCAATGATGGGTTGGGAATATTAATTGATGTGTGTGGGGTATCATCATGGAAGGTGGAGTTTGAATAAAGTCATTAATAATCGAAGGATGACTTAGATGGAACACCGCGTTAATTATAATGGTGTGCACATAGGAGGTAGATGTTTTTTTTTTATCAGTACAGTTGCACTTACAAAGGGATTGGTGTTTTTTTTTACAGTTCACGACGTTAAGAAAGGGTTTACAAACACATGAGTGAATATAAATTTTTTTGAGCGATTTTTTTCCACTAGATCTGGTTAGGTTGCATTGGGTGTAAGCGGTCCACCCACACACTTTTACTAGATTTTGATATCACATGGTTTGGCGATTTCGAATGCGGTAGAGGCTTTTTACTTTCATTTTGGATGATTCGCCGGGCAGTAGGCTTCAAGGCAAAACCAATAAATACAAAGTGGGCGAGATAAGAACTACCAATGTTAACGAAAAGCGTATGTATGTGATATTACAGTATCAGTACTTGCATTTATTTGATTTTGTATATGGAAACATCTTAAGATACGACGACGAGTTGAGACAGATGGATCATTTGCAATACTCTGTTGCACAGCTTTCCAAGTTTTCTTCAGTGCGAATACTTCGATGAGCTCCTCTTCCAGGATCTACGGCCACTTAACCCCGTTCAGTTAACCTCAATACGGTTAACCAGACTCCTTATCATGTGGGAGCTGATCTTGAATTTGTGATATTTTCTTTGCCTCATAACAACGGATCGTTGACAAGAATAGAAAAAATTAAAAATTTTAAATCGTGGTTGTGTACTGCATGTATCCATTATAAATTCAAACACTCAATTACAACCTGCAAATAGAAAGAAAAATTAATTGGAAAATAAAAAAGTTCTTGGTGTTTTACATTGATTGCTCTTATTTGGCTCAACCTCTATAAAGAAGATGACGAGTTGTCTTTTCCTTTTCTTCCTCGAGCAAAGCGGTATCTTCGGTTCTAGGAGCCAATTAAGCATTAAAGCCCTCATATAAGCTGTAAAACATCATTGACTTTGCCAAAAAAAAACTGCATAGGGCATTTAAGGTGGCTAGGAATTGTATAGAGCTTCGTCCCATACTTACTTACTTACTTAATTGACGCTACAGTCCGGGATGAACCTGGGCCTCAACCAACATGCCTCTCCAATTAGCCCGGTCCTTAGCTTACTGCCTCCAGTTGCGCACTCCAAGTTGGTTGAGGTCGGTTTCTACTTGTGCGCGCCACTTAAGGCGAGGTCTTCCTCTACTGCGTCCGATGTCTGGCTGGGAATCGAAGACTCTGCGAGCCGGAGTATTTGTGTAAATTCGTTCTACATGTCCTAGCCATCTTAAACGTCCAATGTGGAGTCCAATGCGGAGTTTTTTTTACTAGGGGTATGTCGCTGTACAGCTCGTATAGTTCGTGGTTGAATCTTCGCCTCCATAGCCTGTCAACGCAAACGGGACCGAAGATTTTTCAAAGAAATTTTCTCTCAAAGTTACCTCAAAGTTATATCTGTCAATGGTGACGTTCTGTCCAATTCGTCGATGTTGTTTGTCCTTTCGTGTTGACAGCATATACTTAGTCTTACCCTCATTTACTGCTAATCCCATTTTTGCCGCTTCCTTCTCTATACTAGCAAACGTGGCTATGACATCACGTTGAGTCCTACCAATGATGTCAATATCGTCGGCGTATGCTAGTAGTTGCACCGATTTTTGGAAAATTGTGCCTCTGGTGTTGGATCGGGAGTTTTGCACAATCCTCTCAAGAATCAAATTGAAGAAGTCACATGACAGCGCATCGCCTTGCCTAAATCCTTTTTTGGTATCGAATGTGTCGATGAGGTCGTTTCCGACACTGATGGTGCATCGAGAATTCTCCATCGTTGCACGGTATACCAAAACTAGACATGGCTCTGTATATAGTTCGTCTCTATAAATGCTGTCGTATGCGGCTTTGAAATCGATAAATCGGTGGTGGGTATCGATTTGGAGTTCTTGGGTTTTTTCCAGGATCTGCCGAAGTGTGAAAATTTGATCGATTGTGGACTTTCCTGGCCTAAAACCGCACTGATAAGGGCCGACCAGGTTGTTGGTAAACGGTTTCAAGCGTTCACATATTACGGCAGATAGGATCTTGTAAGGGATGTTGAGTAGACTTATGCCTCTGTAGTTGGCGCAGTTCAGAGGGTCTCCTTTTTTGTGGATCTGGCAAACGATGCTGAGGTTCCATTCTTCAGGCATGCTTTCAACCGACCAGATTTGGCTTATGAGTTGGTGGATGTTGCTTACCAAGTCATCTCCGCCAGCTTTATAAAGCTCAGCGGGAAGGCCGTCATTTCCGGCGGCCTATTAAGCTTGAGTTTATATATAGCTATCCTCACTTCACTTAGGTCGGGTGGTTGGCAGTTTTCGCTGTCGTTGCCAATATTAAATCGTTCGTTCTGCCTGACAGCGGAATGTTGTTCGTCATCGCCGTTTAACAGTCTGCCGAAGTGGTTCTTCAATATCCTCAGCATCGACACTTTTCTTGCTCTTTTTTCTTCTTTCTGAAAAGCCGATGTTCTTCCCTTCTTATTTGCCTATAGAGCTCAATGGCAGCTCTCGTCTTCACCTGCAGCTTAGCCTTGTAGGCCTCGTTCTTGGCTGCGGGCATCTGTCGGCGTTCCTTATTAAACCAGGGGTTTCTTGCTGGTGGCCGAGAGAAACCTAGCACATCAGTTGCGCCTTATATAATGGCTTGGTGGCATCGTTGCCATTGTTTTTCGACATTAGATGCTGGTGGTGTGGTGTAAATCGAGAGGTTAAGGGATATGCGTTGCCCGAAGGTCTTGGCGGTCTCTGGCGATTGCAGTCTATCGACATGAATTTTTTTTCACAGTATTTCTGGTTTGTTGTGGCGTAGTGGATATCCGCATCCTTACCTTGGCTACAACAAGGTAGTGGTCCGAGTCAATGTTAGCTCCTCGGAATGTTCGGACATCCAAAATACTGGATGCGTGCCTCTTTTCTATCGCAATGTGATCAATTTGGTTGACCGTTCGTTGATCTGGAGACCGCCATGTCCGCTTATGGATATCGAGGTGAGGAAACAGTGTGCTGGCTATAGTGGCATTTCGTTCCGTAGCGAAGTCAATTAGTCTAAGTCCGGTACCAGACGTGTTGTCGTATATGTCTTCTCTTCCTACCTTTGCGTTAAATCTCCCAGCACGATTTTAACATCGTACTTTGGTAGTCGCTCATAGTTTTTGTCGAGGAGCTCGTAGAAGCAATCCTTAGTTATATCATCTTTTTCCTCCGTCGGAGCATGAGCGCATATAAGGCTTATGTTGGGGAATTTGGCCTTGATGCGGATTGTTACAATGCGTTCGCTAACGTCTTGGAAAGATAAGACTCCTTGCCTAAGTCTGGCACTTATAATAAATCCGCATCCGAATAGTCGATGTTTCTGCTCACTATAACACGGTCCATAGTAGATGTCACAGTTTTTCATCCTCTTTTTGCCCGGCCCATCCCATCGTATTTCCTGGAGCAGTTTAGGGCTTCTGCTAGTTGTTCGCCTGCACCTCTCCTGTTTAATGTTCATTCCAGGCGCAGATACGAACGTCGTTGTCCTTTTTTCGTTTAGCAGGGTCGTCAACAATAATATCAGTCCTTTCCGAGGCTATTGGTTGCTTCGTAACATAAGCTTTTTTCCGTGGATGGGTAATTAACCCAAAGCACAACCCCCAACCTGGAGGGCCAGGTCCTTGTTTTGACCCTAGGACAGCGGGCCGTAAAAATACCGATGTCAGTAGCCCATTTTGGGTGTACCTCAAGGAAGTCATTTGGGTCCTCTTCTCTTTATTTTGTTCACCTTCTTTTATTAAACATTCTAAATGCTAAGGATATGCCGACGATTGGAAGCTTTACACTCAAATAAAATATGTAAGCGACTGTGAAAATCTTCAATCTCGCTTGTGTAACGAAGGTTCTTTAACTTTGAACGTAGATAAGTGCAAAATGTTTACTGCTTCACGGCAGTTAGATGATATTATATTTCTTGGTACTCTAATTGTGTACTTTAGGTATATCGAAATCGTGGTAAGGGATAGGTACTGTTGCCAGGCAAGGCGAATTTATATTCCACTGATTGCAGTATTGTGTTATGAGAAACACATTTTGCACAAATGTTTCCAGCCTCTCCTGAGTCCTGCTTGGCATTTCATTGATATGTAAGGTAATTGGGATACATATTAGGATTTTCTATAAACCTGCTGCAGTATTTTCCTTTTCTATGGTACCTAGGTGAATATCTTACTTAGCCACTATGGAAGTAGTGTGATTGTAATTTTTTAAGGTTACTTCTTATCTTATTTTTTATCTCGCCAAGTCTGAAGGTTTCGTTCTTACTAGTCGGCGCAATAAATATCTAACTTTAATCCAAAATTTGTTCTGTTTCAACCGTAGGAAGTCCAAGATCCCTATAGATATCATCGTTTCTAACATTCCAAGGTGCTTGGACAATCTGCCTAAGCACTTTATTTTGTAAAGTTTGTAAATTATTGGCATTTGTTTTCTTGGAAAAAACTACAAAGTTGTGTATCGTAGGTCTACTACAGGACTGGTACACATAGCTCCAATTGTTACTAGACAGCTATCTTTTACACCTTTATGAGTGCAGTCATATATGATTTTGCTAGTTCATGCCATTCCATCATCCCAAGCATTTATATGTGAGGATCGGATCTTAGTATAATTATTTTGTGACCTTAACGTAAGGACCTACTTACTCCGTCTTTTATATTAAATTTTCCATACGTTTTATTTTTTTACTCTCGAATATTTAGAACTTGCTGGAATTGGTAGTTTGTAACCTCCAAATGACCTAAAAATCAATTTTTATAAAATATACAACGAATTCGATAAACTGAAAAGTATTATAAGTATTATATATATTATTTATTATATAATATTATTATTATATCAAGACGTTATCATACTCTGATGGCGTAGTCCTCATGACATGTTATAAATTTCCATAAACTCTTAGCGAAGTCTTACCATTACCTGCCAAAGACACGAGCCATACATTTATGTTTACATCTTTAAGGCCCGGTTTTTCTGTGCATGATCATCCTAGTTTCGGGATTAATTTCGAGCTAACTTGAGAAAGTAGTTTTCAGTCAATTTAAATCCAGAGTTAATCCAGCAACTTTGCTGTCTTAACCCTGGAATTAAATGATCAGATGTTTTTGACAGATGATGAAATACCAAGCAAACAATTATTTTTTATTGCAATTGAGTGGACATTTTATTATATTTTAAGAAACTGAATACGTCTGCAATATACTCATGTTCAGATCTCAGTGACTCGAAATATTGAATCGGACTGTTATAAGAAGAAAAAAACTTGAAAGATCGCGACAATAGCATTTTCATTTGTTTAGGGAAAATGAAACCAAACAGCTAATATCAGAGCTGTTGCTGATTCTATACATTTCGATAGCTTTTTTATAGCAAAATAGATAAAAAATGAGTGCTACCAAATCAAATCACCACATACGGAGTCAAATTTGATTCTGCACTGAAAAACTGCTTCGTGAGTAACCTCTGGATTAAATTTATTCCGGTGTTAGTTAACTCAGTGTTAACTCCGAATTAACTCAGAATTAACTCAGCACTGAAAAACCGATCCTTAGTATCATTTAAATCCTCGACAAAAATTCATTTATCTCACTTATCATTAAATGTCACTTGCAGGAACTTGTTTATCCAACTATCCAGTGGTAAGATGCTCGAAATCCACCAGAAAATGCCGGATTGTGAAACTTACCACTGGATAGTAAAAGTATTTTCTTATTCTAACTTTATGATTCTTAGTAGGCCATCTAAACTTATCTGTATCATCTCGATAACTTCCTTTCGCCCTTAATTCGCCTTAATAACTTTTGGACGTTTATTACAGTGCATGATATCTGATCAGGATCACACTCCAATTTCTAGTTTTAAAATCGCAAAAAATAAATATTTCTCTTAAATTCCAGTTGGGCGTTCCATCAGCCACCCTGTACTCGACACCATTCATGCTCCTTCTGTCGCCTTTTTGTCATAAATGATTCATAAACTCGTGCCACATTGGACTCCCAATAAATAATTAAAATTTAATTAATTGCTATTGTGACCTTTAAACGCTCCTCCATACCAAACCACGCTCTTAACGTCGACTATTTTGCAATATCCAGCTGTTATAAAGATATGCAATAACGAAAACAACCATAACTGTGTCATTACATTGTATAACGAATACCTTAACCTTGCTTTGAGTGCGCATCTGCATCTTGGTTAAGTTTTATTGCTTGCGGGCAGTGCGCGATCAGAGTTCGTTCCTCGGTAGTTTTTAATCGTTTTTTCATTTTTTGCAAAGAATCACTCCCCGACCTTGGTATGGTTTTATGGAATTTTATGTGGCCTATTAGAATGCAATTAATGGCTTAGTTATGCAATAATACTAGAATACAGTGTGCAATGCAAGTTCAGCTACCTAAAATAATTGTTATATAATATATTTTAATAATTTTTTTAAATGTGAGTCGTTGTCTTGGCAAAAACAAAACATTAATTTTATGAACAATAAAGCGACATCATTTTGGTCATAAAGGTATTTTTTTACCACTTTGTGTCCGGCTCAATATTTCCTTTGACGGATATTTTTTTGAAATTTAGAGGCTAAAGCCTTCAATTTTAAGGGAAAGGTAAAAGTACTTTCCCTTATTCCTTTCACTCAATGTTGCGTCCAGTGATTTTACTGCCACTATTTGTTTTTAAATGACGGAGGACCCTAAGACATACAGCCCTATCGAGGTAACCGTCGGAGCGGATAATTTTCCCAACGCAGCGCAACTCGGACGTACAAATTCCATTCGAGGTATGCGTCAACCGAAAAAAAATACTACATAAATGCGACGGCTTCACTTCACTACAATTCGTTAATAAATTCCGCGAAGAAAACGTGTCGTAGGAAATCGGAAAAAAATGCACTTAGCTGCCCAAAATTTCACGGAAATGCTCCTGAATGCACTGGAACGCAACTCCCCGAGATGCGTAACAAAATGTCGGAGAAATATTCCGAACAGCTTTTCGGTTGAATACCTCGAAGCAAAATTCCTCCGAATCGTACAAAATCGGAGAATTTTCCTCTCCGACGGATACCTCGATAGGGCTGATAGTCATATCATCGACTACATGGGCACAACCCAATGATTAAAATAATCGAGAATAGAATAATCGAGTGATCTGTATAATCGAATGATCATTCGAGATATCAAAAACTCTTAATGCTAATAGGAAAAACAAAATATGACATTACTAAAATCGCCGTAAACGTAGCAAAAAACCGATAACCGAAAAATTATTTTATACTGTAAAATACCGAACACATGGTATTTGCATTACGATTAAAGTTTAAATGCACACGGAAAATTAAAAAGTTAACACATGACCCGTAGTCCAGTAGTTACTTGCCACACCAATATATTAGCACATTGCTCGATTCGAATTCAAACCCTTCAACAGTACAGGTATCTACACGAGGATCGAGATATTAACTGATGGTAATTTTTAATATCGAGTTCTCGAAAAGCTCTCACTCATTCATTCATTCGTTTCAAATAATTTGAGATTTTCATATGAAACATAAGAAAATCACTCGAGATATTCTGCTTTATTTTAGATAAAAGTCGATATTTTTACTGACGACTTTTCAATCGATATTTTAATGGTCTGGATTTTAGACTGTCAATTTTTTTTGTCGATCAAACTTCAGTCGACATTTTAACAGTCGATAAAGTTTATATCTGTCCAGTCGACATTTTTTTGTTCGCCATTCGTACGCTCCCAAACGAAATCATTCGAATGATTTTGGGTGAAGAATCGAGACATCTCGAGATATTCTCATAATCGATTATAATCGATTTTTTTATTCGAATGCGTCCATCACTAATGGTATTGTTAATTTTTATAAATAGAGAATTAGATGAGATCGACATATCGCAAAGTGAGGGGTGTCCCATAATACACGCACAAGTTAATTT
Source organism: Rhingia campestris (assembly GCA_932526625.1). Lineage (NCBI taxonomy): Eukaryota > Metazoa > Arthropoda > Insecta > Diptera > Syrphidae > Rhingia > Rhingia campestris. The sequence continues at coordinate 98,639,179 of OW052184.1, forward strand.
TGATAGATAATACTGATTTTTAATGAGTATACTTACATTTTCTTAATGATTCATAGAGTATGCAGATTAGGATTATGTATTCCCTAGCACATCGAACGAATGGACGCCACGGCTTCGCTGGCAAGTTCATACTCTTCCAGTAAATTTTTTATGACCATTTTATGGAAATGTGTATGAATTTCACTAATCATAGACCTTCGACTTCAAAAAAACCCAAAAGAAAAAAGTTCAATGTCGGTTAATCGCAAGATCTTTATGGCCGATTCTGATCGCTAAAACGGCCTGGAACACGATTAGGAAATGACTCGTGCGGTAATTGAAATCCTTCTCTGCCTGTATGGCACGTGACACCGTCTTGTTAAAACCACATGTGGTCACATTCATATCTACTAGTTTAGTCACTAAAAACTGGACTATCCTGTCACGATAATGAAACCCATTAAGTGAAGAAGAATGGTCCGATAATGCCTCCAGCCCGATGAATGCATTTGTTTCCCAAGAATTACTCGTGGGTTTTCTGAACCCAAACTGCGACAATTTTGACCATTAACGAAGCCATCAAGATGGTACTGAGTTACATCACTGAAGATGATTTATTTCGAAAAATCAGCATCCACTACGTGTTGTTCCCAAATCCATTCAACGAACTATCTTCGTACTGCATTGTGAGTAGTCTTTAGTTTTTAAGTCAATTGAACTTTGTAAGCATGAAGTATCCAGTCTTTTGTGTATAGAGCTTCTTGAAATGCCCAATTGTTGAATACGGTGCCGAATTGATGTTCCTGAACTGTCAACTGTTTTGATCTTTTCTGTTAAACGACTTGTGACGGGATACCCACAGTGTTTAAGATTACTAATTGATCCAGTCTCCCTGAATTTTTCAATTAATCTCTTCACAGTTGATGGTCACTATGGCGGCCATATTTTGTACGAAAAATTGCGGACTGTAGCTAAAAATCCTTCATTATTATTAAAATATTGCTCAACAATGAAAATACGTTGTTCTTTCGTATTGCGCACCATTTTTAATAAACCCGAACTGTCAACTATCACATTATTATCTTCTTTTTTTTCGGTTGACAACATAGTACTATTAAACAGCGTAAAACTCAAAATTTGCGTGAATAATCAAAATCATTCATTTGCGCGTGTGTGCTTCTTGCACGATGGAGGGGCCTCCTATTTTTACCGACTCCGTACGCCTAAGTTGAGATAAGCTTTTCTTGACATTTAATACTATTCGAATGATTTGTCAGTTCCTTTAGGTGTTGCTACGTCTGGGAATCGAACCCAGTACATCTGCGCGGCAGTTCATCGCAATATCCATCTCGCCACTGAGCCCGTCTAATTATGGGACACCCTTAATATACTTAATATAAAAATGTCTTTAGTAGGATATTTATGATTTAAGCAGTTTTCAATGACAGATCTACAGAATAATTCCAGTCCACTCTTATTGAGCTTCCTCCTACTGTCGTAAATTTTTTTTAATTCAAATTTCATTATAATTTTTTTTAGAAAAACAACACTTGCCTTATCACGGACCATACATGTACCCTGAAGAAGCTTCGTTCACATTCTCGTTGATTCAAAACTAATAAATACATTTTAATTAGTTAATTTTTTTAGTATTTGAATTTTGTATGAATGAAAAAGTTTGGGCGTCTGATGCTTTTCAGTTTTGATATCCGTTCATCTTTAAATTATTTCTTCATTCATCTCAATTAGTTTTATCAATGGAAATGCATGCAAATATTAAACATTTATTTATTAACAGGGTAAGGGCCAGTTTTACAACTTATACTGATAAACTGGCTTTGCTTTTAACAAATTTCCAATTAATTATAATTATTAGATAAATATGGGGTTTAAATACACATTTTCAGTTTAACCATAATTGCTTTTTAATAAATTATGTCACACCCAAATGGCATGCAAATTTGAACTTGTTTTTTGATTCATACATTAAGGCAGCCACATTGTGCTACACAGGATTAATCTAAATCTACATCTGTATGAAATTTATGGAACTTAATTTTCATGTATATTTCATGCCTTCAAACTGTATAAAAAGTGGTCAAGTAAGAACATTTAGACAAATCAAATCATTTAGGAAATTATCAAAAAAATGAAACGTGTAGATGGTTTTGATATTTATGTGTCTTAAAATATGTCGGGTCACACATCCTTTAAAAAACGACAATTTTGAATTAAATCGATTTAACTTGATTTAAATAATAAATAAATAAATAATATAAATTGATCAAGTTAATTTCCCTAAAAATGTGTTTAATCTTTTAAGTTCTTAATAAAGTGCTTCCCTAATTGACCACAGGTGATACAGACTAATTTTATTGTAAGATTAGTCCCAGGAAAGGAATGAAATAAGTCCCCAAATAGGTATGAAATAAGTCCCTAATTTATGGAGTATACATATTTATGTTTTTATTACATAACAAAATAAATGTTACATTTCGTAATAAGAAACATATGAGTCGGCTACAATCCCCTGTGCGAATCATTTAATACTCTATCCGATCCCATCCTTCAAATTAATATCCACAAAAACAACGTTTTTCTCCTGCATATACAATATACATATTATGCTGTAGGGTATACAAATGGTTTTTGTAGGAAAACGCCCCCAACAATTGGGCGTGGGTTAAAATGATATATAAACGAAAGTTTAACATTATGATAACTAATGACTTTGCATCAAAAGTTTTTTTTTTCAAATATTTATTTATTTATTTTTTTTTAAAAATATTTTATTTTTAATATATTTATTTACCGAAAAAAATGCTTTTTAATTATAACGACCCAAAAAATGGGCGTGGTCAAAAACTTGATATAGATGAAATATAGATATTGAGATTGTCTCAATATGTTGCCCAGACACTTTTTCAAAATACCTTACGTTTTTTTTACTTTAAAATTTTTTTTAATTTTTTTTTATCTTAAACTATTAACTTAATACTTGACAAAAATGCTTAAATCTAACTTATTAATAACATGTTTGCTTATGGCGTTTTCCATTTGCATTGGACAAAAAAATTGATTTTTTTTGATCTTATATCAATTTTGCAAATCTGTATTTTTCGGTAGATTTATCAATACCAATACAAATGATAGCTGTCAGTTTGACTAGAATGATTTTCATTTTGATTTACAGATATAGACACAGAAAGTAAAGTTATACGTGAACTATTAAATTCATCTAGTTCATTTTTGTTATGTTTTAAATTTTGGCAGCTACACCGACGCTAACTTCACAGACACGAAATGACACCAATGTAATGACAAAAAAGATCTGAATCGTGTTCCAAAAAATCTTAGAGATAATCTTAGAGCGCCCGCTAAGGATCAATAGTTAGATTAATTGCGTTTTACATTGAAATTTGATCTTTTTGAGTGTCAATGACTCAAAAAGATCAAATTTTAGATCAAAATCATGATTTCCCAATGTAAAACGCCATTAATCTAACTATTGGTCCTTAGCGGGTGCTCTAAGATTATCTCTAAGATTTTTATTTAAAACTAGCTAACCCGGCAAACGTTGTTTTGCCACCCTTAACATTTAGGGGGATGAAAAAAAGATGTTGTCCGATTCTCAGGCATAACGGATATATACACAAAATTTCACGAAAATCGGTCGAGCCATTTCGGAGGAGTATAATGACTAACACCGCGACATGAGAATTTTATATATAAGATATAACAACTTTTTCGTAAGTGCATATAAGGCTTATGTTGGCGAATTTGGCTTGATGCGGATTGTTACAATGCGTTCACTAATGTCTTGGAAACATAAGACTTCATGACTAAGTTTGGCACTTATAACAAATCCGCATCCGAAAAGTCGCTGTTTCTGCTCACTATAACACGGTCGATTATTAAATTTTAAATATAACGTGCATTTATTCTTAGGATATATTTAAATTTTTAAAGAAAAAGTAAAAAAAAACTTTAAGTATTGTCAATTTTTTGAGGTTTTATATAAAAAGACTTAATCTAGATTAAAACTAACTTAAACTACTTAAGACTACTTTACTACTTAAATCACTTAATTATAATCGGGGTGGCAAGTACTCGTTGCCTATGCCCCAAGTGGTCGCCATCCTGATTGAGTTTTTTCTGACAGTCCAGCATGTTTGCAACCATATTGTCCCCAAATACGGTGTACAAGCCCTGCCCCAGACCTTGTACCTAAATTTATTCTTAAAACTAGGGAGTGGATAAATAAAAGTCCGGTAAGTCCTGAAGTAGTGCAGAAACTCTTTCCTCATATAGCCACCAAAAGACGGTGCGCTGCTTTTCAGCATCCGTTCTATCGCGATTTGATATCGCCGTGCTAAAACGGAGGAGCTCCAGAGCATTGTCGACGTACCCGTCGCGGGTTTAACCACTTGTCCCGTGCATCACGGTGGCGGTGGTATAATACCGGGATACCGTTCCTGTCTTGTACTAATTCAGCGAGTCGATATAAACGAATGCCTCTGATAGAATAAAGCCCGACATAAGCGTGGTCTCCATGTATATTCATTTGGGTAGCAAGGCCCGAAGTGCAGGCTGTTGTCGTTAGCCATTAATTAAAAAAAAATCTATTTTCGGTCAAATTTTAAAGAAATTCGAAATTCCGTTTTTTTAGCAAAACTAAAACTTTACTAAATGTTTTTAAGGCTCAATTGAATAAAATCTGATTATTGTGAATATTACCTGCGTTCATGATGTCTTGTCATGTCTATTGAGCTTGGGATTTACAATCCAACGATATCGGTAAAGGAGTGCGCAATAGTTGGCAAGGAAGTGAAGAAATCTACCAAGATGTGAAAAGTCATAAAGTTGTCATAAAGTTAATGCTGGGTAATTCGTGTCCTACTGTATCTATGATAAGCAAATTTTTGTAATTTTTTCTGATAAATTATTCTTAATACACGAACAATTTAAATCGCTATTTATTGCTGTCTATATATTTCTGTGGTAATATGACATGCATGTGAACGTCATTCACTTTGCCATTGTAGATAAACAAGCCACTCTCAGTACTTTTTTAATCATTCAAAGAGGGCATTCCTGTTTTTCTTTTAAAGATAAAAGTCAAAATTTTTACCGATAACTTGTCAATCGACATTTTATTGGTCTGGATTTTAAACTATCACCTTTTTTTGTCGGTCAAACTTCAGTCGACATTTTAACAGTCGATGAAGTTTATATATGTCCAGTCGAATTTTTTTTTGTTGACCATTCGTACGCTTCCCAAAACGAATAACTAGCTAACCCGACCAACGTTGTCTGATAGCAGAACCCGGGCCACTTTTCTAATGATTTTTTCGTAAAAAAAAACCTTCCTAGAACTATTGCCAACATATGAAATTTAATTCATCGAATTGGTCAAGCCCTTTGAAAGTAATGGTGTCACTAACAAAATATAAAATAATTTATGTATCTACAATGTATATATCGCACTTTCGGTGGTGCAAAAACTAAATTTTCTGAGTTAAGCAGGCCAAATTTTTCAAAAAGAGTATTACGTTCCAATAAAATAAAACTTTTTTATTTATCTCTAGTGGATAGGTACGTCTTTGTAAAAAAAATTGTTAAAAAATAAATGTTTGGGACATACTTTCCCTTATCTCCTAGTTTTGCCAACAATGTCCAAGAAATACTACTTCTCTCCCTCGAATAGTAAACAATTTGGCATTTACGTGATATTTTCATTCATAATACTAAATACCCCCTTCCCCTATCTTGCAAGACACACTGTATATTCATAATCCACTTATATATAATTACTACCACTGAAATAAATAATAATTCTTATATGATAATATTCGCCACAAATCTGATTAGAATTATTTTTCATCTGAGCGCATAGATGTCACTACTTGTACCGACTTAAGCTAATCATAACACCATGTAAATGCCCACTTTTTGTACGGAAATCACGGGAAACCCCTAACCACATGTGCTGTGTGTGATTGCAACACTTGTAATCATCTTAAACCGCAGCCGAAGCCAACTTCCGAATCAGGAATTTCCCTATGATAGGACGGTGCGGTTAATCTGCTATAAGCAGATACATAATGTGTTTACGTGGGAAATTCTTAAACTAACGATTTAACTGTCTATGCTGTGATAATTTGTAGATTTCGCAATTACATTTTGCACAAACATCGCCATGTATATGTGTGTATGTTTATTTTACTTTAATCCGTCTGAATATTTCCACATTTTTTTCATTTCTGGAACAACCACTTTCATCTATATGTATTCGATTTATTGATTTACCTGGAACATACTGATAGGTGCTATCATTGTCAAAAAAAACATTACGTCTAGGTGAATTTTTTATTCGCGCGATATAATGAGCAGAGCAGTTATATATATATTTGATTCCACTGCTTCGGCCATTAATAAAGGCGCTTAATTTCATTTTCAGTTTCAATTATTCCGCGACGATTTGTAATACCTTCATGAATTTGTTTTACAATATCTATTTGGGATTGGCCATTTTTGATATCTTCTAAGACGGTATTACAAAAAATTAAAGCTCCTTCCCCCCTTCCGGGGGTAGTTAAATGAACTGCGAATTTTTTATTCGAGGTACTAAGTTCTCTAAAATGATTGATAACTTCAAGTTCGAATTTATCTTGAGAAACTTTTATAAACGTTCTCGTCCTGTTACCGAATAAACGTCGTATTTTTAGTGTTTTGGGAGAATGGAATACGGGTGTTTCGGAAATCGGAATTTCTAAAACGATGTTTTCATGACTTGTGTGTACAGTTTCATTGTCGGAGTTATCTATAAAATCTAAATTTGATTCAAAATCTTCCATGTCAGGGTTGTCATTTTTGTTACCTAGTATTGACTCAGTATCTGTATCAATTTGGAATTGGTTGTTATCCAACATTTGTTCGTTTTCTAATTTCGTTTGCATTGAGGTCACAGATTTTTACTCGTCATAGTGCATCAGCATTGGAATTTCGTCTTTTTTGTATATAATTGTAAATTCAAATTCATCAAGTTTTAATCTCCATCTTGTCAATTTTGCACTCGGATCTTTCATAGAAAACAGCCAGTGTAATGGTCTGTCATCGGAATAAATATTAAACTTTGTTTCCCTTTAAATATGGGCGAAAATATTTGGTTGCCCATACTATGGCAAGAAGTTCTCTTTCGATTGTGCTGTAATTTAGTTCAGTATCGTTCAATGTTCTTGAAGCATAAGCAACGGGTCTATCTTGATTTGGGGTGCTTTGAGATAAAACAGCCACAATAGCAAATTGGCTTGCATCTGTTGTCAGGTTAAATGGTACCGTGAAATCTGGATAGGTACTATAACATGGGATCGTTAACTAATAGTTGCTTACATATTTCAAAGCATTGAATGTATTTTGTGTATAGACATTTATTTTAGATCCTTATAACTAATAACTAACTAACATGATACACAAAAATTAATGAAAAACTAGCCTACTTATCTACTAACTTAACTAACTTACTCTGCGGGCGCCCTTAATTAAACAATAACAACTTAAATCGAATGCCTTTCGGCCTATTATCTAATTCAATTATTTTATTACATATATATATCTTTTTTTCTTTACCAAGAACATTTAAAAAAAATTGGTTTCGTATCATTTTTTTTTAATTTTATTTAAAAAAAAAACTCTAAGTAGCTTTAGTTAGTAAGTAACTAACTAAAACTACCTAAAAATAACTTAAAAACTAGAACAGCCACAGGAAGCATCTTTTTTTTTTGTGCCACCCTGACTGTTACCTGTAACCTAAACCTTAAATTATGTAAGTCGGCCATACAATTTGTAAGTCAATTATCGTCATATATCTTGTAGCCGCAGGCGCTCTCCTCCGCTCTGAGCGCCTACGTCTCGATCGTATAGGAGCCGGCTATCCACAGTTCGTGGCAAGACGTGGTAGATTAGCGGAACCGCCTCGCGACTATCCAAAAATATGAAAGCTTCAGGTGGAATAAAGCCGCTTAAACGCGCACTTTTTAAAATATTCATAATTTGGGTAAAAGGCCCCATAGATGAGACTATTGCTCGAGGTCATCGCTCTTGCCGCGTGAAACCGAATGAGTTTCAGCAGAAAATTGTCTATTCTGTTTATGTTGGCCCCGTTGTATAGGACCTGGTTGGAATAATATTTTGTGAAGTCAGATACTGATGTTCTGTGAAGTCCAAGGCAGCGTAACTTTTCTATTCCATTCCATTGGGCAACGTTGAACCACACCGGGCACCCATCGGCAATCATCGGCCTTATAAGGGACATGTAGCAAATCATCTTCACCCTGCTGTCAAGACGGCTCCTATAAAACAATCGTCTTGTCAGGGCAAATGCTCCCCTAGCTCTAGCCAGAGCAGCATCTACATATCTTCGAAATACAGATACTGATCCAGCCAGATGCCAAGGTACTTTACTACACTTTTACTCGCCAGTGAATGTCCGTTTGGTCCAACGATCACCAGCTTGCGCCAGTTCTTTCTCGTATCCCTAGAGGCCCTAGACAAGGGTGTCCTAAACAGGATAGTTTCTGAAAGTTGATTTTCAACTTCCAGTCATTACAATATCTCTGGATCTTGTCGAAGTCCTGCAAAAGAGTTCGGATGACCTCGACAGTAGGTGCTGTAGTAGCGGGTGCATTTTTAAAAACGGCATTCTAAGAAATTCGAAATGAAAATTCCAACATTAAAAGCGGTCTTTTGAATGTCATCTGACTGCATTTTAATTTGATGAAATCCATTTGCTAGGTCTATTGGGGAAAAATAATTGCATTTTCCAAGTTTATCCAAAACATCAGCTATGTTCGGGATGGGGTATCTATGGTCTAAAGTTCTTTCATTGATCTTCCTTTAGTCAACCGTTATGCGTCATTTCTTTTCGCCGGAAGCATCAGCCTTTTTTGGTGAAGCATCAACCCTTAGGTGAAGCCCATGGCGAATTGCTTGGTCTTATGATATTATATTCCAGCATTTTTCGAATTTGTTTATTGACTTCTGGCTTATGGCCAAAAGGGTAACGATAGTTCTTTTGATGTACGGGTATTTCATCACGGGTTTGTATTTATGTTTAATCTGGTTTGTAAATGATAGCACACGTTCATCTATTTGAAAGATGTCCGAAATTTTTTTACATGGTGTAATAATTTTGCATTTTTCTTCCTCATTCATATGGTCAGTTCTTATGAGACTTTCCAAGTCTTCTCGATTTTTAAGATTTGGTTCTATGATGCTCATATGATATAGCTCAAAACTGTTTTTAATTGGACTTGTCTTAAGGGGGTATAAAATGGTAAAATTGACGTCATCCATTGACCTTTTATAAATTTCTATTTGTGCCCATCCGTTAGTGGACAAAATTACATTTTGCACAAACATCGCCATGTATATGTTTATTTTACTTTAATCCGCCTGAATATTTCCACTTTTTTTTCATTTCTGGAACAACAACTTATATCCATATGTATTCGATTTATTGATTTACCTGGAACTAACTGATAGGTGCTATCATTGTCAAAAAAAAACATTACATCTGAGGTGATTTTTTTTTTCGCGCGACATTGTTACAGTTTACAAAAAACTGCACGAAATTAGGAAACGACCTTAAAAAACCTCAATAAAAAACTATTAACTTTATTTTATGAGTTTACTGCATAAGGTACAAGGGTTGCATAAGCAAATTAACTGAGTTGACGGGTGTAAAAAAGTAATCTAAAAAAACAACAATAGGATAGGACTGAGGTACCTGAGTAAGCTGGCAATTTACACAATGCTAACATAGTTTAAAAGTCAATTGCTGTAGACGTTTTTTTAGTATATCATAAAAAACAATAAAAAAATCGGGTGGATATGTGACCGGTTAGGGTTTCAGTATTTTTTTAAGAAAGTAATTTAAGAATTTTAACTTTTTATTGTAAAAACGGTGACATTTTGGTCGCGGGTTTAGAAAATCCGAACACATTTTTTTAAAGGTTAATTTTTTGGTACGAGGAATTCCTTTGTGTTGGTTTTTTTCGTGCGTAACCCACGACTATTTGCAATGTTGGGTAAATATTTAAATTTTTTTAATTGCGACTCTAGAACTGTGGGATTTTGAAGAAAATGTTAAATTCTGAGTACTAAATGGAAATTTAGGGAAAAGAATTTTACTAATACTAAGTCTTAGAAAAGAAACATTTGGCATTTGTTTAAGGTCCAGATTAAGACTTGTTGTTGCAGGATGTTTTAATCATCTTCAATCCATGGTGTCAAATTGATGTGTACAGTAATATAACTTTGCATCATAATGTTATTACTAAAACATAACTGACTATGAATGGATTTATTAAATTGCCCGTTTTTTAGGGCACATGATGTGTATCATTAATGTTAGAAAGAATGCTGAAAACCAGGACATGTCTCGTTTAGTTTAATTTGTCTTTGTGTAGTCTAGTAATATGTAGAGTAAGTCAAAAGATTTTGTGGATGTTCATTTTCATTTAATTATTCTTCTGTTATACTCATCAGCTGGGCTCATGGATCTGGATAGAAGAATCATATTCACCCTGCACTTTACTTAGTCCCATTTCAGTCGCGTATTTGGTTCGCCAAATTCATTGATAAACATTTGGTTAATTTAAAAAAACACCTCTAAGTATCACTTAAATGCAAAATCAGTATCGATAGTCAATTTTCACATTTAAGCGACGTTTTACTTAAACACGATCGACCACGTTTTGAGGTTGTTTAGAGCTCTGGGGATTATCTCTTTGGCTGGAGATTTCAGTTTGTGGATTTTGGGTTTGAAGATTTTGTATGGGGAAAACGTACCCAAAAAACGACCATAGGACATAAACTTGTGTAGTATTTCACTTTTTGTACTAAATTTGTAAATTTTATTACTTTGTTAGTTAATCAGCAATGAAAAATTGTTTATAGATAAGAATTTAAGCAACGTTGCTTCAAAATTCAAATTTTTGGCGCAACAGGCTCGTTAGTACCCAGGGCCTAGCTTTCTCACAACCATTCATGTGTGCGTGTGTACTTCTTGCACGATGGCGGGACCTCCTGTTTTATGCCGACTCCGAACGGCTAAGTTGAGATAAGCTATTCTTGACAATTGATACTACTCGGACGATTTGTCAGATCATCACGAGAGGAGGGCCAGTGAAAAATCATTTAGGTGTTGCTACGACTGGGAATCGAACCCAGACCTTCTGCGCGGCAGTTCATCGCACTAACCATCGCGCCACTGAGCCCTCAAGCAACGTTGCTTAGAGGCAACGAAACGAGTCCAACGAAAACGCACGATGTTAATTGTAAAAAAAAAACAAAAAGTTTTCAGAGAATTATCTTAATATTTTTTATTATGATAGAAGGATCTATGACAATTATGTGTGAAGCAAAATATCGTCCAAATGGTCGCGCCAAGGCTTAGGTTACATACCTCTATCCGATGGTCCATATTTCCAATGATTCTGAGAAATAAATGAGGTTCAATGTCGTTAATGTGCCGAAATACCTCATCCTTTAGCTCTTCAATTGTTATTGGCTTATTGGCGTATACTTTTTCTTTTAAATATTCCCAAAGAAAAAAGTCCAACGTTGTCAAATCATATGATCGTGTCATTAGCATCGTCACGACGTGAGATACCACGGCCATTGGCTGTCACCATCCTGTTTTAAGCACATTTCGTCCAGGTCCATTTCCTCAATTTCTGGCTACAAGAAGTAAGTTATCATTTCAAGATATAGAACATCATTCAGGGTAACTGCTTGGCCGAGCTCATTTTCGAAGAAGTACGGCCCGATGACACCGCCAGCCCATAAACTGCACCAAACAGTCACTCTTTGAGGATCCATCGGCTTCTCAACAATCACACGTGGATTCTCATTTGCCCAATGCGGCAATTCTGCTTGTTACCGAATCCACTGAGGTTAAATTGTACCTCGTCGCTGAAGTATTTTCTTGGTAAAGTCACCATTCACTTCTATCTGTTAAACCAATCATTCGGCGTACTGACGACGCTTGAAATGCTCAGTAGACTTCAGCTTTTTAGTCAATTGAACCTTTTAAGCGTGTAAATGCAAATTTTTATTCAAACTTCGCATCAGTGATGTTCGTGAGATGTTCAATTGTTGGGCACGACGACGGATCGAGTTTGACTGCCACACTATCGCGAACAACAGCAATTTTTTCCGCAGAATGAACTAGGCGGCTATTCACAGGTGTTTTCACATTTCCTACAGACCCGGTTTGCTGAAATTCGTGCACAATTCTCCCGATTGTGGACACATTTGGTCGATTATGCTGACCAAAAAAATCATGAAGTGCACGAAATGCATTTCGATTTGAACGCCCATTTTCAACAATCTTTACTCGCTCCTCAATTGTGTACCTCTCCATGGTTGAATTTGTCAAACACTGAAACATAGAAATGTCAAATTTAGTTGGTTAGTTAAGTTAAGTTAAGCAAAAAACTTGACGTTAAGGTGTGACTGACAATTAACATCGGGCATTATGGTTGGACCACCCTTTGTACATTCTGTGAAAGTAACATTTGGGCAGATTCATTGTACATATTTCGAATCAAAATAATCGCTTTCGAGTCAGTAATGATCTCAATATGCATGATCAATCAGCAGGTACACCAAAAAATACCTATGGCAACTGTAAGTCATGAACCACTTATTTCGATTCATGTCAAGCCAATAATTAGGCAATCTTCCTCAATCAACGTTTAATGGAAGAGTCTTTTTTTTACCATAAGTGATTTTTTTTTATAATCATTTAAATATTAAGATAAATGGGTACGTAGACTGAAAAAAGTCGTATAGGAGCCTGGGAAACCTTCCCAGCAAACCAACTTATGTGTGATGTGGATTTGAGCTAGCAGCATTGTTGGTTCATTCTTATCAAAATAAAATAACTTAAACAATGTACATAACAGGAAACAATATGTTGTTATAGGAGACTGTTATTCTAAGGAAATTTAAGTTAACTCGGGTGTTCCAGAAGGAAGCCATCTTGGTCCCTTGATATTCATTCTTTTTATCAATGATTTGCCGGATTTATTAAAAAGTTGTATGTGTCTAATGTATGCTGATGATATAAAATTGTTTGCAAGGATATCAACAATAAATGATTGTCACATGTTGCAAAAAGATTTAAATACTTTCACTGAGTGGTGTAGCTTAAACGACTTGGTATTAAACGTTGAAAAATGTGCTTGTATGAGCTATAACCGAACTTTTCATCCAATCTACCCATATTATACATTCAACAGTACTCCAATAAAAGTAGTTGATGATTTTAAAGATCTAGGGGTATTTTTTGATAGCAAATTAACATTTAATCTACATATTAATAACATAGTTTCCAGAGGAAACTCACTTTTAGGTTTCATCAAAAGAAACTCTTCCGATTTCAAAGATCCTTATACTAACTATTAAGGCATTATTTTGCAGTATTGTGCGTCCTGTCTTGGAGTATGCTTGTGTTGTTTGGTGTTCAACTACTATTTTAAATAAACAGAGAATTGAAAGCGTTCAGAAAAAATTTATAAGATTTGCTTTACGTCACTTATTTTTCAATAAAGGCATTGAGGTTCATCATTCGTATTGTTCTAAATATTTATTACTTGGAATGCAGACTCTTGAATCGAGGCGAAAAATGTACAACGTTATGTTTATTCGTGATATTTTATGTGCAACAGTTGATAGTGAGAATTTGCTTAGTTGTTTGAATTTGTATGCTCCTTCTAGAGCTCTTAGGCTAAGACCACTGTTATTTGAAAGTCGTCATAGTACAGTGTTTGGTCAGCGTGAACCTATCTCTTTGTCTATTCAAATGTTTAATTTGTACTGCACAGAATTAGATATATTTTTGCCCAGAAATATTTTTAAAAATTTGCTAATTACTCTTATTAATCATTGAATAGTTTCTTTATTTTATTATTAATTAATTATATTATATAATACATTTTCCATGTATCTCAAAATCTGTAGATTGAAAATCGTTGATTGAAATAAATAACTAAATAAATAAATAAATACGGCTATAGCAGACACACAAACGGTAAACTGACTTATTGCAAACGAAATTCGAAGCTTACAATATTTAAATCGCTTAGAAGATGAAGGGCTTAGCGAGATTTTTTTCATTTGCCTTCAAATACTGCAAATATTTCGAATATGTTTTTAATAAAAAATATATCGAACATTATAAAACACTTGAGTTTTGTTTACTTCAAAGTATCTGTTTATATCTGTTATCTTTTTATTGTTTTTATCAAAAGAGTTATAGGTAAACAACTTTAAACGTTGATTACTCAATTATTTCAAAATGTCACTTCAGCCCTTCACCTTTTAAGCGCTTCATTTCTCTTTAGTCACAGTTTTTCAATTCGAGATCATCCTACTTTTAGGATTAACCACGATTTGACTCGAAAAACATAATTTTCAGTAAATTTTAATCCCGAGTGATAATTTGGTGGTTTAACTCTTGATTAAACGATCTGGATTAACTCAGAGTTAAGTCAGTACGAAACACAAAAACTTCTTAATGACCGGCAGTATGGTTTTTGCAGCAAGAGGTCCACTGGTGATTCGATGGCATATCTCACCGATAAGTGGAACCTGATCAATCCACCATGGTGTTGAAAGCATGATTGTTGCACTTGATATTTCAAATGCATTTGACAGGGCTTGGCATCAAGCCCTTTTTTCGAAAATGCGTGCATTTGGAATCGATGAAATACTACCTACTTCTATGGATTAGAAATTATTTTTCAAAAGTTCAATTCAAGTCTTTTTGGACGGTTTCAAGTCTGTAACAGGTTCAGTTTTGTCTCCGACTGCCTTTCTCTTTTTTTTATAAACGATCTCCTGCCTGCAACTTCCAATCCAATTAATTCCTTTGCGATGAGAATACTCTCAGCTTCTCATATTCGATTTCAGTTCCTCCTCCCTCATCTTTGAATGTGGACCCTAAATGACAAAATATGATACGTTTATGAATTCCGACCTTGACAGCATTATCAAATGGAGTAAATCCAACAAAGTAAAATTCTATGCTTCTAAAACACAATGCTGTCTTCTGTCGTTAAATCTAAACGAATATCTAGATACAGTCATTATCCATGAATGGCACTTATGTCGAAGAAACCAAACAGCTTTTCATGCTAGGTATGTGTGTTAGTAATGCAGCGAAATGTCTGGTTTTCCTTAATCAAAGTATGAAATATTTCACACCCTCTGACATGGCCACAATATATAAGGCGTTTCTACGCTCTAAACTATAGTTCAATGCCCACGTCTGGTCGGGTGCACCAAAAACAACATTGCATCTCCTAGATCAGATTCGAACGCGTGCGAAAAAACTTCTAGGAGACATAAGAGTTGCGAACTTTTTAGTTTCGCTAGAACATCGTCGAAATATCTCCTGCCTTACATTGTTGTATCTCTATTTTAACAGCCAACTGAATTCCTTCCATTCAACAATTCAGCCGCAATACTCGCTACGCTATGAATTCAAATCAGTTTACCATCAAGCTTATCTTAGCTGATATATAGAGATCCCAACACAACATAAATACTTACTTGAATGCTCTACCAAACTCTCTTTTTTCCTTCCCACTACAACTTACAGTCTTTTAAAACCGATGTGCATAGGTACGTCCTTTCTTCTTATACCGAATTCGCTTAACCCCTGCACTGTGCTTTTACATACAAAGGGTATTTATGACCCCTTGAGTGGACGCAAATTATATAAAAAGGCACTTAAAAATCGGACCTGTGAGCAGAAAATATAGTTTCCGACCGAGGACTTTCTAATCAATGGTTAGACTGTCCCAAATTAGATTCTTTAATGACTATGTATGGTCCGCAGCAACAAATCAAGAACAATTCTAGGTTTTAAATAAAAAAAAAATAAAAGCATCCGGGCCGTTGATCTGTTTTATTTCTTACGATCTTACAGGATCAACCACAGTGGGTTTGTTTGTAACCGACTCGTGGTGGACCCATAAACGATGATGTGTTTCCTCCATAATTGTAATAACAAAAATTTAACATTCAGCTAATTTAATGTTGGTTAAGTTACTAAAAACGATCACAATATCTTAAGTTTTTGGGCACGATATTTTCTTATCTGCTAATTTTTTTGTGTGACTTATTTTTTTCGTTGACTGTTTTTCTATCTGTTTGTGTTTATATATCCTTTGACAATCGGGTCAAATTTATAAAATACTAAGATGCATCTTATCAATCAATTTTATTTTGATTAGGTAGTTTTGATGCATCTTATCTTCTGCAATTATTTTTTTTTTAATTCATTTTTATTTTTCTTCAACTTAGAACTAACTTACATGCTAGACAAAAATTACTGAAAAACTAGCCTACTTATCTACTAACTTAACTAACTTACTGGTCCTCTGCGGGCATCCTTAATTAAATAATAACAATTGTTCTGCAAATCCCTTTAAACCTTTCATGATCAGGTGGATCGCCAAACCTGGTTTTACAATCCCTTCTTTACAAATGAATGGGAAAGCTACGCTTGAGGCCTTGTATATGCCACTAATGCCAGATATTTCAATTTTTTTTAAACATTGACAGCTATAATATAAATTTCTGAAACCAATGCCAATATTGCAGATTCGTGTTGAGCGATTGTAAAAACACTCAACTATGTAAAATCAACGAACAAGTTGAGGTGCGAATCTTGGACATGGGATTTTACAATCTTGGACATAGGATTTGATTTCTTTGGCATAACCATAGAGGATAAGCAATATTTCATGTTCTTTTAAAATTGAATTTCCATTCAACTTGTTGAACCATACATATTTTTGGGTGATTGGAATTACAACAACAACGTTTGTACAACAACAATACTGAATCAATGTTTCGGACAATACTGTCCTTATCAGATTCCTTCTAATAGTGTCGCTAATTATTGAACGTACAGTTCTCTGTATAATTATTGAAACAACTTTTTCCCTAACCAGAGATTGAACTTGTAATCCCTTGCCTATTGAGCCAAGTGCCTACCACTTGTGATACTGGGTCTTGGTTTGAGGAGAGTCGAATTGTTCAATTGAATGAACTGAACTATTTTTCGTGCTTACACATAAAGGGTGATCCATTTCGAGGTTCCCTACTTTTTTAAAGAAAAAAACACAGAAAATTCAAATTTAATGGAGAATGTTTATTATCAGTTGAAAGAACATTCTTTGGCATTTATTTTTTGAAGATTATGTCTATCAAATGTTGGCCGTTGCTACGTCGCAGATGGTCCATCCGTTGAGTCCAATTTTCGATCACTCGTTCGAGCATTTCGACTGGTAACTGGCGAATGACACGCGTGATGTTTTCCTGCAAGGCCTGAATCGAAGCGGGTTTGTCGGCATAAGCTTTTGACTTTACATATCCCCACAGGAAAAAGTCTAACGGTGTGATATCACACGATCTTGGTGGCCAATCGACCGGCCCAAAACGTGAAATTATGTGCTCACCGAAATGTTCTCTCAATAAGTCCATTGATTGATGCGATGTGTGGGAAGTGGCGCTTCAATCTCTTCAGGTTGCTCTTCGTCCCAAATGCGGCAATTTTGTTTGTTTACATACCCATTGAGCCAGGAATGGGCCTCATCGCTAAACAAAATTTGCCTCGAAAACGTCGGATCTTCTTGGAACTTATCAAGAGCCCATAGAGCGAAGCGATGTCGCTTGGGAAGGTCGAGCTGCTTCAGTTGTTGCACAAGCTGTATTTTGTACGCTTTCAATTTAAGATCTTGACGTAAAATGCGCCAAGTCGTTCCATACGTCAGTCCGGCCGCTATTTTTTCTTCACAGCGTTGTCTATTCGGTCGAATATTATCCAATAATGAATGCTGGGTCTCAAAATGGGTGATGGTGTTGCGAATAGTACGCTAGGCTACTACTGATTATGTTGACCATAAGTTGAGCGAAGTGCACGAAACACATTCCTCACAGAACGTGAATTTTCATAATAAAGTTGAACAATTTGTAAACGTTGTTCACGCGTAAGTCTTTCCATTATGAAATGCCAAACAATACTAAACAAAAATAACATGACAGCATGACACGACTCACACGTGATCTGTCAAAAAAAGGCTATTGAAAAAAGTATCTCTACTTGGATCACCCGTTATATTTTATTTTATTTGATATTTTCGTTGATCGTTACATAATTTAACAGAACCTTTACCACCACCAAGTGAATGTTCGCTATCATCTGATATCATGATTCTGCACGTGATTATTCGATTCTTTTTCAAAAAGTTGATGATGCTTTGTTTCGGCCTTTTAATGAAACGTCTTTACAACTTTCAAAACGAGCTCCAACGTTGTCATGGGATTTCGTATTTCATGCACTGCAATGAATCACGCGGAATACATGTTTGCAGATAGGTTATCAATGGTCATTCACTTACAATGTAACGTCAGCATTGTGTCTAAACTTAATTTAGTAATTTTCCACATACAATCGATCGTCCTACGAAAATTCTTTAAAAAACCCTTCTGGCTACCCTATTTTTTGAGCAATACTTGATAATAGCCACGGGAAGCATCCTTACCTGGATGTTGTTTTAGACCCAGTTTCTCTATAATTTAAAAAAAGGAAACAAATCACTGGCCAACATTGCTGTTCTTCAATAATCGCAAGGAATTCAAACATCCCCTGTTTAATAAAACTTAGTATTGAAACAAAACCAGGTATCTAAAAAAAACTGTTCGATACAAATTTTTTTTTTTCTTGGTGGACTTTAGCATGCTCTTTTAAATTAATAAAGTAAAAGTAAATCCCATGTATCTACTACCAAAGTATGCATACCCACTCTCTCTCTCTTAACTTATTATTTATTTTTTATTTTATTTATTTAAGTGACAAAAATATTTTTATAAAAAAAATAGAGTTATTGCCACTCTTAGCAAAAAAAATTTAGATAAACAATTAGAAATGGGTGGGGTGACCCTTAAAAACAAATATTAAAAAAGTTAAAGTATTATTAATTAACATAATCTATATAAAAATGAGTTAAATTGGAAGTTTAAAGTTAACATTTCATGAAAAACATCAGCCATTAACAAAGAATTCGATACTCTCATTATCAAGACTAAGGAGCCAGTATTTTACATGTTTAATAAATAACGAATGAGATGTATGCATTCTGATGGATTGAGGAAGTTTATTAAATATACGACACGAAGAAACACTATAAAAATTACGAAATGCAGTTGTTCGAAAAACCGGTATAGACACTCGGTTCAAAAAGTTACCACGTAGACTATAGTTATCAATTATTCTTAAGATTACCAGATCTTCTAAAGAAAATGTTTAGAACTTTATAGCAATACATATGCCGTACTGATAGAATTTTCAAATCCCTAAATAGTGGAAAACTAGGATATAGGCCACATATTTTCTTCAGAACACTTTTTTGCAATACTAATAGAGGCTCTATTTTGTTATTATATGTACCTCCCCAACAAGAAATTCCATATTGTAATTTCGAGTGAAAAATGCCATAATATATCTTAAGTAGTAGCTGAGAAGAGCAAACTTTACGCAAATAGTATACATTTCTAAGAATACATCGGAAATACTGCCTAAGACTTTCTGTATGGTTATAAAAACTCAATTATTATTATTATGATTAATCCCAAATATTTGAATTCTTTAACAATTTCTATCTTAAAACATTTATCATTGCAGTTCGTTGAATCAGTGAAAGTTGAAGATGTAACCACAGAATTACAGGTGCACTTAAAAAGTTTAAATTTTTGACACCCAGTAGCATGGAAAAAGAGATCACCATCAATAATCTTTTGCCCAGACAAATTAAAAAACATTGCCTTAGTCTTAGAACTTCTCATCAATTTGTGCTCTGCAAACTATTAGATTGAAAAAATCCTCGTTTCACAAAACTTTTTAAATTCTCATCTCACAACTCTTTTTTCATTTTCCATGACTTATAAGTGAATCGAAAATTGATAACCAATAATTGATAACATATCACAATATAAAATGAAGAAACAAACTCAGCTCTAGAGAAAAACCCAACAATATCATTTTGGTGGTTTCCCGAAATGCCATAAGTCCCTGCAGCTACTTCGTTTTGTTCGCTTTAATTTGCGTGACGCAAACGCTTATGAGGCGGCTCACAGGGAAACAACTACACACGAGTACCCACTCGTAGGCGTATATCAGATGTTCGACGTTGCTTGCGGTTTTTTCCTCGTATTCACCGCAAAATTTGTGATCTATTGTCACCACAACATTTCAAATGTCACACCCTCTCGGTTATTTCGGATCATTGTTCGAAAAATGTTTTTGATTTTCTTCCCTTCAAACACAAGTTGGGTTTAGTAGTCCAAACATATCGAAAGAAACATTTTTTTAAAGGGTTGAAATGAGATGTCTTGACAATTATGTAGAAGTGATGTTTCAGTCAGTTTTGGAATTTTGTCGGTACTATTATTCAATACACTTTTAAACCTAGGGTGCATATTTTCTGCACAGAAACCTTTAACCTTTTGGAAAACTTTTTACGTGTTATATTAAAAAAAGCGACTTTTTTTTAAACAAAATCAGACATATACCAGGAGAGATATCCTTTGATAAGACATCTTTCATTCGAATAAGGATTTAAAGTACTTTTGCGAGTTGTAGCAATCTAGAGCATGTTCCTTGATTTGTTAATATTATCATCTTCTTAATTAGGTCGTTATGTTTCATAAAGAGGGATCCTCATTTTTTCACTTTCGGCATTCCTTCTGGTCAGCATTTTGGGGTAAACGTGTTCTTTATATTTAATCTTTTTTTTAACTTTTACATGAATGTTTTCTTTTGATTCTCTTTCTCCGACTTCGGTGATCTCCAGTCTTGTCAGCCCATGGAGGATTTGGATGCAAACTTGCAGAACAGTTTTATGATATTAAACGTACAGTCGACTCTCGATATTTTGAAACTGAAGGGACCACAAAAAAAGTTCAATATAACCAGAGTTCAAAATAATGGGAGTTCAGGAAATAATTCAAATAAACAAGAGTTGATTAAAATTTTTTTTTCAAATTTGTACAATGGCGCTGAATATTTACACTTTTAACTAGAAAGAACACTCAAGACTTTGAAACCACTATGCTTAAGTAAACAAACGACATGCCGACAGGTCTGTGCATGTCAGACTTCAAATTATAGAGAGTACGGCATACAGAAATCAAATTATAGAATGTTGGTGATCGAGATGCCATTCCTACAACTTCAAATTACCGAGTGGACCTAATTCTATTAATTTTTTTTCAATTTATTGAGATTTTTTCAAGGGACAAGAGGAAAAATTCAAATTATAAGAAGATTTAAATAAGCGAGTAGTGAAATTATCGAGAGTCAATTGTATTACTAGACATACAAAGGGCGATTCGTTCAGACCGTTTTTCCAATTTTAAATAAATAAATTGCGATTAACTCCCTCACAAAAGGTCTGAGTTCCTTTCCCAGCCGTAGCAATACCTAAATTAATTCTCACTGGCCCTCCTTTCGCTATGATCTGACAAATCATCTGAGTAGTATCAATTGTCAAGAAAAGCTTATCTTAACTTAGCCGTTCGAATTCGCCATAAAAAATTAGATCCCGCCATCGTGCAAGAAGTATACACGCACACATAAATGGTTATGAGAAAGCTAGGCCCTGGATATTAACAAGCCTGTTGCGCCAAAAATTTGTATATGTAACCCATAAAAATCATTTGGATGGTAGAAACTTTATTTTATCCTGATATTTAATTCTTAAATCCATTCTGAAGGTCCAATTCTGGATCACTGCTTACAGCGTTGCGAATGGTATTTTCCGAACTATGATAGGGATGTTGGCTTCCAACGCAATTGTATGAGCTGATTTTATTATTTCACGAAAAAATAAACGTTTTCATATAACATGAGAGAAAAATGTATTTCCAAGATTTTTGAGTTAAAATTGGAAGGAAGTACAGCCCTTCATCGATGATAAAACCTTTCAAAACGGTTCGAGGCTCATCAACACATATTTGCCAAAGAAAGACGAATTAAGGTCGAGTTGATCACATTCTATAGTTTACAAAAATAAAAAAATTGCTGGCATCAACGACCTCTATTTATAGCTATCATTGAAAGTCATCCTTCTCTGCTTAAGACAAGGCGGCCTTCCATCCTCTTAGATCCTAGGCACGTTGATTCCAGTAATTCAGTGCAAGCGCTCTGGCATCCACGATCGCTTGATCCTTAAACCATAAATTCTGTCTTCCTTATCGCCTCCAAAATGAACGCATATAGGATTTGAAGATTCTCTTGGCTGAAGCATTTTTGTTCATTCGCTCGGTGTGGATAATGCGTTCTACGTGTTTTTACCTTTTGTACTATATGCACATCTTGGAATAGCTTATAAAGTTCGCGGTTGTATCTTTTCATCCCAATTCATCGCATACAGGACCGACAATTCAGCGAAGAACTTTATTTTCGAAAGTATCTAAAATATGCTTCGTTTTCCTGCTTATTATCCAGCACAAACGGTCGTTACTTTGGACTGGTAAGTTTGGGGTCCTTTAGAGCAAACATTTGGACTTTCGAGTTATGAGTTTCGATCCCATTCATTTTTCTCGACCGAAATATCATCGGTTTTCTAGGGTCAATCTTCGTCGTATCTCCACCAAGGTGTCATATAATTGAAGCAAACTATGCACATACATAATTGCAAATTGGAAAATTGCGTAAAACTCAACATAACTGTAGTTGACATGCCTCTGATAATACGTGCTCCATGGTTCTGTCCAAAATAAAAATATCAAAATACAATTTCAATTATCCCTCTCGTTGACACTTAAAAATCGATCTTTAGAGGTTCACTTGAAAAGTGTAGGTATACCCATTTGCAGCTCAAATCCTGACTCTCCTGATGGCACATAAATATTCTGCTACGTGACTTCCGGTTTGGCTTTAAAAATTTATGACTGGTGAATTCGAAATGGATCGACAGGTAAAGGAAGTGCCACAGCAATGATGAAAGATGAACGTGTGGACAAGTGGTTAACCTCAAGATGATGTGATATTAATATTGATCGAATGTCTTGTTTTGTTTGTTGGGGTATTGTTTTCCAGCATCTTTAAAAAATTTAGGTATATACAGTTTTTTGTTCTATTTTATCGACATTTTTTTTTGGTTTTTATGCAGTTTGGTATCTGAATATTTTAATCAGATATGTATAATCACTTACTATAGCGTTTTTTTTTAAAGTTGCATTCTTGTTAAAAAAAATATTTGATAATCCACTTTTTTTTTTAAATATGCAACTTACCTAGCTTTTGTAATCCCAGAGACAACAAATTGTGTGTTTTTATTACTAACCCCATGTCCAATGAGGACAATGACAAACCGTCCAAGGAAGTCGTTCTCTTCTTTTGCAAATCACGAAATAAATTACTTTAATCGCAAAATCGTTATTAATTTAAAAAAAAAGTACAAATCAGCTCAACTCGACAACTTCACCACATAGTGCACATATAATCCGAGCAAAAATTCGACTTGTTATTAAGAAGTTTAAAAAAAAATGTATTAGGGGTTTTGGGGACTGACGCAATGCTCTGTATTTTGTTCCGAAAATCATTTCTATTCGAAAATACTTTTGTTGGTTTTTTTTTAAATTAATTAAATGAATGTAAATGACTGTTACAACTTATTGCTAACCAACCGAATTCCGTTTTCGGGTTTTCATGTTCGAAAGTAGTATTTTACATTCTGATTCTAAGATAGAGAGTACAAAAAAATCATTATTCGGAAATTTATCAAAATATTGAGTAGGGTTCCTGGTGTCAGTGAAGAACCGAATATGTTACTAAGCAAAAACCTTAAAAGATTACTTAAGTGGCGCCACCGTCCATGGCTAGTTGCCTCCAGCTGATCGTAAGGTTCGTGGTTCGTTGAATCTGCGTCTCAGTAGTCCATCAACTATTATTACAAGATTATTCGGCATAAATCAACTGCCTAAAATATGTTTTAACAGTTATGTTCCATGTCTAGTCACATTTCTGACATACAAATTTGAACCAACGGTGAAAAGGTTTTTTTTTTATCGTAAAGTGCATGAAGCGAGTTCTCGATCTGTTTGCATACTGGCACTTTGTTACAATTCGCATAAAGTTGATTTCCAAATAACGTGTTTCTTTAGCTAGCTAGTTTTTTTTATATTATTGCATTAAGTTGAATACTGGCAGTTTTTCAATATTATTTTGTTTTTCTTTTTGCCTCCGAAGCGAGGTCTTCTTAAAGTGCATTTTCTCTATCGATGGTTTTTGAAGACTCTGGTACCCAAATTTCCATTATCTCTAAATATAGGTTGATGTGGTTGTATATCTTGTTTCTCATTGAATCTTCACCTGGGAGTTCCATCATGCGCTTAACCGCATACGAATCGGCTTTTGATAAACTCTATGGGCCCTAAATTAGAACAGAAATTATTTTAGTTTTCTGTAAAATCTCGCAGTAGCCCGAAGAAACACGGCTTAAAAAGAGCTATCTATTACTTAATTTCTGAAGGACAGTTTTCGTTAGATTTTATAGCTTAAATGAAGTAACCAAATTCATTTACCACCTCAAAGTATCGTTCAGACAAATTTGTCTTCTCTTAGATGCCAGCAAATAATTTCGCAATACTCAGGCGACAGCTCGCTGATCACATTGAATACTGTAAAGTTGCAAAGGCTTTTAAAAGATTTTTCCTCAATTGTTATCTTTCGAGGTTTGGATGGTTGATATAAATGCCAACTTTATTAATAAAAGAAAATTAGGTGTAGTCATGGATTCACGAAATACCCTTAAATGGAACAATGACTACCAACTATTTGGTTCAAATTTAGTGAGAATTTAATTATTGTTGAATTAGTCATGATAACACTCTTAGTCTCTTAGACCATTCACCAAAATCATATCAATAGTAGCCACATTGGATCAGTCATGAATTTGAATTTTATTTAACCAAATTGTTCATTCAATTTTAAGCTTGATGCAACATTTCTTGGGATATTGTTGCTTTAAAATAAGGCGGGAAAAAGATTTCCCCTTCACACCCCATATACAACCACCTCACCTTTCTTCTTCCAGTTGCCCTTCTTGGAGAACGTTTAAAAAAGAGTGTACTGGGTTGTTTACTATCCAACGCTCTTGCTCGACCACTCATCCTTGAAGGCAACAAGGCAGGTATGGAGCCAGACGAACGGTCTGAGAAACGCCAAGGAGACAGGCGGTCTCAAGCTGCAGACGAAAGCCCGAGCAGCTAAAATTGGTGGACGAAGGCTCAACGGAAAGCAAACACCCCAACAAAACCAACACTCAAAAGACTATAAACAATGTGCATAGAGTACGACGACAAACTAATGCGCAACAGCACACCGTCGCAAGCTTCGAATTAAGCGGCGCGCACAAAAAGGTAAAAGGCAGGAGGGCGGAATACCCCAACGATTGTGTTTATCAAAAAATCCATGACCCTAAATAGTTGGTATAAGGATAAAGAAAAATAGCACACTATCAAAAATTCCTAATCCCCCCAAATCTGCATGAAATACCAACCCCTTCCTTCCTGTTATCAACTTCACTCTCTACCCACAATGGGCACTCAAGTGGTGATTGCCCCAAGCTCATATTAGAGCACTAGTCCACATCTGCGGGTTCCCTTTTCCAATTGTAGGGTTTCGGTTGAATCGGGTTCTTAAATTCGTGGGGACAATGCCGCTAAACAGATCCTCGATCGATTTTTAGTTGTTTAAACTTGAGTCTGTGTTCTCGTTGATTGTTGCAGTGTTGCAAAGAATAAGCGAAAGAAATTTTGTGTGTGGTCTGAATGCATTTAGTGAGAAGTTTGGACCAGAAAATTTCCCAGGTTACAAGCGAATTCACGAATGAATGCCAGACCCTGAGAGAACAGCGAGAAACGGCAGTCCACTCAAAGTAGCGGAGCGGTGAAGAAATTAAGCCGAGAATGCCAAGAAAACTTCTTCGTTGACCAGCGAAAGGAGCTGATTGTGAAATGCATAATTCTAATCAACCGAAAGTCTAAGCGAGGTGTTTTTTTTAAGTAGTAGATATAGTTAGAGTCGTGATTTTCCCGTAGTGGTCGGGAAGATTAAAACAAGTGGAAAAGGGACATGAAAGACGGGATATTAGTCACAAGGAAGGATCGGCAGGCTAGACCCCGTAGTTACTCGGAAAAATTAGAGGATAGTAAAAGATACGTTTTGGCATTTCGTTTCGAAAAATCTCGGAAAAATATACGGGACACGCGACCCCTTTGTCTGACCCCATTTTATACTCGATAGTGGGCTATTTTTTTAAATACATTTTCTTCTTTCTTCAGTAAATAACCCCTTTTTATAAAGTAAGCCAGTTGTATGATTTCGTTCGAAATGCCCCATTTATTTTTAGAACACCGTCGGACAAACGTTTTCGCAATTCCATACAAACAAGATTGTGTGGCACCCTTTTAATTCAACCAAGTTGAATACCCTCGAACCCACCTCCAGCTGATCGGTCGAGTCGCCACTTCGGCAGCATCTAACCAGCTGCTGGTTGTACATTCTCACGGGGGAAATTGCACCCGACATTTTTTTTACTCCTTAAATTGGTTTCCCCACGTGAAAGTATATCAATTGCTTTTCATTTTTCGACAATTTCCAAAACCATTGATCACCATGTTTCTGAAATTTGCCGAAAAACGATTAGCAATTGATAACATTTCCAATTTTCTTTATTAATCTGAAAATTGTCATGAAAAGGCGGAACGCTCTGTGAGCACAAATAAATATAAAAGAGTTGATGTACAAACTGCTTGGTTTAGTTCATTAATCCATTGATACAAAAAATGTGTATCCCTGCAAATTCAATAATAGGAATCATAAAATATCTTAACATTTATGATGACTTAAAAGTAACATAAGTCGCGACCATTGATTGTTAGTAATTCATTGAATGTTTCGTTTCTGAATCCCATTTGAGGAATTCGTGACAAGTTCTAGCATTCCTTATTTTAAAACATCTTTGTTTGGTGGGGCTAGATTTATCAGGGCTATAAATTAATATTTCAATAGTAAACATGACTAAGTGGGTATTTCGTGATCCTTCTAGATTACTAGTTGTCGCTCCTAAAATCCATAAATATGTTGAAAATCTGAATGCGTTTTCATAAAATCGTCTGGAGAATCCTATTATTTTATTATATTACAAGTCGAAGAGTAAGTGCCTTTAACATTTTCATTTCCAATGTGAAGCCATTCTTTTGCATCTAAATAACGGAAAATGTGTAAGAGCCTTAAATATTTTCATTTCCACTGCTAAGCCATTCCTTTGCATCTAAATAGCGGAAAATGTTTGAGAGTTTTTCTATATATAAAAGAGTAGATGTAAAAACTGCAATTCTTTGGAACTTTTATTTAAATAATCGTTGAACAAATGTATTGTAATGTTTAGCTCTACACTCATGACCAAAAAGCGAAGCTAACGCTAATCAAACAATTTTAGAAAAACTGATGTTAGTTAATGATTTGGAATGGAAACTTGGTGCGTTTTATTCTTATTCCGTTTTTATCTAGCACTGATTGTTTCCTGGTTGTAAGTACGCTAATGGTAAAAAATACACCAAATCCTTTGAATATTAAACTTGCACATAAAATAAGATGAAGATCCGGAATAAATATAATGATGCCATAAAGTCACTCTACCATACAAATTCACACTTCAAATTCGAAGTAAAAAAAAAATATAGAAATACTTAAGATGCTATTATTTGCAATTAAGTCATCCTCAGGTCGTTATAAACGAAATAACAATTCAAAAATATAAAATAAAACACAAAGCGTTATGGTCATCAATTATATTTTGCATATAAACTGGTTGTGATGTGTTTTAAATAATCAAGAAACTACGTATTAACTACACTTGTACTATAAAAAAAGCCAGCAATTTGTTTTCAATTAAACAAAAAATAAAACTCAGAAGTACTTTAAACAAACTTTATTATATAAAACTAAGGGAACAAAAAAGTCTAATATTGTCTTGTATTATTTGGTCAAAATGCATTTATGAACACAAAAAGCGAATAGGATTATCATTACATTCTCACTTCTCAAATAAAACATACTCCATCGCTTCTATTCTTCATTCAATAAACCACGTACCACACTGAATGATGCGATACCCATACCCCATAGCCCATTTACTTCCTACATAAACCCATGTACACCATAAATAACTGAAGATCAATGAAATCGTAACACCTTTTCACACCACAAGTATATGGATAAAAAAGTACGATCCAAGTACCGTTTACAGCCGGTTGAAGTTAGCTCCGCCCTCCACCGTTGAGAGCTGTGCAGATCAGCTCAACACCCAGGTAAACCATACCTATATACATTGTGTGTAAAAGAGAATTTCTACCTGCCTACCGATCGGGGTATACTGATTCACAAACGTAGATCCGAGAGAATCCCATCGTATATGAATAAAAACTCTCTTAAATTTCAAGCATTCAACACAAGACACCTCAGCTCAGAGGTTTGCAGACACAAACCAACCACACGCTTCAACTATATATCTGAACGGAGAGACCCGAGGAGAAAAATACTTCTTGTAAGACATTGACATGAGCAACAAATCAGTCGTCTGCTGATAGTCGAAGCGAAAGATACAATTCACTTCTGCTTGAGGATTAACTTAAAAAAAAAAAAAATAAAAGAGTTAGCGATTAATAATCGATTGTCTCTTGTTCAGTGTGCCATATGAGTTATTAAAAAAAAACATTTTGTAGTTTTACAAAAAGTGATGGACAGCTAAAGTGCATATTCAGTAGTGCTAACGAACTGAAATAAAAAAAAACTGAAAATTAAAATTTGTGAGTGAATTTTGTGAATAAAGTTTTATAACCCACTACAACACCCAACGGATTAATCTCTATTATCACCAAACGGAACACCAATCTTTCATAAAAAGGTAAGCAAAAATGGATATCACCTTGTCGCGACTTAAGTCAAAAACGCCTTCGGCAACAAACTTGATTTGTCAGTTTATTCAAAGAAGCAGACAAAAGAGTTGATGTGCGAACTTGATTTTCGGTTATTAATTTTTGTTGTGTACATTCCGCGATCAAAACGCGAATAATTTATTGAGAAGCCAATCGTTTTAAATATTATTAATTTGTGCCGTATTCGTACATCCATACATCATGGCGCGGAATTTGTCAGTCTGGGATTTTGTTTTCAAAACGCCAAAACACATCAATAATGTCACTTCTAAGAAATCGTAAAAAAAAAGAAGATCTCCGCCGACGAACTGGTATTACATAAATTTTTTTTTGTCGCGAAAAACAGCACAATAGCACAGTTATTCAGAATGACTTTTTAAGATTTTTTTTATGCGGGAAAATTGTATTTTTATTATCCTTGGTCGGGCTTCCTAATTCGGTTCGTTTACCTGAATGTGAGATTGTGCGCGCGACCACGAATCCTTGACAGTTTAAAAAAAAATTTATTGCCCCTCATATTATTGAGCCGATGACACTTTTTGTCGAACAAAAATTATATTGCTAAACGTTCCGCCCCCTTACTAAGGGTTGCATAATGTGTTCCTTTTTTTTGCGATCGTAAAATTAAAAAAAAAATCGTTTCGGTGAGATTTGCGCGTTGTAAAAAATTGTTAAATATGTGTCGGGGTATTCCTTGAATATTGTGTAAGATAAGAAAAAAAAAACGTGTTCGGTTCCTAGAAGGATGTTTTTTTTTGCATTGTCGTAAAAAAATGAGACGCATATTTTTTGATTTCTCTTCCAAGAAAATGACAAAATTCTCTAACGCAGTTTTTTTTCTTTTCACCATTTTTAGATGAACCAAACATGCAAAGTATGTGGCGAACCTGCCGCCGGTTTTCATTTCGGAGCGTTCACATGTGAAGGATGCAAGGTAATTATCAATTTATAATCATTTTTTACCCCTTACAAAAAAATTATGCAACTTCCTTAAAAAGCAGTAAACTAACGTAATTTTTTTTTTTTTATCTCCAGTCCTTCTTTGGTCGATCATACAACAATCTTTCATCGATCAGTGAATGCAAAAATCATGGAAAATGCGTTATCGACAAGAAGAATCGCACCACATGCAAAGCCTGCAGATTGCGCAAATGCTACACCGTTGGCATGTCAAAGGGTGGATCTCGCTATGGCCGTCGTTCAAATTGGTTCAAAATCCACTGCCTTCTGCAAGAACAACAGCAACAAGCAGCAGAAGCCGCCGGTAAAGCTGGACACGGTTTCAATGGAGATATGAATTCAGCTGCAGCTGCTGCTGCCGTCGCTGCTGCACAAGCCCCATCACTCGCCTCACATATGGGCATGTTGGGATACCCTGGCTACCTACCCGATATGATGTCCAACCCGGATGCATTCAAGAGCTCATTCCATAGTCAGTTTTTGTCACGTCATCCCGATGCTGCTATCGCTGCTGCCGCCGCCGCTGATTACCATCAACACCAACAAATGCAACAACACCAGCAATCCGCATCATCGCCAGCAGCTGCTGCTGCGGCCGCGATGCCATTTTTCATGATGAACTCATTGCCAATCTCATCACGATCTGCATTCCAATTGCCACCACATCTACTATTCCCCGGTGCTGCTGGTGGACCAGCTGGTTATCACGCTTCCGAAGCCTACCATCGTGCCGAGGAACTCTTCAAACACCGACAATCTGTTGATTCTTTGTCAGAGGGATCGAACCGTTGGAACGAAAGTTGCAGTCCCGAAGCTAGAACCGAAGAAATGCGCTCTCCAGCTGCTAGATATTCACCAAAATCATTGACCACCGAAGACATTCGCGAAAGTAGTCCGCAAAGATCAATGACCCATTCACCACCACAAATGAGCAGAACTCCAGAAATCCACCAAAGTACTACCCCCATTGATGCTGGATCACCAATCCCACCATGCTCCCCAGCAGTCGCCGTCGATGTCACCACCTCACCTGGATCATCCCCACGATCCATTCACCACCAAGAAACCACCTACCACCCAAAGATGCAATCAGAATCACCACTCTCCGTCTGCTCGTTGGTTGACCAAGAACAAGACAGTCCTATGGATCTATCGATGAAAACCCAAAGTAGTCGATCTGTGTCAAGGACCGCCGCCGCCCCCGAAGTGGTACCCGCCGATAACCAAAGCCTAATCTCTGGCGGTGAAAGTGATATCCAAAGTGAGTCCAGTGAGGAGGAGATTCGCCTAGCTCAGTCGATTTCCCGCAGAAAATTCTACCACCTAAGCGAAAATGAGTCGGACGCCTCTTCAGACGCCGCCGAAAGTGTTAAGCGACAAAAACTTGGCGAACAAGCATACAACTACAGTACAAGTGGTGCCAGTATGAACTCGACTAGTCTAAGGGGCATTTTCGTGTGTGTTTGATTGAGGAATAATTATTTTTTTTTTGGAAAATTTAGTTTTAGCGTAGCCATGATTTAAATTGAATTGTAAATAATTTTATTGAATTTTTGAAAAGTTCGTATCTTGGATTGTATATATTTAAAACAAAAAATTAAAAAAAATTGTACAAGAATTCTTTAAATTAGTAGTTGTAAGGAACCGCGTTAAGTTTTAAGATAAAGTATATAATTAGCCGAAAATAAAGTTAAATTAATAAGAGTATAAAAAAATTATCTGTTTTCTGTTGCGGATGAAGTGGGGTCTTATTTGAAATTCATTAGCATTTGATATGTTAAGGCTTGATATGTACATCTGTTTGAAGTCTGAGAACTCATATACACAAAATGGGTAGCTTTGTGAATAGAAATACTTGCAGCAATTTCAAGAAATCTATTTAAAACTTTTTTTCTTCTAAATGCCGTCGGCAATTTCAGATTTGGGTTCTACTACTTTGAAGCAGCAGATAGAGTGCTGATTGATTCAATTTATGGTTTTAATTGATGACGTGGTAGAGAAATTGGCTAATATGAGAACATCATTCCAAAAGTGTATTAGCAGAGACTCTGATCGTGGAACATTTTTGGTGTGTTTTTTTGCACTATCAATCTTTTTACGAAAGTTAGCATATTGTTCACAAATTTTGTGGTATGAACACCCATGGACACGTAAATAGCACAAACTCTATTGAAAATTGTTTTGTACTTTTTTTACCATATAATTGAAATAAATCCTACTTTTGCGGGTGTTACTGTTTACCCCTATCGTGCTGTACATTTCCGGTGAAAAAACGTACCGTTATCATTCCGATGCTTTGACACTTGTTGATTTTATCGTGCGGAGTGATTATTGTGGTTGGACGTATAATTAGCACAAATTGCATATATACAATTACTTGGTGAATTATTTAAAATTTTCATCTGTTTTTTTTTTTTTTTAATTTAATTAAAATTACTTTGTGAGTTGTCTAAGTGTCAGAATGGGAAAATGCGTATATTGCACTCCAGAGAAAAGAAAAATTATATACGGTTTGTACAAAAATGAGTCTAATTTATTTAAATGTAAACAAAAAATGAGAACCGAAACCAAGGAAAACTATTATCAACATGGATAAAGCCTCTATCCGAAAATGCAAGAAAGATCCATTCAAGAAATCTCGGCTAATTGGAAACGAAATTAACGAAGAATTTAATGCAAACGTATCGAGCCGTTTAGTCAGAAGAAGATTAAATGAAGCTCAGCTATTTGTGTCGAGTGAGCAGAACGAAACTACTCTTGTCAAACAAAAAATATTCGAAGGCGCTTTACCTTTGCAAGAGCCCATCAAAATAAAGACCTAATATTCTGGAAAAAAGTGGTATGGAGTGACGAAACTAAGGTAATTAGGATTGGGCCAGATGGCAGAACAGTTGTTCACCGTCCTAAATGCCAAGCTTTGAATCCCAGATACACTCAAAAAAATTAAGCATGGTGAAGGCAATATAATGTCCTGGGGTGCTTTTTCCTGGTATGGAGTAGGACTGCTCGTAAAAATAAGTGAAAAAATGGTCAAATTTCATTACATTAATACAAGAAGGGCCAAAAGAGATCACCTATTGGAAGATGCTCTTATTTTTGCAAATGGGCGCCAATGTCAAAGCTGTTTTGACATTTGTGGACTAGACAGATGAAGAATACAAGTGAACAAGCCATGGAGCGATACACTTCCCAAGAACGCAGAATAATCGTGTCTATTTTTTGCGCAACAATTCGTCTGTAGTGTTGGTGCAGCGCGAATTCCGTCGCCGATTCACTGGTCGTCCGATACCGATTGCGAAAACACTGCGCCGTTTGGCCACCAACCTTGAAGGGTTAAGGGTCACACGAGACGTTGCCAAGAGTGGTTGGCCCCGCAGTGCCTGTTGTGCCGAGACTATCGCCGCTGTTGCGGAGGATGTCGAGCTGTCGCCGGAAACATCGACCACGGCGCCTCGCAACTGGCTATCAGCCGGTCGTCCCTAAGGCGAATTTTGGTCAAGGACTTGCGCACGTACAAAGTCCAGTCCGTGCATCAGCTGCTGCCTGTCGACCGCCAAACGCGTGTAAACTACGCCCAAGCCATCCTCAATCTCGAGGACGAAGTGGACGATTTTTTGACCAAAATCATAATGAGCGATAAGGTCATTTCCATTTCAGCGGGTACGTGAACTAGCAAAACTATCGCTTCTGGGGCATCGAAAATCTACGAGTAATGCTAAAAGTTACGCTGGAGGAGTCATCGGGCAGTTTATTTTTGAGAACGCTGCTAGTTAAACGACAACAGTGGACGGTGCGCCCTATAGGGCCATGTTAACCGAGTTTTTTCTGCCGAAATTGGACGAATTAGGGCTGGAGGACATGTGGTTCCAACAGGACGGAGCAACGGCACACACTGCGCGAGCCACAACCGATATTCTAAAGAGCAAAACAACATTGGATGACTTCTTTTGGACCACCTTGTATATTAAAAAAAACACGATGGAGTCCTATACTTTTGATTCTATGCCAGTTAATTGGATATTCATGCAGGATAATGATCCCAGGTACTCGCCAAAATAGGCAAAGATTGGTTCTCGAATGAAAATATTCATGTTTTGGATTAGCCATCACAGAGTCCCGAACTCCCGACCTTAACCCAATTGAAAATTTGTGGAATGACGTTAAGGTACAAATTGGGCAGCAAAACTTTGAAAATATGGATGAACTCTGGGATGGCATAAGGAAAGCTTGGTATTCTATCCCAAGAGAAAGATGTCAGAAGCTTGTTGAAAGTATGGGGCGGAGATGTGGGGCAGTTATAGAAAATTCGGGCTATAGTACAAAATACTGAAAAGGTAGGGCAGTTATAGAAAATTCAGGCTATAATACAAAATACTGAAAAGGTAGAACTGAAACAGAAAAATTTTCAAATATATTTTAAATATTTTTTAATTTATGTTCAGAAATCAAGTTCTGTGCTATTTCTGTGTCCAGACAAATTTCTTATTCATTATATTCTTATCTTCCAATTTTTTTCTATGCACAGTACCACAAATGTTTTAAAGTTAATTACATTCACTATTAATAATGTTTTGAAATAAAATTAAGTTCATTATTGTTTTTGAAATTTTACTTAATTTAATTACGTCTTCATTCTGTTAAGTAGGTTAGCGCTATTTGTGTGCCCATGACTGTAGATTTACATTAAAAAAATATTTTTTAAGAATATAACGTCAGACTCCCCGGAATATAGCTCTTATCGTATGAGGAGACTAAGGACGGTAAATCATCATATATATGAATTTTGTTTACACCCAATATGTTTATTTTATCAAATTGTCCGATATACAATTACGGATATGTGAATTGATAAGATTAGAGTCAACCAGTGGGAGAATTAGTATTCCCCACTTCCAATAATTTTTATTTTTATGAAATGTTTTGTGTCATTGCCAATCAATGGAGCCGTATTTTAAAAATCATTGTCTCACATTATAATCTTTTTGCTTAACTGAGTATGGTAAAAAAATAATGTAATGCCTTAAATTTGACGTAAACATTCAAGATTGTGCCACGTGAGAAGATACTTGAAGAAAATCGGTTGGAATCCATCAAAGAGAGAGCCGATTAAATTGCAAAACAAAACGTTTTTATACCCTATCCCATAGGGGGGTATATTAGTTTTGATACTTAGTTTGTAACATAGAGAAATAATTTTGCTACATATACCTCAAAGTATATGGATCGACTCAGAATCGCTAGCTGAGTCGAATTAGCCATGTCTGTCTGTCCGTCCGTCCGTCCGTGTGTCCGTCCGTCCGTCTGTCTGTTCGTCACCGATTTTTGGGCCTTAAATTTTGAGCTAGGATAATGAAATTTGGTATATAGGATCCTTGTGCGAGTCACCAGAACAAGTGTAAAAATTTTTGAAATCCGCCCACTGCCACGCCCCTTTTTCAGAAAAACTTATTTTTTGGCCAAACCGTA
Organism: Rhingia campestris; assembly: GCA_932526625.1. Lineage (NCBI taxonomy): Eukaryota > Metazoa > Arthropoda > Insecta > Diptera > Syrphidae > Rhingia > Rhingia campestris. Next base: position 98,674,669 of record OW052184.1, read on the forward strand.
AGGAATTTCAAAAAAGTGTCTGAGCAGAATATTTAGACAATCCTAATATCTATATTTCGTTCATACAAAGTTTTTTGCCACGCCCACTTTTTGGGGGCGTTTTTAGTAAAAAACGCTTTTTGTCCAAATTTTAAAACTTTCGAAAAAAATTTTGATGCAAATACTTCCGCAATGGTAATATAAACATTTTGTCCATAGATCATTTTCACCTACGCCCACATTTTGGGGGCGTTTTCTTACAAAAACCATTTGTGTACCCCATCCCAAGGCATTAGCAATAGAAATACGTTGTTTTTTGTCGAACCACAAAAGATTTTGAGAAACTGTCTGAGCAATATATTGTGACAATGTCATTTTCTGTATTTCATCGCCATAAAGCCTATATTTTGAGGATATTAATTTAAAGGATGGGATAGGGTATTCAACGATCCGCATAGCGGATTGTAGCCTCTCATATGTTTTTATTTTGAAAATGTTAATTACATTGGGTGTTAATTTTAACGTGTAATACATTTTTTTAAATAAATCACACAAATATTTACATTTTTGCGCAAACTTGTATTTACTTGAATGATCAATTCACGACATTTGTTTAAGGTCAGGCATATGACCACCTCGACTCCTCTGAACGGACTTCATACGATCTGTCAAATTTGTTTCCACTTCGTCGACTTGGTCTACACCGAAGACACGCTCAATATGTTTCTCGCAATCGTCTTAACTTTTTTCGGCATATATAGAAAAAAGTTGGCTGGTGTCAGAGGGGGCCAATTACAGGACCCTGTACAATGGAGTTTCGTGGCACAAGCGCATGTTCGAATTTCTGGAATTACCATTATTGCTGATTTTGAGCTTGATATAGGATATCTTATAATTTTAATAGAAAATATAGATTTTTAATTAGAAAACATATTTTTTCATTGATTCATAGAGTATACAGGTTGGGGTTATGTATCGAATAGCACATCTGAGAAATGGCCGCCACGTCTTTACTAGCAAGTGCGTACTCTTTTATTGAAATTTTCTATGAATGTTTCGTATGAATGTGAGTGAATTTCATTAATACGTTGCCCAATTGTTTCTTTCAAGGCATTGGTGGTCGTGGGCTTGTTTGCATAGACCTTTGACTTCAAAACCCCAAAGTCAAATGGCGTTGAATCGCAAGATCTGGATGGCGAATTCTGATCCCTAAAACGACTGATAAAACGAATAGGAAAACGGTGCCCTTGCTCTACATCGCTATTTTGATCAGCAGATTTATTTTCCAGAATCCGGAATTAGATTCCACACTCAGGGGATAATGATGCAACAAGTTCAAGATATCCTCTGAAAAATACCAGTTTCGGAAGCACTGGCTCTGAAGTTTTATTACTTCATATGCCCATATTGTAAGTGTCGATCTATCATCGACTCGCTCACTCGATCGTGTCGATAACTTTTGGTTTTGGTATTGTGTAAGAGCATCGACTATAGCTTTGATGAAAAAAAAATCGCAAAATTGGAAGTAGCCAACAGATGTTTTGTATCCTTTTGAACTGCGGAGTAATAGTGTATGTTTTAGAAAATTGTTCATGTGTTTTTTAAACTTTGAAGTCAATCGTAAGAATTATATGTGTTACCAATATTGTCTGACTGATATTTGCGTACTGTGTTTAACAATAATTCAATCAAATGAGTGTGAAAAGTGAGAATTGGAATTCCATATCCATTTCACCACTAGTCATGATTTTCATGTTTTGAAAATTCATATTTCACAAGGTGAAATGTTTCAATTGCTTTTGATATGATCGATCATCGATTACTAATCGAAACTCATAATAAGTACCTTTAATGTAGACGAAGATCGGTCTCAGCGCAAAAATATATAATGGAGGTTATCTTTCCTAAATGCTGGATGCATTTACTTCGGTTGTTTTTTGTCTGTTGTCTTCATATTGTAAATATTCCCAGTTTTAAGTAGTACATAAGGAACGATAGCGTGAATTCATAGACTGTATGCCATTATGTATATGACCCTATCAGAAAGTGAAGTAAATTTTACAAAAAGCGTCGAATGTCAATTGGTTTTTTTAGATGAAAAAATAGTCAGAGCATGATGAAAAAAACATATGAGAAGGCCATCTTCTCATCTCTCTGTCCCATGTTAGCCTTAAAATTAATATTCCCAAAATGTGGGATTTATGGCGATGAAAAATTTAAAAAAAAAAACGTTTTCTCAACATATTGTTCAGACAGATTATCAAAATCTTTTATGGTTCGACAGAAAACAACGTTTTTCTACTGCATATACTATGGAGTAGGGTATACAAATGGTTTTTGTAAGAAAACGCCTCCAAAAATCCGCGTGGGTTAAAATGATATAAGGACGAAATGTTTCTATTAATGTTTTTGCATCGAATGTTTTTTTCAAATTTCCTAAAAAAATTAACCAAAACCGTGGCAAAAAATGTAATATAGATGCAATATAGATATTACGAATGTCTAAATATCTTGTTCACAAACTTTTTATATTTTTCTAAGCTTCTTCGGACAGAAAGTCCATATACCAAATTTCATCACTCTAGCTTAAAATTTAAGGCCTAAAAATCGTTGACACACAGACGAACGGACAGACAGACATGTCTAGATCGACTCAGCGATTCTGAATCGATCCATGTACTTTGAAGTATATCTATCTAAACGAATGTACCACTACGGTATAGGGCATAAAAAATATAATGCCAAGCATTAAAAGCTGTTTATTCAGCTGTATGGAAGATTCTTCTTCTGATGATCTTCTTGTAATTACAATTCAAGGCCTTTTGCTAATTTGAGTTTGGATGGTGAACAATCATTTTTAGATTCAAGCTCCACTATATTCTGCAGTTTTATTTATTCAAACCGTTTCTTGTGACAAAGGTAAAAACTTCAAAAGGCAATACGGAGGTATTTGATTACCACAGCAGTGTGGGATTCGGACACCAGTAAAAAAAACACCTCCCTTGTCAATCTACTTACAAGTAATGTAGTTCGATACTTCAACTAGGCTAGACCGATCAAGTCGTTTTTTTTCAATAGAAATACGCGTGTGGCAAGTAGCCTCCCACTGAAGGCTTGGCTAGTAGTGCCAGAAAACGGCGGCAGTTATTTATTTAAAAAAAAATTGTAAAACGTCTTCTGCACTTAGTCTCCCCTTTATAAACTTTCAATTCTCAATTCTGAAATAAGAAAAATAAAGGGTGCCCCATAGTTCACTCAAATTTGAATTTTGCGCCTTTTAATAGTACTATGTTGCCAACGAAAAAAAATCAAAATGTGACAGCTGACAGTTCGAGGTTAATTAAAATGGAGAGCTATACAAAAGAACAACGCATATTCATTGTTGAGCAATATTTTAAAAAAAATAATGAAGATTTGTCAGCTACAGTCCGCAATCTTCGTATAAAATATGGCCGTCATAGTGAATTAAAGCCATCAACTGTAAAGAGAATAATTAATAAATTTAGGGATACTGGATCAATTAGTGATATTAGACACTCTGGATGTTCTGTCACAAGTCCTGTCACATCAAAACAGTTCGCGAGAGTGTTGCTGACAGTCCAGGAACATTGATTTGCCATCGTAGTCAAGAATTGGGCATTTCGAGAAGGTCTGTTCAGCGAATTCTAACGAAAAACTTGAAACTTCATGCTTATAAAGTTCAATTGACTTAAGAACTGAAGACTACTGACCATGCAGCGCGAAGAGAGTTCTTTGAATAGATTTTGGAACAAGAACCAGTGGATGCTGATTATACCCTGTGCCATAGGGGTATATTAGTTTTGATACATAGTTTGTAACATAGAGAAATAATTTAGCTAGATATACCTCAAAGTATATGGATCTAGTCGATTTATCCATGTCTGTCCGTCCGTTCGTACGTCACCTCACCAGTTTTTGGGCCTTAAATTTTAAGCTAGAATTATGAAATTTGGCACACGTGCTCTTTGTTGCTCCCAGCAGAAAAAGTGTAAACATTTTTGATATCCGCCCACGGCCACGCACCCTTTTTAGAAAAACGTAGTCTCTGGCCAATCCGTAAGGATTTTAAAAAAAGTATCTGAGCAATATATTAAGAGAATCAAAATATCTTTCTTTCGTCTATATAAAGTTTTTTGCCACTCGCACTTTTTGGGGGCGTTTTTAGTAAAAAACGTTTTTCGCTACATTTGTAAAATATTTGAAAAAAGCTTTTGATGCAAGATCATTGGTAATGAAAATATACACTTTTTGGGGGCGTGATATTACAAAAACCGTTTGTATACCCTACCCCAGAGCACAATGCAGGAGAAAAACGATGTTTTTTGTCAAATAACAAAAGATTCTGATAAACTGTTTGAACAATATGTTGTGACAATGTCATTTTCTATGTTATTGGCCCATAAAGCCCACTTTTGGAGATATTAATTTTAAGGATGGGATGGGATAAGGTATTCAACGATTCGCACAGCGGATTGTAGCCTTCTTATATGTTTTTTTGTACAAAATCATCTTCAGTGATGAAACTCTTTTTCATCTTGATGGCTTCGTTAATAGCCAAAATTATCGCATTTGGCGTTCAGAAACACACGAGTAATTTTTGAGACTTGTGCATCCACGACGCTTGACTGTTTGGTGCAGATTTTGGGCTGGAGGCATTTTGGGACGATTCTTCGTCGAAAATGCGGCTGGTCAGACAGTAACAAATAATGGTGTTCGTTATCGTGACATGATAACCGAGTTTTTATTGCTTAAATTACAAGATATGTATGTGACGAACATGTGATTTCAAAAAGATCGTGCCACATGCCACACAGCCAGAGAAACAATTCAATTACTGCATGATTTATTTCCAAATCGAGTAATCGGCCATTTTTGCCATTAGAATTGGACACCCAGATCTTGCGACCTAACGCCATTGGACTTTTTTCTTTGGATTTATTTTTTTTAAGTCAATGTTCTATGCAAACAAGCCCACGACCAACGCAACGTATTGAAAGAGGAAATTGGGCGGTGTATTAATAAAATTCAGACAAATTTATATTTTATAATTTTTATTAAAATTATTTCAATAAGGAATACGTACTTGCCATCAAAGCTATGGCGGCCATTTATCCGATGTGCCATTCCATATATAACCTTAATCTGTGTACTCTTTGAATCAATCAAAAATTTAAGCTATCTAATTCAAAATCTCTATTTTCTATGAAAGTTACATTTTAAGTGTTTTTTGGGGACATCCTTTAGTTCAGACAGTACCCATTCTTAACCACATTTTGAAAAAAGCAAGCAAATGCTTTTGTTATACATAGTCATACAGATAACAAAATTTCCCAAAAACGTGTATGAATGCGCTAATCTCAAAAACTGCTAAACGGATTTCGATGTGGTTTTCACTGTTTGATCTACATTTCCCTGTGAATGCGATAGTGTATTAAAAATTGTCCTATCACTAACAGAAGCATTCGAGGACTCAGAAATAAAAAAATCAAATTGTACCCGGGCGAAATCGGTCTGGGTTGCTAGTAATTATATAATTGATGCTTCTATTTAGATTTAAAGTTTTGTGATGGAATGATGGCAAAATAATTTAATAAAAGACAATAATACGATGAGCTAAGGCTATTTACATGAAGGACGTCGTTCTCTATGTAGTGGGGCAAATCGCCAACGTTAGTTTCTCCCACCTCCCATTATTGCGTTTTTTTTTCCTATTTTCTTACATGATGTTTTGTATTATTCACTAAGACCTATGTATATTATTTATTTCCAGGACTATTGAACATATTGTGCAATGCCCTCCAAGCTTCGTATTCTCCATATCAAGAGTTCCTGTATCTACAATTATTGATCCTCAAAACGGAAGTAAGTACAATTTTCAATTATTAACTTCTTTTCAATATTAGGCAAATATTTTTTTAAACAATAAAAAATGATATACACTAGTCGGCATAAGTATTTTGACGAAACCTTTTTGTGACTATTGAGACTAACTTTGCTTGGTATCGTTAAAACAACGGTGCAAAAATGATGCGCGAAACAAAGAATCTATTTTTAGCTCTATGCATGCCAAATTTTGTATTGTTTACCTTTTGCATTCTCTTTCTGCTGATAAGAACGCATGCAGACAAAGAATTTTTACGTGGCATAAGTATTTTGACGGAAACTTTGTGTAAATATTTTAACAGTTTTGAGCACGTGATAACCAAAAAACTTGTGTAGTTAACTTTAATTTACATTAAACGTTGATAACAAAATAAAAATTTATTAAAATTTATTAAAAACCATGGGTAAAACGGCTGAGTTGAGTTTGGTTGTCAGATCTTCAATGGTAGCGAAGTTTAACGCTGGAACGGCAGTAAAAGACATAGCAAGTGAGTTTAATGTGTCGCGTCAAACTGTGCACTATCAAATCAATAAGTTTAAAAAGCATAATGACATCACAAACCTAATGAGATCAGGTGCTAAGCGCAAAACAACGCCCACTGAAGACCGAACCCTTCTACGGGAATTTAAAAGAAATATATTCCTGAAGCCTCAAACTGCTGCAAATCAATGGAATTTGACGGCAACGAATCCAATCAGTGAGCGCACTGTCCGACGACGTTTAATGGAAGGAGATTTTAAAACATTTAAAGCTAAGGACGTGCCGTACATATCAAAGGTAAACAAGCTTAAAAGACTGTCTTTCGCAAAGGAATATCTGCACAAGCCAAAGGAGTACTGGAGAAGCGTTCTATGGACAGATGAAAGCTCCTTTGAGTATAACTCATCAAAAAACAAATTTTACGTTAGATTGCCAAAGGTAGAAAGGCAAAAAAGACGCCCCGTTTGTCAAAAAGTGAGCCATGGTGGAGGCTCTGTCATGTTCTGGGGATGTGTTGCGTATAATGGCCTGGGTGAATTGGTTCCTATCACCGGCTCGATGAACCAAGGTCAATATTTAAGAACCCTAAATGATAATGCCTTTCCTTCCGGAGGTAGGCTTATTGGTGAATCATTTATCCTGCAACAGGACAATGCCCCATGCCACAAAGCCCGGATGATAACTAAATTTTTGAAGGATGTTGGTGTTGCCACTTTGGACTGGCCACCTCAAAGTCCAGATTTAAATATAATAGAAAACGTCTGGTCTCTTTTGAAACGCAAAAGAACAGTTTCTTTAAATAAAACCAGAGAGGAGACGATTTCTGAGGTCACTTCCCTTTGGGAAGAGATATCGCCAAAGGAGGTTATATATTTTACTAAATTCTTCTTTATTTATTTACTTTTGTTAAGTTTAAAATGTTTTTTCTTAGAGTTATATACTTGTCAAAATACTTATGCCAACACACGAAATTACAAATTAATTTATATCTTTTTTGACTTCTATGAAAAAATATTTGTTTGCCTATTTTTAAGTTTGTATTAGTTATATATAAAAATGAAAAAATAAACATGAATTCTTGTCAAGCCATTTAGAAGTTAAACTCAAAAATGCACGATTTTTATTTCGTCAAAATACTTATGCCGACTAGTGTAAGTCTTGCCCTTGCGCAATATTTAGGATATTATTGTTGCCATATTGCATTTTTTTTTAAATCGTATTTTTTAACCACCCTATTTCAAGTATTGTTGCTTTTTTCCAATCTTCAAAAATATCAAAAAAAAAAAAAAAAACAACAATAAATGAACACAAAAAAATTGTATCTTCCAATTTACGCAAAAGAGAGCACGAATCGATTACCTAACCTTTTTTATTGCCCCAATAAAAGTTGGCCCTTTATTTTATTGTCGAGTAGAAATTATATTACTAAACGTTCCGCCCCCTTACTATAGATTGCATAATGTGTCATATAATGTTTTTTTCGCAATCGTAAAAAAAAATGTTTCCGTGAGATTTGCGTATTGTAAAAAATGAAAAATATGTCTAGGGATATTCCTTGAATAGAGTTTGTCCAAAAAAATGCAGAATACGTAATCAATTCTTAGAAGGACGTATTTCACGAAAAAAGGTTTTACAAAAAACGATCACAAAACGTCTTGAAAGGTTGCTTTTATTTTTAATATGTTTTTTTTTTATTTTCACGCCTTTTTCGGTTTGCTAATTTATTTTTAATTAGTATTTTAATTTGTCAATAGAGACGACTTGTGAATAAAATAATCATCATTTGATAGAACATTGATTACTGTTAGAAGTTACTTTCTCTGTGCTAAATATGGGTTGGGTTCGATTTGCCGATTTTTAAAATGTCATTTGGCAATAAAACCGACTGATCTAAATGTCGACTTTAATAAAGTCGATTTTGAAAATATAGTCTAGTAAAAGCTCGAAGGTGCGCCGCACGCATGTGAACATCATTCACTTTGGCACTGTGGATCAAAGTCGACATTTTTGCCGACAACTTTTCAATCGACATTTTAATCGTCTGGATTTTAAACTGTCAACTTTTTTTTTGTCGATCAAACTTCAGTTGACATTTTTAACAGTCGATGAAGTTTATATTTGTTAAGTCGACATTTTTTTGTCGACTATAATATGCTTCGCGCTAAATATATTTTACACTCATCCTACTCTTTCTACTCTTTTTTGAGAACAAAAATGCAAAAATGACTGCGGGCCTTGAATACTGTTTAAATATTTGAAGTAAGTCCTCGAATCATACACACTTAAGCTTTAACTCAGAAGTTGTATTTTATTAAACTTTATTCCACACTCATGGAGACGTGTCAGGGTAGTTGTTATACCAAAGGCAGACAGACGTGGACATGAATCTGCAAAAGATTTTAGGCCCATCAGCCTTGCTTCCTTTATACTAAAGACCCTGGAGCGGATCCTTGACATCCATGTGCGAAGCATTATTAATGAATCACCGCTATCCACATCACAACACGCATATCTCAAAGGCAGATCGACTGAAACCGCTCTCCATGAGGTGATTGGGACCATCGAAAAGTCCCTCTACTACAAAGAGTACACCCAAGCCACTTTCCTTGATATAGAAGGGGCTTTCAATAATGTACAAACTGACAGCATACTAGAAGCCCTCACCGTAACTGGTGTAGAGGAGCATTTTAGCCAATGGATTATATCCATGCTAAGGTCTAGAATCATTCAATCAACACTAGGCAACAGCAGCTTAACGCGATATGCTGACAGAGGTACACCACAGGGCGGTGTGATATCTCCTCTGCTGTGGCTTATTGTTATGAACAAACTGTTAGTCCGACTTGATCGGGATAGGATTAAGGCAGTGGCATACGCGGACGACGTGGTGATCCTAGTGTCAGGAAAGTTTCTTTCAGTGATTAGCGAAATCATGGAGTACGCTCTGGGTTCTGTGAGCACGTAGGCTACAAGCTGTGGCCTGGGTGTTAATCCGAGCAAAACGGAAATGATGCTTTTCACCACGAAGACCAAAATACCAGCCTTTAACCTCCCTCGACTTAATGGACAAGCGCTCTCACTCTCATCCAATGCCAAATATCTAGGGACTATCCTAGATACTAAGCTTGTTTGGAAAACCAACATAGAACAAAGGGTCAAGAAAGAATGTATAGCTTTCTATGCCTGTAGAAAAACATTCGGCAAAAGATGGGGCCTACAACCAAAGATGACACTTTGGATGGACACTGCTGTTGTTCGGCCGATACTCACCTATGGGGCACTAGTCTGGTGGCCTTCTGTGAGTAAAGGGTATATCATTGTCAAACTTAAGAGGGTACAAAGAACTGCTTGTATCGGCACAACTGGGGCCATGAGATCTTGTCCCACTGATGCCTTAACGGTTCTTCTCCACCTTCTCCCTCTAGATATCCATATCAAAGATATTGCAATGTGTAGTGCAGTCAGGCTCAAAGAATCTGGCTGCTGGTTCAATAAGCCCTATGGGCACAGCAATATCCTTGATTCATTGCCAGCAGGTCTAGCTGACCATCATACCGACTACATGATACCCAAACTGAACTTCCACAATCACTTCACCGCTGGCTTTCCAACTAGAGAGGATTGGAAAAACGCATTGGTTGAAAAAGATTTTGACACACTTATTTACACCGACGGCTCCAAAATGGCTAGCGGAGTGGGCGCAGGTGTCTACTCGGACACACTAAAAATAAAAAAAATCGTTTCGCCTCCCTGATTCCTCCAGCGTATTCCAAGCGGAATTGTTGGCTATTAGGGAGGCATGTCACGCGATTAAACACGATAGTACTCCCAAACAAAATATCGCTATTTTTGTCGACAGTCAAGCCGCTATTAAGGCGATTATTTCGGTATCGACGTCATCAAAACTAGCACTTCAATGCCAAAACGAACTGGCCTCCATTGGGAGGCTGATGCCCTAGCCAGGTTGGGCTCGTCCCTTCCCAGCTCACGTGCAATCGGCATTCTCACTCCTTTAAAAACTATCATGAATAATATCAACACACACTCTCTTAAAACAGCTGAACATAGGTGGCGTAACCTCAGTGGGTGCGCCATTTCGAAAGATATGTGGCCTCGCTACAACAAGACTAAAACACGGGACCTCTTAAGCAGATCACTTAAGGAAGTCTCCAGGGTGATAGCAATTACCACTGGACACTGGCCCATCGGTGACCATGCTGTTAGAATGGGTATACCCCACAACACCAACTGTCGCAGTTGCAAGGAGGTGGGGGAGAAGGAAACTTTAACTCACTTTCTGTGCAAATGCCCGGCTCTGACAAGAGCAAGACAACGAACCCTAGGCAAACCTTTCTTTGACAATATCCGCGACCTCTCTGATAAACACATCAAAGAACTGATCGCCTTCCTTAATGCCACTGGTTGGTTTTATTACACGCCAACTAACAACAAGTCATAACATATAACCGCACGAGTTTTTGGCATCAAAACGGCGCACCTCAGCGCTAATTGTGTTTCGTCTTGTACGAACAGCCAATCTAACTAACTAACTAAGCTTTAACTCAAATTATTGTCTTGGCTAATCAGACCTTTTATTCAAAATGTTGTTACCATAATTCACACAAAATTTAAATTTTGCGCCATTAATTCGTACTGTGTTGCCAACTTAAAAAAGGATAATTATGTGACAGCTGACAGTTCGGGGTTAATAAAAATGGAGCGCTTTACGAAAGAACAACGCATTTTCATTGTAAAGCAATATTTTATTGCTATTTTGATGGTTTTAAGATGATGAAAATGCCGTTCTGCTACCAACAGCATAATTAGCTCAAAATTAGACACTTGGACCAAGCAAATGAAGAAGGAAATTTCCAATACACATATTTCTAAAATTGTTTTTTTTAAAGATCGTAGATATTTAATAAGATATTTTCAGTCTTCGATAGGTTTCCAGTTTTATATTCTAATATTTTGCTATCATTCAATATGTTTCAAGACTACTGCTTCATACTTTATAGACGAAGAACTGCATAAGGTCCTAAAAGTGTGTGGGAGAGAGAGAGAGGCGGACATTTCCCTAAAGTAAAGTGTTCTCTATATTTGCACACTTCGGTTGGGGTTTGACAAGGAGATAGGCTCGTATGTTATTCTTTTTTATCAACATTATCCACCTTGAACTTGATGTTCTTAGAATTTTGGCAAAATAATATCGGAGAGTTTTTGGAAACCTTAAAAGTTGTCCCACCCTGGTCTTTATATTCTTCAATTGAGCGAGACAGAGAAAGTTAGGTGCATCCTCTTCGTTTTGAGCAGTCTCTGCAGATATCGTCATCCTTGAGTTTATGTTTAATTGAATGGACCTAGGTAAGGTTAGAGTGGCTGCCAGCGATTCGCCAGCACACCTAGACATCCTTTAGGTCCATTGTGATACCACGTGGATATTGTGCATTCTCCTTGTTACCTGTAACAAAACCAATCTGAGCTATTACTGAAACGGAAGAGACTTCTTACTTCCGTGTTTGTCAAATAGTACAGATTTTGAAAGAAGCCATTACCCAGGTGAAGATTCCTTTTATTTGATAGAGCCGGGCAGTTGGAAAGAAGATTACGTATTGTTTCTTCTTCCTCTTTGTCCATGCAGAAGTCGTTCGACAGTGCCCAGTGAAAATACCTATGGTGGAGCTAATGTATGATCTAGCGAGCGAGATCAGTTCCTTGAATCTTTTTAAATCCAGCTTTGGCCAAATTTGTTTTGTTATATATGACTCATCGTGCTGAGAATTGATTTGATGTTAGTATACTGCTGCGCTAGTAGACTTTTGCACATAGCGATAGGAATACAAAGTGCACCAGTATCTGGTACGACTAGTAATTTAGTTCCATGTCTGCCGAGTTCATCAGCCTTACCTGGAATGTCACTATGCAAAGCAAAGGTGAATGTTAAACTGCTCTGTCATCTTTTGAAGAGATAAGCGGCAATCTAGGGTTGTCTTTGATTTTGATGACACTGATTCCAGGGATTTGATGGCCGCTTTACTGCCCGAGGAGATGCTAAAAAATTAAAATTTTGCCGATAAAGGCTCGTTAGTACCCAGGGCCTAGATTTCTTATAACCATTCAAGTTCGCGTGTGTACTTCTTGCACGTTTGCGGGACCTTCTGTTTTTCCACCGACTCTGAACGGCTAAGTTGAGATAAGTAAGCTTTTCTGGACAACTGATACCACTCGGATGATTTGTCAGATCATCACGAGAGGAGGGCCACTGAAAAATCATTAAGGTGTTGCTAGGGCTGAAAATCGAACCCAGACCTTCTGCCCGGCAGTTCATCGTACTAACCACCGCGCCACTGAGCATGCCCGAGAAGATGCTACTAAATATAATCAGCGTCAGCCCTATCGAGGTATCCGTCGGAGTGGATAATTTTCCGCAACACATACCTTGTCGGGCGTTCAAATTTAATTTTATATATGTATCATCGGAAAAAAATACTACATAAATGCGACGGCTTTACTTTACTACAATTCGTAAATAAATTCCGCTATAGAATTTGTGTCGGAGGAAATCGGCAAAAATGCACTTAGCTGTCAAAAATTTTCACGAAAAATGCTCTTCAACGCAATTCGCCGGGATGCGTTACAAAATTTCGGATAAATATTCCAAACAGCTTTTCGGAGGATGCCTCGAAGCAAAAATCCTGCGAATCGTAAAAAAATCGGAGAATTTTCCGCTCCGATGGGTACCTCGATAGCGCTGAATATCCTTGAATGAAACTAACCAACCTAAAAAATTATACAGCGTACAAGTTGTCAGTTACATCTCCTGTCACATTTTTTCCTGAGCTTCCCTGATATGTCATATATGGTCAATCAGTTCAGCCATATATTCGATTTCATTCGGATCTTGTGCTCCACACGTTCTCTTAAATTCTATAAGGATGGTTGTAAATCCAGTTCTTTCCTGTTTTCGGCTATTTGCCGTCTTTATATTTGTGATTATGAATTCAAGAATTTTACTATTTTCGGAACAGTGCAAAACTACCTGGGATTGCAGTAACAAATACTTCTTGTTTGGTATTGCTATCATTGATGATACGTAACCGTATAGACCACTTCAGTGATTGCCACGACCTCAGCCTTGAATAAGTGTTATAATCAGGAATTGGATTGTTCTGTTTGTTAATTTTATAGCCCTCTTTGTAGATACGAATAGTTCTCCGCATTATCGTTACCGAAGGTTGTGAAAGGGACATGTTCAAGCCTTGTATCCTCGTTTTTAGTTTTATTTTTATAATTTGATTGAACTTCCAGTTCTGCAGTCCATCTTTGTAGACAGAATATACATCCGACTGAACTGTTCTTAGCCATTCTTCTTTATACTAAAAAAGCGGCTTTCTTCCCTTTGCTCAATGACAAGTGCATGTCTACACCTGCACCGATGGCTTTAAGGCCGCATTGTTATATAAGGGTCCAGTTATAGCTTTCATTGAAAAGCCTCTTTGGATATTTTATTTCACTTTGATCGGCTTCTTTATAAATTGAATTGGCGAGTAGGTGTTAAAACGAATTTAAAAAAAAAATGATCCAAAAATATTTTAAATTTAAACATTCGTAGAAAATAATTTTTTTCTTTTTCCATTACAATGATTTATTATTCTGAAGTATTGTTTGTCATTTCACCAAAAAAAAACATTCGTTCTAATGATGTGCGTCACTTCTTCGTTTGTTCTAATCTGTCACTAGTCTTTTGTATGATCTACCCTAACCTCATGTATCATTCATCCCCCACTGTTATGACAGAATGACAGAATTGTCCAATGATTGATAAAACTGATTTCACAAGTAAAATGTCAGTTCCATCAAGTTTTGTGTTCCAATTATGATTTATAATGATAGCTATAACTGGACCCTAAGCATTTTAAGTGAAACTTCTTGGTTGTCTTGCAAGTCTATTCGTTGTTGTATGTTATTTATGAGAGCACGTGCTAATTTCTGTATGATTAAAAAAAAATCATCTCACATAGCATACAAGACATGCTTGACAGGTAGCTAAACAACAAGAGTCGATTTTTATATCCAAGGCAAAATTTTGTTTTGTTTTTTTTTTTTCGAACAAATGTGCATGAAATATTGCTAGTACTTGTAGCATTTTGAGATTGTTTTAGAAAATTACACTACAAACAAAATTTAGCACTCGTTAGATAGTTAGATGTTAGATTGATCTAAACGTTTAGTTTTGATCTCATTTAGTGCAAATGCAAAGGCCTTTCTACAATCCCCACGTTTATAAGTGGTTTTTGCAGCTATACTGTCATGTATTCAATGACAAATGATTTATGAAATGCTTAAATGGCGTTACAGCAATGAAATGTCACGCTGTCTGCCTGCGGTATATACCATATAAATTACATTTAACAAAAGTGCATAACCCTGCTTCCTCTACCATTAGGATTTTGATTCAACTAAGTCGAAACGCGTTCGTATATCTTTTCTTAATTTGTTACCAAGATTCTAAAATAATTAAAACTCAATCGTATTCTTTCCAAATGGCAACGACCAAAGTGAATTCATAACATAAATTCAATCCTATTCAAATTAATTGGTAACAACAAAAAAAGCGCCACATTTGTGCGCGTGAATAAATCAACGACAGAAATTATTTTTTTTTTAGTTCATCCAACGTATTAATCAGTGTCATCATCAAATGAGAAGAAACTTCATGAAAGAAAATTGAATACCACTAGCATCAATTTGTTCAATAGGAAAGCCTACGGCACTAAATTTATTTATTTTCTCTGATTTATTCAGAGAAACAGATGAAAGAGTTGTGATGCGAACTGAACTTTTATCAATATGAGGAGAAAATAAACAAATGTGTCATGCTTAGCGATACCGTTGACACAATGCCTGTATATTTGACTTGTGATTCACTATTCTATTATAATGTAAATTCTAGGTTTTTATTAATAGATCGCCACCACCGATCGGCTATAGATTTATCATTGATTTTATTTTAGATTCAGTAGGGTTAAACTTTGCAAAATATGCTTTGAATGACTTTCTTACGTCAACTGACCAGTGCTAAAATCATGCTAACAGGATTAAATTCTATTTTCGATTGCATTCTATAAATATATCGAAAATAAATTGTTTTCAACTAAAACAAAAGCATCTGCAGCTGCTCTTCATTTATTTTATTAATTGCTCGTTGATTTAATGTGATTGTCATTGTATACAAATATAATTAAAATCATATTAATGGGAAACACGCTTAACCAACCAGTTGTTAAACTTCTTTCAGTTGATCACAGAAAACACCGTTTTCTATTAGTTTATTCTTAATCTGACTGATACCTGTTTGTAATTACTAGAAATATGCAGGAAAACTTTATAAAAAGTAATCAACCAATTGAACTTATGTTTTGCCGTGGTCATTTTAATAAATGACGGTGGTCATTTTAATAAAGTCCAGCTTGATAAGGCCTGGTTTTTTAGTCTAGAGTTAGAACTAATCTACAGTTAACTCACCAAAGTTAGTGGGTTAACTTGATATTAAATTGAATGAAAGACATGTGTGTTGAGGTAACTCCAGGTTAATCTTGGAACTAGGATGACCTCGCATTGAAAAACTGGTTCTAAGAGAAACTTCCAAAGCCGAATGATAAACTTTAGATAGGTACATATGAAGCAAGAAAATGCAACAATTTTTGTTTTTAACTTTTCACATACATCGATCGGTATTCATATTTCCCGAATGGATTGCATTGCAATTTAGATTGGCGAGCTTTACTTAATGCACCTTTAGCTAAATAAGACTTTTATATTGCTTGGGGTCAGTTCAACTCAGTTGACACGACTTGTCTTTGCTTTTGTATGTAATTATGTTTCTTAAAAGGTTACGTATTGTCTTAATCCTCACAGATCCGTCCTGCTTTTTCCCCTTTTTTTTCTGAAAATCCGATGTCCACCCTTAATCCTTTTTCTTAAAATCACTTTTTCAAGTCCCAGCTTAAAAGCATTTTGTTCAAGTCCCACGTCATTAGCTGCTGCGTGTCCAAGAAGCCCTCATTCTTGGCTGCGAGCATCCTTCGCTATTCTTAGTCTAGCAGGGGTTTTCTAGTTTATTGGAGGAAAAGAAGCAAAACCTTGGCTTGTTGACAATGTCACCACTGATCTTGCACATTAGAACCTGACGATATTAATCGTGTCATTGAGATATTTAAAAAGGCCTTGCGATTGCAGTCTTTTGTCATTGAATTTTCTTACATATTTTCCATGTTTTCATAACCGCATTCTCACCGTGTCTGCAACAAGTAAATGTTGTAAGTCAATATTAGCAACTCGGAAATTTCGAACATCTAGAAAAATTGAAAGATGCGTGATATTCTCCATAAATTTTGATTGACCGTTTGTGGTTCCGAATACCGCAATGTGCTGGCTATATATAGTTTCTTTCCATTTTGCAACGTCCGAGATGAACTTGGATCTCAACCAAACATCCTCCAATTAGCCAGGCCCCTAGATTATTGGTTGTTGAATGAAACGGTTTTATATAATTGGGCCAAACTAAGAAAAACGTCAAAATATCGCATGCCTGTTATTGGAACTTACGCTAACCTCACCATGAATGAGAAATTTACGTACGACCCAGTCGTGCACCCACCACTCGTTTATTTTTTGAGCGTCATTTTATTCGGAATCTTTCTTTACTTTGTCCGAAGTCTGGCTGGTAATCGAAGGCTTCGAGCATACGTTTTTGTTTTTTGTTGTTTTGTCCTGGAAGGGTATAATCCTTTATGGATACTCTGTGGCACGTGCTACGAGTTATGCCAGACCCCATGCTAGAACATGTATACGTGGCTAAAACACACGCTACAGATCTTCCATTATATTTGCCATGAAGCTGTTGGCAAATTCCAAGGCTTCATTTGGCGGTAGCATATACGTTATGAGACTTGCCTAGACTTATGTCCTGCCTATTTCGCTTTCAATTGCGTTTCTCGGAGCTTCATACTTTCGGCATTCCAGCAGCATTTGCTCGCCATTTTGGACTGAACCATCACAATGACCACAGAATGGGTCATCAGCAAGTATATAGGTATTCCCGGAAGCGTCCGTGAACCGTTAGGAATTGTGACAGATAGAAATTTACTTCACCGTGTCTCCTTTTCCACTCTTCGGTGTTCGGCAGTAGTTTGTGCGTCCATCTTCCGTTTGGTGTTGTGTTCCATTGGGTTTGCCATTCCATTTCTGTGGCTTTTTTAATGTCTCTGTATTTTCGTTGTTATATGTTAACGCTGAGATTTTTACCTCCAGCCCGATAGGCATTCTCCCCACTATTCAACTTATTGCATCCTTAGATGCAGTTCTGTTTCTGTATGCACAGCATACTCTCAGAGATGCTCTTCTGTGCACAGAGTTTATCCTTCTCATGTGGCCGAGGCCAATATGGAGGATTGATTTGCTTATGGTTACCACCAGATTTCTTATTTGCTGACTTTGTCCTCCAATATTCGGTATAAGCCTTAGTATTCCTGCAACTACTCGGCTGGCTTTCTAAGTGTAGGTGTCTATTCGCTCTACATGTCCTAGCCATCGTAAGCGTCCAAATGCGGAGTTTTTTCTGGACCAGGTCTATATTGATGCACAGCTGGTAAAATTCTTGGTTGGATCTTCGTCTCCATAGCCCATTAACCAAAGATGCATTCGCTTTTGATACGGACCATGCTTCAGCGCCGTGAAGCAGAACTGATGTTGTGTAGCAGTGTTTTCCTACAATTCTGCTTAAGATCTCTTCAGCTAATTTTTTTTTTACTTTTAAATTCA
The DNA here is from genome assembly GCA_932526625.1 of Rhingia campestris. NCBI lineage: Eukaryota > Metazoa > Arthropoda > Insecta > Diptera > Syrphidae > Rhingia > Rhingia campestris. The sequence goes on from OW052184.1 coordinate 98,692,856, forward strand.
TTTTTATTGTTTCTTCAAATATTAACTTATACAAGCTAAAAATACTTTAGTCGAACTCATCATTGGCAGTTCTGTTAATCGAACGTAATGGCCTTTAGTGGGCACTTCAAGCCTATCTCTGAAATTTGATTTAATGTCTTCTGAATCTTGGTATTGAATTCACCTAGTATCACTCATAAGTATTGTGAATGAAATAATCCTTAGTGAAGGAATCGTTATCCTCCATCAAAGCGTGAGTGCATAGAGGCTTTTTGCCGATGGTCACAATGCTTTTGGTGATGTCCTCGAATCATAAGATGTGCTTAAGTAGCCAGTAGTCTAAAACACGTACTGTCGTCAATATCACCTTTTTATATCCCCATTTACCAAATCCACCCTTTTGTATTTCATGGATGGATGTAATGTCTACTTTGTAGCAGTATAGGGCATTTCCTAGTTGTTCGCCTGCACGTTTTTACATTACAGGTGCAGATATGATCGTCGTCAGTACTTTTTCGTTATTTTTTCATTTAGATAAGCCAGCCCTACTGAAGGCATACACGAAGTGGCATTGATTGTAAACATGTTTAGTTTGGTTCTGGATTTAAGCTGGATGTATCGCTCCAGTGGCGCGATGGTTAGTGCGATGAACTGCCGCGCAGGAGGTCTGGGTTCGATTCCCAGCCGTAGCAACACCTAAAAGATTTTTCACTGGCCCTCCTCTCGTGATGATCTGACAAATCATCCGAGTAGTATCAATTGTCAAGAATAGCTTATCTCAACTTAGCCGTTCGGAGTCGGCATAAAACAGGAGGTCCCACCATCGTGCAAGAAGAACACACGCACACATGAATGGTTGTGAGAAAGCTAGGCCCTGGGTACTAACGAGCCTGTTGCGCCAAAAATTTGTATTTTTTTTTTGTATCGCTCCACCATTCTTCTTCTTGAGTCATGTTGATGAGGCAGTCGTAGTCAATGGAGATCACTACTGGTCTATGTGATCTTCATGACTCAGTACTACGATTTGAGATCATTGGAGATAACATAGAACAGTGGTGATCTCCAATTACTGTAACTGCCTTGTCAACATGATTTATTCGGATAAATTGTAATTGGATTTCCTTCTAAGGTGACTCCACTTAATGTCGCACAAATAGCCAAACAACTTAGTGTTTGAAATCGAAGTTAGGTAACCACATTAAGTCTGTGTTTTATGTTTTAAGTGACTTTGACTAGGTTCGTCTTGCCCAGATCTCATTTTTATCTTCTTTAAAAATGTTACTATCCACACTTCGTGCTGTAAGATTGTCTAAGGTTTTTCCTATCATAGTGAATCTTAAACGTTCCATTCCGCTTAAAAGCAATATTTCCATGCTGAATTTGCTAAAACAAACTCTGTAACCATTCAATAATTCTGCAATTCCTCCATCGCAAAATCCATAAACTTCACTTTCAAAAATCTCCCTCGTCTATGCAAACTCGAGACAATTCCTCGCAATTACTTTCAACACAATTCACTGCCACCGAGCGCAGACACAACGAGACAACGATTTAAGCGTTCGGCATGAAATCACTTAAAAATCATCTTCATCGTCGCATTTCAACTCTTGATTGCAGAAGTTCACAACCATCCATCTCAGCGCTGTTTGATCCATAACATTTGCAATAAAAGACGAAGTAGCAAAAGGCCACAAAGAAGAGCAGCTCAGCGATCGCGCGCAGATCAGTTGCTTTTGCACTCGGATGCATGCACACCAACCGATGATGGCGGTGGCTAAACGTGCCTTGATGTTACGCAAATAAAATGCTCCATACCAATCTACGTACCCTCGTACACAAAGCACCTTAACGCGCTATCTCAGCCAAGAGCTCACCATTCGGCCTGTGTGTAATGCATCAAGTGCACGACCATGATTTCGTTATTTATCACGCGTAAAAGTCGCACCAATAACTTGTGCTAAAGTGCCTGGCGATGTCACATAATCCTCGGTTTGGCTGGATCTTGGAATAAACCCCAAGCAGCTTGAATAAGAAGGCAGCGAATGGATGACCATCAAAATGTGTGTGTGCATGTCTTCAAGACGGACGTCTGTGGTTATTTGCTTCATTTAAATTTAAATTGTGTGATTGAAGGAAATCAGTGTGCAAAAGCAGTAAGCAGCAGCAATAGCAGTAGAAAACAGCAGCAGCGTTTCGCATTACACGCTGAAATCTAATTCTGATTTGGAGAGTCTGGTGACAGGCGATTAAGTAGTCTTCTTACTACTGCTGTTGCATATGAATTGGAATTGGAATAAACTTGAAGCAATCTAAACAGGAACCCTTTTGCTTAATATGGCAACTTAATTAGCATTTGCGATCTGAGAAGTTGTCAGGCACTTAAGCTCGCTATGATGATCTTAATAAAAAGATGTAATACATCGATTTGTGTATCTGCGGCTGCATCTCTAAATGTGTTTTCTATTTTTTTTTTAAGTGGAACTATTAAACTTCAGGAATGTCATGTACTCTGCACGGGTGCATATCGGATTGAGTTATATAAACACAAGACTTAGTCGATTAGTTTCCGTGAATTCCTTGTGTCAGCTTAGTTTTAAGTTGTGGATAGGTCGGTTAACATTTGAAGTTTATGTGGCTAAACCTAGGTTTAGTCATAAACACTGCTACAAGGAACATTTGGAACCAATTAATCAAGAGAAAATATTTTCAAATTTTTTTTATAACGAGTAGGATATCTGCTGGTTGCTTTTTTGAATCGCAAGATAAGATGTTCATTCAAGTTTGTGACTTAAAATCACGGTCTTTTCGAGTTCTGTTAGCTGCAATAGCTTACATTCATCAAAACCGGTTATTTTCAGAAAATAACTGGTTATGGCAATGATGATTGGAAACAAAATTATCAAGCCCAGTGGCGCTGAGCCCGATGACTTTGAAAAGTCAATCGCCCACGCTCTTTTGGAGCTGGAAATGAACTCTGAATTGAAGCCACAGTTGAGGGATCTTCACATTACCCGTGCTAGGAAAAATGAATTCAACAACAAGAAGGCTGTCATCATCTACGTTCCAATTCCAAAGCAGAAGGCTTTCCAAAAGATCCAAATTCGTTTGGTTCGTGAGATGGAGAAGAAATTCTCCGGCAAACATGTCGTCTTCATTGGTGAGCGTAAGATCTTACCTAAGCCAACCAGGAAATCAAGGAATCCATTGAAGCAGAAGAGGCCACGTTCCCGCACTCTCACATCGGTGTACGATGCCATTCTTGAAGATTTGGTATTCCCCGCCGAGATCGTTGGCAAGCGCATCCGCGTCAAGCTCGATGGCACCCAACTGATCAAGGTGCACTTGGACAATAATCAACAAGCCACCAACCATTGAACATAAAGTTGATACCTTCACCTCCGTGTACAAGAAATTGACTGGACGAGATGTCACTTTCGAGTCCCCAGACAACTACTTGTAAATGTATTTTTAAAAGAATAGATTGCTTCTAACATCTACTTCGAAAAAGGAATAAAAAGATTCAAATGGTGCCCTTATATCAAATAATGAAAGAACACATATGGACATAACATTTTTGTCTGAACTTTATTCCAGGTGTAGTTCACATGCTAATTTTAAGTATTCGATGTCGTTCATATGACAAACGATTACTCGGAGCCAATTATTCTCCAGTTTTATACACTTGTCGCCCGGAACCTTGGCGATTTCGCTCTCGATATTATTAATGAGCTTAGCATACTTACTTAAGTAGCACTGTAGTCCGGAATGAACCTGGGCCTCAACCAACATGCCTCTCCAATTACCACGGTCCTAAACTAACTGCCTCCAGCAGCGCACTCCAAGTTGGTTGAGGTCAGTTTCTACTTCGGCGCCCCACTAAGGGCGAGGTCTTCATCTACTGCGTTCGACTACGTCTAGCGAGCCGGAGTACTGAAGTCCATTTGTTTTACATGTCCAAGCCAACTTAAACGTTCAATGCAGAGTTTTTTTTTTTACTAGGGGCATTCCGCTGTACAGCTCGTATAGTTCTTGGTTGAATCTTTGGCCCGTCAAAACAAACGGGACCAAAGATGTTTCTCTCATCTTCATCCACTTTTGATACGGTCCATGATTCAGCGCCGTAGAGAAGGACGTGGATGATCAGAGTCTTATATAGGATCTCCTTAGAAGTTCGAGTGAGGACTTTATTACTGAATTGCCTACTTAGTCTGAGGAAACAGCGATTGACAAGATTTCTGACGAGATGTTGTTGTCAGTGTTAATAGAGGAGCAGGGGTAGACAAAGTCTTGTACTACCTCAAATGTCCAACTCGTCGATGTTATGTGTCCTTTCGAGCACATACTTAGTCTTACCCTCATTTACTGCTAAACCCATTTTTGCCGCTTCTTTCTCTATACTAGCAAACGTAGCTATGACATCACGATGAGTCCTCCCAATAATGTCAGTATTGTCGGCGTATGTTAGTAGTCGCACCGATTGTTGGAAGATTGTGCCTCTGGTGTTGGCCCGGGAGTTTTGCACAATCTTCTGAAGAATCAAATTAAAGAAGGCACATGACACTCCATCACCTTGCCTAAATCGCTTTTTGGTATCGAATGTGTTGGTGAGTTCGTTTCCGACCCTGATGTAACTCGAGAATTCTCCATTGTCATCCTGCACAGACGGACGAGTTTGTGCTGTGTACCAAAACTATACAAGGCTCTGTATAGTTCGTCGTATGCGGCTTTGTAGGTATCGTATCGATTTGGAATTTTAGGGTTTTTTTCCGGGATCTGCCGAAGTGTGAAGTTTTAATCAACTGTGACTTTCCTGGCCTATCTTCACTAGAGTGGTTAGTTTTTTTCAAACGTAGCTCGTTATTCAACGTTTTGAAGTAGACAGATCAAAACAATTTTTTAATGGTTGTAAAACATAATTGTGACGTATCTATTAAAAAAAAACGTCCGAAATCGCCATCCTTTTGATTGTTTTTTTTTTTTTTTTTAATTCTGACCTGCCTAAGCAGTAATATACACATCGACCTAAAAGATCTATTGTGCTTGCCGTCAGATGTTTTTTAGGTTAGTAGCGCTTCTATTTTCCTAATGTAGCTGATAATACTTTTAGCCGAAGATTTCCTCAGTTCTTCGGGACTTAAAAATTCCCTGAAGGCTGCTCGGCTGTTTCGTCTTCTTCTAGACATAGTCTGCACTCCGTTGAGTCGACTAGACGCATTTTATTTAGGTGATATCGCAGACCGTGATGACCAGTTAGGTAGCCTACTAAGTTTTTGATATCGTGCCTGCGAAGATTTAGTATCATATTGGCATCTGATTTGAAGGGCCGAATAGCTCTTTTGGCCTGTCTTAGGCCTGGGATGTTTCCCCAGTATGAAAAACATTTGTTTTGTTCCCAGTTTTTTATGACCAGATTTATGGCTGATTTGGGGATTGCACAAAAGGGTTCAGGTCCAATGAAGAGGGTTTCCGAACCTTTTCTGGCTAGTTTATCAGCTTTTTCGTTACCTTCAATTCCCTTATGTCCGGGGACCCACCATAGTCTGATTTTGTTTTTGGAACTGAGTGTTTGGAAGGAGTTGAAGCAGTGTAGTACTTATTTGGAGTCAATGATATGTGAGCTAAGGGCTTTTATAGCTGCTTGACTGTCCGTGATTATATGGATGTTTGCGCCTTTAATACCTGAGTTGTGTATTAGGTTTGCGCATTCTTTTATGGCATGGAGCTCAGCTTGGAATACACTAGGTTTTTTTTTCCATAGGTATTGAAATGTTTTTATTTGGTCCTTGTATGCCAGCTCCTACTCCTGAGTCCATTTTAGAACCATCCGTATACCACTTTAGGCCGTTTAGGCTGTTTGGTGGGTTGTTACTACACCATGCTTCTCTGGTTGTGATCTCCGTTGAGAATCTTTTGTCGAAGCATAGTGTCTTTGGTAAGCGGTCTGTAACCGCACAGATCATGTCAAGTTCTGGAAGTTCGGATAGAAGTTCAATTAGTTTAAGGTGTTCACTAATGTTTAATTCTTCCGCTTGTGTGAAACTTGCTGAGCTGCGAATTGCCACTTATTTTTATATAAATGTGGAGGGGTTTTAGTCCTATTAAGACTTCTATAGCCGCTGTGGGACAGGTACGCATAGCTCCGGTAATGCCGAGACAGACAAGCCGTTGTACCTTGTTTAATTTATTTGTAGTTGTTTTTTGGGTGACTTTGTTCCACCATACTATTGAAGCGTATGTTATAATGGGCCTGACTATGATCGTGTAGATCCAGTGTGTGGTCTTTGGAGAGATTCCCCAGGTTTTACCATACATGCTTCGGCAAGCCCAGAAAGCTTTGGTTGCTTTTTGAATTTTTTTGTTAATGTGGGAGTTCCAGCTTAGTTTTTTGTCGAGGATCACTCATGTATGTACCAATGTATGTACCATTGATTAAAATTTGGGTAATATTTAATTTCCTCCTTTTTGTAAAAGGGACTGGGGTTTATAGAAAGACTTTCTTTATTACACCAGTCTATGACTATCTTAAGGGAGTTTTGCAAACGTGTTGTAACATCGTTTGGTTCTTTGCCCTTTATTATGATGACTAGGTCATCGGCGTATCCAATTATATTGAAACCTGCATTACTTAGGTCTTGAAGTAGGTTATCGATAACCAGAGACATAGTAGGGGTGAGAGTACTCCTGTAGCTGTACCAGCAAAACCTGGTACAGCAAGATTGAGGCAACTTGTTTATTGCAAGTAAACGTAGTATACAACCTTTTACAAAAATTCTAATTTTAAAGTTTGTAAAATTAAATTAAAGAACTTATCAATTGAATTATTGTAGATCTGTTAGGGCTACAGTTTAGTTACTTTTTGACAAAAGTCTGCATCTAAGCTAAGTTAGCAGATACTTTACAGCACAATACTATATAAGTAAAGTTAAGAGTAAGTACGAAAACAGAGTAGGCATATCCATTTGGGTAAAAGTCACTCACTAAATTTCAGTAGTCCTATTGTGTTTTCATACCATTATCTAGCTGATCCGACAATTGAGCTGATCTCAACCTGGAAACCCTTGGAAAGTTAAAGAAGTGTATCCCCAAATCTCAATTTTCATTTCGGCATGTATTTTTTGCAACCCAAAGACCCGCTCATATCTTTTTACCTTTAAAATGATTTTAAGATCCGGCTTTAAAATGTTTTTTATACATGAAATATTTGAACACACTTAAAACTTAATTGACTTCTCTCATTTCGTATGCATTTCGTTTTGCAACATCTACATCCGAAGCGTGCTTGTCTGACATAACGCCGCCATATTTTCCGCCTATGGAATTATTTCCTCAAAAGTCACTAATTAACCGCTTTATTAACAAGAAATGCTAATAAGGACATTTATCACATCAAAACCTTCGCAATTTGAATATTTCTCGCGCCCTGTTACTAGTTCATTGTCATGTCACAAATTCAACACATTCGCGTGTCAAATTAGCTCCACAATTTACAATTCCGCACGGATGCAAACCAATTACAAGTTAACCACTCTTTGTTGTTCGCCCAGTTAGTGAGTTCGCCGCGGTCTTCGGTCCCTCTGCCTGTGTCAAATGCTCATGCCAAACACGAATATTGTGACAATGGTGAGAAAAAATCTCATCTCATTAGATACACCGGGCGGTGAGGTAGACCTGCTTTGATGGCGGCTGTGCGGCTCTATAACGATTCGATCTTGAGTCTAAAGCCTTTCAAGTAAAACAAAAAAGTTGTATCTTATGTATATGGGATAATGAGGTTGGCATGGTATTCTCTACCAGTGGTTAAAACGCTTTGTTTTGTAGGCGAGCAAGCGCCCGATGTCAACACCGCAATTGTTGGCACTCGCGCGCTTCTGCCCTCTGCATAATTTAATTGTTTAATTACCTGTTCCCGTTTGCTGGTGTTTTACATGCAACCAAACGTGGTGGTTAATGCAGATGACATTTCGGTTGGCTCACCATACTTAGTCATCACGATAGTGTTCCAAGGAAAGGGAAATAGGAACACGTTCGATTTGGTAGTCATCGGAGGTAGGGAAAACGAAGTAGGCCTACTTTGACTGTAATAGGTATTGATTGACAGGGATGGATTTATGGAGTGTATGTGAGGCGTCTGGGCGCCAAGAATTTGTTAATAATGTATGGAATTTGTTACACATACGATTACAAATTTTCGTGTTTAATTTTATATGTTTTTGAGGAGCAAACTGTTTTAAGTATCCCATTTGGATTATATTAGTCTTGACATTTCATATAACTGCTCAGTCTCGTAAATTGAGTCGATCTAGCCGAGTGTCCTTAAATTGTAAGCTTTGACGATGAAATGGCACAGTGCCATTAGCACATAATTGATTTTTGAACCATCTAAATTGGGAACTTGTAACCCAGGTTGCAGTCTTTACGAAAGTTCTCTGAACTGCTGGCACATCGATTGTGGTCTTTTAGTGCCCTTTATAGCTAATTAGCTTTGTTGAATTCATTATCACTGATACTGTCGATCAAGAAAGTAGTGACAACTGCCAATCTCTTCATTGCTATTAATTTTCCTATCCGGAGCATTTTCCTTAATTTCTTGCACTTTTTTCAACGAATTTTGGTAATTTTCGAAAGCACATAGGACACATACACTCACTCTTTGTAACCTTATTTGAAGGAGATATATATTAAACTGGCATTTTGCCAAATAATGGGTGATCCATTTCGAGGTTCCCTACTTTTTTAAAGAAAAAAACACAGAAAATTCAAATTTAATGGAGAATGTTTATTATCATTTGAAAGAACATTCTTTGGCATTTATTTTTTGAAGATTATGTCTATCAAATGTTGGCCGTTGCTACGTCGCAGATGGTCCATCCGTTGAGTCCAATTTTCGATCACTCGTTCGAGCATTTCGACTGGTAACTGGCGAATGACACGCGTGATGTTTTCCTCCAAGGCCTGAATCGAAGCGGGTTTGTCGGCATAAGCTTTTGACTTTACATATCCCCACAGGAAAAAGTCTAACGGTGTGATATCACACGATCTTGGTGGCCAATCGACCGGCCCAAAACGTGAAATTATGTGCTCACCGAAATGTTCTCTCAATAAGTCCATTGATTGATGCGATGTGTGGGAAGTGGCGCCGTCTTCCTGAAACCAAATGTCGCCGAGATCACGAGCTTCAATTTCAGGCATCAAATAGTCGGTTATCATGGCACGATAACGGTCGCCATTGACGGTTACGTTCGCCGAATCGACTCTGTACGGTCTTCGTGTACACTGTCAGCTACGGCCGCTATATTTTCTTCACAGCGTGCTGGACGTGGTCTATTCGGTCGAATACTATCCAATAATGAATGCTGGGTCTCAAAATGGGTGATGGTGTTGCGAATAGTACGCTCAGTAGGCCGATTATGTTGACCATAAGTTGAGCAAAGTGCACGAAACACATTCCTCACAGAACGTGAATTTTCATAATAAAGTTGAACAATTTGCAAACGTTGTTCACGCGTAAGTCTTTCCATTATGAAATGCCAAACAATACTAAACAAAAATAACATGACAGCATGACACGACTCACACGTGATCTGTCAAAAAAGGCTATTGAAAAAAGTATCTCTACTTGGATCACCCTTTACTTAAAAAGACCCTAACCTCTATTTTGCCATAAGACGAGCGTATGAGGTTGGTAAATGGAGTCGGTGTGCAGTCATTGGAAGTTCGTTACGCACTTCGTCTCAAATGGCATGACCTATCATAGTGTCAGCGTATGTACATAATATGGTAGTCCATCACGGTACTTAGATTCGTGCGATACTTAACCTCGGTCGATTATTGGCAAAGTACTATGGCGTCTGGCTAAGTCCCTTTCAAGAAAATGATCAGGCTATTGTCGCTAGCCATCGCCCTTGCAACGTGTCTTCGGATCACCTTAACAACGAAATTTTTAACTCTATTCAGCGCAGCCTAATCGTTCAGGACCTTGTTGCGATAACATTATAATTACCTACTCAGGCAGAATCGGAGACATAGCTTCCTTTTCCAATAAAAAAAAACACAATTTCAATATTCCGATATAAGAAATCTAAAGTTAAAACATATTTTGGTTGAAAAGAAATCTCTGAATATTTATCAGTAATTTTTTATCTAAATAAAAAAAAATCATGTGTGAGTTCACACGCCTTAGAAGAAAAAACTACATACCCCTGTAGAGTAGTGGGGACGCTACTAACTATAATACAAAGAGGAGACAGATAGTGTAACTATATAGAAACGCGTTTTAAATACTTTTATAGTAGTCTCTTTTTCGTTACACTATTTCGTTTCATTAAATCCAATTAACTTCGTCGCAAAAGAAGTTTTACTTCAAAAAAATATTAAGGCTATTCATGCAACGTGGTAAGTTTACAACGTAAGAAAAATTGCAAGTTTACGACGAACATTTCAAGAGCTATCCTAAAACTGCGGGCGTAAATGATGCCATAAAACACTGAATTCAATCTGATTTTAGTGATTTTTTTATTTGTAGGAATTTTTTCTCTGTTGACTATTGGTTATCAATAACTTCCTCAATTTATCGCATGTGTTTCATCAACCGATGAATGTCACAATAACATTTAAAAAGTTTACCATGTCAGTTTATTCTTGTAAAAGATTTTCCATGCAAATTTTGACAGTTCATTTACCACGTCATAAGATTACCACGTTTACAACGTTTACGACGACTTCCAGACGTTGCATGAATACCTACCCCTATTGTAAATTGTTTGGATAAATAAAAAAAATCGCGCGTGAGTTTACACGCGGTAGAAGTGAAATTGTACTCTGCTTAATTTCTCTCTCTGTTAACCATCTCCATAGTTTATTCATTTCATTCGAGATGCGTTGAACTGACATATTGACAATTAATAGACTCAATTTGTGAAAAATGTGTGTTTGATTTGTTTTTAACCTTGTTCTTCCGCACAAACTCGGTTAAAGAATTTCAACTATTTTTTTTACCTAAAAAAGGAGAGCCCTCGCCTACAAAACGGGTTTTATGAAAGTTAAACTCATCCCATTATTTTACAATAACCAATAACACGCGGTGTTCCTAAGCGTTCCCATATCTAAGTAAAGGGTGATCCAAGTAGAGATACTTTTTTCAATAGCCTTTTCTGACAGTGCACGTGTGAGTCATGTCATGCTGTCATGTTATTTTTGTTTAGTATTGTTTGGCATTTCATAATGGAAAGACTTACGCGTGAACAACGTTTGCAAATTGTTCAACTTTATTATGAAAATTCACGTTCTGTGAGGAATGTGTTTCGTGCACTTCGCTCAACTTATGGTCAACATAATCGGCCTACTGAGCGTACTATTCGCAACACCATCACCCATTTTGAGACCCAGCATTCATTATTGGATAATATTCGACCGAATAGACCACGTCCAGCACGCTGTGAAGAAAATATAGCGGCCGTAGCTGAGAGTGTAAAACTATGCCGGTGCGAACGTAACCGTCAATGGCGACCGTTATCGTGCCATGATAACCGACTATTTGATGCCTGAAGCTCGTGATCTCGGCGACATTTGGTTTCAGCAAGACGGCGCCACTTCCACTTCCCACACATCGCATCTATCAATGGACTTATTGAGAGAACATTTCGGTGAGCACATAATTTCACGTTTTGGTCCGGTCGATTGGCCACCAAGATCGTGTGATATCACACCGTTAGACTTTTTCCTGTGGGGATATGTAAAGTCAAAAGCTTGTGCCGACAAACCCGCTTCGATTCAGGCCTTGGAGGAAAACATCACGCGTGTCATTCGCCAGTTACCAGTCGAAATGCTCGAACGAGTGATCGAAAATTGGACTCAACGGATGGACCATCTGCGACGTAGCAACGGCCAACATTTGATAGACATAATCTTCAAAAAATAAATGCCAAAGAATGTTCTTTCAAATGATAATAAACATTCTCCATTAAATTTGAATTTTCTGTGTTTTTTTCTTTAAAAAAGTAGGGAACCTCGAAATGGATCACCCATTACTAACCGTGACCGACGACCGATATTTTGTTTGATCCCTTTTTCGTTTCATTAAATAAAATTCACAACTTCTCAAAGGAAGTTTCACTTTAAAAAGACACTCACACAAATATCGCCTTAGTCCTTCTACAAGATCTCCAATGTGAAGCAAAAAATCCACCTTTCGGTAAGACTCCCAAATATCGATAAAACCGTCAACCATTCAAAAGGCAATATCATTACACCCGAATCAGACCAAATACCAATCTTCATCTTGCAGCCTCTCTTGTCCAATCTGCCCTTTTCAAAGTATCGCAATTTGTATTTAGGCGTTCCCGATATCTAGCATCTCGTTTTAAAAATGTGATGAAAAACACAGTTCTTCCTGAAGGCAATATTTCAGTTCCAAGCATACATCTTCATTATCACTAATCACATACACATCTAAAACTCAATCAAATCCTACCTGTTTGGATTCAAGCTTCAATTACAAACTCCAGACGTCAGACACACACCTTCGCTAAAACACATTTATGACACCAAAATCAGCTGCCATTTTAACATTCAGAGGGAAATAAGCATTTATGCCACCTACATGTTACCAAATGTCGCATCCATATATGTAGCAACTCTTGTTTGATTCCTTACGGCAATAGATATTGCTTTCCTGAAGTCACCGATGAGTTTCATAATTTGACCTTGCTCACACACAATCCCACGTACTCAAATGTATTTATTGACAGACAACACAGACAACTCTTGATGCATAAAGGTGCACCACCGTTCTTTCTCCAACTAACATGCCAACAGGAAACCATCCCTTTTTTTTGCACACCAACGTACGTGTTGCTTGAGATATGTCCATACATCCGTTCATTACACACGATCAAACAGCCACAACAACAGCCGTCCAAAAATAACAACACGCGATCACCGACATCAAGCAGGGTCGGTTGTGGTTAGTACTTGGATGGAGAACACAAAACATCTTCATCGTGATGTTTTTAGGTTTCATAAAATCCAATTCACAGTCACACCGCGACCGTCCCAAAATAAGTTTCACTTCAAAAAGTCCAAATATCAGTGAGTCATCGCTTTGCTTTAATATTTGTAAATCTATTACACGCATTATTTTTTACTCATTCCTAACTTTGCCCACATCTCTACTACAAAAGTTTCTCCTGCCGACCACAATCTATTACCCACACATGTCATGTCATGTCATTTAACAAAGTGGCACCCGCAATTGTCATCGAAATTATATATTGTTCGATTTCGGCTTTTGGTGTTCGTATTTATAGAAGTTTTCTGTGATAAATAGAGAAGCTAATTAGTGAAATGGTGAGTTTAATTGTTTCTGCTTGTTCTAATAACATAATTATTCAGTAATTTCGCAAAAGTAGGCTGTGAATTCACTTGCAATTGTGAAAATATTTTCGATTTGTTGTGCTTGTGAGATTTTATTTTTCAGTTCCCAAAATTTGTTCTTGTTTGTATGTTTTGTGTAAATGGGAAAAAGATATTAACTACATAATTAATTTTTACTTTCTTTCAGTGCAATTAATAAAACAAAATTGTGGTCACAATATTCATAGTGTTTCAAAACATTATCTTGTGGTGTGTGAATCAGTGCCTGCATCATTTGGGGATAAAATTTATCGCAATATGGGATCTAAAGGTACGTTTTTATTATCCCATAGAAGACCCTCTGCACTCAGTAATCGGTAAGTCTTTTTCCATCATTGCAATAAAAGTTCAGAACTTATTTATTTCTCCTAAATATAAAGGTGTAGGTACATTGAATCCCTAGTTTCAATGCAGCGGGTGAACAATGCATTTTCAGAGCATATTTTTACACCAACTCACCTCTTTCTACTTTATAAGGCACAACTAAAATCGGTCTTAAATACTGCGTTTCTACATGCGTTGAGCTTATTCGACTTTATTTAAAAACGAGCGATTAACCGAAGGCTAGAATTCGACGATTCTGGAACATTATTGTGTAGCCTAGGTGTTTTTATCTTTCACGTTTGTAAAAGTTCAAATGAGCTGTTTCCAAACTGAACATTGCTTCGCGTGGCTTCCAGTGTTAGATCGCGGTTACGGCCAACGCTTTTAAGCGAATACGCTAGTCCGCGCTAAAAAAAAATCGTGGACGATTGTTCACGCTAGCTCAAGCTAGTAAACATGAAAATCAAATGAAATTACAAGCTTGGACTAGCGTGGACTAGCGCGGACTAGCTCGGACTAGCGCGAACTTAAAAAGAGTGATCTGCGACCACGTTAGTGATTATACATACATTAGATTTACTAGTCGTAACCGCGGCCTTAGGCAACACTGGGCAACACAGCCGATGGTATACCGAATTCCGCCATCGCTTTTTAAAGCTCTAGGCGGATGCTATCATGCGGCCTTCAAGTCGATGAAAAGCTGATGCGTCTCGACTTAACATTTCCCTTGGATTTCCCATTATGTGAAAATGTGGTCTATGGTCGATCTGCCTGGTCAGAAGCCACACTGGTAAGTGTCGATAAATGTGTTACATAAAGGCCGTTCACACATTAAGAATTCAGTACAACCAGGACCACAAACTTCGTGCTTACTGCATTCCTTCTGTGCGGGCTGTTTGACCTTAAAATGTATCGACATAAATCCAGATTTTGTATCACTCAGCACTACGATCTGCTTTTGTGCAATCTATAAGTTTTTCGGACTGTCCTTCCCTGATTATGCGTCGAACCTTTTAGCATGACACAATTTTTCATGGCTTTTCTGAACTTCTTGTTGCTTATGGTTTTGTTACTCGTGAAATCATCTTCACCACAGCTAAAGTTAGTTTGCTCTCATAAGAAATGAACAACAGAGGTGTAAAAGTGTTTCTTCATTTTAAGACGTATTTTTGGCAAGAAAAGGTTGTGAAGTATCTACTCCAAAAATTATCCTTCTAAACATCAATCGCTTGTTGCAGAAAATAGAATCGAACCTCAAATTTGTTGAATTACAGTAGTCTACACTAGGACTTTTATCCAAACCAAAGAACTGAAGACTAGGTAGTTATATCCTCATTTTTCATTTTCTAAAATTGCCAACACCCTAATAAACAAGGAATTGCGAAAATTGTTTTGCATACTCGTACTAGTCATCTGTTGACCTGACTGTGTTATATTTCTTTGTCGGCTTTAACGCTTTACGATTTTTTTTTGTGACATTGAATTCTTGAAACAGAAATTAGCGAGGTTCGCGATTTTCCTTCCTCTTAAGTATGGAAGGAATATGATTTTTATTCCACTTATTGCGATTGGGATCGCTTATTATATTTTTGGAGATAAGAATCACAAACCAGACAGAATATTATGCAACCGCATGTATTCATTAGGCGTGTTCGACTTACGGTTCCATTAGAGATTTAATGACTTGCTGACTCAGCTGAGATGTTTGGAGGAACAACATTCTCCGTGGAGAAAAACTTTTGCTGTTAAAACAAACTACTTTGTAGGTTATAATAATAATGAATTACCGTCTTCAACTGTTCTTTTTCTTTAAATTTGTAGTTTTCATCATCTTAAAATTAACTTAAATGCTAAACAAATCAAAACTAACTTACTGGCCCTATGCGAGGGCTCAAATTTAACAATGACAACTTAATTCTAATGCCTTTCGGCCTATAAACCTTTAACTGTACTCCTTTAGTATAAATGACGTATCCAACCTATTTGAGTCGCAACGTATTGTAGAAAATCTCTGCTTTGTCGAGTGGGGAATCGTGTTTATTACGAATTTGTCGGAGATCTCGTATGGATCCGTAAGTGAAAGACGCCTATTCCATGTGCAAAAGTTAATTTTTAGCTTACCGATTGTGACCAACAATTTAACGCCGATTCCGAATGACAAATTTGAGAAGCTCTATAGTGGAAAAGTATAAACTTTAGGTCTTGTTAGTTTTGGCTTTTAAAGCAGGGTTTCCTCTCTAATGCGATATTTCAAAATTTGGATCTTTTTTATTAAAATCTAACAAATTCTGTATTTTTAATTTCATTCCACAACATTCATTCCTTTTCAACATTTTTGGAAAAAGCAAGCGGAGGTTCATCGCAGGACTTGAGTACTAACATGTTAGCTTTGAGACCTATCTCACATCAAGTGCCTTAGAACAAATTTTGTTAGGATATTACGGGCTCTAATTAAATAATAAATAAATATTATGCAATAGCGTCCCCATACAAGGCCTCAATCCTAGCTTCTCCATTCACTTGTGTACATGAAGTTATATTTTTGACTAAACGTCACTTTAACGTCAATTTTGAAAAGTTTTTTCTATGAAAGTAGTATACTCTTGAAAATTTGAGACAGTAAAAATACTTAAGGTGTGTTTATTTTGGGATTGGAACCAGGGATCCTTCGCCCAGCAGTCCGACTCACCAACCTCTAGGCCATTCCACCCACTAATTTTGCGTAGGTTAGGAAACAATGAGTGCACACTTAGACCAGAAAAGGTCTGTCGGCTCTCCCAATATTCGTTTGCCTAATTGAGCCATACAGAGCTGACCATAAAGCATAGGAGGTTTCTGATCGCAAACAGTCGAAACTAAGCTAAACCAGATACACAAAGTGGGATCGGACCCATTATTCTCAAGGGGGTTCGGGTAGCTGTCTTATTACGTAAAGGCTTAATTTATAGTGGAGAAATAAGAAGGTACCAGGTGCTGGAAGCATGTATAGTATGTAATCCTCTCCATAGCCGGAGATGAATTTATGTGGTGTCGCTTTATGCATCTAAATCAACACAGCCAATTCAATTCATAACATAACTCTAGATACTTTTTCGTTGCCTACAGCTTCAATCGGCTGAAAACTATTACTTTTTGGCCGGTGATCTTAACGCTAAACACGTAGCTTATCGACAGCTTAAAATTTGGAGAGATGACGATATGATTGAGTACAAACTTAGTTTGTACGCGACGGATATCCCGTCTTACCCGAAAGGGAATTCTTTCTTGAACATAGTACTTATGGACGCTAGACTAGAACTAAGAAACAACGAACACGCGCGGCACTGTGAACCAGCAATCCCAAACGAGCAATCTCTGCTGGAGGAGTTCGACCAGGTGCGTTCTTTTGGCTATCGGAGAACAAACTGGCCGTGCTTGGCCAGAGTTTTAAAGAGAGAATTACGTTGGAGCGAAATAAATCCACCGACTAACTGAAACCTGACAAACGACGAATTGATTGACATTTACTCCAGATGAATGAGGTCATCATACGTTCAATGGATCCAACTATCCCTAGGGTAGCTTTCTCTGAAAGTGCTCAGCCATCTCATTGAGAATTATTCGGCATTTGTGGGCTGATTTTGATTTAAAAGAGATGGATCCCAGGGATTTGATTACCACTTGCCTGTCACTGAAGATGTTAATATACCTCGTGGATATTGCATTACTCTTCAGCCAGGACAAAGTTTTTTTGAATTTCCGCCTGAAAAATGATACAATGATCGGGAAGGCGAAAGAGCATGTTCAGGTTAAACATCTCTGAGAAAACACTTCCACTCCCTCCAGATTCTGTTTTAGACCCATCCGTGTATATGTAAATCGAGTAATTGTCACCAATCATATCCGACTCCCATTCAAGGCGGCTGGGAATGGTTGACTTTAACTTCTGTCCAAAACTGAGTTGGGTAGTCGAAGTTTTCTGTTATGCTTAGGTGATTGAGTATCTTTGTATGTTCACCTTGAGTGGGTGTTCTTTGTGACGAGGTTCTTAGTCTTACAGCAGCAAAAGCTGCGGTCTGTTTGCCGTAAATATCTAGAGGTACTAGATGTAGGATAGATAGCATCTAGGGCTGCGGAGAAGTCTGTTCTTAGAGCTCCACTAATGCATATGTAGGCTGTTTTTCTTTCTAACATTCTATAGAAGGTTGGAGGCTATTTCTAGAGCCGTCAACCAGACTAGGACACCATACAAGAATATAGATCTATGCGAGGGGCATACCTCACATTTCTACTGGAGGTAGAATATCAAGGGTAGTGCCTCCCTCTGTCTGACAAGCTCATCCTTACGTAAAGCCAGAGAGAGATATGTGGTTGCATACCCGATTTCTTTCTATACCTTTATGTGCTTTTTAAAATGTGTATAAGGCTACGGTGGATTTCTTTACGAAGTTTGGATATTGGTTTCCCAGTTTGGTTTCTTATCCAAAATCAGAGCCAGGTACATATCTGTTTCTGCGAACTTGAGACTGATGCTATTATGTATAGCCCGCCTATACATAATGGCATCAGTCTCAAGTTCGCAGAAACAGATATTTCCTGCTAAAAAGGATCAGTTCGGTTTTTTTGAGGGTTCGCGCCAAGTCCACATTTGGCGGCCCATCTAGAGAGTGCCGACAGAATATACCAATTGCGTTAGAATAAAATGATTTAGGTAGCACTGACCACAATCATGTTATCGAAATTGTCTTGACGATACCGCTGTGAAGATCCAACTTATAAAACTTCCAAAACTATCCAACACAGTCGTATGTCTAAATATTTTGACCCAATTTTAATGAATCTTCGTTTGAGCCAGCTCTATGTATGATCACAGTGTAAGATTACGCAGATTAAGAGATCTTGATGATCTATAATAAAATACGGAGCAGTTTTTCGATTTTGATCCAAAATATCAACGCCGTTGTAGCCTGTTTTGCCACTTTTAAGGCTAGTCTTACCTTAGTTTCGTGGATACAGCTCCCTTTTCAATAAACTTTTACCAGGTTGATTGGATCCATCTTATTCAAATATCAAGAGCCGCCCATGTAAATGCAAGTCAAGCTTAAACAAAATCCAGCCCTGTGTCGAGCAAAATATATCCAAACACATATACCACCAAATGTAAGCGTTTTTGTTACAAAAATAAATCTCGGCTTGCACCCACCTTTGCCTTCTATGTCTCCGTCTCGTTTCTATACCTTTATGTGTTTCACCCAATCGAAGAAGAAGAAGAGAAGAAGCACTTTAATCGAGTGATTAAAATTCCACACCACATCCCCGATGACTTTTATATGTGTTAATATTAAGTTTATTATTTAAATCAGCACGTGTTTTCGAATTTAATATTTTAGACGAGCAGGCATGCCAAAGTGTCAAATTATACCGATGGGCCTCACAAACTATATATCTCTATGTCATCTGTGTTTGGTTTTACTTTGTCGTTAGAAGTTCTGAATTTTTAATTTTTTTTTCTTTTCTATATCTGAACACACCAATAGGCCCAGCAGTAGTAGGCTTTTATTTTATTAACCATTACGAGATCACTTATTTTTTACTGTACGCACGAAAGGCGATAAAAAAAAGAAATGGAAAGAAAGGTCTAAGGCGTATTGGAGATTTTGGAACTTTTTGGGTGTGATATGTAATGCTAATTCATTATATTTGTTTGACAATCGATATGGAGGACAATTTTATGATTTCCGTTCGTCATTGTGATTTTCGAAGGGACGTGAGTTCGTGACGCGTTGGTCTATGATTGACATGGGGAATATTAAAGTCATATTTTGAATGGTTGAAGTTGTCAAGAGGGTTCCTTGTGCAGAATATTCATTCAAACAGATATTGACATAATGGGTCGAACAAGAGAAATGCTAAAGGCGTCTAAAATGTTTTTTTTTTTTTTTTTTTTGCTAGCCAGGTTTGGAAATGTGCAGAATATTTAATGAACTTTCTGTATTTGGTGTATTCGACTTAACATGAAATTTTGGCACATACCATTTTGAATTTCTATCGGAACGTAGAACAGCGGCGCCTGAATACTTTAGGCTAATTTCTAGAGATAGATTTTGTCAGATAAGAGCTTATTTTTATAATTTAAACAATAAGCGAATTGAATATTTATAAGCAGATATTGATCACACTTTTATTGCCCACTCAATCGAAGTGGAAAATATTGCGAGCATATGCACAGCAGGGGAAGCTTTGATCTTTGTCATAAAACAGAAAGTTGTCAGTAATAAAGGCTAATTAATGGCTGCTTTTTAAGGCACCGACGGGTCTATAAACGGTTGCAACTGGATTGTATTTTGGGGCTGAACTAGCGTTTATTTTGAATTTTATTTGCCTTGGAGATGGTAATGAAAGCCAATTACATAATGTTGGTAAGACCATTAAAGGATTAGCTGGCTTCGAAATTTAACAACTTGTGGACAGGGAGGTTTTGAATAGGTTCCTTATGGAAGTGATTAGGCTTTAGCTTCGCTTATCGACTAGCTATATAAAAATAGATTTGAGATCCGAGCTATCATGTCAGTAAGATAAGAATTTCCTTCGGCGACATAAACGTCACCCAGCTCGCTTTTCTGAACCTAGAGACTGAATTTGCTTTTAATTGATTTATATAGAGCTATTAGATTTAAAATTAAACATGCTGAAGACACGGTGGTCAAGTGCTCCATTTTTAATCATTTCACTCCTTACATCACCGTATATCCTTACTACTTACTTACTTAAGTGACACTACAGTCCGAAGTGAACCTGAGCCTCAACCAATATGCCCCTCCAACTAGCCCGGTCCTTAGCTAACTGCCTCCAGTTGCGCACTCCAAGTTGGTTGAGGTCGGTTTCCACTTGTGCGCGCCACTTAAGGCGAGGTCTTCCTCTACTGCGTCCGACGTCTGGCTGGGAATAGAAGACTCTGCGAGCCGGAGTATTGGTGTCCATTCGTTCTACATGTCCTAGCCATCTTAAACGTCCAATGCGGAGTTTTTTGACCAGGGGCATGTCGCTGTACAGCTCGTATAGTTTTTGGTTGAATCTTCGTCTCCATAGCCCGTCAACGCAAACAGGACCGAAGATTTTTCGAAGAATTTTTCTCTCGAATCGACCAAGGATTTCTTCATCCGCTTTTGATACGGTCAATGCTTCAGCGCCGTAGAGCAGGACTGGGATAGTCAGGGTCTTATATAGGATCTCCTTAGTAGTTCGAGTGAGGGCTTTGCTACTAAATTGCCTTCTTAGCACGAAGAAACAGCGATGGCAAGAGTAATTCTTCGTTAGATTTCTGACGAGATGTTGTCAGAGTTAATAGCGGAGCCGAGATAGACAAAGTCCCGTACTACCTCAAACTTATATCTGTCAATGGTGACGGTCTGTCCAATTCGTCGATGTTGTGTGTCCTTTCGTGTTGACAGGATATACTTAGTCTTACCCTCTACTGCAAAACCCATTTTTGGCGCTTCCTTCTCTATACTAGCAAACGTGTCATCATTGGTAAGATGGTGATGTCATAACGTTGAGTCCTACAAATGATGTCAATATCGTCGGCTTATGCTGGTAGTTGCACCAATTTTTGGAAGACTGTGCCTCTGGTATTGGCTCGAGAGTTTTGCACAATCCTCTCAAGAATCAAATTGAAGAAGTCACATGACAGAGCATCGCTAAATCCTTCTTCTGATAGAATTCTCCATCGTCATCCTTCACAGACGGACGAGTTTGGGCGGAATACCAAAACTAGACATGGTTCTGTATAGTTCGTCTCTATAAATGCTGTCGTATGCGGCTTTCAAATCGGTGAATAGGTGGTGAGTATCGATTTGAACTTCTTGGGTTTTTTCCAGGATCTGCCGAAGTGTGAATATTTGATCAGTTATGGACTATCCTGGCATAAAACGACACTGATAAGGACCGATCAGGTTGTTGGTAAACGGTTTCAAGCTTCAAAATATTAAGGCAGATAGGATCTTTAAGGCGATTTTGAGGAGATTTATGTCTCTGTTATTGGTGCAGTTCAAGGGGTCAGCGGGAAAACCGTCATTTACGGCAGCCTTATTAAGCTTGAGTTTAGAAATTGCTATCCTCACTTCACTTAAATCGGTTGGTTGGCAGCTGTCGCTGTCGTCGCCAAAACTGAATGGTTCGTTCTGCCTGACAACGGAATGTTATTCGTCGTCGCTGTTTAAAAGTCTGCAGATGTGATTTTTCCATATCCTCAGCATTGACTATGATATTTCCTTGTTCATCTCGACAGGATTCTGTTCGAGCCTCGTATCCTTGGCTTTGACGTTTTACACTTTGGTATAAATTGCGGACATCGTTCCTGGAGTGGCACCTCTCTCTATCCTCGATCGCGCGCTTTTCTTGCTCTTTTTTCTTCTTTCTGAAAAGCCGGTGTTCTTCCCTTCTTCTTTGCCTATAGAAATGGCAGCTCTCGTCTTCACCTGCAGCTTAGCCTCGTAGGCCTCGTTCTTCGCTGTGACCATTTGTGAGCATTCCTCATCAAACCAGGGGTTTCTTGCTGGTGGTCGCGAGAAACCTAGCACATCAGTTGCGGCTGATC
The DNA here is from genome assembly GCA_932526625.1 of Rhingia campestris. NCBI lineage: Eukaryota > Metazoa > Arthropoda > Insecta > Diptera > Syrphidae > Rhingia > Rhingia campestris. The sequence goes on from OW052184.1 coordinate 98,715,144, forward strand.
TAATGGCTCTAAATGCTGGTGGTATGGTGTGAATCGAGTGGTAAAGGGATACGCGTTGCCTTGACGGGCTCTTGCGATTGCATTCATTCGACATTAAATTTTTCACTGTATTTCTGGTTTGTTGTGGCGTGGTGGATAGCCGCATTCTTAACTTGGCTGCAACAAGGTTGTGGTCCGAGTCGATGTTAGCCCCTCGGAAAGTTCGGACATCCAAAATACTGCATGCGTGCTTCTTGTGATCAATTTGGTTGACAGTTCGTTCATCTGGAGACCGCTTTGTTCCCTTATGGATATCGAGGTGAGGAAACCGTATGCTTCATATCAAAGTCAATTAGCCCAAGTCCGTTCGCAGACCTGTTGTCGTGTAGGCTGTGTTTTCCGACAATACTGATAAACTTTTCTTGTCTTCCTTCCTTTGCGTTAAAATCTCCCAGAACGATTTTTATGTCGTACTTTGGTAGTCGCTAATAGGTTTTGTCAAGGAGCTCGTAGAAGTATTCTATCGCTATATCTTATTTTACCGCCGTCGCGTCGGGCGTGAGCGCATATAAGGCTTTTATTGGCGAATTTGGCGTTACAATGCGTTCGCTAATGTCTTGGAAACATAAGACTTCTTGCCTAAGTCTGGCACTTCTAACAAACCCACATCGAATAGTCGCTGTTTCTGCTCACTGTAATACGGTACGTAGTAGATGTCACAGTTTTTCATTCACTTTTTGCCTGGCCCATCCCATCGTATGTCCTGGATGGCAGTAATGTCTGCTTTCTAGCAGTTTATGACTTCCGCTAGTTGTTCGCCTGTACCTCTCCTCTTTGATGTTCTCACATTATAGGTGCAGATACGAACGTCGTTATCCTTTTTTCGTTTAGCAGGGTCATCAACATTAAATCAGTCCTTTCCGAGGCTATGCGTTGTTTCGTATCAATGTTTTTTTGTTTTTCAATGGATGGGCAGTTACCCGAACGCGCAACACCCAATCTGGAGGGCCAGTTCCAATTTATTAGATTTTTCAGTATCCATTGCGGGATTGAGTGCTACCGTTGGCCTTTCGGTTCATCCGCCAGCATCTCTGTTCAAGGGGCCTGACTTACCCTTGAGATTCCTAAATAACCTGTTGCCCGATTACGTTACAGCGGCTCATCGAGGTTCGCTTGGAACAGCAGGCCGGGTATCCCGTTGCATTCTGATCAGGCTGTTTATAGTGTTGCTGTTCTCTTCTTATTATCAACACTCGCACTTATCGTTTAGCAAGTCAAATCCGGGTGGATGAGACCTGTACCCTATGGTTACCACTTGGACGTAAAAATCAGAGTTGCAACCACTGGGCTTGCCAAGTTAAAGCCAATCAGAGTCTACCCTCGTTCTACAACATCCAACCATCGACCATTTTCGTCGACTTGTCTGTTATTATAATGGACCTATTTTTAATGTCCACATATTATAATAATAAACCATGATATGTGATGATTTAAAGGTGCCAACTGTCAGGCTTAAAAAGCTCAAAAGGTTAAGTGAATTTTCCTCTTTTACGAAAAATAAATATCTTCCACTCCCATATATTAAAAAAATCACGCTTATTCATAGCTCACCTCGATACTACCATTCAAGATTGTTAGTCACAAATTCCTTTTCGTTCTTTAACCGCTCCCATCACTTCCTGCTGTCGACTTACATTCACATCATACCTCAAAATATCAACTCAATTAAATAACCCTTAGCGTCGTGTTTGGCCAAAAGGGATTCTTTATGCAATATTTGTCGCCAGAACGGAAACCATTTGGCGAATACAAAAAAAAACAAAAAAAAATCAGCTCGTATGAAGATTCGCAAAACCTTAACGACAGATAATAAAGGATTGTGCCTAGCCACGAATATGTGTAATGGCAGACGAACAACCACTACCTGTTATACCTGCCAACAGTAATAGTATCAATAAAACGATGCAAACGAGCCCTCAACATATCGCCAGTTCGATAAAATATGCAAACACATCGTTTTTTTTCATTACACATTTGCTTTTGTTATTCTTCCTTCGTCCGTCTGGCATTTTCTTTCCCCTTATTTTTCTGTTCGTACATTTATACAAATGAATCTTATAGAACGCACTTGCTGCATACACAAAACCAATTTGGAGTGGCCAGAACGTTTGATTTGTGCGACCGATGACTAAAAGGAAGCCCCCAATGCTTTGGTAAATTACTTTGCATAACAGTGGTTAAAATAAGAGGTGTGCACTGTTCGCACTGTACGCATATTCCCTCATCAAAAGCCGTCACAATTGTTTGACAATTCGTATTTGGACATCTCCATACGAGTATGCAAATATTATGCCACAGAGTTGCAGATTTGGCTACAATGACATAATTAGTTTGAATGGCTATGTTTGTACTCGAGGTACATTGATCGACAATAATGTCCAATTGCCAATCAGTCAGGTTGGGTTAATCAAGTATAGGCAGGTACACTTGAAGAAAATTTTATTATCTTTTCGTTGGATATGGAACCAGGGACTCTCTTGGTGAAGACATCGGGATAACTTACTAAGGATTAAAGGCGTCCGAACCGGTAAGGGCCTTTAAATTATGCAAGTCAGCTTTTTTTAGATCCTGGGAATCATGCCAGTCTACCATTCGCAATTGTTAAATTTTAAATCCGGAAGTTCCGGTTTTCTTGTTACCTCGTAGGGAGTGGAATTCGAAGATTTGTTTGGTTGTTAAAAGCTGGCGATCGAGTCTTCAAAGCGTGCAAAGAATTATATTGAAAGAAAACTGAGTTTGTATATCAATGCAACAAGTAAAGGGTGATCCATTTCGAGGTTCCCTACTTTTTTAAAGAAAAAAACACAGAAAATTCAAATTTAATGGAGAATGTTTATTATCATTTGAAAGAACATTCTTTGGCATTTATTTTTTGAAGATTATGTCTATCAAATGTTAGCCGTTGCTACGTCGCAGATGGTCCATCCGTTGAGTCCAATTTTCGATCACTCGTTCGAGCATTTCGACTGGTAACTGGCGAATGACACGCGTGATGTTTTCCTCCAAGGCCTGAATCGAAGCGGGTTTGTCGGCATAAGCTTTTGACTTTACATATCCCCACAGGAAAAAGTCTAACGGTGTGATATCACACGATCTTGGTGGCCAATCGACCGGCCCAAAACGTGAAATTATGTGCTCACCGAAATGTTCTCTCAAAAGGCCATTGATTGATGCGATGTGTGGGAAGTGGCGCCGTCTTGCTGAAACCAAATGTCGCCGAGATCACGAGCTTCAATTTAAGGCATCAAATAGTCGGTTATCATGGCACGATAACGGTCGCCATTGACGGTTACGTTCGCACCGGCATAATTTACACACTCTCAGCTACGGCCGCTATATTTTCTTCACAGCGTGCTGGACGCGGTCTATTCGGTCGAATATTATCCAATAATGAATGCTGGGTCTCAAAATGGGTGATGGTGTTGCGAATAGTACGCTCAGTAGGCCGATTATGTTGACCATAAGTTGAGCGAAGTGCACGAAACACATTCCTCACAGAACGTGAATTTTCATAATAAAGTTGAAGAATTTGTAAACGTTGTTCACGCGTAAGTCTTTCCATTATGAAATGCCAAACAATACTAAACAAAAATAACATGACAGCATGACACGACTCACACGTGATCTGTCAAAAAAGGCTATTGAAAAAAGTATCTCTACTTGGATCACCCTTTATGATAAAATAAAAATCTTATTTTTTGGGTCAATAACCTTGTGTCTGCTATTGACGTTTTAAAGGCAAAAATTAGTGATATCGACACTAGACCTAACGGGGTGTTTGACTGACTCCCCTATACATCGTTTTTTGAAGAGCATATCATCGAACCTTCCTGAGAAAAAAAGAGCGACATGTTGCGCCGTCTGTTGAAACATAAAAGGCCTTCCCAGAATGCATATCTCTAGCTTGTATCTTGCATCGCTGTCAAAATAGAGATACATTTCATTCATGAAGTTGTCCTCTATTCAACTTCAAGCTACAGATTCACTAAGATACACATTCTGTAAGCGCTTGTGGGTTGCCTTGTTTTTAACTTTTTTCTCAGCTACAAGCATCAGCTACAGATACGCATTTTGGGCGGCTCTAAACGGTCTCTCAATAGTGACAACTTCAAAATTTCAGTGTGAACACACCTTTAAACCGATAACCAAACTGTCAATGTCAAAATATTCAGTAAAATCAAAATTTTCATCATGGCAGGTACAACGTTTACAAACAATTAATATTAACTACCGAAAATCCGAGTCGTTGGTCGCAACTTAAACAGTCTTAACGCCAATTTTCGGCCGTCCCAGTAGACAAGTAATTCATAGTCTAGTGATCAAATTTGAGTCAGAATATTCGCTGCTGGATGTTGCCGTTCCCAAAGTGTGTGGAATATTGCTGCCGTAGAGGCGTGTCTCAAACGAGCCAAATCAAGTCAATTGGGCCTCTCCCAGACCACAATATGGCTAATTTTGCGTAAGGATCTTGGCCTACACCCTTAAAGATCAAGCTGACTCATGAACTAAGCGACGTAAGTTCTCGAATTGACATTCAATCATCCATCTGCAAAAAGTCACTGTTTGGTGCGGTTTTCATGAAGCGCTTGGGCGCTTTTTCGATGGAAATGATCACGTTACAGTAAATGGTATTCGCTACAGAGACATTTTGGAACGTTATTTCTCTGAGCAATTGCATGAATTGGACATCAGTGATATGTGGTTCCAACAAGACGTTGCAACAATCGAGTTATTAAAGTCTCATTTCGGTGAACGTGTTATCTCGAGAAACGGAACCGTCGACTGGCCGCCGAGATCGTGTAAGATCGGGTAATTTAACGCCTCTTGACTTTTTTTATGGGGCTACATCAAATCATTGGCCGACGACGTTAAAGGTGCTCAGAGTCAATATTGAACGAGAGAAGCGGCCGTATAGGTCGAAATATGCGGTCGATTGAATATTCAACCGACTTTCCCTTCTTCTACCTACGCGGTTGTGATCTCCAACTCCCAACATGAATGTTGCAAAGAAAATCTAGTACAATACAAAAATGAAACGTAAATAGAAATGTAATCTGCTTGGCCTTCTCGATATAGAAGGAACGGTTTACAAAGTCTTAGCGACGCAATTACTAGTTCTCTTTAAAAGCTTCAGCGAATTGCACCCCTTTCCAAGAACTGCTAATCAATCACGATCACAAGCAGAATCGAATGTATTCTGTTTCCTCTACTCAGCAGGAAAATATATGCAATTGGTCCCGACCTTTTGCAAAAGCGGATGGTCCAGATCATAAGGGCGTTTGACTGATGCTGTAGATTTTTATAGTAGTGACTGCCAATAATTCTTCTACGGGTGTTGCTTATCTCAGAGCAGTGAAACAGCAAGTCGCTAGATTTTCAACCACATAAAACCACAGGTTTTAATCTATTATCACTTTTACCGCTAATTTGATGCCCTTATTAGGCCTATAGCTTGTTTGATTTGGTGGCGTTTATTTCCGGGCAGAGATTTTTGGTGTCCTTACACGTGCCATCTGGCTGTTGATGTTGTTTAATTTCGTGTGTATTTCTTTATTTTCTTTTTTTTTTAGACCATCGGAGGATTTAACCTGCTATAGGATAGGGAAGATCAGCGTTTCTATCCCAGTCAGACGAGTTCGTCAGTTTTTTCCCTTTCCTGTTATATCATTAGCACCCAGATTGTTTGCAGCTTATTTGTTTGCATAGAGCCCTTAGCTCTAATACCACGAGGTTTAGCTGGAGATTTCCTTGGGGTATGTCCTAGCCCATTCGGCAATTTCGTCTTTGGCGAGGATTTCTACTTGGAATACACCACACGAGTCTACTAGTATTAAGGATGTCGCCAGCCCGATCTTCTCAGAGTGGGCTACTCTGATTTCCATGTTTGATCTATTAGTGTATACCGCTGTTCCAAGCTGGATACCATTTGTTTTGCCACATTCAACTTGAAAAGTTTTCTTTTCTCATTAAACAAACTTTCACAGTTGACTAATACAAAAGAGTTGAGCACCAAACTGCGAAATGGTTATTTCACGTCTCGTACAAATAGTTGGCTGTTTCTAAGCATAGTCTATATTTTGTTGTCAGGTCTCAGCTTCCCTAACCAAGTTTCAGTAAAATTTCTTCAAAATATTTTTTCTTAGTGTACTTCAACTTCCAATAGACCATTTAGTATCACCTAAGTAGCTCATAACGAATCATAGCTCCAGATTCCATTCCAAATACATACACTCGACACGTTGCGGTCAACATCGTGATTGTAATGGACAACACGTCCTGGCTTATATCATTCTTCTCCAACAATTCCACCCACCCAACCCTATACCGCCAACCGGACTCGACTCGACTTGAGTCGACGTCCATAAAGACGGTAAAGTATTTATTTGTTTCATATTTCCATTCTTTTGTTCTAGAGTCGACTCTTGGCAAAATAGTTTCCATTGTTTTGTCCATCACGGTTTGGTTTTCTATTGCTGCCCAGGCCCACATGTGTGCTATGGTATATGGCACGCGTTTTGAATGAAATGCGAATAAAATCATTACGGGGTTGGTAATGGTATTAGCCCCGGACGCCCAAACAAACAGAAAGGCCCACTCTTGACATTCACCGGAGCGCGATTGAGCGCACTTCGAAAGTGCTTCTTCTGCAGCGCACTTACTAGAGTTCTATACACACACAAGTAGTAGTAGTCGCTAGGCTCGAAAGGCCCCGTTTTCAATTCAAGTCCAATTATTCATGCACATAGCTTCCTACGTGAAATACGAGCAGAAGCACACTTCTCAGAAACAGTCTAAATTACAAATAAAGCACATGTCAGGGAACGCATCCCTGAATATTAATTTTGCGCGCGCGGTTTGGTTTTTAGAGTTTCGGATTCGATGTTGAAGCCGCGTCCGCGAGCGTTTTGGGTTCGGGAGGCTCTGGATTTGTCATATGAATGCGACGCGAGAATGGGCTGGTGTGCGTGCAATATGATATTTGCGGCAGCGCAGCACGGGTACGGCTATGGAGAGATACACGTTTGCATTTTGAGCGATTCGATCGATTTATCAAAAGGAAAGGGTGGGCATTAAGCAATTTCGCCGTCTGGCTGTCTGTCGGCGATGAGTCATGAGATTGTGCCATTTTGGTTCGATGCACTTTATGTGTTTGTTTTATGTTTGCGTTTTGTTTTGTTTTCTTCAACTTGGTTTGCTGTTTTTTTTATTTTTTCTTCATTTCATTTGTTTCGAGGTGAATTTTTAATGTTCATATGATAGAAGGTGTGGACGATGTTGCTTATTAAAATGGACGGTTAAATGCAGGTCGATAAAATAGTAATGGGAGTATGTTTTGGTTGTGTTTGATAGCTAGGTGATAGCTATGTTTCCTAAATAAGTCAAAACTCTCAGCCCTATCGAGGTATCCATCAGAGCGGAAAATTATCCGATTTTGTACTATTCGGAGGATTTTTGCTTCGAGGTATTCTTCCGAAAAGCTGTTCGGAATATATTTCTGACATTTTGTAACGCTTTCCTTTGAAGTGCGTTCAGGAGCATTTTTCGTGAAATGTTTAACAGCTAAGGGCATTTGTTTTCCGACTTCCTTCGACACAAATTCTTCGCGGAATTTATTTACAAATTATAGTGAAGTGAAGCCGTCGCATGTGTGTAGTATTTTTTTCCGATGACACTTAGTATGCGTTGCGAAAAATTGTCCACTTCAACAGATACCTCGATAGGGCTGATTATCTTCCTTTATACAAGGTGGCGCAAAAATAACCTTCCGATGTTTCCGATTATCCCGATTTCCGATTATTGCTCAAATAAATAGTCACCAATATTCCGCGTTCTGGAGCAGTGTAGCGTAACATTGTTTATTTACGTGTATTTCGCATGTGTTTACTACACAAATGTCAAAACAGAACTGACATTAGGGGGCAATCGCAAAATTTATAGCATTTTCTGATAGGAGGATTACTTTTGCGCCACCTTGTAGTTTAAATTAGTTTGTCAAAAAGATTTCAACTTTTTTTATAACCAGATTCACGGCGCAACAACTTTTGTAGAAATTGTCTGAGCAAATATCAATAAAAAATGCTTTTACTTGCCACTTATTACCCGTTTTCTAAGCTTAAAGACCACCAAGGCAGATAATCTATAATAAGATCCCAAGCCCAAATATTTGATTGCATGTCTATTGCCCACTTAACACTATCTTGGTCATTAAATTGAATGCGCATATATCTGCAACTTTCCACATTAGCATAAGCGTATTGTACGTAAGTCCCATTTGAATATGCAAACGTTTACATTGTAAGACAATGTGTACTATCACTCCCATTCAACCACCATAAAGTGTAAGCATCCGCAATTGAATCTCCTCTCTACCGATCAAACAGAGTGCAGCGTGCTGAGTGCCCTGCAACAAAGTTTGCACAGATTGCATGTTTTATGGACACCATATACCGACCATTTCCCACGCAATACCAACGTTTTCACCGACATTACAAACCGATTATCACATGAGCCACTAACGACTATGTAACACCTCACCAATACGGCGTGTGTCGGTTGTTCATTTCCTGCTCATTAAGGATTCAATTAAAATGTCCAACACCTAACAAGAAAAATCAACAAATCCATCAATCATTTATTGACCACCTCTCTTCTCCCCTAAGGAGAATCTCCTTAATCTATCCTCTAAAAATCCATTTCGTTTCGGTCGTGTTACTTAACCTCAACAATCTATAAGTGCAGCTAATTAACTCGAGAAATGAGAATCATATTTACTTAGACCCATTTTCACAAGCAGGCTTAACCCCGAGAGGTAACCCAAATCCTTTTGTTCCCCGCGCACTCATTCTCTCGAGTCAACACAGCGAGTTAGCCTTTCAATTCCAACCGGACGAATAGGACTAATTTCCACCCTAAAAGTTATCTAACGCTAGTCTAAAGGCGAATCAAGCCGAACCAAGGCTAACAACCAATTTCGATTGCACCAAGTAGGCACTACAAAAAAAAACCATTCTAGATACAACCAAAAGGTGGAATGATCATCATTTATTTACACTAGCAAATGAGACAGCGGTACAGGCACAGGGCATGCAAGTAGTACCGCCGACATATTGTGCGTCAATATTTGGTTAAGTTTTGTTATTAGAACACTTGGCATTCTCATTTATTAGTGAGGCTGCCCGGTGCGGTGGTGGTGCTATGCATATTCCGCTGGGTAATGCCCATTAAACGAAATCGTTCTAATGGATACTGACCACCAGTGCCCATTTGTGTGTGTGAGGCTTGGATCGGTCGTCGTGTCGTGCGGGTATGCCCATTGCCCATATCACGCGGATTGGCTTAGGATCGTCTTCAAGTATCACTGCGAGAACTATGATGCGTGAGATGCGCTGCCGCTATGGTGCTGGAAACCGACTAAAGCGCGGCTCACATCAAAGTGCACTTGCATTTATTTTAGTGTTTAATGGTTGCTCTTTAGTTGTTGTTTCCTTAATTTTATTTTCTCTGTTCATTTGGAGTTTGCTTCGGTTTTGTTGTTGAGTAGTGGTGTGCTTCTCCAGCTTCTACTTCGCTTTATTAGAGTAAATATTGGGAATGATGGAACCATTTTTGAGGTAAATAACTAAGAATTTGCTGTACCCCCGGCATCTCAAGTGTGTTTGTGAATGGGTTTGATGCATAGATACTTGGATATATTGGCGGTCTGGAACTATAGCTATGGCACGGCCGGCCGGCCAACACGCCGGCGATGGACAATTCAATCGGTAGTGGTCGGTCAGTGTTTATTGGGTGTGCGGTATGTGGATTGTGGAGGATTTATGCGGAATTGTTTTGAGGTGTTGTCATGAAGCAGGTCATTTAGGTGGTTGTGAAGAGCTGAGGAAATTAGCACTTGTATTTTGTTTAATATCGGATTGCGGAAGAAGATGTGTGAACTGTTGCTGTGTCGTATGGAAGTTTAGAACTCAGTTTGTAGGAATCATTTTTTTTAAACTGTACTTGGAAGGGAAGTATCGTAGTTGGCATGCATGCCAAATCGATAAAAAACAGCCCAGCATGAGGTTGTTCAAACAATAGAAAAATAACTATATCATAAAGAATATACACTAGCAGCCTTCCTAGATATAGAAGGAGCCTTCAACAACGTAAAAACGGGGCAATCGAGACGGCACTTGGAGAAGCAGGACTGGATCATGCTTAAAAAAACGCATCATATCATCATCACTGGGTGATTGTACCAAAAGGATAATAACGACAAGAGGTTCTCCACAGGGGGTTGTTCTTTCTCCACTTCTCTGGCTACTGGTAGTCAACGAAGTATTGAGGAGATTAGAAACCACCGAAATAAAAACAGGGGCTTATGCAGACGATGTGGTTCTCATGGCATGTGGGGAATTCCCATCGACTCTAAGCGCAATCATGCAAACGAGCCTAAACATACTCAATAGATGGTCAGAACCTTGCGGCCTGTGTGTAAATCCAGATCAACGAACGGTCAACCAAATTGATCACATTGCGATAGATAAGAGGCACGCATCCAGTATTTTGGATGTCCGAACATTCCGAGGAGCTAACATCGACTCGGATCACTACCTTGTAGCAGCCAAGGTAAGAATGCGGATATCCACCACGCCACAAGAATCCAGAAATACTGTGAAAAAATTGAATGTCGGAAGACTGCAATCGCAAGAGACCGCCGAGACCTTCGCACAACGCGTATCCCTTAACCTCTCGATTAACACCATACCACCAGTATCGAATGTCGAAGAGCAATGGCAACGATGCAAACAAGTCACTAGATGATCCGCAGATGCTCGCAGCCAAGAACGAGGCCTTCAAGGCTAAGCTGTAGGTGAAGACGAGAGTTGCCATTTCTATAGGCAAAGAAGAAGGGAAGAACATCGGCTTTTCAGCAAGAAGAAAAAAGAGCAAGAAAAGCGCGCGATCGAGGATATAGAGAGGTGCCACTCCAGGAGCGATGTTCGCAAGTTTTACCGAAGTGTAAAACGTCAAAGCCAAGGATACAAGGCTCGAACAGAATCCTGTCGAGATGAACAAGGAAATATTGTAGTTGAGACACAGATGCTGAGGATATGGAAGAACCACTTCTGCAGACTGTTAAACGGCGATGACGAACAACATTCCGCTGTCAGGCAAGAAGTTTCACTTCAAAAATAATAAGATTTTGATAATTATTGCCCTCTTCCTAGTTTTGACATCAACTCTTTTGTTTGCAATTGTTTGCAATAGGCGAGCAAGATTTCAAGTCTTACTAAGCTACTTCGATACTTACAGATTCTTCAATGCTCTAACTGTTTTATGAATTTATTAATCTTGGATTTTTGGATATTCGTTTGGAGATTTTCTTCAATTGACCTCATCATATTCAACCAGGATCCCCATTCTTGATATTGAAATAAAATAAGAAATTTCATTCACAAAATTGAATATTACCAATAATAGTCCCATGCAGCATTAATCAAAGTAGAATGTCGTTTATTAACGACAGCCATAAATGTTTAACGAATGTCTACCTAGTCCCACCACCCACTGTTTAGTGCATCTACATTTTACTCAGCTTTACAATGTAGCTTTATTGTCTCATCTCATTACGTTCTTCCATATCGCTCGTAGCATCATAAATTAACCAACTCTTTATGTACAAAGTGACAACGTATCTTGAACTAAAACGGCCTAAACCAGATGAGCAACAAATAAATTTAAAATCTTCAGGAAATAAAATCAATTTTGATTTACAGTATCTTACAACACTTTGTTACAATCGTAAACCTTTAACGAGATCCAACAGTCAACTTACCCAATTTGCGAAAGAAAAAGGCTCCCAACATCTGTCGATACGTTTCATCCTTAAAAATTTCACACCGATGTCGGTATCCCACAAAATGCATCACAGAGTAACATTTTTAAAATCCATAGAGTTTTCGAGTATCAGGTGAGGGTTTTCCCAGTCCCCAGATACGATTATTTGGTATCGGACATCATCCAGAATTTTGGAAAACTGTCTCTCCGATGGCGTTTGTAGTCCTTGGATCATTTGAATCTTATACTCATGTAAATGCAGCCTAACGATCAAAATGTTGCGTAAAAGAAAGCACAGCCGCACTGCCTGTTGACTTACTCTTTATCATCAAACCACCAAATGCGGTTTATTACGCATCTTGCAAATATAAAGGATGACATCCTACATATGCCAAGTAAAACCACGATCGCCAATACTTTCCATTTAACAAATCAAAGTGATGATTTGTGAGTTATCCTTAACAGGATGACAGCTACTCATAAATAACTCGAATTTTTGAAAACATTTCAAGCGCCATCTTTATCGACAGTTCTAATTAAATTTTAAAATTATATTCGAACAAAACCCCGAAAAACCCTTCTGCCGCGATACCCTGTCCACAAAAAAAAAACAAATAAAATCCACACCAGTCATCATATAAACTAATATTTCTCTTATCACAATAAACCATCGAGGCATAGAAAAACATCTGTAAACCTAATTTTACCTCAAAATAGGGGCCAAGACAAGATCTTCGCCGTGATAAAAATCAATCTCGTTAAAACTGATGCAACAGCCCAATTAATAGTGGCGAGGACATCATGTGAGGTCCAGACTCTTCATGAGCGCAGAGTATACCCACAACCAATGATCGTTTTTTTTTTTCAGCTACACAGATCTACCTGAAATTTAGTGCAAACAGGTGATACATACAAAAAACAAAAATTCAGTCCGCACCTCTTGAGAAAAAATAGTAAAAATGTTATGTTTATGAGTTCTATGCCATCTCAACAGGCGTCCACCTTAAATCCTGGCATCTCGAGCACATAACAATGTGTCTACGTAGTGTCACAGTTCCACTGAAACCATTGTTTTGCCTGGCGATTGCATTTAGTGGTTGATTCTTGATTCCCTTGGCCTGTATCTTCTGCATCACAGCAGTGAGAGAAAACTGATTAAAATCGCGCTCCAAATTAAAAATACAAAATCAGAGGAAAAAAAACATTGTAACCAAAAATTCCTCCTCCTTGGTGAATATCGTGGGGATTTCTCACAGGAAAAAAAAAAGAAAAATCTCGAAACAACAGCAGCATCGTTGTTGTCCCGAATTGCAGTGGGCTGCATGCGTGAGGATTGAAAGGCTATAAAATTGGTCCAGTGTCTATAATCAGTGAAACCAATCGACACGAATTCACTGGAGTATAGCGTATGTAGAGTACGAGAATGTATACAAGGCTCGATCTCTCCCTGATGAGACCACTGTGCGCGCACGTTCAAATTAAGCCCTTATCAAGTGAACCAAATCACTAATTGCAGTGTTTTACGCGTTTTTGGGGCTTTCATTTCGCTGTGCCTCCTTTATATTTTGGTTGTTCTTCGTCGACGACTAAGTGGCTCGAACCAGGAGTTTCCTTTGCATTTGGAAGAGGATCAGTATAAGTTTGGGAAAGGTGTGTACAATTGAAAAGAAATCGGCTATACCCTATTTAAAAAAAAGATTTTTTTTGTTTTTCAATACCTTGGACGGGTTTCAGGATCATAACCCTTCCACATAACATCTCTATTCATCTACGCCTATGGTGGGCTTCGCTGGTTCGACCTCAAAAAATTGACTCAAGATTTCTGATTTTTTGCATACAATAGATAATTGTATGACAATTACAATTTAAAACCGTGATATGACTACCATAGGGCTGTCATAGGACTTGTATACTGGTGCTCAAGTTTTTAAATACTTCATCGAGAATTTAAAGACATTCCTGAGGTACGCGCATTAAATGTTGGCATCCATTACTGAAATCGTGTCAGATTGTCCGCATAGATCAACTATTTGAAATACCTCCACAGAAAAAATGGACCAACGACGCATGACGTGTTGAAACCAACTGTCCTTCTTGAGTTTTTTTTTTTCCAGCATCTGCTAATTTGATCAGTTGTGGACTTTCCTGGCCTAAAACCGCACTGATATGGGCTGAACAGGTTGTTGGTGCGATGTTTTTGGCGTTCGCATATTACTGTAGATAGGATCTTGTGAGCGATGTTGAGAAGACTAATGATTCTGTAGTTGGTGCAGTTCAGAGGGTCTGTTTTTTTGGATCGGGCAAACGATGCTGAGGTTCCATTTATCAGGCATACTTTCATCCGACCCTATTTTTCTAATGAGTTTTGTATGTCGCTTAGCAAATCATCTCCACCGGCTTTATAAAGCTTGGTAGGAAGGCGATTTTATTTCCGGCAGCCTTGCAAGTTTAGATATAGCTATCCTTACTTCATTTAGGTCGGGTGGTTGGTAGCTTTGGCTGTAGCCACCAATTGAATGGTTCGTTATACCTGACAGCGGAGGATTATTCGTCATCGCCGTTTTTTTAGTCCGCAGAAGTGGTTCTTCCATATTTTTTCCCGTGCAATTCAATTTTAATTCCTTTCGGGGTTTGTATCGCTGGCTTCTAAGTTTAACATTTTGGTACGAACATCTTGCCTTGAGTTGTATCTCTCTATATCCTCGATCCCGTGCTTTTCTTGCTCTTTTTTAAAATTTCTAAAAACCATGGCAACGTTCATCTTCACCTGCAGCTTTGGCTTGTAAGCCTCGTTCTTAGAATTTGTCGTCACTCTTCATCAAACCATGGGTTTCTTGCTGGTTTCTTGAGCGAGAAACCCAGCACATCAGTTGCGGCTGATATTTACCCCTATCGAGGTATCCGTTCGGAAGAATTTTCTGCCGATGTATCAATATCGATTAGCATTTCTGACAGATCTTTCGACAAAGTGTAACGCACATGATCGCGCAAAATTTTTTGACACAGTGCATTGAATTTCCTCCGATGTTGTCCTTTTTTATTTTATTCTTCAACGGATACCTCGAAAGAAAATTGTGTTCCGATTGGAACTGACTTTCGTTTAAGAAATTGTTCCGAATGGATGCCTCGATTGGGGTGATAATGACTTATTGGCATCGTCGCCATGGTTCTTCGCCATGCTGGTGCTATCTTGTGAATCGAGATGTTAAGTGAAACGCGTTCTGTACAGGACGTGGCGGTTTCTTGTGTTCGCAATCTGTGGACATTCCATTTTTTGCACATTCCACATTATTGTCTTGTCTGCAACAAGATCAATGTCCGGACATACCGGATGCGGGCCTGTTGTCTATAGCACTGTGATCAATTTAATTTATTCTAACGTTTGTTGATCTGGAGAACGCCATGTTTCCTTATGGAAAGAGTTGTGGAACCGTGTGCTGACTAATTGACAATTTGTTCCGAAGTGAAGTCATTTAGCAAAAGTGTGCTACCAGACGTGGTGTCGTATAGGCTGTGTTTTTCGACATTACTGCTTAAGATACCACCTTCGAGCCCGTAAAAATAATCCTTAGCAACGTTATCTTCTGTCGTAGCGTGAGTGCATATGTTAGCATTATGTTGGCAAATTTGGATTTGTTGCGTATTGTTACAATGCGTTTGCTAAAGTCTTCAAAGCATAAGACTTTTTGCCTAAGTCTGTCACTTATAACAAATCTAAATCCAAATATTCACAGTTTGCCGTTCGAACTAGGCGTTAAGGTCCTTGTCTTTGTTGCAAAAATAATAACTTCGCAAACACAAATGAAGAAAGAAGCTACGTTGGAGCCCCTGTATGGGCCATAAGTGACAGATATTTCATTATAAATTTGATTTCATAACACAGACCGTAGTAGATGTCACAGTTTTCATCCTCCTTTTGCCTGGTCATAGTATTTCCTGACTGTTAATAACGTCTGTTTTAGGGCTTTCGCTAAATGTTCATCTGCACCTTTTCTGTTTAATGGTCTAACATTTCAGAACGTCAATTACCTTTTTTCGTTTATAATGGCGTTGATGGTATAATCATTCCTTTAAGCTAAGGCTTTCGGATGCTTCGAAACAATAGGGGTTTACCGTGATTGAGTAGTTAAACCAATCAACTTCTAACTGAAAGGCCAGTTCAAATTGTGTAGATCCACCTAGGGCACGGGACAATCTGTATCCATTACGGAATTGAGCCCTGTCGTTGGCCTTTTGGCTCATCCGCCACAATTTTTAATAAGGAGGCTGACTAACTCCTGATACTCCTTCCGGTTTTCGTAATATGTCAGAGGTGCTAAAGTGGGTTGTAAATTTTTTCCCTCCAAATTGGTACTGTAGATGACAACGTTTTCATAAAATCGCATTGCCTACCATTAACGACCTAATCTGCCATGCCAAAGCTCACCAATCCTTCATCCAATTCCAATGCATATACAAACTAAGTCTACCCTATTCCAACATTGCAGCAGATTCATATTCACCCAGTCTTTGTCCCTATGTAGATTGCGTACGGTGATGAATTATCAATTTTTATCGGTTCAGTTTCTCTGGCCAATTTACGTTGCAAGGAAAATGATTACAGGACACGCCAACTCTCCTTTGCTGATCTTCTCCAAATGCATCGTTTTCTTTTTTCTTAAAGGCTAGCGTGTGTGCGAGTGATGTGTTCATTTGAATATTTCGGGGGGAAAAGTATTTGTTTTCATATTTCCCTTTATCCAGTGGCCCAATGAATTGGGAGGTGGTCCTCCAGGAACGTAAGCAGTGTTTATAGGTCGTAAAATATGTGTGCGGGCATCTGTTAGATGAACTATCATTATGCGTAACTGGTGGAGCTTCAAATTACAATTAACCATCGTTATTTTCGGCCAAAAATTACCGGTGTAAGGAGCCATCAAATGATGGGTATATTGACATAGTTTCGCGGCAGAATGTCTTAATTTAAGGACGCGCTGTAATAACATAAAATTTCATCTTCAACCGGATCTCAAAACTAGACGCAGTTTTTCACGCGAACATTCGGTTTCAAGTTCCCATTCTCAGCTCAATTAAGTCATCACAAATACAAGGCGGCACAGAAAATCCCACCTTAGCACGACCGACACGATGAATAATCCAACTCCCCATTAAAGCATCTACTTCCGCTCACCTCTGATTAAGACAAAATGTTTTAATTTCACGGAAATCATCGGTGGGTATACCGTACGTGTAGTTTTTCACTATGACTAGCTCCCAAGTAACAACCTCTGAGACTGTCGAAGTTACACGCTTCCCCTGCCAAAAAATAAAAGCTAAGCCAACCCAAGCCAATCTTGGCGTTATCAAAACGAAATCATCTTACAGCCGAGACGACCGACCGACGAGTATCTGCCGTAATGATTTTCAGGTCATTTCATTGTCTCACATGATCATTGATGTATCCCCGGGACAAGACCGAATGAGAAATCAACTTTAATTATGTGAAAACGTTTAATTACACGAATTACGGTGCGCGGTTAGGCATGATCTGATTTCGCTTCTCAGGCTGTGTACTCTCACCGCCGCGAAATGGTGGCATCGAAGTACTACACACAGATACATTTGCTCCACAATCAAACAATGTGAAAGGTCAAACACTTAACAAGCTATGGGTTGTGCACCTGTGGGAAATTGTTTCCCCGGCTTGGCAGAGGCAATAGGCAGCCAATACTAAAAGCGGACCACAAAACTATGCACCATTCGCTTTCTTTGGCACATTGGTCTCGCTCTCATTCTTGTTGTTCCGCAACCGATAAAAGATAAAAACCAAACGATGGATTCAGTGGGTAGCTTATATATAGCGCTTTGAGAATTCACCGTGCATCGGGACATGGTTCCACTTTCAAGTGCATCTTATTTTGGATCCGAATGCAGGACAGGAGGAGGACTGCTGCTGCAGCAATGGTGTGCTGAAATTGAAATTTCAATTTAGTTCTCTAAGTGGGGACAAAACTCGACGAAATGGAAATTCTCGACGATCTCCTCATTCCATTCCATTCCACTATAGGGATGGAGATGGCATCTTTCCATTCGGCTACTGCTATGGAATTAGGAATACTCTATATTAGGGTGCTTCTGGTTGGAGGCAAGAATCTCTACGTGTGCTGCTGGTTAGTGCAGATGAATCGACGACTCTGACTCTGACTCTCTGGCGGATAATTCCCCGAGATAATCAAAGACCGAACAAACTTGAGAAATTATAACTTTGGCCCCAGAGGAACGTTCCGCTTTGTTCTGAGCAAGCATGTGTGTGTGTGTAGGACTGTTCGCTGCTATATGCTTACTCCAAAGAGGAGTTAAAGTATTCGAGGGATTTCCGCAGCTCCTTGTACGCAAATTCTTCAGTTGCACGCATTATTTTCACGTACGGTATGGGTGGAATTTTTAATGAGATTCACAGTTTGTCTGCGGTTGCATCTTCAAAGCCATTGTACTTGCCGATGAGATGTTTGCACCTGCAATCGATGCTATTTGATTAGTCATTAACGAAATGGATAGGGGGCGATACAAGAGGCGAAGTGAATCAATTGAGTGGTGGAAGATGTTTTCATTTTACTTGCTTCTAATAGAGCAAGTATTGGTTTCGTGAAAAAAATCGAACTCCAGATTTTAATCAAATACTAATGTTGTATACCGATGGGGAGGCCTTTAAAAGTTGGTCTGGCAGTAATGTCCGTCTATCAATCTCTGATCGCAGGTGGAGGATAAACAGTGGATACGTTTACGTTCGAAATCATCGAAAAACCGATCGGCTAAAATATAGGAAAACTATGAAAAGACTAGTATCCCCTGCTCAACCCAGACCATCTAGAAATACCCAGGAGATAATAAACTTGTTGATAAGCTAACATCCTCTTGTTCATTAAGGAAGCCTAGAAGGAAACAAAAACCTCCATGGTGATCTGAAAATCTAGGAATGCTTAGGCAGAAGTGTAGAAAACTTTTCAATAAAGCTAAAAGCTGGAACCAATCCTCTAACTGGATCTCTCCTACAAAGAGACTCTATCAATATACAAAAAGTAACTGAGAAAATCCGAGCGCAAATCCTAGAGGCTCTCCTGTGATAAAATAGAAGAGACTTCCGAGGCGTCTAGACTTCGAAAAATCGTATCCACTAGTCCCACTATTCCTAGCTATCTAAAAAAAAAAAACAGGTAGCACTTGGACGACTTCTTCTACTAATAGACACCCATTTCCCAGGTAGCCGGATTATCAACATAAAACTGGGTGGTGCTTCGACCAGAAGACATGTCAGTAGAGAGACTACGCAAGGTAGAGTCCTATCCCCTATTATTTGGAACTGAATGGTAAACGAGCTTTTACTCATCCTGGAAGAAGAGGGATGCCACGTGATTGCCTACCCGGATGACGTTACTGTCGCAGTCTCAGGGAAGCACGACACAAACTTTCCAAATGGTCAGTAAGTTGTGGTCTGGGTGTCAACCCTCACAAGACTGAACTGGTCCTGTTCGCTAGGAAATATAAAGTTCCTCACATTGACCCACTAGCCTTCTCAGATAAAGCTAAACACCTGGGACTCATTTTTTACAGGAAGCTTAAATGGAAGCTGAACATAACAGAAAGAATAAAGAAAGCGACAGTCCCACTTTATTCCTGCAAGAAAGTCATAGGCATGAAATGGGGAATGAAACCTCGTATCACGCATTGGCTCTGTATATCGATTATACCCCAAGATATTTTAGGCAAGCAAATGGCAGCCAACTTCTTAAAGCCATCGAACAGTGGACAAATATATAAACGAACATAAAAATGTTCCTGAAAACACCGACTACACCCTCACTAAGTTAAACTTTGATAAGAGTTTCCAGGTCACAAACCCAGACATATCGTCATGGAAGAGTAACGAACCTGTGCAAAATGACTCGATCCATTTCTATACCGATGTCTCCTAAACTAATGACGGAGTGGGTGCTGGTATCTTTCTCGACGGGCTAAATCTCAGCCTATCTTTCCTGGTCATTGCAGCGTGTTCAAGGAGGAACTTATGGTGATCAAAGAAGCCTTATCCTGGCTGAAAGAGAATGTAATATCTGCCAAGGATATAAGCATTTTCTCAGACAAGAGAAAGAAAGAAAGAAAGATAGAAAGCGGCTATCAAATCCCTGGAATCGGTCTCAATTAATTCACAGACAACGCTAGATTGCCGATCAAGAGCTATCGAAGCAATTTAACATTCACCTGTGCTGGGTGCCTGGGCAATGGGCATACTGACATTCTAGGGAACTGTAAGGCTGATGATCTCACCAGACTTGGAACTACATAGCCAGTTGTACCCGGCACGGGTGCACTAAGTATTCCTATCGCTACATTTAAAAGCTTACTAGCGCAACATGATAACAGTAAATCAAATCTCAGATGCAGTTTTGGCACGACGCATGTGTCAAAAAACCAAGCAAATTTGGCCAAAGCTGGATTTGAGAAGATGCAAGGGACTGACTTCGCTCGATAGATCGTATATTAGCGCAACTATTGGTGTCATCACTGGACATTGTTTAAAAGGCAGACACGTAGTAAGGCTAGGCCCCACACAGGTGGGGGTGAATACTGACTTGTCAGAATTAACCCTACCTGGATATAATTTAGTGCCATTATTCTTTTCTCACCGCGGTCTCGCCATATATATACGTAGTGACGTAGCCTACCAAATTCAACATCAATACGGCCAATGTTCCAATCCGGAATTTAATTTTATATGGCTGAAATTCCATGTCCGTAGGCATTTAATCCACTACTGTTTCATTTATAGAAGCCCAAACCTTGACAGCAATTCAACCCTTAACAAGTTTGATGCACTGTCTGACTCCATCTCTAGAATTGTATCCCTGCATCCTCACACTGAAATCGTCATTGCGGGCGATTTCAATGTACACAATTCTATGTGGCCTCAACATTCTGGACAGACAACACCCGAAGGAAGGTATGTTGAGATCTTTGCTGAGGTAAACAACCTAACCCAGCTTGTAAATGAGCCGACACGCATACCGGATATTAACAGTCAAGCCGCCAACACCCTGGACTTGTTTCTTACCTCTCATCCTGATAAATACACCATCAATGTATTATCGCCTCTAGGTTCGTCAGACCACTGTATCATATCAACAAATTTCTCGTACTCCAACCACACAGTTAAAGAGCAAATTCCCAAAAAAACTGTATGGCAATACGAGAAAGCCAATTGGGAAGCATTAAACAGTTTTTTTTAGGAATTTTAACTGGTCACTATGTTTCCTCGATAGTGACGTGGATGCTGCTGCTGATAGCTGATATGATATCAAATATCATTCTCTTTGGTATGAGATCTTTTATTCCAAACAGAATTAAGAGTATCAGACCAAAGGCAAAAGGGTGGTATGACTTGAGCTGCAAAGAAGCTGTCAGGTTGAGAGAGACAAACTTTCGGTTGTACAAGACCAACCCAACAGAGGAAAACCGAGCAAAGTTCAAACAAGCCAGAAATGACTGTAATGCCCATTTAAAGCGTGTCAAATTCCTCTATGACCAAAAGTTGAGGCAAAAAATTCTACAATGTCCCAGAGGTAGTAAAAACTTTCGATCATTTGTTAAAAATATAAAAAATTCGGCCTCATCATCAATTCCGACGCTCATTCACAATGACATTCCAGATGTCAGCTCTTTAGACAAAGCCAATCTGCTTGCTGCGCATTTCGCAGACAATTCTACATTGCCAGATTGTGTTCAGTCTCCTCCTGTACTTGAGAACGTAGATCATTCTATGGGACAAATTCACTTTCGT
This sequence comes from Rhingia campestris, assembly GCA_932526625.1. Taxonomy (NCBI): domain Eukaryota; kingdom Metazoa; phylum Arthropoda; class Insecta; order Diptera; family Syrphidae; genus Rhingia; species Rhingia campestris. The sequence goes on from OW052184.1 coordinate 98,736,814, forward strand.
ACTCGTACAGTTGCAAGAGTTTTATTTGATCTTGACATACACAAATCCGCTGGTCCAGATGGTATATCCCCCATCATTCTGAAGAGGTGTTCTTCTACGCTAGCAAAACAACTGCGTAATTTTTTCTATCTATCCTACTCATCAGGACTCTTTCCGAGTAGATGGAAAACAGCATTTGTCCAGCCTGTACCAAAAATAGGCGAATCTTCTTCTCCAACTACCGACCAATTGCACTTACGTCCCTTCTTTCCAATGTCATGGTCTAAGTGTGCTGGCGACTCGCTGGCAGCCACTTTAACCTAATCTTAATGAAAGACCCTCTACATTCTCATAAGACACTTGAAGTTGGATTCTAACCGGCTGGTGTGGGAGGTTGGTTAGTAGCCAAATTTAATAAGGAATACCCTTGCATTCAATATTATTTAATAAGAAAACGGCTTGATATAAAATTTATGTATAAATTAATAATAAATTTGAATTTTGTACATAATTTTTCTATAATATGTCAAAATAAACAGCGGTCTCGTATAATATAAAAATACATAGTTTTATATGTTTTTACAATTTTCCATTTTTTCAACATTAACTATTTATTGTTAGCTATACGTTAAACTGTTGGTATTAATGTGCACTCTCCTATCTTATTTCAGACGAACATGTGTAATATGGATACAGAGCATCTTCAGAAAAAAATTCAATGTTCCGAGATTGCAAAAGGTATGGTTGTTAAAAGTAAAATTACATTATTTTTAAATTTATTAAATTTTAAATAATTTCATTGGGTGCGATGTGGGATTCTTAAGTTGTATACCTAAAAAGAATGTTGAAAGGTTTCTTGTAAAATGTCTTCTGTCTGAAAAAGTTAGTTGCTTCACCAAGATTTTTTTTAAAAGCTTTTAATCTGGACGAAATAATTAAATAATGTCAATAAGTTTTATTTGACTCAATAAAAGTCAAATAAAAGTTACACTAGATGAGGATATTCTAGTCAGTCCTTTTAAACTGGGGTGCCAAAGCTACAAGATGTGTTTTTGTTATCATCAGTATTGAAATAGATACTCCATTCAGCGATTTGAGCTGGTTTCATTTTCTGTCCATACACTCCGAGTTTGTTTGCAAGCTTTGGATATTTAGGTGCCGTGACATAAGGCTATGCGACACATGGACTTTTGTTCGAATATGACTGTTTTAGAACCGTGTATTCAGCTATTGTTGTTTTTTTCTTGGGCCTCAACCAACATGCCTCTCCTATTAGCCCCTCCAGTTGCGCACTCCAAGTTGGTTGCGGTCGGTTTCTACTTGTGCGCGTTACTTAAGGCGAGGTCTTCCTTTACTGCGTCCGATGTCTGGCTGGAAATCGAAGACTCTGCGAGCCGGAGTATTGGTGTCCATTCGTTCTACATGTTTTAGCCATCTAAAACTTCCAATACTTACTTACTTAAGTGGCGCTACAGTCCGGAATGAACCTGGGCCGCAACCAACATGTCTCTCCAATTAGCCCGGTCCTTAGCTAACTGCCTCCAGTTGCGCACTCCAAGTTGGTTGAGGTCGGTTTCCACTTGTGCGCGCCACTTAAGGCGAGGTCTTCCTTTACTGCGTCCGACGTCTGGCTGGGAATCGAAGACTCTGCGAGCCGGAGTATTGGTGTCCATTCGTTCTACATGTCCTACCCATCTTAAACGTCCAATGCGGAGTTTTTTGACCAGGGCTATGTCGCTGTACAGCTCGTATAGTTCTTGGTTGAATCTTTGTCTCCATAGCCCGTCAACGCAAACGGGACCGAAGATTTTTCGAAGAATTTTCCTCTCGAATCTACCAAGGATATCTTCATCCGCTTTTGATACGGTCCATGCTTCAGCGCCGTAGAGCAGGACTGGGATGATCAGGGTCTTATATAGGGTCTCCTTAGTAGTTCGAGTGAGGGCTTTACTACTAAATTGCCTTCTCAGCCCGAAGAAACAGCGATTGGCAAGAGTAATTCTTCGTTTGATTTCTGACGAGATGTTGTTGTCAGAGTTAATAGCGGAGCCGAGGTAGACAAAGTCCCGTACTACCTCAAAGTTATATCTGTCAATGGTGACGGTCTGGCCAATTCGTCGATGTTGTGTGTCCTTTCGTGTTGACAGCATATACTTAGTCTTACCCTCATTTACTGCTAATCCCATTTTTGCCGCTTCCTTCTCTATACAAGAAAACGTGGCTATGACATCACGTTGAGTCCTTCCAATGATGTCAATATCGTCGGCGTATGCTAGTAGATGCACCGATTTTTGGAAAATTGTGCCTCTAGTGTTGGCTCGGGAGTTTTGCACAATCCTCTCAAGAATCAAATTGAAAAAGTCACATGACAGCGCATCGCCTTGCCTAAACCCTTTTTTGGTATCGAATGTGTCGATGAGGTCGTTTCCGACACTGATGGTGCATCGAGAATTCTCCATCGTCATCCTACACAAACGGACGAATTTGCACGGTATACCAAAACTAGACATGGCTCTGTATAGTTCGTCTCTATAAATGCTGTCGTATGCGGCTTTGAAATCGATAAATAGGTGGTGGGTATCGATTTGGACTTCTTGGGTTTTTTCCAGGATCTGCGAAGTGTGAAAATTTGGTCTGCCTAGTGGCAGATCCTTTCCTCGCCATTTCTCAGCAAAGTCATTACCCTGTATGACCCTGTGTCCAGCAGAGCTTAATATTATGTTGGATCCCAAGAACCTTTAGCTCATCACAACAAACGCTTCACAGGCTTCTATTTTACTTCGACAGCGGATATTGCTTTGATTGCAGCCTGACTATCAATTAAGGTGGTTATATCATCTGTTGTTATCGCCAGCATTGAGGTCGCTTTGGCTGCCTCTTACATTGACAATAACTTCGCCTGGAAGACACTCAGGGAGACGAAAAGTACTGTTCGGCTTTAGTGAAAGCACTCCCGCTCCAACGCCTAGTCCATTTTTGAACAATCAATGTAGACGGATAGGTTTTCGGTGCCCAGTTCGTTCGTTTGCCACTCCTCTCTACTTGCAATGATGGTCTATAAATGTCAGGGTGATGCAGCATGTTGTCAAAAGATTCAGCTGATCCCAGGAAACTGTTTACAATTTGAGCGTTTCCTCCTGAGTTAATTTTCCAGCAGTTGAGCTGATTGATTCTTAGTTCGCTTTTGGTTGCAGATTTTTGTGTGTGAAGTTTAAAGGGTAGCAGGTTAAGGATGGTTTCCAGTCCCGTCCCACATACGCCATCCTTTGTACCTTTGTCATGTTTTTCAGATGGGTAACTTTATTTGTACATTGCCTCCAGACGAGTCCTCCAAAAGGTAATATAGGTCTTACAATTGCCGCATACATCCATAAAATAATTTTTGGGTTTGGGCCCCAGTTTTTTTTCGAATATGTATTCGGTTACACGTTTTGTATGTCTTCGCACACATTAGGCTTTCAGTTAGATTTTCTATCAAGAGTTACACCAACGTGTATGAATAACACATGACCGGTAACGAGAAAGATGACATAGGGTCAAAACGCACCAAAAACGGGTCGTTATTGTTAATGTAGGAGACGAATGTAGCATTATTGGGCTCACTACTCTGAACAGAAGTAACAATTTCCTTAATCCTTGTCCTCTGCTTTTGTTAGCATTCTTGAAAGAGCTGCGAGTATATCATGGACTCCTTCTGCACTGTTGGGTCTGTGGTCAATTAAAACGTGGTTTATACTGAATTTTTGACGTCCTACCGTGACTTCGAAATGTGTTATGTTCAGTGTCTACTCCTAAGATCTATTAATCCTTTTACGGATCCAACTGTTTAGTCTGCGTTATTCAATTGCATCGAAATATGCCGCTGTCATAACGCCTGACATTTCTTAAATCGTAAACTTTCGATGTAAGTTGACATCATGTATTGTGTTTCAAAAGTTCAGTCCGAAAAATGGGTCTGTTGTAACTACTACGCCTGCAGTTATAGGTTTATCCGTGTCTAAATTGCGGTTGCTTTTGCATCGGGGTTGTATCAATCTTAAAATGAAGGTTTTATCATCGCAGCCGGCATGAATGGTTTTAACAGCAAAAGAATAAAAGATGCAATTAATAAATATCGGGCCTGGTATGCCAAACAATGACAGAGACTTTAGGCTTTCTTCGTAGTTAATGGGTACATCACGGCAGGCTTGAATTTTTAAAACTGATTATGTTTACTTTCTTGATATAATGGCCAATTGCAGGAACGCATTTATTTAACGAACCAATCCTTAGCTGCCTGAAATCAACCAGAAAATGCCTAAATAGTTGTGCTGAAAAGTTGAATTAATTAGTTGAATAAATGCGTCTGTGGAAGTTGCCCTAAGGATAATAGTTTTTATGCCATGCATGTTGCTTTTTTCTGGAGACATCATGTCGTAGGTTTCCCACGAACCTCGTCTCTATTACCCCAATACTTTCTACTAACCACTTTCGATTTTATGATGATATCATCATATATAAATCCTCAAATCTTATTTATATCAGATTAAGCACGATCTGCTTTAACTGTCTACTATTGACCTCTTCTTCTTCGCAACGACAAAAAAAACCTTAACTTCGCTAAATTAGCTTACAAGTTTCTGAACTCTTTCAGTCAATTAAACAAAAAAAAAATCATTATATTTCATGAACAGAGAATTTCCAAGTGCGCACAATACTTAAACAATGATATTGCCACTCCACAGTAGCCACCGCGTGACACCCTCTCGTCAACCCAGAAACCACTTTGTTACCCAAAGTAATTGGCTACCGTTTGCTCAATTACCAAAATTAATACCGCCAGGCATACTACACCCGGCCACTGTTTTTTCCCACCGAAAAACTCGGAAGAAGAAAACACACAAAAACCGACTACCTCCCGGCTACCACAGTCATGGACTCCAAACCCGAAAAGCGTTCACAAACGACCTAAAGTGCGTTAAACGAACCTATAAAGCCAACATGCGGGCTCTCAACAGAAGAAGACGAAAAAAAAATCGATTTTTGTTTACCTTCCACTTAGCTAATATTTGAAAGCTCAAGCGAACCGTATTCCAGATATCGACTATACGGTCACCACTTGAGCTCCTTTATTTTCGGACCAGCTACTGATGTCTCATTTAATCATGACGTGCCTACACGCACCATATAGGCCACGGGATGTGGTGCTTCTGTATGAAAATCATACAAGTGCTGGCCACTTGGCTCGATGGCAATGAATAAGCCTCTTCAAACTTATTGAATCGCACACTGAAGTGGAATTTGATTTTCTCAAGAATTTTACTATTTATCTACTCAAATATAAATTCGCGGAATAAGAAGGTCAAACGGTGATTTACCAAAAATCATTCCAATGACTGAGTTTTTTGTTATTTTCTGTTGAAACCATTGGATTCATCTAGAATTCTCAACAACCTCTGTATGACATTAATGTACCTAACAGTTCTTTTTGAAATCTTCATCCAACCAATTCATCTATTTTCCAATTTCAAACACGATTCTCACCTCAATATCAGCCTGTTGGCGCCATGAGTTCACCGAAAAAGGACACACACAATCGACATCTTAATTTCAATGTCACCTTCCGTTCCGATCCCATGTCAAGCACTTCCACAATCGAAACAAAAATTTTAAATTTATTTCATTTGCACACTAACCACAAGACAACCGATAAATCTCAATGAGGGACCCATGCAACATGCACCACCTATTGTCATCAGCAGAACAATAATGTTATCTCTCGCTCTGCAACACCCGCACACAGATAATACCTGTACACTTGTGGAATAAACAAAAAAAAAACGAAACCAATTCCATAATTTCGTCCTTTTGATGCAAAAGGCATCAACGAGAAAAAAAATGAACGACAACAACTTGACATGTTCTTACCCTTGAGCGACGGCAACACACTGCAACGACATCAACATCCGTCCTTATGATATTAATATGCAATCTAAGTACACATATCGCATGGAATGTGATTTATTTATCACATCACCTGGAGAAAGCCTGTATAGGCATAGGGAGCGATGAAAATAAGACATAATTCCAGGACAAATCGCACACCAGCGGGTCGTGAGAGGATCTCAAATCACGTGCGCGATACGCGGTTATTAATTATGAATGCGATTCGTTATTTTTGTGTTTTTTTTGTTGATTCTTGCTTTTTGTTTTCTTCGAAAAGGTGGATAACGAAAAAGGATATCCGTTGGAAATTTCCTGTTTTATGAAATCACACTGTGGCATCTAGATTCACGGAGATCGCAGGCGCACCGAATCTGAATTTATTTTAACGAAAGAGGTGGAGACTTGTAGAAGAAAAATATAATTTTGGGGACTTTTTATGGTCACGCACATGCTCCTTTGGGCAGGATTAAAGGGTGAAGTCAATTCATAATGTATGATTTAAATTTTAAGTTTTTCCCTATGAGCTTTTTTAGTATTCGAATGTTTTTCCTTGTCTTAATGAAAATGGGCACCAGTTTTTTATAACCATAGAGACAGTCTATGTATATAGCCTTTCTGATAACCTTTCTTTGGACATCTGGGATCAGCGTCTTTATCTCAACACAAATGTTCACTTTTTGTTGCGCGGTTGTTGGTTTACTACATATTTCCAGCTATCATTGCGGCTTGAAGTTTTTCTTATTTGACCAAATATAGTCAGAATCAGAGATAGCTTCGGTAAAATATTCTGGTTAACCCTTTCTAGAGACCCATAGAAACGAGTGAAAGGTGCATTGGGCCTACTTGCTCTTTGGACACTCGAACTTAAATTACTTTCTTAAAAATAAAACTAAACTGGAGCTTCAATTATATATACACTGTAACTGTGATTTCAAGAGCTCATAATATTGAACTTGATGAACATTATTGAAAGCTTTGATGAGGCTGAGAATTTCGGTAAGAGACATTAAGGCTTCAAATAAGTATAAGGCAATACCCGTGAAGAGTCTCTGCCTGAGACACTGCAGCCTTCCACCCTCTACGATTCCGGGCACGCTACTTCCAGTTGTCCACAGCAAGCGCTCTGGCATAAGCTTGGTCTTTGAAACGGATGTTTGGTCTTCGTTGTCTTCTCGAACCTGGGGGCTGGGATTCGAAGATCCTCTTAGTTGGAGCATTATTGTCCATTCGCTCAATGTGGCCGAGCCAATGTAGTCTTGGTACAACTCATAGAGTTCGCGGTTGTATCTTCTCCTCCAGTCGCCCTCCTCGCGCATAGGACCAAAAATCCGTATTTAGTATTTTTCTTTCGAAGAAGCCCAGTTTCAGCTCTCCCCTCTTGCTTATCGTCCAGCACTCGGCGCCATTAAGCAGAACTGGCAGGATAAGGGTTTTGTAGAGCACACATTTCATCCTTCTAGTTAGGAGTTTAGAACACAGTTATTTTGGCAAACCGAAGCAGCGACGCACGGTTTCCTAGGGTAATTCTCCGGATCTCCACTAAGGTGTCATTCGTGGAGTTTATGTTTACTCCAAGGTAGGTGAACTCCTTAACTACCTCGAAATTGTTGCTATCAATAGTGACGTTTTGTACTGGGTGGTGGACAGATGTTTGTTTTTTTGTTGGTAGCATGAACAACCACATAGAGTGCGCATTTCATACAACAAAAAATTACTATGTGGGGTACTGATATACCAGTGAACAGTGGGGTATGTTCACATTCGCATGTTGAACGCTTTTATCACGGCACGCTGGGAGCGACCGATGATGGAAGGACCTGTTGAAAATAGTGTTGACACCTGCCCTGCGCACTATCTGCTCAAGTACGAGATTGGAGAAGTCACATTATAACGTGTCTCCTTGCTGAAATCCGGTGCATGTTTGGAACACTTCGGAGGAGCTACCTCCAAACTGCACGTTGCAGCGCGTGTTTTCCAGCGTCACGCGACACAACTGAATCAGTTTTGCCGGGATTCCGAATTCGGCCATCGCCATATAGAGCTCCTGACGATTTATGCTATCATACGCGGCTTTGAAGTCGATGAATGGGTGGTGAGTTTCGACTTGAAATTCGTTGGTCTTTCCAGGATTTTCCTCAGTGTGAACATATAGTCGAACTGCCGGGCCCAAAGCCACGCTGGTACGTGCCGATTAGTGTGTTGCAGAACGGTTTATGACGTTCACACAGTACGTTGGATAGGATCTTGCATGCGACATTAAGCAGGGATATGCCTCTATTGTTCTTGGAAGACATAGTATCGCATTTTTTGTAGATGGGGCATATGGAGCTGATAGTCCAGTCATCGGGTATGTTTTCTTCCACCCATACTTGGTTGATGAATCGGTGCATGCATCCCCACCGTATTTAAAAAGCTCCGCTGGTAAGCCATCAGAACTTGCGGCCTTGTTGCTCTTAAGCTTTTTTATAGCTAGGCCAACTTCTTCTATACTAGGTGGTGGAACTAGTTCTTCATTGACTGGACGTGGGTTCCCTTCTTGCCATATCACTCTCTCTACATGATGCCCATTAAGCAGCTGCTGGAAATGCTGCGTAAGCATATCAACTATTCGCTGCGCTTCGGTGCGTTCCGGTTTTGTAGCCAGCAGACAGTTACTTGGCCTTTTTATAAAACCTCAGGATGTTGTTACGATCGCGCGTCTCGTGGATTCGTGGATTCTGTGCTTATCAACTAAACCGCCAAAGATGTTTTCCTTTCCGAATTTAGCATTGAAATCCCAGAGTATAACCTTTACATCATACTCCGGACAGGCTCCATTCAGTAGGTCATAAAACTCCTCCTTGTTGGGATCTTCAGCCTCGCCGGTAGGGACGTGTGCACATATTGGGCTTATGTTTTGGAATGTAGCTTTGATGTGGATCACATAAAGGCGATCACTTATCGGCTTGAAGTCAATGACTGTTGTCCTAAGCCGATTTCCCACGACGAATCCGCATCCTAATACATGCAATCTTTTGTTGCAGTACCTAATCCTATCCATCGTATCTCCTGGATTGCGGTTATGTCTCCCTTGTACCGCGTGAGCACATATTCACGTTTTTAAGTAGCACCCGGGGTGTAAAGTGTACGTACATTCCAGGTACATACTCTCATAATAGTCCATTGACTTTGCGGGTCTTGTTGCCATAGGAGGAGTTTCATTATCCAAGGCTGGTTGTGTCTCTCTCAAACCTAATAGTTTTTTTCCATGGTCGGGAAGGTACCCCCACGGTACAACTCCCATCCTGGAGGGCCATGTCCTTAATTTGACCCTAGGACAGCCGGAAATACCGATGTCAGTAACCCATTTTGAGTTATGAGTGCTGCCGTTAACCCATTGAGGGCTCCTCCGCCGCCAACTCTTTTCCAACACCCTGGCTCAGTATTGGAAATCCCTATAGACCTGGTGTTCAAATATGTCGAAGCAGCTCATCTAGGGATAACACTTACCAGTTCGATCTAACTGGAGCTGTAGACGCCACCGTTGATTCCATCTACGGAATTCCTCCGCTATCGCCTGAGAGTGGTGTTGTCGGGTGATTTTTTAATAGTAGTTTTTTTCGAAATCGAATAAAACAATCAAATATACCAAATTTTTATTGTAATCGATAAATAGGCCTTTGCCATTTACGTTTTAAAGACAACTTCATGTAAATGTTGTCCGCGGCTCCATTTCAAATGGTCCATTCGGAAGGTCAATTTTTTCAGTCACTTTTTCGAGCATTTCGGCCTGTATTCCATGAATGTAAGGCTTCAATCGTGTTTAGCTTGTTCACATAGACTAACGACTTTACATAACCCCACAAGAAATAATCAAGAGGTGTTCAATTCGCATGATCTTGGCGACCAACTCACAGGGCCATTTCGAGAGATAAGCTGCTCACCAAATTCATCCTTCAACATTTCCATTATTTCACGAGCTGTGTGGCATATGCCACGTTTTGATAAAATCACATGTCAACCAAGTTAAACTCAGCCAACTGGGGCAAAAAAAAGTCGCGTATCATGGCTCGATATCGTTCGCCGTTGACGGTAACGTTTCTTCGACGGTCGTCTTTGAAGAAAAGTGGACCGATGATGCCCCTAGCCCATAAACCACACCAAACTGTCGTTTTTTCGGGATGCATCAGTAATTCTTGTATGGTATGTGGCTGTTCATCACTCCAGATGCGACAGTTTTGCTTATTTACGTATCCGTTGAGCCAGAAATGAGCATCATCGCTGAACACAATTTTTCGATAAAACAGCGGATTTTCACATTTTTGACAGAGCACGAATTTTGATAATAAATTTCAATAATTGCAATCGTTGCTAGTTTGTAAGTCTTTCCATTATTAAATGGCAGAGTATACTGAAAACTTTTCACCTTGACAGATGACGTTTGGACACCATTACTTACAGTGCTGTCAATCTGAAAAACTTGGCTCTTCAAAAATCACCCGTTATAAAGTATTTCAGTGTTGCCCTTGTTTCCTACTTACCACATTTTAGGGTCTTTCTTCGCTACATCTACTTTCAATCAGGGCGGTCTTAACTACCCGGGTCTTTTAAATTTCTAAGTAAAAACAAAATTATTGAAAATCGTAGTCGTGAGCAACGTTTAAGCTGACTTCGATTTTTCAGGTTTAATTCATTTTCAGTTTTAATAGCTTCGTTGAGTGAGTTGCAAAATACCCAATGTATAGTTGGTGTTACAATGAATCGAATGCTGGTAAGTGTACTGGTGAACAACTGGTAGCCACTTTAATTTAAGAAACTCGCATCGGAACTCCGCTTTGTCTGCTAATGCCAATATTTTGATTCTTCTTCCTCATGCCTTCCGTATTGACGAGGTTATCGTGATTAAGGATCATACTCATCCTACTTGATTGCATTCATACTGGTCCCCATGTATGGTTCGCCGGTTGGTTTATTCTTAAGTTGCACCCAACTGTTGGTGATTAAAATAGAACGGATGCTTCCAGCATGTTTGGGCAATACTTTATATGATTAGTCGATGCTTAAAAATGTCAATAATATCGCCACAAAATTTCTAAGACCCACAATTAAAGTTGAAGAAGTACTACCAGTTTTATGCTTGTATCCTTGCAAAATGAAAGTAAACCCCCCCTTTTAAATTTAAACAAATTGTTAAGGTCACAATGTATCGAAATAAGAAACTTGTGCCCTTTAGGGAAATGATGCTGAATAACACCATTTTACGTATCAATAGTCCCTGCAGAACTGATTAAACTCGATTTTCCTTATCCAAAAATAATGCAAACAAAACAGTTGATGTAAAAACTGATTGTACCAATAAATTATATAATGTGAACTTTAGCATGTAATTTGTTTGTTTTGACATAAGGTATCATTAAGTGATTTTTACAAACATAAAATTCCATTTATCTCGCAATTAAATTGTTGACATGGCTTTTTATACGATACCAGAAGATATGAGTGTCTACTGATGTGTTTCCACAGAGTATAAGTGTAATGCTTATTCACTAGAGCTGACTCAACTTTTAAGTACCACTGATACAAATAAGCTTTAGAACAATTGTTACCACAAGTCCACTTGACGTTTCCCGTCACTTGTATAGTACAGTGGGAAAAATAAATCCCCCTCTCCCATGAGTACCTACTCAGAAATCATTTCAATTAATTTTATTGTCTCGCATTCAGTTCGGCAATTAAAATGAATCTGTTCCACACTGTTCTGAGAATAATTACCCAGTCCAGATCCAATTTCACAATAAATTCCGATTTGAAATTACAATTCGATGGGAATTCCCAACGACTGCGCCATGTGCACACACCTCATTTCCATAGGATCTGCTTCCGAATGTCAATTACTAAAGGCCACCTCTCTCGAGAACGGTTCGTGATCGTAATTTCCCTTAATCGCTTTGATCGACAACTGCAATCTTCTGGTATTTCTAGAGCAATGATTTACCCGTGTGCACTTTGTATGTTGACTGTGTACAACCCGCCGTAATAAACCGCAGCACTTTTGAGTGATGTCATGTTCTTTCACACCAGGTATACACGACGACCAACGACTCCAATCTAATTGTGCAGATTGCATAAGCTGAATACTTAATGTGCACCTAAAAATAGAACCACTCAGCCAACTCTAGTGCTGGCTGTTCGGAAACTTTGACCACAATTCGCGAATCATTCGCCCCCTCCCCAATGGTTCTCACATCGCGCGCGCAATGGTGATGCTCAAGATGATGACCATACCCGGGATAAGTAGAAAATTCCTTGACTCATACGTGTAGCATCCAGCCAAAGCCTGGGAACATTTAGCCAGACGTTCCGGCAATTAACATATGTATCTTTTAAATTATGAATTAATTGTAAATTTAAAACAATTATGCACGTTTCTACAACTAGTTCCGCTTCAGTTCCAATCTGGCACCATTGCGAAGTGGTATCGCCAAAGGATGATGCTGATGATGTATATGCAGCTTAGCAGTGATTAGCTGATGCACACCGGTGTCTGGCGGTGCAATACTCCATGGCAATCGATGACTATTAGGATGACGTAGGTGTGCGCGCGCGCATTACGACCAGATAAGTCGTAGGTACATATTCGTGTAAAGGTGATTGGGGCACTTTTATTTGAACGCAGGTGTTAGTCGAATGAGAAATTGCTACACACTGACGAATCTTTATCGAAGTGCACGGCTTGCAAATGAGAAATTGTATCTGCGCTTGTCATTTGAAAAGCGCAAACTCACACACAGACCGCTGGGAAATTGTTGTAAAAACGGTGATTATCGTATCAGTTACTTGACTGGCCATGTGCGCGCAGTATACCTACTCCATTCTGAGACAATAATTTATTTATAATGTTACAATCATTCAGGCAAACTCGTAGATGGTTTGTGTTGGTTGGTTCGAGTGCATTCGGTTTGGGAGTTGAGATTTGGACGCGAAAATCCGGATGAGTAATTTGCCACCATGACATGGAGTGATGGCACGAATTTATTAGTTAGAATGCAGATGAACATCAATCTTAATCAATCTTGTGCTGTCGAATGAGGAGCTTGCTTAATTTGCGATCTTCATCAGGTGGAATGTGCGCGATTTAATTGAGATTCCAATTATGAAGCAATTAAATGTTGAATTTAATTTATATGAGAAAGAGAAGAAACATGGCATTGGAGTGAATCCTCAATCGGTCTGATGCATGACCTACAGACATTAATAGGAAAGTAGTCTTTCATACACAGAGAAAAATCGACTACATAAAACAGAAGAAAAACAATCCGATTTCTCTATGGTTTTTAGTCAAGACGAAAGCCTTATTAAGACAACAGAGAAAATCTTATTAAAAACTTGTTTGCTGATTTAATAAGATTATCACATATATTTAAAAAGATATCTTATATATATTTATAATAAATGTATATGAGAAACTTATTGAAAGTATGTGGAAGACCCCTTAAAACACAAAGGAAAACTTATTGAAATGATTGTTTTCCATATTATTTCAAATGGACTCCCAAATACTTTCAATAAGGTTTCTTTAGGTTTCTAGGAATTTTTCACCTACTTTCAATAAGTTTTCCGTTTTGTTTGTAGAAGAATTCCATATACTTTTAATAAGCTTCACCTATTTTTTCTATGAGTTTTTCTCATATTTTTAATTAGTTTTCATATTGTTTCCAGAAGTTATTCATAAAATTTCAATAAGTTTTCCGTATTAATTTCAGACGTTTTCTACTTACTTTTAACTAGTCCTTTCTCTTCGTTCCAGGATCACTTCCTTTACATCTTTTGAATAAAAACACTTTGTTTATTACGATTTTGATCATATAGGTACATATTTTATTTCATTATTTCTTAGATACTTTTTGTGATAATAAATAATAATATTTTATCCAAAATATTTAGTCATAAAATAAATAATAAATAATACTTATTCTTACTTCCAGTATCTTTTTTGTCGAATTACCTTAAGTCCATTGTTTAATAAATAAAAATGAATTGGAGGTCCATCTAAAGAACTAAATTCAACTGTGGTATATAAATATGATGGACTTCCATTTCCAACCACATGCGCTTGAAAATGCTCTGAAATATATAAGTTTTCCCAATGCCTGACAACAATTTTAGCATCATTATCTTTGACTAAAAAATCTATAATTTCATAAATATTACACATGTCGTCTTTTGTTACAGTGACTATATGCTCCTTTTTAAAAGTTTTTCCTCTAAATATAATGTAACTTGAACGCTTATATGTTTTTAAGGCATTAATTTTTGCACTTATAGAAGAAAAATATATTTCACTTTCTACATATATCGCTTCCAGTTTATTGTAAATAAATTCAGGTTGAAAGAAATTATTTACTAAGGCACAATATGAAAATCTTAATGATGCTTTAATTGATAAAGTTAATGGAACATTTACTCTAGATGTTATGGCATGAGCATATTGTTTATGAATATGGTGTTCAGACTCATACCTAAAGCACCATTGATATCTTAATGGGCCTAATTGTTTTATAACACTAGGGTAGTGAACAAGATTATGATATTTTGGTTTTAATGATTCCTTCTGCATCTTACTGTTGAGGTGTCCGTTTTTTTCATAAAAGCTTAAAAGCAATTGTCCTCTTACAGTGGACTTTAAAATGCTGCTCAGATTCACTTCATTCGATTCCGAAACACGAATTGGAAGAATTATAAGAATTCAAGTCGTTAGATATTTTTTCCAACCATTCGAGAACCTTTTGGGTCGATGGTGGCGACTGCGTAGGTTGGTCACAAAGTAAGGGTATGTTCTAAAAAAAGCACAAATCACCATTTTTGTAACTAATACAATGAAATCACTACTTACCCTGTCTTGTCTCCACTGTCTTAAGCCGGCCATTAATTTAACTCTCTCGCCAAAAAACCCCGCGCTGTTAACATAAGCGAATAGTTTGTCTACATCTTCGGCCTGCATTTTCTCTAAAACTTCGATGGAATTCATGCCATACATTTTAAGAAAATCTAACGTTGAACCACTCAAACCCCAGGAATTATAGATTCCTTGGATTTCTTGAATGTCTGTTTCATTCCACGTTATGCATGGCACACATATAATTTCACTTTGCGTTATATTTTGCACACTGTTTAGTATTTTTTCACAGTTAACATTATTTCCCGTCATTGTGTTTCTAATTACATATCTTTAATTTGTTCACTTTGTAAAAAAAACAACATCCACGAACAATAGGAGTTTTAAGAAGGAAAAACAACGTCCACACTTTCCGAAATCACAAACCAAATGCGTTTAGCGTTTGCAATGTACCGTTTTAGCATGTACATGAGAGGCAGACAATAGGAGTTTTAAGAAGGAAATCTTATTGATTTAAGAATATTTTCTTTTAAAACGGTTTAAGAATGAAACCACTTTTGTTTTAAAATAGGATCTCTTTTTGATTTAAGAAGCTTTCCCTCTTAAATTAAAAATTTAAGAAGATTTTCTTATTGCTTGCGCGATCGTGAATAAACATGTAAAGGAGATCTGAGCATTGTATATGGGGAGTTTATAGTATTATCAATTGGCGAAATTGAAGTGAGAGAAAAGATATGTTTCGTCGCCAACCCATTTAAAATCCATAAGAGTGAAAGAGATTTTTGTCGCCAAATCAGTCAAAATCGCCAATTGATATTACTATAAACTCCATATACAATGATCTGAGAGTCTCCTCCAGATTTTATAAGGAAGTCTTCTTGATTTTAAACGATTTCTTTCCTAGCTTATGAGATTATGGGTTTGATCTTATTATTCATCCAATTTTGAATAAATATGCAAAAGAGATAAGATAGTCTCCTCAAAAGTTTATAGAGACTCCTTTTTGATTTAAAAAAAAAATCCTTGTTGAGAACGTAAAGCAAAAAAAAACAATAATAAGTGTTTGTCATATTGAAACGATATATTAATAAGAAACTCTAATTCTCTAGCTCAATTAAGACGATATTCTTCTGAAAGATATGAGAAAATCTCTTAAGATATTTGATAAGATTTTCTTCATTAGATTAATAAGATTTCTCTATGAAAATATCATATTAAACATTAATTTTATAGAGATTTCTAAGTAAAACAGCTCAATACGGCGATCTTATTGATTTTAGGTAGTAACATTTTTCTCTGTGTAGGCAAATTACGCTGGTAGAAGACGTGTCTTCAGCTCGTACTCAATGTCGTCGTAGAGCTACCCAGGAGAAGCAGACCAACTCTTTGGTGACTTGAGCTGGAGTGGAAGACGACCTTAAGCATTTTAAAGAAACGTAATTAGTTGAGTACGTTATGCGTCGGTTATGGTGCGTATCACTAGGGATGTCTGTGTTTGAAATTCGTATAGAATTTGTTATACATATTCTGCTTTGTAGAATGATTTGTCCTAGAGGCTTCGCTGATTCTTGTCAGGTTTAAGGAGTCTTGTATATTAAGGGACTTTTGGATGCAACTTCTTCTCTCAGTAAAATTTGAACATTGGATTAAGCTAAAAGGGAATTTTCTTGTGGACATTTACAATTTGCAGAATTTCTTTCAAAAGTTGATGTTTCAGGGTGTCTAGTATTTTCCTAACTTTATTTGGTTTACTGGATTCTCAGCGAAATCTTCCACGAACATATAACCAATACATCTACACAACATCCACTTGTTTTCTTGATTGATATCCCAGTCTTGCACTTATATGATTTTTAGCTAAAGGCAATCACATTTACTTTTGGAGTAATATGATGGCTTAGAAAGAAGGTGAGGTGGGCCGTTTTATTACCAATAAAAACGCGTGTCCAGTCTGATTTTTTTTGCAGTATTCGATGTGTTTGAAGTCCTCTCAGTGGCATGTACAAAGCTGATCAAATGATTGATACAGTTTCTTGATTGTTCGTGTTTTGTTTTCAATGCCCCTTTGGAAAACTATGTTTTGGTTGTAAAAATGCGGCCATTTATTGAGTAGGTGGAGTCGAAATTTGTCTGGTCTTTTTCCTTATAACTCCGACAATGTTTTCTTAGTAACTTACATGATTTTGGAGTTACACATTGTATTCAGCTTCTCTTTTTTGATCAAAACCTTGTTCAATATTTTGATATCTTAAGGATCTTTCATTAAGCACTTTCAATCTTAAAATTTTAATAAAACAAAGTATGTGCGAGATATCTTCGAAATTGTTTATTCACTTGAAAGTCTTATCGGTGCCATTATGTAGGGAATATAACATCGTCAAAATGTCCACCGCGACTTCTCTGGGTGTCGCGCATACGAAATGTCCAATTTACCATGACTTTGGGGCATAAATTTGAATTTGAATTTGACCGATGGCATGGGTTATGTTGGTTTTAAAGGCCAATGTTGTTTGTGGCTTATTCGCATAGACCTGCGACTTCAGAAAACCCCACAAGACAAAGTCTACAGGGGTCAAACCGCACAATCTCGGTGGCCAGTTCATATTACTTCCACGTGAGATAACCATGCCCTCGGATAACTCGTCCAGCATTTTCAGTCTGGCGTGAGCTTTGTGGCACGTATCGCTATCATATTGAAAGCACATGTCGTTGGTGTGCATATCATGCAATTCAGGCCAAAAGAAATTGTTTATCAGTGACCTAATAGCATTCCCCGTTGACGGTGATGGCCTGGCCAACGTCGTGGTCAAACAAATATGGACCCATGACCCGCCAGCCAAAAATCCACACCAAACAGTGATTTTCGGAATTCATGGGACGCTCTTGGATCTCATATGGATGAGTGCCGTCCCAAATTTGAAAAATTTGTCTGTTGATGTACCCATTCATCCAGAAATGGTCCTCATCGCCAAAGTTGATTTTTTGATGAAAATTTGGGTCAGTTTCCGAAAACTGCTCCAGAGCCCATTCAGCTTTTGCGTCAGTTGTACATTTTGAGGCTCAAGTCAAAACGCCAAATTCGCCAAGATGTAGTCTGCGAAAGGCTGAGTTCTTGCGAATGACGCGAAATCGACTACCTCGGCGAGTTTCTGACAGATCTTGCTATTCGTCGACGTACGGGTGGTTCTTCGTTTAATGAACCTGAACACAAATTTACCCACCTCACTGCAAATAGTCCTCTCGGTAGGACGACTATGGCGACTGTAAAATGGGTGAAGCAGTGAACTGCGAATTGTTTGTTTCTAAATATCAAATAGGTAGGGAAGAAATAATGTCATAACGTCAATTGGCTTCCATTTTGTTAGAAATACAAAGTTGATGACATTAATTTAAAATAAATGATATCGGTCCAATGACCACCTCTGAATGGTGATGTCTGCTTTAACATTGCCATTCAAGACTTGCCAGGTTTCTGGCGAGATTTCAAAAGTAGCCTAAGGAAGAAGTCTGGCGATAAATCCCAAGATGGGATCTCGCCAATACAAATCGAAAAAGTGGCCCGAAAATTGCTATGCTAGCGATTGCTCCCAATTTAACAACTTGGGCCAACTGTAGCGCTCACCTGTTACAGCATTCTAAAAAAATGATGGTCAACCATTTTTTCACTGCAAAGGCCTCTCCAAGCAGTCGCTTTGAATGGATCTTCGTGCATTTGATGTGGATTCTCCGCTTTTTGGTGCTCATTATGGGTCTTAGACCCGAAGCCATCCTCCTCTTGCATCAGGTTTAATCTCATTCGTCTATGGCGCTCATTATGGGTCTTAGACCCGAAGCCATCCTCTTCTTGCATCAGGTTTAACCTCATTCGTCTATGTCAAATACAAATACAAATTTTTGGCGCAACAGGCTCGTTAGTACCCAGGGCCTAGCTTTCTCACAACCATTCATGTGTGCGTGTGTACTTCTTGCACGATGGCGGGACCTTCTGTTTTATGCCAACTCCGAACGGCTAAGTTGAGATAAGCTATTCTTGACAATTGATACTACTCGGATGATTTGTCAGATCATCACGAGAGGAGGGCCAGTGAAAAGTCGTCTATGTCAGCAGGTTTAATTAGTTAAGCAGGTGTTCCTCAACAATTTCTCGTGGGTTTACAGAACCCCAAATGCGACAATTTTGACGATTAACGAAGACATAAAGATGAAAATTAGCTTTATCACTGAAGATGACTTTGTTCGAAAAATTAGCATTCACTTGTTGTTGTTCCTAAACCCATTCAACGAACTCTCTTCGCGCTCTATTGTCAGAAGTCTTCAGCTCTTGAGTTAATTGTACTTTGTAAGCATGAAGTTTCAAGTCTTTCGTGAGAATTCGCTGTAGGGAACTTCTCGAATTGTCCAATTCTTGACTACGGTGCCGAATTAATGTTCCTGGACTGTCAGCATTACTCTCGCGAACTGCTTCGATGTTGTTTGTTGAACGACATGTGACAGGACAGGAAGAGTGTCTAAGATCACCAATTGATCCAGTCTCCTTGGATTTTTCAATTATTCTCTTCACAGTTGATGGTTTTAAATCACTATGACGCCCATATTTTGTATGTAAATAGCGGATTGTAGCTGACAAACCTTCAATATTTTCAAAATATTGCTCAACAATGAAAATGCGTTGTTCTTTCGTATAGCGCTAAATTTTTACAAGTCCCGAACTGTCAGCTGTCACATTGTGATCCTTTTTGTCCGTTGGCATCACAGTACTATTAAACAGCGCAAAGTTTTGAATTATAGGACGTCCTTTATATATATGTATGTATCCTATCCACCTTCTACACCATTTCCTTCCGATATATAAAGCAAAATGGCTCTCGACATCTTCGAAACATCCATCTTATATCTTAGATATTGTGCACAATATAAAAAGAGATCTTTGTGGTATCATACGTCCTTGCTTAAACCCTTAAATACAAAAAAATGTACACAACTCAGACCTGTCTCCAACTGCATACCTACCAAAATTATCGTCCATTAAGTTTATGACCAGCCTAAAATGATAAACGAGCTCGTTCTAATGGGCTGTAGATACATTTACCCTCTTAACCCAGAATGTCGTCCAATTCACAACCCAAATAAACATGTCACCATTTCAATAAATCTCCTCGCTAAGATAAAGACAATTAAGTTAATTAGATATTTTCCTCCTTCCCAAGCTAGAAGGATTTAATTTGTTCAGCATAATTCATTACCACAATCAGACAATGAATAACATGTGTAAACTCCAAACCATTTATCTCTCCACACCTTCAGAGAAAAACACACAATAAAAAAGGAAAGTATAGGAGAGGAAAAACTGTCAAATAACTAATTCACGCCGCCGCCGCCGGACAACCGCTTGACGACAAATGTTCTCGACTGTCTTTAATCTCGCTCACTTGCCTCCATTTCTCACTTTACAATCCGACCACGCGATGATGAAGATGTCTACGGAATTCCCGCACTGACTTAATACACCCCAGACCCATACATTGTCCGACAGTCATAAATCTCCAGAATCCGAGGATCTTCTGGATTTATCAGATTCCAGATTTATTAGAGTTGACATCGAGTTCTACGAAACGCGCCATAGGGAGCCCCCAAAAAGGGGACTGGACTGGATCGATCTTGTCTGACTTCTGATCATGACATGAACATGAGATTAATGTATGGATACCCATATGGTTTGTCTAGACTAACCATGTGATGAGCATTAGTGGTGCACATCTACATGGGCGGCAGTCTAATTTGGTCCCCTCCTCCTCTGTCGAATAAAATTGAGAAATTAGTCGAAAGTTAATCACGATTTCGGCTATGCCCTACATGTAATTAGACGTATCTACCAGATGGCGAAAGTAGTAAACGTAGCCCACACGATATTCGCCGAACCCTATAATTTACAAACTACCAACGGTGCCAAGGACCAACCTACCCAGAGACGAGAGGTCTAAATTACACAGTTTAATGTGTGTGCGATCCTGTGAGCTACACACTGCCACCCAAGCTGCGATGGGTAGGATTAAGACAAATATTGAAGGTAATCATTGAGTCTGGCGTGCGAAATGTTACAGATCTGGGTAGGTACCTGAGAACGACGGAATGATTGTATATTTCCGCCGGAATTGACACCGGCAAATTGAGGCATTAGGAGAACTGATGGAGTCGAGTGTCTGTCGGGGGCGTTTACGGAAGAAGGGATAACGTGTCTTATTTTGTGTATCTAACATGCAATTGGACACGTAAACATAATTGATCCGTATATTGACCACCGACGGTGCTTAGTGAGGTCTCAATATAAAAGTGAAATTGAAATGTCGGATTTAGTGGATGATGGATGGTGACATGGAGGAAGCAAAGAGGATTATGTGTGGGGAACTGTATGAAGATATGAATTTCGATTTTATTTGTTGAAATGCTTAAGCGAACCTGGAACCTGCTTAAGCGAACCTGTACTGGTCTCATCCAACCGGATTTGACTTGCTAAACGATAAGTGCGAGTGTTGATAACACGACGAAAAACAGCAACACTATAAACACCCTGGTGAGAATGGCACGGATGAATACCCGGCCTGCTGTCCCAGGCGAACCTAGATGAGCTGCTCTGACATATTCGGACAACAGGTTGTCTAGGAATTTCAAGGGTTAGTCAGGCCCCTTGAACAGAGATGGTGGCGGATGAACCGAAAGGCCAACGGCAGCGCTCAATCCCGTAGTGGATACTGATGGCCCCGTGTCCTAGGGGTATCTAATAAATTGGAACTGGCCCTCCAGGTTGGGGGTTGTGCTTTGGGCTAACTACCCACCCACAGAAAAAAACATGGTTACGAAGCAACCAATAGCCTCGGAAAGGACGGATTTTATTGTTGACGACCCTGCTAAACGAAAAAAGGACAACGACGTTCGTATCTGCACCTGGAATGTGAGAACATTAAACAGGAGAGGTGCAGGCGAACAACTAGCGGAAGCCCTAAACTGCTACAAAGCAGACATTACTGCCATCCAGGAAATACGATGGGATGGGCCGGGCAAAAAGAGGATGAAAAACTGTGACATATACTACGGACCGTGTTATAGTGAGCAGAAACAGCGACTATTCGGATGCGGATTCGTTATAAGTGCCAGACTTAGGCAAGAAGTCTTATGTTTCGAAGACATTAGCGAACGCATAGTAACAATCCGCATCAAGGCCAAATTCGCCAACATAAGCCTTATATGCGCTCACGCTCCGACGGAAGAAAAAGATGATATAGCTAAGGATTGCTTCTACGAGCTCCTCGACAAAACCTATGAGCGACTACCGAAGTACGATGTTAAAATCGTGCTGGGAGATTTTAACGCAAAGGTAGGAAGAGAAGACATCTTTAGAAGTATTGTCGGAAAACATAGCCTACACGACAACACGTCTGGTAACGGACTTAGGCTAATTGATTTCGCTACGGAACGAAATGCCACTATAGCCAGCACACGGTTTCCTCACCTCGATATCCATAAGGGGACATGGCGGTCTCCAGATCAACGAACGGTCAACCAAATTGATCACATTGCGATAGATAAGAGGCACGCATCCAGTATTTTGGATGTCCGAACATTCCGAGGAGCTAACATCGACTCGGATCACTACCTTGTAGCAGCCAAGGTAAGAATGCGGATATCCACCACGCCACAACAATCCAGAAATACTGTGAAAAAATTTAATGTCGGAAGACTGCAATCGCAAGAGACCGCCAAGACCTTCGCACAACGCGTATCCCTTAACCTCTCGATTAACACCATACCACCAGCATCGAATGTCGAAGAGCAATGGCAACGATGCCAACAGGCCATTAGAGCAGCCGCAACTGATGTGCTAGGTTTCTCGCGCCCACCAGCAAGAAACCCCTGGTTTGATGAGGAATGCCGACAGATGCTCGCAGCCAAGAACGAGGCCTACAAGGCTAAGCTGCAGGTGAAGACGAGAGCTGCCATTGAGCTCTATAGGCAAAGAAGAAGGGAAGAACACCGGCTTTTCAGCAAGAAGAAAAAAGAGCAAGAAAAACGCGCGATCGAGGATATAGAGAGGTGCCACTCCAGGAACGATGTTCGCAAGTTTTACCAAAGTGTAAAACGTCAAAGCCAAGGATACAAGGCTCGAACAGAATCCTGTCGAGATGAACAAGGAAATATTGTAGTTGAGACACAGTCGATGCTGAGGATATGGAAGAACCACTTCTGCAGACTGTTAAACGGCGATGACGAACAACATTCCGCTGTCAGGCAGAACGAACCATTCAATATTGGCAACGACAGCGAAAACTGCCAACCACCCGACCTGAGTGAAGTGAGGATAGCAATATCTAAACTCAAGCTTAATAAGGCTGCCGGAAATGACGGCCTTCCCGCTGAGCTCTATAAGGCCGGCGGAGATGACTTGGTAAGTAACATCCACCAACTCATAAGCCAAATCTGGTCGGATGAAAATATGCCTGAAGAATGGAACCTCAGCATCGTTTGCCCGATCCACAAAAAAGGAGACCCTCTGAACTGCGCCAACTACAGAGGCATAAGTCTCCTCAACATCGCCTACAAGATCCTATCTGCCGTAATATGTGAACGCCTGAAACCGTTTACCAACAACCTGATTGGCCCTTATCAGTGTGGTTTTAGGCCAGGAAAGTCCACAACCGATCAAATTTTCACACTTCGGCAGATCCTGGAAAAAACTCAAGAAGTCCAAATCGATACCCACCACCTATTCATCGATTTCAAAGCCGCATATGACAGCATTTATAGAGACGAACTGTACAGAGCCATGTCTAGTTTTGGTATACCGCCCAAACTCGTCCGTTTGTGTAGGATGACGATGGAGAATTCTCGCTGCTCCATCAGGGTCGGAAACGACCTCACCGACACATTCGATACCAAAAAAGGATTTAGGCAAGGCGATGCGCTGTCATGTGACTTCTTTAATCTGATTCTTGAGAGAATTGTGCAAAACTCCAAAGCCAACACCAGAGGCACAATTTTCCAAAAGTCGGTGCAACTACTAGCATACGCTGACGATATTGACATCATTGGTAGGACTCAACGTGATGTCATAGCCACGTTTGCTAGTATAGAGAAGGAAGCGGCGAAAATGGGTTTAGCAGTAAATGAGGGTAAGACTAAGTATATGCTGTCATCACGAAAGGACTCACAACATCGACGAATTGGACAGAACGTCACCATTGACAGATATAACTTTGAGGTAGTACGGGACTTTGTCTACCTCGGCTCCGCTATTAGCTCTGACAACAACATCTCGTCAGAAATTAAACGAAGAATTACTCTTGCCAACCGCTGTTTCTTCGGGCTAAGAAGGCAATTTAGTAGTAAAGCCCTCACTCGAACTACTAAGGAAACCCTATATAAGACCCTGATCATCCCAGTCCTGCTCTACGGCGCTGAAGCATGGACCGTATCAAAAGCGGATGAAGAAATCCTTGGTAGATTCGAGAGGAAAATTCTTCGAAAAATCTTCGGTCCCGTTTGCGTTGACGGGCTATGGAGACGAAGATTCAACCAAGAACTATACGAGCTGTACAGCGACATGCCCCTGGTCAAAAAACTCCGCATTGGACGTTTAAGATGGCTAGGACATGTAGAACGAATGGACACCAATACTCCGGCTCGCAGAGTCTTCGATTCCCAGCCAGACGTCGGACGCAGTAGAGGAAGACCTCGCCTTAAGTGGCGCGCACAAGTGGAAACCGACCTCAACCAACTTGGAGTGCGCAACTGGAGGCAGTTAGCTAAGGACCGGGCTAATTGGAGAGGCATGTTGGTTGAGGCCCAGGTTCATTCCGGACTGTAGCGCCACTTAAGTAAGTAAGTAAGCTTAAGCGAACCATGCAATGGATAGAAAATTCATTGCAATGAGTTTCAAATTAAAATACATGTTGACCAATTCTGCATAAAATTCCGTTAAATATTTTTGAGGAAGTATTGAGTAAAAAGTAGCGACTCTCATCTCCCACCTTTCCTTTCGATAGGTTAGTCTTTCTTTATATATTTGGGGGTCCTCTTTTTTTAGTGTTCTTCTCTCAGGTGAGGTGGTGTTTAAGGTATAACTCTAAAAAAGAGATGATACTTGCAGATGCCTATAGTTTCGATGTCTGTCTCAAGTCTGGGTATGATTTTGCTGTAATAAAGAAAAATATCTCTTCTAAGACTGGGTGCATTCCTTGTGGTTAGTGCACGTGGCACATGGTCTCTAGTTAAAATCCCGAAAGTGACAACACCATAAGTTCGCTAAAGTCTTGGAAACAGAAGATTTCCTGCCTAAGTTTGGCATCTATAACAAATCCGCATCCGAATAGTCGCTTGTCTTGCTCACTATAACACGGTCCGTGGTAGATGTCAGAGCTTTTCATCCTCTTTTTGGCCGGTCCATCCCATCGTATTTCCTGGATGGCAGTAATGTCTGCTTTGTAGCAGCTTAGGGCTTCCACTAGTTGTTCACCTCTCCTGTTTAATGTGTTCGCATTCTAGATGCAGATACGAACGTCTTTTGTCTTTTTTTTTATTTTGCATGGTTTTCGACAGTAAAATCATTCCTTTTCGAGGCTCTTGGTTCCTTCGCAACAAGAGTCTTTTTTCCTTGGGTGGGTAGTTAACTCAAAGGACAATCCCCAACCTGGAAGGCCAATTTATTATATACCCCTTGAACAAGGGGCCGTCAGTATCCGTTGGCCTTTCGCCTCATCCGCCAGAATCTCTGTTCAAGGGGCCTGACTTACTTCGAAATGACCTGTTGTACGAATATGTCGAAGCAGCTCATTACTTACTTACTCACTTTGTCCATCCTTATTGAGACTGTAGACGTCACCGTTGATTCCATTTGGGAGTTCCTCTGCTGCCTCCTGGAAATGGAATGATTTCTTCTCCCCGCTCTCGTCTACTACCGCCAAGATCTTACTCAGGGATTGAGAACCTATCTACGGTCAAGGTACTAGGCACTCAGCAATCGCCACATGAAGGCTGAGAGTCGGAGTTGGTATGCATTAGGCTAGGTGCAAACTCAAGGTTTCATAGAGTCGCATTGTCTACCATTTGACCACCACTGCCCCCATCGAAGAGTATAAAACTGCCATGACAAGCTTCTCAGCCGCAGTCAGTGTTAAACAAGAGGTCCCATTCCATGTTGCAAAATATAATTCCGTACAGACAAATGAATGGAGAATCTAGGTTTCGAAGCCATGTATGACGACCCTTTAATGTCAGATATTTATTTTTTTTTCTATTACAAGACTCTACCGAGCTAGAGTTAGAAATTTGAATTGAGAAAAAGGAGTTCATAAGGTGGATAATGTTTTGGGCAAAACTCCAAATACCAGGTGGTAGACAGGTCCCCAATCCGCTTGTAGTTCGGTAAGATACCACCACATCATGCTATAGGCTCCGTAAAGCAGTTATTAATATGTTTCGGAGTTTGGTCCAACTCGGTTGGGAAATTAAGTTTATGATGGTGCATCCTCAAATAGAGATTTCCGGATGTTAACTCGTTCTCTATTCGGGGAATCAGCACCTTTTGCGATTCTTGGATTCCTGTATCCTTTATTTTGATTTGCGGAACTGTGTACTTTTCCTTTCTTGTAAAGGATTAGCACTCCTTCTTCCATGAGTAAAATTCAACTAGAAATTCACCGCCCTTGTGTAATCATTAGTAGGCCCTAGTTTATAACGGGTGATTTTTTAAGAGGCTTAGAACTTTTTTAAAAAAAAAAAACACAAAAAATTCAAAAAAATGAATGAAATATTTATTTGAATCGATAGTTTGAACCTTGCAATTTAATGTTTAAAGATAATTTCATGCAAATGTTGACCGCGGCTGCGTCTCAGGTAGCCCATCCGCTGAGTCCAATTTTGGCATACTCTTTCACACATATCGGCCGGTATCTCACGAATGAATGCATGGATGTTGGCTTCCAGTGCGTCAATCGAAGCGGGCTTGTCCCTATAGACATTAGCCTTGACATACCCCCACAAAAAATAATCTAATGGTGTCAAATCGCACGATCTAGGCGGCCAATTGACCGGCCCGAAACGTGAAATTAACTGTTCACCAAACTCGCCTCGCAATTGCGCCATTGTTTCGCGTGCTGTGTGGCATGTGGCACCGTCTTGTTGAAACCACATATCATGCAAGTCAAGAACTTCCATTTCGGGCAAAAAAAAGTTTGTTATCATCGCTCGGTAGCGTTCACCATTCATCTTTGAAGAAATATGGCCCAATAATGCCGCCGGCCCATAAACCGCACCAAACAGTGGCTTTTTCGGGATGCATTGGTAGCTGTTGCAATGCTTCTGGCTGATCTTCACTCCAAATGCGGCAATTTTGCTTATTTACGTACCCATTCAACCAAAAATGAGCCTCATAGCTGAACACAATTTTTCGATAAAAAAGCGGATCCTCGGCCAGCTTTCCAAGAGCCCATTCACCAAAAATTCGGCGTTGTGGTAGGTCGGCTGGCTTTAGTTCTTGCACCAGCTGTATCTTAAAAGGCTTTACGCCCAAATCCTTCCGCAAAATTTTCCACGTAGTGCTGTAACAAAGGCCTAACTGCTGGGAACGGCGCCGAATCGACATTTCGCGGTCTTCTGTCACACTAGCTGATACGGCCGCAATATTTTCTTCACTACGCACAGTACGTAAACGTGTTGGTGGTTTAATGTCCAACAAAGTAAATTTGGTGCGAAATTTGGTCACAATCTTCCGAATAGACTGCTCAGAAGGTCGAGAATGCCGATCATAAAATGGAAGCAGCGCGCGATGAACATTTCGAACCGAGCACGAATTTTGATAGTAAAATTCAATAATTTGCAAGCGTTGTTCATTTGTAAGACGATCCATGGTTAAATTGCAAACCAAACTGAAGCTGTTTGACAGTGACACAAGGTACTAAACACACGTCAGCTGTCAAAACCAGTGTTTCCAAAACCAAACCAGCTAAAAAATCACCCGTTATAATAAATTTCTTTTGGTAGCTGGAATCTGTCATCTCCGAAACTAAAAAAATCGGTTGACTGTTGTCCCTAAAATATCATAAATGTGCAGCAGAAATAGATTAGGTGAACAAATTGATCCTTGAGCCACCCCAGTGTTACTGAACCTGAACTTTGACAAACATGCCTATCCTGTGAACATGTTCCTTACCTAACTACTTCTTGAAACTTATTTACTACGTACTTCTTAAGGTCGGATTCTCATATGTACGGTCCATGCTCTCGGGCTGTAAGCTAGTACTGCGATATTGAGGGTCTTTTATATAAGATATCCTTAGTAGTTCCATTAAGGTCTAAATTACCAAATGAAGAAACAGAGATTCTAGAGAGTGGTTCTAAATTTGATTTCTGACGAGATATTTTTTTTTTTGAAACAGTAAGGCTAGCACGACATGTTAACAGCAAATCAAATCACAGATGGAGTCTTGGCACGACGTGACAAATTACCGATCAAATTTCGCCAAAGCTGGATTTGAGAAGATCCAAGGGACTGATTTAGCGCGATAGATCATACATTAGCGCCACCATAGGTGTCATGACTGGCCACTGTTTAATAGCCAGGCACGTAGAAAGGCTTGGCGAAGAAAGAAAAGGACGAAGAGAAAGAAGAAACACGGCCCTATCAAAAAACTTTCAAAATCTCAGCGATTTGACAAAAACCGAAGCGAAAAATCTCCTCCGTTTCAAAGCTCAGAAAAACAAAAACAAGGAGAATGGACAGTTCCACGTGGTATCACAATGGACCAAAGGTGTAAGTTTAGGTGTGCTAGCGAACTCGCTGGCAGCCACTCTAACCTATCCTAAGTCTGAGATATTCCAATGTCGTTACTTCCTCAAACTCTATACGCGGGTACGTAGGAGTCAAATCGTCCTTGATCTATGAAAAGTAGTAAAGAAAAGCTTTCTGATGATTTTGGACAATGCTCCCAAGAGCAATGTTAAAAAATTACTTTTTCGGTAACGAATGTATCGCTGAAATTACTGCCAAAGTGTCAATCTTGATGGAGCGGCAGAATTCCGTCGTCATATTGCATGGTTGGATATACTAAAGCTTAACATGAGTCCATAATACTATCAGATAGGTTCAGCTGCAGAACTGATAAAAATGTGTTGTGTCTGCATTTCGACAACCTTTGTTTTTTTTCCATTGTCTGTTGAAGTGTGAAAATTTAGTTAATTGGCGAATTTCTAGGCCTTTGACCACAATCTTTAGGGCCAATCAAGTTGTTAATAAATCTAAGATTATGCTAATAAGATTGATATTTGCGTTAATTATGCTGACCAATAAAGTTTTTGATGAACGGGACCTGGTGCCATATTACAACATATTAGATATTGTAGGCAATATTGATCAAAACTATGCGTTCAATTATTTCGAAGGAGGGTCCTTTTTGTCCTGCTGGAATATGACCCTGAGATAGAATTTTTGTTTGAAAATTTGTTGATTAGTTGGTGTATTCCATGACCATCATTTGTTACGTCGCGTTGAAGGTAGTTTTATTCTCGTCGCCGTGGTTTGTTCTGCCCAGCAGCTTTACTATGGTAACCATATAATAGCCTGCAAGTTTTTTTTTTAAATTTTTGAGTGCCAAACTTTAATCTACTATGATTTTTTTTATGATACTGATACTGTATGATTGTACTACCCTGTCAAAGCCATTTTAACTTTTGGTTTACTTTCGACCATAATTCCTAGAGTGGCATTTTTCTCTATTCACGATCAGACGATTTTGCAGCTTTATCGTGACCTACAGCGTTAGCTTCGGACATCTGCAAAGGGTCTTCAAATGTGAGTCGCCGTTTATGACATCTGCTATTTCTCATAAGGCGTGTTATTATAACCTCTTCCCTACATGCAATGTAATCAAGCCTTCAAAGACGTTTTTATATCGGCGAAGGTTTTTACGATTATGGTCTCCTTCCAAAGATCCAACGAAGTGTTAAAATCTTGCATACGTTAGACATCCCTGACCCAAAAATATAAGTAAGGGCATAGATTGCTGACAAAGGTTTGAGGAGTTCAAGAATATCTATTTGGCCTTAGGTATAATGATTGTTGTGTTCTTCAGTGTTAACCTGGTTGAAGCACAAATTCTGCCATCCCTATCCCCTGTAAACAAGGTAGATGTTTCTAGACTAAATTGGAAAATATAATTTCCATGAATATGCTACTCAATGGCAGATACTTGCTAACAACTTCAGTAGAGCTATAGTCCAAACTGAACCCGTCCTTGACTAAATTCCTCCAGTTGAGCACTTCAAGTAACTTAAAGTCGATGTCTCTTCTTGTGCACGGCACTTAAGTCGAGGTCTGACATCTGGCTAGGAATCGAAGAGTCTACGAGCCGGAGTATTAGAGTCCATTCACTCTACATCTCCTAGCCATCTTAGACGTCAAATGTGGAGTTTTTTTTTACTAGGGGTATATCGCTGTACAGCTCGTATTGTTGTTGGTTGAATCTTCTTCTTCATAGTCCGTCAACGAAAATGGGACCAAAGATTTTTCGAAAAAATTTTCTCTTAAAAATACCAAAGATTTGTTTATCCACCGTGCTTCAGCGACGTACAGCAGAACTGAACTGATGATCAGGGTCTTACATAGGATCTCCTTAGTAGTTCGAGTAAGGCCTTTACTACTAAATTACCTTCTTAGCCCGAAGAAACAGCGGTTGGCAAGAGTAATTCTTCGTTTGATTTTTGACGTTGTCAGAGTTAATAGCGGAGCCGAAGTAGACAACGTCTCGTACTACCTCAAAGTTATTTCTGTCAATGGTGACGTTCTGTCCAATTCGTCGATGTTGTGTGTCCATTCGTGTAGACAGCATATACTTAGTCTCACCCTCATTTACTGCTAAACCCATTTTTGCCGCTTCCTTCTCTATACTAGCAAACGTGGCTATGACATCACGTTGAGTCCTACCAATGATGTCAATATCGTCGGCGATATTGCAAGTAATTGCACCGATTTTTGGAAAATTGTGCCTCTGGTGTTGGCTCGGGAGTTTTGCACAATCCTCCCAAGAATCAAATTAAGGAAATCACATGACAACGCATCGCCTTGCCTAAATCCTTTTTTGGTTTCGAATGTGTCGGTGAGGTCGTTTCCGACCCTGATGGAGCAGCGAGAATTCTCCATCGTCATCCTATACAAACGGATGAGTTTGGGCGGTATAGCACTCTCTGTATATACTCTGTATATTTCGTCTCTATAAATGCTGTCTATGCGGCTTTGAAATCGATGAATAGGTGGTGGGTAGCGATTTGAACTTCTTGGATTTTTTCAGGATCTGTCGAAGTGTGAATATATGATCAGTTGTGAACTTTTCTAACCTAAAACCACACTGATAAGGGCCGATCAGGTTGTTGGTAAACGGTTTCAGACGTTCACATCTTGCGGCAGATATGATCTTATAGGCGATGTTGAGTAGACTTATGCCTATGTAGTTGGGGCAGTCTCCTTTTTTTTTGGATCGGTTCCATTCTTCAAGCATACTTTCATTCGACTAAATTTAGATTATTAGATGGTTAATGTTACTTACCAAATCATCTCCGCCGGTTTAATACAGCTCGACGCAAAGGACGTTATTTCCGGCAGCCTTGTTAAGCTTAAATTCAGATATTGCTATCCTCACTTCGCTTCGGGTGGTTGGTAGTTTTCGCTCTCGTCGCCAATATTGAATGATTCGCTCTGACTGACAGCGGAATGTTATTCGTCAACGCTGTTTAACAGTCGGCAAAAGTGGTTCTTCCATATTCCCAGTATTGACTGTGTCTCACCTACAATGTATCCTTGTTCATCTCGAGAGGATTCTGTTCGAACCTCGTATCCCTGACTTTAACGATTTACACTTTGGCAAAGAACTTGTAAAAACCATTCCTTGAGTGGCACCTCTCGTTATCCTCAATAGGGTGCATTTCTTCGCTCCTTCTTTGCCTAAAGAGCTCAATGGCAGCTCTCCATCTGCAGTTTAGCCTTGTACTTGACTTGACTCTTCGCATTATTCATCAAACCAAAGATTTTTTTGCTGGTTTCCGCGAGGAACCTTACACAATTGCAGTTGGGAATAAGAAAAGAATGTCTAAACACGTTGGCGCAAAAGTTGTAACCATGCGCAAAATGGCGTATCTTTTTTTATTATTCCGCACAAATGTCAAAGTAGAATTCGCGTCGGCCGGGATATGCAAAAAATATACCACCTTCTGATAGGTTGCTGATTTTTCAGCCATTTTGTCAAAATAACCAGTTGGTCAAAGCGATGACCACAGTTTAATAAAAATCAACTCTGCTTCCTTAACAATCATAAATTACCCCCACTTCACTTTGAATATTATAAATATTTATTAAACAACCAATGTCCATATGCCATCTCTTCAAATATCTCCATCCTGACATGCTCAATAAAACATCAACAAGTGATCGCCTTCAACACACAAAGTCATCATAAAATAAAAAATCGCTTACGAGATACAAGTCAGAAACGGCAACCACCACCTCCTGTGGGGCGATCACATCAACCCATAACACCACTCATTAAACACGGTCATCCAATCCTAATGAAATAAATTGTTCGCTTGTAAAATCTAAGTCATGTCTGTGTCTGTGTTCGTGCAACATACGCTCCAACACGGGACAGCATTCGTCTTCCACAGCGCCTTTCTAACTTAAACCATAACATTTTATTGACACGATAAAAAGTGAATTATCAACATTGTCAGAGCAGAACACAACTGATTACCCGGTGATTAGTATCGATGTCTGTCCCGGAATAAACGCAAGCACACTCCAAACAAAAAAAACCCCACATTCAATCCAATCAAATTATGAAAACCTAGTCTCCAAAGACACCATCTAAAGTCGCGCTAAAAAAATAACCAACTGCACCGTTCTAGAGTTACACAGAGTGCATTCAGTTTTATATCTGGAGACCCATAGGCAACTGGACCAGCTATACAAATGCTGACTTATATTACCCAGCCTGGGGCTTGAAAAAGATAAAATCATAATTTTATAGTAGCAATGAAGCTGCGACGACATTCTAGCTAGCTGGTGGCGTCTTTGCATGGTCGTGGTCTTCTTCGCGTAGCAGATCTCTGTGCCTTAAATCGCATCTCTGATCGAGTCGAAAAAAAAAAATCATAACAATATTTTAAGCATGTTAAATATGACAAATTATTGTTTTGACATTTACTGTAACGGATTGAGTAAATACCCCGCTCTGGGGGGTGTGCCTAGAGAGGCGGATCTGCCAGAGGAATGCAAATGCGCTCGTTTTGGTTTTGTGCAAAATTTAATGAGCGCACAAATTTTTTTATGGATAAAGGATTCGATTACATTTGGATTTTTGATCTTTAAATGCGATCTGAACGTTGGCTCTCCAGAGTGCGATATAAAAGAGAAGAAGTGGGTGAAGTTACTAAAATTCCCGTAGGTGGGTAATAGGGGTATTGGGTTGGGTTAGTGGTCAAAAAGATCGTTATTTTCGCGATTATCAGATTTGGGGAAATGGCTTTCAGTTGGAGTAGTTCAGACGTTTTATAAGTTTAAGGAATCAGGATAGAGGTCAGCAGTCGAAAAAGAGTCTTTAAAATACCATCTGCCCGACTTATCGCGTTCACAGCAGGATTTTGTTTTCTTCTTTAAAGGAGCCACTTCACATGTAGCTTTTGGTTTTTATCTGCGAACTCGAAAATTTAGAGCATCCAATACAGTCCTTGTATAAGGTAACAACCCTTGACTTCGAAAATGTGTTCAAATGTGGTATATGGTCACATATATCCGATGGATTAAGCCATTTCATTTTTTAGATGAATTGAAACCCGTTGGACCAGCGAAGATTGATCATGTTTGTCCCCTTAAAAATTGCGTGCATCTTAGATAGAGGATTTTTTCAAAGTTCTCTGGATTGGATTTGCTAGCTTTTCAGTCTTCTACCAATGACGGGATATATTGGAACATAGGTGTTACTCTGATTAAATTTGCTAGGTTTCGGGCAAATGTCTAAGAGTTCTCGACGAAAGTCTGGTGCTATAATATTCTCATAGCCACTTCACCTGTCAGTTTGATTCCCTATCCCATTTATTCAAAGGTACAAGTTTTTTGCATTGAAAAGGTAATGTCCGCGAAGAGAAACGGAGGGCTATACATCCTTTTTTGGTATCGAATGTGTCGGTGAGGTCATTTCCGACCCTGATGGAACAGCGAGAATTCTCCATCATCATCCTACACAAACGGACGAGTTTGCGCGGTATACCAAACCTAGATATGGCTCTGTTGAGTTCGTGTCTATAAATGCTATCGTATGGGGCTTTGAAATCGATAAATAGCTGGTGGGCATCGATTTGGACATCTTGATTGATACGTTCTGCCTGACAGTGGAATATTGTTCGTCATCGCCGTTTGACAGTCTGAGGAAGTGATCCTCAGCATCGACTGTGCCTCAACTACGATATTTCCTTATTAATCTCGACAGCCAAGGGCTTTGACGTTTTACACTTTGGTATAACTTGCGAACATCGTTCCTGGAGTGGCACCTCTCTATATCCTCGATCGCGCGCTTTTCTAGCTCTTTTTTCCTTTTTTTCTGAAAAGCCGGTGTTCTTCCCTTCTTCTCTGCATATAGAGCTCAATGGGAGCTCTCGTCTTCACCTGCAGCTTAGACTTGTAGGCCTCGTTCTTGGCTGCGAGCATCTGTCGGCATTACTCATCAAACCAGGGGTTTCTTACTGGTGTCCGCGAGAAACCTAGTACGTCAGTTGCGGCTGATCTAATGGTTTGTTGACATCGTTGTCATTGTTAATCGAAAGGTTAAGGGATACGCGTTGCGCGAAGGTCTTGGCGGTCTCTTGCGATTGCAGTCTTTCGACATTCAATTTTTTTCACAGTATTTCTGGTTTGTTGTGGCGTGGTGGATATCCGCATCCTTACCTTGGCTGCAACAAGGTAGTGGTCCGAGCCGATGTTAGCCCCTCGGAATGTTCGGACACCCATAATACTGGATGCGTGCCTCTTGTCTATGGCAATGTGATCAATTTAGATGACTCTTCGTTGATCTAGAGTCCGCCATGTCCCCTTATGGATATCGAGGTGAGGAAACCGTGTGCTGGCTATAGTGGGTTTTCGTTCCTTAGCGAAGCCAATTAGCCTAAGTCCGTTACCAGACGTGGTGTCGTGTAGGCTATATTTTCCGACAATACTGCTAAAGATGCCTTCTCTTCCTACCTTTGCGTCAAAATCTCGTAGCACGATTTTAACATTGTACTTTGGCTTTCGCTCATAGGTTTTGTCAATGAGCTCGTAGAAGCAATCCTTAGTTGTATCATCTTTTTCCCCCCGTCGTTGCATGAGCGCATATACGGCTTATGTTGGCGAATTCGGCCTTGATGCGGATTATTACAATGCGTTCCCTATTGTCTTGGAAACATAAGACTTCTTGCCTAAGTCTGGTACTTATAACAAATCCGCATCCAAACAGTCGCTGTTTCTGCTCACTATAACACGGTCCATAGTAGATGTAAAGTTTTTCATCCTTTTTTGCCCGGCCCATCCCATCGTATTTCCAGGATGGCAGTAATGTCTGCTTTGTAGCAGTTTAGGGCTTCCGCTAGTTATTCGCCTGCACCTCTCCTGTTTAATGTTCTCACATTCCAGGTGCAGATACGAACGTAGTTGTCCTTTTTTCGTTTAGCAGGGTCGTCAACAGGAATATCATTCCTTTCCGAGGCTATTAAATGCTTCGTAACAATGGTTGTTTCCATGGGTGGGTAGTTAACCCAAAGCACAACCCCCAACCTGGAGGGCCAGTTCCAATTTATTAGATACCCCTAGGACACGGGGCCATAAGTATCCACTACGGGATTGAGCGCTGCCGTTGACCTTTTGGTTCATCCGCCACCATATCTGTTCAAGGGGCCTCACTTACCCTTGAAATTCCTAGATAACCTGTTGTCCGAATATGTCGAAGCAGTTTGTCTAGGTTAGCCTGGGACGGCAGACCGGGTATTCATTCCGCGCCATTCTGACAGTGATGCTGTTTTACGTCTTGTTATCAACACTCGCACTTATCGTGTAGCAAGTCAAATCCGGTTGGATGAGACCAGTACCCTCTGGTTACCATTTGGTGGTAAAAAATAAGCAAATTTGTGGTCAGAGTTGCAACCACTGGGCATTGCCAAGTTAAAGCCAATCAGAGTCTACCCTCGTTCTACAACACCCAACACCAATCTTCGATACATCTAATGTTTTTTTTTTCACATACAGTACCCTCCATTTACAGAAAGCCTCCCATGTAACTCAAAAATGTGTTGTTCATGTCATATAAAATGAATACATCCCCAATTGACATGATCATCGCTCATCAGATAAAACCCAAATCGATGTTAACTACAGATGTCGAATTTCAGTCGTACATACAATAATTGTACTCATAGAAACGTTCAATGGTAGTTGATGACCCAATACCGACCATTCTTCTTCAATCTTGCGAATAACAAAAGTTCTCTGCGGCTGAACAAAGCAACCGTAGAGCTTGTACTATTGCGACGTTGCATCATCAG
Organism: Rhingia campestris; assembly: GCA_932526625.1. Taxonomy (NCBI): domain Eukaryota; kingdom Metazoa; phylum Arthropoda; class Insecta; order Diptera; family Syrphidae; genus Rhingia; species Rhingia campestris. Next base: position 98,773,196 of record OW052184.1, read on the forward strand.
AAGACAAAACCATTGTAGCCTCCGACAAAACTCATCTCACCTTGGACATTTTTGTTTTTTTTTTGCCGTTGCTATTTCCTTTCAACACAAATGCAGAAGGATGTACCCCAAATGCAATCCAATCTGCACAATTGCAATTGACATAACTCACCTCCAGTGTGGTTCCATTCCATTCATGTTCGGTGTTGTTTATCTCTAAACGGAGATGTATTAATGAAGTGATCGTCGCTTCGTCGTTCTTTTTGGTGAGAAGAAACCAAAACAAAAATCCATCAGATGGCCGCTCCCAAAATTGTTGTCAAATTAAATTAGCACCTTAAAACTCAATTTATTTGCATGGAGATTTGAATCGTCTTACTGCACGGCATACATACATTCAAAAGCCTGCAGACTCCATCTAAACTTCATTCATAGATCTTGGGGGCACCTGTCTTTGTTTTATTACATTCGCTGATCGATTCCAGCCGCGTGACACCAGTTGCCTGGCTTCAAGCCTGACAGTCAATATTGTTCGAGAAGCAGTGTCATTTGGGGTAGATGTATGACGGATAACCTGGCAATAATTAACACTGCTATTCGACTTAATTATCTGCGGGTAGTATAGACGATGTTTGTGTTTTGAATTTGGCAGGTATCTCATATGAGTTCCAGATTGGAACGGTGGTGGTGTGTTGTTTGACGAAATGTTGAGAGGATTGCGTCAGAGTAGGGTGTGACTAAAATGTTCCTTTTGTGCCGTCAAACGTCTGCAAGTCGTTTCATTAATTAGATAATAAAACACAAACACACAGGGAATTGGATCGAAATGAAATATGCAAAGCATTTGTTGACTGGGCTTTAAAAGGTTCTAAGAATTCGGATTGCGAAGTTTTGTGGAGCGTGATCTTAGTCACGGTGTGGTGATAGTTGTCAGAACTGGTTCAAAGATCATCGTTGTCTGATTGAATGTGAGTAAGCTGGTCTTCATTGGAAATCGATTTATGAGATTTCTGGGCAAAAATAGAGCAGAGCTCAAGTTTCTTCGGAAATTGTTTATTTTCGGAACTCCTCGACTTGATATTGCTTATTGATTGGATGTTGGGTAGAAAAAAAACATCGGACTGAAGTACAGCGTGGGACCCGTTAAATCTGGTGAAAGAGTCGGTCAAGGGAAATCTGATTTCACGCAGTAGGTCAGTAGTTTCTCTAGCAGTTTGTCCAGTCGCTCACTCTTGTTGACAACAACAATTAGGATGCTGCTTCGCCATTAGACGCAATTAGTTGTCGGTCATTATTCTGGCAGAATGTTGAAAATCGTGTCTGGCGTTTCATCCTCGTGCTCGAAAAAATATGGGCCGATATATTTTTCGGCCATAACACCGCACCGTCTTACGGTAGAAGTAATTACCCATTTTGGATGGGTACATCATAAGTTTCTCCGCAATGTTGTTCTGGACATGCCCAATTGCTAAATGTAAGGAATACTCCAATCTTCTTCAAAACCCAACTTAGTTTTTGGCAGAGAAGTACTGTTGAGACCTCTTTGGGTCGGGAACCATTGACTTGCTGCCTGGCTTCCACTTGACTGGGCACACCTCACCGTGCTCATCGGTGAATTGGAAGACTTGGACGAGACGAATAGTCTCGTCAACACTGCGACCGACTTGCAAGTCATTGACGGTGTTTTGACGCAAGTTTTACTTGCCATAGATGGTGAAGAGTCCACGAAATGGAACACCGCTGTCTTCACAACCTTTGCGGAATTGTTAGCGAGCATTGGAATGTCCAATTCGCCAAGTCCTCCCTGCTTGCCAGCTGTGTTAATCCATGCCATGGGTGAAGTGCGAATCGGTGGAGCAGGCAACTCAGCGCTGCGGAATTCCTTGATGCGATCAGAGAAAACCATGATCTCGGTTGGGCAGACAAATGTGGAGTCCAGGGAGTGGAGTAGGTAGTAGTAGTACTTTCCCTTGTAAACCCTGAGAGAGGCTCTTTAAATGCACCCTTCAGGGGCTGACTTTTCATCTTCTCGATTTATAGGCCTAGTGGTTAGTGCGCCATGAGAAGCTTTTAAAATGTTCCGTTCGCGATCGGCGTTAAACATGAGGTCCCAATTTTTGTGGCAAAAATAAATGAAGTAGCTAGGAATTAGTCATATAAAGGACCAAAAGTACTTCGAATTTCTTTTAAATTAAATTTGTTTGACGATAACATGTGCTAAATTAAAGACTCCTTACTATCGTTTAGCTGATTCTCCGATTGTCGTAGGAGTAACTTGGGTGGCAGGTTTGAATTGTAACATGATGGACAACCATTTTTATGAACAATTCAGAGCTTCGGTCTTTCTTGTCGTATCTAATCTAATTTGTTTGCTTTTAGCTGGGTAAAAATCGTCAAAAGAGATCGCATGCGAGTCCTACGAAAGTGTAGATTTTTAATCCGCTATAAACAACCGGTAAGACATGATTTGATTCATCCTTCCAGCCGCACCTAGTCGTTAAACTTAGCAATTTTGTTCCACACATGGAACTCGATGATTCTTTTTGGCTGGAGCATTACTGTTTACTCGCTGAAGGCCTAAAATCAATGGCTGGACCAGTGTTACTAGTGTTACCAGTGTGATTTTGAACTTTGTACTACGTGAACACTACATGCTACAGCTCGTAAACCTCGTGGTCTAATCTTCTCGTTCAGTTGGTATCCTCGCATAGAGTACCAACAATTCCACAAACGATTTCTCTTTCAAAAGTGACGAACATTTGCTCCACTTTCCTGTCTATTATCCATCACTCTGCGCCATATATTAGGACTGGTAGGATTAGGGTATGGCAGATCAAGCATTCGGACTTAAGAGTTAGGAATTTTAATCCCAATTACAACAGTAAACCATTGGTTTCCTAAGGTCAGTCTTGCTCATATTCCGGCAAAGCTGTCATTCGTGGGTTTGATGCTGGCTCCGAGATAGAAGAACTCGCTAACTACCTCAAAGTGGTGCCTATCAATTTTAGGTCTTGGATTTGGATCGACAATACTTTTTTCTTGATGGCACACACTTTCTTTCGTCCTCTTTAATTACAAGACCAATGCGTTTCGCGCGTTCAGCGATAGCCTTAATTTCTTCTTTAACGGCGGGATTGGAGCTACGAATGATGTCTGTATCGCCTGCGCATCTTAGTACATAGATGTGCAGATTTGTTAAAGGTAATACCTGCCGTTGCTATTCCTGCCCTACGCACTATGTGTTCCAGCACGAGATTAAATTAAATCGCTTGATGGCTCATCTCCTTGTCGGAACTTATTTAAAAAAGCTCAGATGAGTTGCGTCCGAACTGAATGTTGAACCCTGTGTCCTCCATTGTTAGGTGTCGCAGCTGTCTCAATTTTGTTGGAATCCCAAATTATGTCATCTATAGAGCTCCAAGCGATAGAAAATATCATACGCGATGAAAAGAGTGTCTCGACCTGAAATTCGTAGGTCCCTTCCAGGAGTTGCCTTATTCTTAAAATATCGCCAATGGTCGATCTGACGAGCCGGATGCCACACTGGGGCCGAATTCCACAAGAGTGAGCTTTGCTGTGTACACGAAAAAACGTGTACACTGTCTTGTTCCGATTCTGCAAGCGTGCAAGTGAGTTTATTTGACAGTTGTCCCGCTTGCGGAATTAGGCCCCTGGTACCACACAAGTGTGTTGCTTTATAAGTTCACAGAGTACCTTTAGTAGGAATACGCTTCGTTAGTGGAGCAAGACATGCGATCGCCTTTCTTGTTGATTTGACATATTAAGTTGATATTCCAGTCATCGGGTATTCCCCTTTTTCACACAATTTGAATGTATCACCTTCGTATTTCAAGAGTTCCGCTCTTCATTGATGAAATTCCGCACGAACCGGCTTTGGCCTAATTGTTCTTCAGGTTTCACAGTACATAAATAGTAGGCCGAAGGAAGGCATCCGATGTTGTTTGGCTCTTCAGAGCACATATTGCTCGCGCAGTATGTGCCGTTGCTCCGTCCTGTTGGAACCACCAGTCCTCCAGTCCAGATTCGTCCAATTGCGGCAGAAAAAACTCGGTTAACATGGCCCTATAGCACGCACAGTCCACTGTTGTCGTTTGCCCAGCGGCGTTCTCAAGAAAAAATGTCCCGATGACTCCTCCAGCGTGAACAGCGCACCATGCAGTAACTTTGAGCAATGTAAAGGCTCCTCGTGCATTATTTGTTGATTTTCGGTGCCCCAGAAGCTATAGTTTTGCTTGTTCATGTACCCGCTGAGGTGGAAATAAGCCTCATCGCTCATTATGATTTTGGTCGAAAAATCGTCCACTTCGTCCTTGAGAAACGAGTTACACGCGTTTGGCGGTCGACAGGCTGCAGCTGATGCACGGACTGAACTTTGTACGGGAACATGCGCAAGTCTTTGACCAAAATTCGCCTTAGGGACGACCGACTGATGACTGATTGCCTCTGATCGATGTTTCCGGCGACAGCTCGACATCCTCGGCAACAGCGGCGATATTCTCGGCACAACGGGCACTCAGGGGCCGGCAACGCTCTTGGCAACGCTCCATGGCTTGTTCACTTGTATTCTACATCTGTCTAGTCCACAAATGTCAAAACTGATTTGACATTGGCGGCCATTTGCAAAAATAAGAGCATCTTCCAATAGGGTGATCTCTTTTGGCCCACCTTGTATAATGGGAGGCATATAATGTATAATGACCAGGCCTGGCGAACATTTTCATAATGTTCGGCATATCTCTGATCGTTTCTGCTATCTTAGAAATAGATGTTTGAAACGTTTTATGTGTTTGGATAGTTAAGCTTTAAGTTTCTGTCTTTTTTCTATTTTGAGATATCCATGTGTGGCAAGCATTTTTTTTCTGATAACCTGAGTCACTTTAATCACGAAAATATCACTCCTAACTCAGCTACATTAAAGATGCCTTCAAGGACAACCTTAGCTCATTACTAGTTTTCGCTGATCTAAAGGACTGCATATGCCCTCATTTTTCATTAAATTTTGCTAAGTTCTCATTACTTACTTGTGTAGCTGGACATGGTTTGCATTGCAGCGTTTTGAGGAGTTGAACTTACTGTCTGTCTGCCATCTTTTTTTCGATTCAAAAATAGCCGAGTTGCGCTAAAGATTCGATTCCAATGATAAAAAGTTCGTAGCTTCGTCTTGTTGCAAGTGACTGTATGAGCAATATCATATATCAGAATCGACGTTTCACCTTCTAGACCTATGTACTTTCAGAATATTGGGACGCAGGTATCTTCTTAATACAAGCCCCTGCAATGGGGATAAGGAAGTCGTTTTCTACTGCCGTACAATGTTTACCACTATTTAGATTTTCGATTTAACCGTTTTTGTTCACTACACGACATTGGACTAGATTAAAAAAAATATATAACCACACATATCTACAAAAAGGGGCATTCCAAGGTCTGCCTATACGCAAACACAAAAAACCACCAATTACATGCAAGCGAGATGAATGGCAACCCTCTTACCGATTCCTATCCATCACTCCTTCCATAACTTACCAATAAATACCCAAACCTCTGCGCTCTCACCCATTATCTTCCGTCTTGCACCTTAGCGGATCTACACTTTCAATGCAACATTTGCATGTTAGCTCCCAATTGCGGCAATTCAAGTCCAAAAAAAAACAAAACTTCACCCAATTCGGCATGTACTCTCTGGTAAGATCGCGGCTACTACCATGCGAAGTTAAAGTTGCCCGACTTGAGGCCCATTCGGGCAAGTGCATCACACAATAAGCAATCCCGACTTATTGCATCGCCTTTGTGTGACTTTTCTCGTCTATCGTCCGTCGGACGCCTAAACCGCATTGTTTCGGCCAGGCAAAGTGAATGTCTCTCCAAGACGGATATTCCGAATTCGTGAGTGATGATCTTTGATTAGGACAGCGCGCATTGGTGTGGTGTTCCGATGAGAGACTTAAAAAGACGCCTTTAGGCATCAACCAACCGTCCGGACGGGGGGGCGACCCCTTTGTCACACCATACCGCTGATGGGATGGGAAGGAAAGATGAACTCCTTTTAAGTGATTTCGGTTTATTTTTTCCAGCAGCTTCAGCCTCTGCTACTCATAATGAAAACACATTTTGTAACAATTGAAATTGGGACACCCTTGGATGTAGTGTATCTACGGTTCGGTCTGAATGTAGCGCAGACCTAGCAGACGATCTCGTTGGGTTAAATGAATTAAACGAGCACACTGTGCTGGTGCTGAATAAAATGTATCCAATGAATTATTGCTCAATTGAAAAAAAAAATGCAGGGATTAACAAACGAACTCGCGAACGGATGGATGGATAACGCTCGATGAATCGCGATGACTGTGGGCGGTTTATTGGGAAAATATTCGCGCGCGCTCGTTTGGTCTCCATTTGAATTGAACCATTTGGATGGTAATGCAATGATGATTGACTCCAGACCCTGGGCAGAGTGGCAGATACTACTTGGAAGCATGAAAGGTGGTGTGGCAGTGGCGGACCTGGCGGTGGTGATGGATTAAGGCTGAACATCTTTTGGCTGATGAATGCGACTACTCTTCTGTGTGATGATGATCATTACAGAGATTTTGGTACTGTGCGCGGGAATGTTGACGTGGGAATTTTTTTCATTCTCGGTCGGGATCGTGGATTAATAACGATCATGACCGTGTTAGAGTCTCTTGTTATTTTCGATATTGTTTTCTTAGGAGTTCATAAATTTTAAATTCGTTTGCGTAATCATTTAGCGGATTGTGAGGAATTCATTTAGCCTAGGTATAGATACTTGCGTAAGTCGTCAGGAGTTGTACTTGTTTGCCATTGAGTTATTTAATAAGATGTGATAGATCCCGACAGTTGGGGAGTTTGTTTAGTAGTAGAATACGTTTGGCTTGGAATAAAGAGCTCAACCGAAATTGGAATATGTGTATGTTATGGCAAAGAGTATAGAACTAGAGTACGCATCACAGCTTTAAATTGTGTAGCCGTTTCAGACGCGGGCGGTAAGTGCGAAAGGGAATTTTCGTCGTTCGTATGCGTCGACTTTGCTCGAATTTGATGCTGTGGTACCAATGTGAACACTGGGGTATCAATATCAATACCCACATAGTAAAATTTCGTTGTATGAGATGCGCACTCTATGTAGTTCTATGCTCTTTGGTTAAGGGCCTGAACAGACATGCCTCTCCAATTATCGCGGTCCTTACCTAACGCACACCAAGTTGGTTGAGGTCGGTTTCTAGTTTTCTACTTGTGAGCTCCACTTATGGCGAGGTCTTCCCCTACTGCGTCCGGCGTCTGGCTGGGCATCGAAGACTCTGCGAGCCGGAGTATTAGTGTCTATTCGTTCTTCATGTCCTAGCCACCTTAAACGTGCAATGCAAAGTTTTTTTGACTGGTGGCATGTCGCTTTACAGCTCGTATAGTTCTTGGTTGAATTTTCGACTCCATAGTCCATCAACGCAAACGTGAGTGAAGATTTTTCGAAGAAATTTCCTCTCAAATCGACCAAGGATTTGTTCAACCACTTTTGATACGGTCTTTACTTCAGCGCCGTAGAGCAGGACTGGGATGATCAGCGTCTTATATAGAATATCCTTAGTAGTTCGAGTGCACAATCCCCTCAAGAACCAAATTAAAGAAGTCACAGGACAGCGCATCGCCTTGCCTACATCACTTTTTGGTATCGAATGTGTCGGTGAGATCGTTTCAGACCCTGGTGAAGCAGCGAGAATTTTCCATCGTCATCCTACACAAATGGACGAGTTTGGGTGGTATACCAAAACTAGACATGGCTCTGTATAATTCGTCTCTATAAATGCGGTCGTATGCGGCTTGGGGTTTTTTCCAGGATATGTCGAAGTGTCAAGATTTGATCAGTTGTGGACTTTCCTGTCATAAAACCACACTGATAAGGGCAGATCAGGTAATTGGTAAACGGTTTTAGGCGTTCGCATTTTCCGGCAGACATGATCTTGTAAGCGATGTTGAGGAGACTTATGCCTCTGTAGTTGGCGAAGTTCAGAGGGTCCCCTTTTTTGTGGATCGGTCAAACGATGCTGAGGTTCCATTCTTCAGGCATACTTTCATCCGACCAGATTTGGCTTATGAGTTGGTGGATGGTACTTACCAAGTCATCTCTGTGGGCTTTATAAAGCTCGGCGGAAGGCCGTCATTTCCGACAGACTTGTTCAGCTTGAGTTAATATATTGCTATCCTCACTCCACTTCACTTACAGCCCTGAGTGCCAAATGGGAATCTATTTCTGGTAGTTCCATCGATAGGAGTTTCCGTGGTACTTTCTTAACAGATTTTCTGCTTAAAAGCAACTGGTTGACACTTAATGGCTCTGAGAGGACTTATGTTGCGTCTTGAAACCATCTGTTAAGATGGGTATAGCTCTGTTAGGTAAACAGACGTTCAAGTTCATGACAAAGTTAAGGCCATTTTTAATGACTCAGTTGTTCAGCATTGTCTCAAATGTATCGAAAAGAGATCCTTAAGTGAGGAGCTTTATGGTTTCTGTGTTCAAGTTGTTTAAATCACCTTCTATACATGTAAGTAAGACAACGTATATTCTCAGGCCTGATTCAAACCCCCCATCTATATGCTAGATATAGACAATCGCTCTTAGCAGAGCACAGAGATGCTTATGTTGGTGTCAGAAGGAGTAGGACTAAAAGTTTACGAAAAAAATTCCACCTATTCGGTAGTTGGCAACATTGATGGCTTGATATGGGATATAAAGGATCTTTCATTAAACGCTTCCTATCTTTAAATTTAAATAAAACAAAGTGGGTGTGAGATATCATCAAAATTTTTAATTCGTTTGAAAGGCCCATCGATGCCATCTTGTATGGAATATCAAATCGTTAAAATTTCCACCGCGGCTTCTCTGAGTGGAGAGCATCCGAAATATCCAATTTTCCGTATCTCTGGTTCATAAATCGGCCTGAATTTGACCGACGGCATGGGCTATGTTGACTTTGAAGGAAGCTGTGGTTTGTGGCCTTTTTGCGTTGACCTACGACTTCATAAAACCCAATTAGAAAAGGTCTTACGAGGTCTAATCGCACGATATTGGTGTTCAGTTCACATCACCTCCAATTGAGATAGCCATCCCCTCGAATCGCTCTTACAGAATCTCCAATGTGGCGTGACCTGTGTGGCACGTAGCGCCGTCCGGTTGAAACCACATATCGTTGGTGTCCATACCAGACAATTCAGGCCAAATGAAGTTGATAATCGTCGACCTTAAGCTCTCGCCGTTGACGTTGATGTCCGGGCCAAAGTCTTTCTCAAACAGATATTAACCAATGACGCCGCCAGCCTAAAATCCACACCAAACAGTGACTTTTTCGGGATGCATTTGATGCTCTTGGATCTCATGTGGATTAGTAGATATCGTACGAAATTCGACAATTTTGCTTGTTGACGTACCCTCATCGCTGAAGATGATTTTTCGATGAAAATTAGGGTCAGTTTCCAACTGCTCTAGGTAGCCTATTCATAGAACACATGTCGTTGCCTATGGTCGTTTACCATAACCTCCTGGGTCAGTTGAATATTGTACGGGTGCAAGCTCAAGTCCCGATGCAAAATTCGCCAAGTTATGGTCTGTGAAAGTCCGTGGTATTGTGAGCGACGTGAAATCGAATGTTTCGGATTCTCCTGTACACACTCACGGACAGCGGCGATGTCATCAGTAGATCTTGCGTTTTGTCCACGTACGGGTGTTAGCTTATAGTTTACTGAACAAGTGGACTTAAATTTATCCACCACACTGCGAATAGTCCTCGCTGTAGCACGATTATGAAAACCGTAAAATGGACGAAGAGCGTGGAACGTTGCCCGAACAGAACACCTATTTTATCATTTGCACATGTTGTTGAACGGTATGTCCGCCCATGGGGATTTAGCAAAACAGACTGAATGAATGACAGACAATTTGACAGATGTAGCTTCAAAAATATGGCCGCTATGAAGGGTGTCAAAGTTAGAAAGTCCCTATTGGAAGACCCTTTACATGCTAGATATAGACATTTGCCTGACAATCACTCTTAGCAGGACACATAGTTGCCAGGCTGCTCTCAGAAGGAGTAGGGGTAAAAAGCTACGAAAAAGTCCACCTATTCGGTTTTTGGCGACATTGATGAGATGTGTTATATATATTACCATTCAGTCGGGCTTCATATTTGTAAGTAATTAGATGAATTTTACTAATTTCTTTTTTACCCAGTCAGAAGGACAAATAACAAAAGGCTAAGGTAGGCATCTACCTGCAATGTTTTCTAAAAAAAAACTCAAACCCATCCAAATGATGTCATATACACCTGATACAGTGATCTTCATTACCAATATCACAAACATCGCACATCTCATAGCCTCAGTGCTCTTTTTATTGATTGATTGATATCATCTCAAACCGCGCTTCACGTAGGCGTGATGGATTGTACTACACACGTATTCGTCACCCCTACACACCTTAACGCACCGATTTCCTGATCGAGACCAGACATAGTTTCATCATAAATTAACAAGAAATTATATCATCGATCCAATAAATTATTTTCTGGTAAAAAACCCGACCATATACCCACCATCATTTAACACGCATTAAAATTGTATGCAAATGGACAGAGATACCTCAAAGCCTGACAAAGCCCTAGATGCAAATGCGGTGATGATACCATTTAAACACCCTCGAGTTCACGAATTTCTAGATCAACAATCTGACTCATATCGATCGCCGCTATAAATCACGCCGGGCTTTAAATAATTTAGAAAATTAATTTTTGATAGAAATCTTTGGACCGTTTTATAATTTATGCCAGAGAAACGACTAGGCACCGACGACACTGTCAAGACGACCATTTCGATGGTATTCCGGGAACCAAATAGGCCCAGAAATGATTTCATTTCTTCGCTGCTATAAATCAGATAAATAGCTGAGAAAAAATTAAGATGTCTACGGTAAATCATTCTATCTTCGGACCTTGCTATGGATTAATTAGTCGATGTTGTATCTTGTGGATAAATATTCATTTGAACTTCCAACTCGTTTACATTTTTTTTTGTAATTTGGCCCCTAAACCTCAGTTGCGACTAACTGACACTTTGGTACAATTTCGGTCACAGACCTATGGCCGATTGGCATGTGGCTTGTGCTTCTGCTTCTGCTTCTGCGCGAATGTAAGCACAGCTATGCTCGCATACGTATGCCGACGCGATGACAGAATGAATTACCAATGAGCGGTGCATCGTGAAGCACATGTCAAAATATCCATTGCTGAATATTAATTGGAAATTGCTTAGACTTCTCGGGGGCTCTGTGGAAATCCCGCTCGCAACTGGGTGGGTTGGTTTACGCCAATTTTTTATATTACCCAGATGCAGCTTAAGCGCGGTTACGTGACGCATTCTATGATGATGATGGCGATCACTTGGTAACGCTCCCATTTCCCTTTAACGTTTCAAGGCACACAAACACACACCCGACCGTCTCGGTCCGACCTGCAGCGGCGAAAAATTGTGCTCACTTGCAGTTCGTTGTACCTTGGAAGCGCACTTCTCAAACAGACATTTGATGGGTAGTATGTGCCTGCTTTTTGGCCAAATGGATTGGTGTGGAATGTGTCAATCGGTTGCTTCGTCAACGCGATTGCATATAGAGGCGGAGTACGCTGGTACGCGCCCTCTATAGCCGTAGATAGATACTTCTTTGCATAGATTCTGATTTGTATGCTCCTACGTTACGGAATAGGCTGTTTGTTAAATTGTTGTGAGTCATCCAGATGGTGTGGATTATGAATTACGAATCGCGAGGTTTGCGTCAACTGAACGGAAATCTTCATTCAAGAGTGTGGACACTTTGGAATCTTACAAAGTGTGTGCCTCCAAAGGGGCACACACAAGGAGTGGTAGCGTATAAAGTAGTTGTGGTGGTGGTTGGCAGGGGACACGGGTGGCATAGTGGGTGTACCGTGCGTACAAATAGCGCCGGATGCTTCTGTTTGAATTGAACAGTGAATTATTGATTTTTAATTGGTTACAAGGAATCGCATACACATGAACATGTGTCGTACACGAAAGTATTACAAAAAGAATACCGAAAAGAAGGAAAATGTCTCGGACATTTAAGATGGAGATTGCGTGGCTTGGTTTGGGGCGATATTGTGAGTAGAAGAAGCGACAAACGAGGGGATGACAGTTGGCAATGATTCGGAATTGTATTTATAAACAAATTATATGATATTGAGGGCCTTTTTTATATCTAAATCAACGACAAGATGTAATTATATTCTCACTATGGTGGTCGTAGAGAAGTACACCAACGTAGTAAAAATCATATCCTCGCGTCGTTCCAAACACGAAGTGGCGTATCTGCAGAAATTGTCATTTTGATATAATTTCTACCGATCGTTATTCATCATCTAACGCAAAATACGAACAGACGCTAGTTAAGATTTTGCACATACGCCACTTCGTTTTCTGAACGTCGAAATGATCCGTAGTTAGGTTGAGTTTGGTTAGCTATCGATATTCGAATGATAACTCAAGCACGAACCCTTTTATATTTCTTGTATACAAAACAATGAGTCTTCAGTGGAAATGAAGTATCTGGTATTTACCACCCATGATTAGGTTAGGTTAGAGTGGCTGCCAGCGTTTGCCAGCACACTTAGACCATTTTGGTCCGTTGTGATACCACGTGGATCTTGTCAAATTTCTTTACTATCCGTGGGAAAACCATTCTGAGCTTTTGATGAAGCGGAGGAGGCTTTTCACTTCCGTTTTTGCCAAATCACTGAGATTTTGAAAATAGTAAGCTCCAAGATGTAGCTTCCTTTTGTTTGATAGGGCTGGATAGATACAAAGGAGATGAGGTATTGTTTCCTCCTCCTCCTCGTCCGTGCAGCTCCTACTTAAGTCGTTTGAGAAAAGGCCTAGCCTTTCTGCGTGCCTACCTATTAAGCAGTGCTCCGTGATGACACCTATGATGGCGCAAATATACGGTCTATCAAGCGAAATCAGTCCCTTTGATCTACTCAAATCTAGTTTTGACCAAATTTGTTTGGTTGTTTGACACGTCGTGCCAAGACTTCAGCTGAGGTTTGATTTGCTGTTGCGCTAATAAGCTTTATCATGTACCCATGTCGGGTACAACTGTTAATTTGGTTCCATTTCTGGCGATTTCATTAGCCTTACAGTTCCCTGGATTGTCACTATGCCCAGGCACCCAGCATAGGTGAATGTTAAAATGCGTTGACATCTCGTGCAGAGATGATAGGCAATCTAGGGATGTCTTTGAATTTCTTGAGACTGATTCCAGGGATTTGATTGCCGCTCGGCTATCCGAGAAAATGCTAATATCCTTAACAGATATTACATTCTCCTTCAACCAGGATAAGGTTTTTTTGATCGCCATGAGTTCCGCCTGGAACACGCTGCAATGATCAGGAAGACGAAAAGATAGGCTGAGATATAGCCTGTCGGAGAAGACACCAGCACCCACTCCGTCATTTGTTTTGGAGCCATCGGTATCAATGTGGATCGAGTCGTTTAGCACAGGTTCGTTGCTCTCCCATTACGTTCTGTCTGGGATTGTGACCTGGAAACTCTTATCAAAGTTTAACCTGGTGAGGGTGTAATCGGTGTTTTCAGGAACATTTCGATTAGAATTTTTGAGTGGCCATATTTAGTATTTGACGACTGTAGGATAGCTTTAAGACGTATGACTGAGTTGTCATTTATTTGCCGAAAATATCTGGGGTAGCAGTTAAAAAAGAATGTCTAATACCGCTGAGGGTGTTGTACGTAGTGCACCACCGATGCACAGACACGCAGTTCTCTGCACTTTGGCTAGTTTTTTGCTGTTTAAAGGTATCTCTAGTACTGTCCCCCATACTACTACTCCATAAAGAAGTATCGGTCTTACAACCAATATATAGAGCCAACGCGTGATACGAGGTTTCATTCCCCATTTCAAGCCTATGATTTCTTGCAGGAATAAAGTGCTACCGTCGCTGTCTTTACTCTTTCTGTTATGTTAAGCTTCCAGTTAAGATTCCTGCCCATAATAAGTCCCAGGTACTTTGCTTTGTCCTGAGACAGCGATAGCGACGTCATCCGCGCAGGCAATCACGTGGCATCGCTCTGCTTAACCACCCATATAGGGCCTGAAATCTAGCTTCTCCCTTCTCCAAATGGCAAATGACTTTTGCAATAGTTGGGGCATTGAAAAAAGCATTGCTCTTGTTACTTTCGGGATTTCAACTGGTGACGTAGACAGCACCGATTATTTTGTTTTACTTCTCTCAAAATTATCTGAAAAATCATTGGAGTGATATCAATTGTCCTCAAACGTTAAGCTCAGCAGTTTGGCAAAGAATTGTAGGTCCTACAGTCTTACAAAATGCTCACAAAAAGTTGTGACGTAAAAACCTGGGTCGCAAAGAACCATTTCGAAAGTAATACGGTCCGGTGATGCCACCTGCCCATAACTAGACACGGCTCTGTATAGTTCGTCTCTATAAATGCTGTCGTATGCGGCTTTGAAATCGATAAATAGGTGGTGGGTATCGATTTGGACTTCTTGGGTTTTTTCCAGGATCTGCCGAAGTGTGAAAATTTGATCGGTTGTGGACTTTCATGGCCCAAAACCACACTGATAAGGGCCGATCAGGTTGTTGGAAAACTGTTTCAGGCGTTTACATATTACGGCAAATAGGATCTTGTAGGCGATGTTATGAAGGCTTATGCCTCTGTAGTTGGCACATTTCAGAGTGTCACCTTTTTTGTGGATCGGGCAAAATATGCGTTCCATACTTCAGGCATTTCTTTCATCTGACCAAGTTTGGCTTTTGAGTTGGTGGATGTTACTTATCAAGTCATCTTCGCCGGCTTTATAAAGCTCAGCGGGAAGGCCGTCTTTTCCGGCAGCCTTATTAAGGTTGATTTTACAAATTGCTATTCCTCACTTTACTTAGGCCGGGTGGTTGGCAGTTTTCGCTGCCGTTGTCAATATTAAATGCTTCGTTCTGCCTGACCGCGGAATGTCGTCATCGCCTTTTAACAGTCTGCAGAAGTAATACTTCCATATCCTCAGCATCAGCTGGGTCTCAACTACGATATTTCCTTGTTAATCTCGACAGGATTCTGTTCGCGCCTTGTATCCTTGGATTTGACGTTTTACACTTTGGTAAAAGTAGCGAACATCCTTCCTGGAGTGACACCTCTCTATATCCTCGATCGCGCGTTTTTCTTGCTCTGTTTTCTTGTTTCTGAAAAGCCGATGTTCTTGCCTTCTTCTTTGCCTATAGAAATGGCAACTCTCGTCTTCACCTGCAGCTTAGACTTGTAGGCCTCGTTCTTGGCTGCGAGCATCTGTCGGAATTCCTTATCAAACCAGGGGTTTCTTGCTGGTGGCCGCGAGAAACCTAGCACATCAGTTGCGGCTCATCTAGTGACTTGTTGGCATCGTTGCCATTGTTCTTCTACATTCGATGCTGTGTGAATCGAGAGGTTAAGGGATACGCGTTGCGCGAAGGTCTAGGCGGTCTCTTGCGATTGCAGTCTTTCGACATTAAATTTGTTCACACTATGTCTGGTTTGTTGTTGCGTGGTGGATATCCGCATTCTTATCTTGGCTGCAACAAGGTTTTGGTCCGAGTCTATGTTAGCCCCTCGGAATGTTCGGACATCCAAAATACTGCATGCGTGCCTCTTGTGATCAATTTGGTTGACCGTTCGTTGATCTGGGGACCACCTTGTCCCCTTATGGATATCGTGGTGAGGAAACCGTGTGCTGGCATTTCGTTCCGTAGCGAAGTCAATTAGCCGAAGTCCCATACCAGACGTGTTGTCGTGTAGGCTATATTTTCCGACAATACTGCTCAAGATGCCTTCTCTTGCGTTAAAATCTCCCAGAATGATTTTAACATCGGACTTTGGTAGTCGATCATAGGTTTTGTCAAGGAGCTCGTAGAAGCAATCATTCGAAGTGCCACCTTTTTCTCCGTGGGAGCGTGAGCGCATAAGGCCTATGCTGGCGAATTTGGCCTAGTTGCAGATTGTTATAATGCGTTCGTTAATGTCTTGGAAACATAAGACGTCTTGCCTAAGTCTGGCACTTATAACAAATCCGCATCCAAACAGGCGCTGTTTCTGCTCATTATAACACGGTCAATAGTAGATGTCACAGTTTTTCATCCTCTTTATTCCCTCCCCATCCCATCGTATTTCCTGGTTGCCAGTAATGTCTGCTTTGTAGCGGTTTAGGGCTTCCGCTAGTTGTTCGCCTGCACTTCTCCAGTTAAATTTTCTCATATTCCAGGTGCAGATACGAATGTCGTTGTCCTTTTTTCGTTTAGCAGGGTCGTCAACAATAAGATCAGTCCTTTCCGAGGCTATTGGTATCGTAACAATGTTTTTATTTCTATGGGTGAGTAGTTAACCCAAAGCACAACCTCCATCCGGGAGGGCTAGTTCCAATTTATTAGATACCCCTAGGACATGGAGCCATAAGTATCCACTACGGGATTGAGCGCTGCCGTTGACCTTTTGGTTCATCCGCCACCATCTCTGTTCAAGGGGCCTCACTTACCCTTGAGATTCCTAGATAACCTGTTGTCCGAATATGTCGAAGCAGCTCATCTAGGTTCGCCTGGGGCAGCAGGCCGGGTATTCATTCCGCGCCATTCTGACCAGGGTGATTATAGTGTTGCTGTTTATCGTCTTGTAAGCAACACTCCCACTTATCGTTAAGCAAGTCAAGTCCGGTTGGATGAGACCAGTACCCGATGGTTACCACTTGGAGGTAAAAATAAGTACATTTGATGTGAAGTCAGAGTTACAACCACTGGAAATTTAAATCCAATCAGAGTCTACCCTCTTCCAACCTGACATTTTTGCTGACACAAAAAACCCTTCATTGCCATTTGCTCGTAGCAATAATCAATCATAAAAAATGCAAATACTTCCTCGTACATTACTGCTTTTAACATCCGCTAACCGAGTCAAATGTGATTAGTCCTCCGTCAAACAATGTAATTGACGAAAACTGCTAAGTAATCATCTTCCCGGCTAAATCCGCTTTTGCGGTCGGACATTGGCCCCGAGATGCTATCGCATGCAATTATTTTCTAGCAGTGTTACCTTTTATTGGAAAATTTGTAATTAACTTATTACCGAGGTTCGCAGAAAGAATTCCAAGCCTTCATTACAGTGAATTCTTTGAACACTATACAATTAGATCTGTAATCACTGGCTAGCGTTGCATCTGTTCTAATTGCGTGAATCATCCCACTCGCCGCCACTCATTAGAGTGCAATATTTGCTCACAAGTACCTATGAGTAAATTCAATTAAAATGTTAATTTCAATCTTGAAACCACAAAAGCTAGCGAGTCTTCTATGAAAAGCGTCACTCAGTAGTTTCTCATACTGTACAGACCTTGCTGACCTTTTTTTTCAGTTTGAAAATCTTCATGTTCAACTCGGGTTTCCCCACATATGTATATCAGAGACAGAGACGAAGTGAACTTCACAGGCGAACCATGATGATGTGTACCCGTGACGATGATAAATTACGATTCGAGTTGTATTGGTCATAGATACAAAATATTTATTTTAAAACTACAAGATTCACAATTTGTGATTTTCTACTTTTGTATCTAGAGAGCTTGTTAATTTGATTGCACAAATTTCCGGTCCTCAATCAAATATACAAATACACGATACGACGCGGTGTTCCCATTCGGTTAAGTCAACCGTGGGAATCTATTTACACTTTTAATGGGAGAAGGATGATGGCGGCGCGGCGGCGGTTAGGGAAGTGAGAGTGGGTGACTTCATGTTGGACCTTTGTATTGAAGGTACATTGGTCCATGTCATGCATTTGTAATCGATTTTCATAAAGTGTATCTTGAGATCAATAACATTTTTTTGTGTGTAATTTAATTACGATCAATGTAGTTTGATTATATTTGTGCAATCGGTTAGAAATAATAGGGTGTACATCGAGATGTGCATGTTTGCCCCCACACCCATCTGGTTGGATGTGGAAATGATTTGCATACGGATCTGAATTGCAGGCTGTCATCATTTTATGCAATTAATTTTAATCACTAGGTTTCCCATAGAAATGCCCTTAATTGCATAACATGGGGAGAGGAATTCGCCCACTTTTGTAAAAATATTTTTGGTTTGTTGAATCCTTGGTAAACAGTCTGTCCTGAAAGAACAACATACATATACTAAGTAACCCGGTTATATTATGAACGTTAGGGGACTGTGTTTCATCTTCATTGATCAGGTTATTATTTGAACCTGAATCTGGCCTACTAACCGAGGGGTCCATGGCTTAAATCTCGAAAAGATTTTCCACTGTTTCAAGACTGACAAACAAAAAATGCCGTGAGAAGCTGCGCCATACATTTATTATTTTTTTATTTACCACAGTCGCTGTACGGGTTTGTTGATGATAGTGCTTTCGATATATACTACTGCTCTACGAACTTCCAATACGAAATTGCAGAAATCGTATGATAGCGCTTATCCTTTTCGGAATCCCATTCGTGCTTGGAAAAGTTCAGATAGACTGATTCCTTTTTTTTTTTTTCTTTTGAATCAAATGTTTCACTGATGTCGTCGGTGACCCTTATGGGGCAGCGAAAATTCTCCATATCCATCATAGACGGACAAGTTCGGGCGGTATACGAAATCTAGATACGGGTCTGTATAGTTCGTCTCTATAAATGCTGTCGTATGAAAACTTAAAATCGATGAATTGGTGGTGGATATCAATTTGTACTCCTTGGGTTTTTTTTCCAGTATCTGCCGAAGACGGGGTCAGAGGCGCGATGGTTAGTACGATGAACTGCGGCGTAGAAGGTCTGGGTTCAATATTCAGCCGTAGCAACTCCTAAATGATTTTTCACTGGCCCTCCTCTCGTGATGATCTGATAAATCATTCGAGTAGTATCAATTGTCAAGAAAAGCTTATCACAACTTATCTCAACTTCGTGCAAAAAGGACCCACGCAAACATGAATGCTTGTGAAAAAGCTAGGCCCTGGGTACTATCTACCCTGTTGTGCCAAAAAAATATTCTTTTTTTATCTCCCGAAGTGTGAAGATTAATTATATCAGTTGTGGACTTTCCTGACAACTCTGACAACAACATCTCGTCAGAAATTAAACGAAGAATTACTCTTGCCAACCGCTGTTTCTTCGGGCTAAGAAGGCAATTTAGTAGTAAAGCCCTCACTCGAACTACTAAGGAGATCCTATATAAGACCCTGATCATCCCAGTCCTGCTCTACGGCGCTGAAGCATGGACCGTATAAAAAGCGGATGAAGAAATCCTTGGTAGATTCGAGAGGAAAATTCTTCGAAAAATCTTCGGTCCCGTTTGCGTTGACGGGCTATGGAGACGAAGATTCAACCAAGAACTATACGAGCTGTACAGCGACATGCCCCTGGTCAAAAAACTCCGCATTGGACGTTTAAGATGGCTAGGACATGTAGAACGAATGGACACCAATACTCCGGCTCGCAGAGTCTTCGATTCCCAGCCAGACGTCGGACGCAGTAGAGGAAGACCTCGCCTTCAGTGGCGCGCACAAGTGGAAACCGATCTCAACCAACTTGGAGTGCGCAACTGGAGGCAGTTAACTAAGGACCGGGCTAATTGGAGAGGCATGTTGGTTGAGGCCCAGGTTCATTCCGGACTGTAGCGCCACTTAAGTAAGTAAGTAAGTGGACTTTCCTGACCAAAAACCACACTGATAAATGCCCATCGGGTGATAATGAACGGTTTCACTGTTCTGTGGCACTGAAAATTCACGAGTACTGGACGGAAACATTATAATTTAAGTCACAGCGTGTTGTGATGATTACTCTCCAGGAGTCAAGCTTTACTAAAAAATTAATAACAGTGCAGGTATATGGATAGTTAAATTCAATTACATGAATGAAACTGGAGGCCACGTGATTCCAGCACGACCAACGGCGTATACCACGAGCCACAACCGACATTCTCAAGTAAGAGTTTCACGGGCCTGATCGATTTGTTGGGGACATTATCACGATTCCGTTTTTGCATTCGTACAACGACAATATATGCAAAATATTCTCGGTCCTGCGATACTGCGTTTTGGTGATCAGCTCCTGGCCGCAATATCACCCAATTTTACCGCCTTTGGACAAATTGCACGAAAGCATTTATTAAGCCTAAAATCCTACAGAATATGCGTGGATAACTGAGTTACTGGGATAAATATGTTTATTAGAATTATTTTTATAGAGTTATTTAAAGCCACGCGGTTTTGTAAACAAAGGCACAAACACTGGTAACCGTCAAGGAACATCCTTCAAGAACGCACAAAGCTAGGAAGAAAACCATGGAAGTAGAAAGACGCCAGAGGGCAGGAAACATTGGCGGGGGCCACTTGTATTATCATTTTGAAGTGGGGAGAAATAGGGTTGCCTCCATAAATATTTAAAAAAACGCATTTGACTTATTTCTAATATATAGTGTAGGAAAGAAAGGTCACCCAAAGACAAAATGTTATGCGTATGTCTATACGGCAGCTTGCCCGAGATAACAACAACTAGGTCAATAAAACTCGAAAGAACTTTGCAAAAACTAAATACATCGCTACATCGTCTAAAATCTGAGCTCAATGTCATCAAATGCCAGAACATAACATAGAGCATACCCGTATGCGTATATCGCAACAGTCGCCAGATCCTATTTTATCTGTGGTGAGCTCGTACCCACTGATTTTTTTCTTGCGTGATTTGGTGTTATCTGTGGCAATACTAAATGTTTGCTTTCATATTGATAACATCATCAGTAGAGCCGACTTCGCACATGCGTTTGTAAAACGCTGGTCTAGGAATTCTATGTCAAAAAATCTCTCTTTTTCACTTTTGTCAGACCTATCTTCAAATATGCTAGACAAGTATTGTCGCCTTATCACAACACCCATTCCCTTCGAATTGAGTGTGTCCAACGCAAATTCATCCGCTTTGCTCTACAGTCTCCCCTGGGTAGATTATTTTAATTTACCCCCATGAGGATGGTTTGAAACTAATAAATATTCAATCAGCAGGAAATATGTATTGCCCCGCTCTGCTGCGAATGATATCCCTCAATGCCAACTGCCGACATCTGCGATCTGTTCCCATCTTCCGACTTAACTTCCGCTGAACCAACTACGGCTATAACGATCCGACTGGAATGGCTAATAGACATAATCCTGTGAATTTTTATTGCTGCGAAATTAATCGCCGAAATTTCATATGTCCACCTCATCTACCACTTCTCCTTAACCCTTTTCTAAGGAATGAATTAAGTCCAGTGTTACACAACAAATTGTAACTTCTACAGTATGTTGTAGACCTAGAGATTTATGTTCATCATTTTGATCAACATGTTTCTAGGAGATTGGCTACATTATCCGGAAGAACATGTTGCAAAAAATTGCAATCAAATAGCTTCATGTTCATAGCATCATGCTCCCAAAGTCGTCATATTTTTTCATATTCACCAAAAGAGAAGGTTACCATTGTTTACCTCCATTTCTCCTCATACAAAACTAGAGCATCATTTAAGATGAGCCTAGAGAGATCGAACTCACCCACTAGACATTGTTTTTGCTTTTAGCAGACTAGAGACCAAATTTGCAATACACCTTGTCTCTGCAGTTTACTGATGTGATGGTGCATTCGCTCTGAGTATGTCAATTGCCAAAAATAATCTTTACACGCAAGAGATCATTGATTTCACCACCTCCCGTTGGCTTGCTCTCAGCCGATCTCAGTTCTGAGCCACCCACACCGCCACCCAACCCATTCACCACTTGCCGTAGTCAAGTAGAGGGTTGAGAACAGAGGTGTACGTGTAATCTCTCATAGCAGATCTCTCTTTTTTTTATCAAATTTGCAGACTTTTGTTTTGTAGCAAGTAGGTCAGGGCCATGGACACTCGCTCTGCTTTAGTAGTAGGTGAAGCTTTGTAAAGTGCGGGTCGTGGTTCGGTATCGGTAAAGTTCTCCCCAAATATTTTTTTTTTGTGTGTTGTTCTCTCTCCCCCCCTTTGTTCTTTGGTCGATGTGAAATGTGTGTTCTGCTTTTCCATGTAAATTTGTAAAATGCCAATTTCAAGTTCAAGGCCATGTAAAGCCAGTCCAAGGCAGCAAGGTGTGTGTGTGTGTTTTTTTTTAGTGCAATCCAGTGAAGTGAAAATTATGTTATCACCATGATAGCGGTGTTACTGCACAGGCTTCAATGTGTGTCAAGGCATTTTGTCCCCTTTTATTATTTTCCCTCGCGTTAACTTAGTTGATAGATCCTTCGGTTTGGGGATCGCGATCGCAAACGTAGTTTCTCATTTACATTCATCGAACCACAGTTGCTAACAAAGATTCTACGTTTCATTCATAGGTAAGTCATCTCCTTTCTTTATTTTTTTTTGTTATTATTTAATGCGTATTGGAAATACACCGTACATTGGTCTCTGTTTACCCTTTCTACTTGCATTTGTAAATTTCTATAACCCTTCCATCCTCTCATATCCTCCTATAGTCATGTTTTGCAAATATTTGCACCCTTTTTGCAACTATTTTGTTGTAAAGCTGCACGGGCTTCAGTGTGTATCAAGGCATTTTTTTCCTTTATTATTTTCCCTCGCGTTAGTTTAGTTAATAAATCCTTCCGTATAAATACAGAATTACGATTTCGATATTTATATTCATCGAACCACAGTTCCTTATGAAGATTTCACATTCAGTCTCAATTTTTTTTGTTTTTTGTTATTCCATTATGGAATGTACTGTATATTCCAATATATACAGTACATTGGTCTCTCATTCTCGCAGCGCCTCGTCAAGTCGTGTGACTGTTTTGCAACTATTTGCACCTATTTTCAACCATTTTCAACTCCGAACATGTTGAGTCCGGACATGTTGTTCTTGATATTCATCTTTCACCAAGAGCATTGATGGGTTGAACTTAGTTTTTGGTATCTAGTTTAGTTTTTCCATCTTATTTTCCACTATGTATTTCTACTTTCACTTAAGCTATAGTAAACCTTTTTATGTGCTCCTTCCGCCACCCACCTTTATAAATAATCGTTGGAACTTGACTAAGTTTTTTCAAAACTTTTAGTGTAGGTGAAGTGTGTCTGATGCCTTAGCTTTCTTTAAAATCACCTGGAATTTGGAGTAAAAGGGGAAAGGAATTATGGTTGTTGTACTCCTTCCAAAAAAACTCCTTCGCTCAGAGGTTCGGAGAGCCGCGTGAGCGTTTTTGTTGTACCTATGCAACTAGGATGGAGTGTTTTTTTTGGATCTATTTATCTTATTTTGCAAATATTTCATGTCGACAGGATTCTGTTCATGCCTTGAATACTCGTCTTTACATTTTATTCTATGAGTTATCGAGGTATCCGTTCGGAATAATTTCCGAAACGATAGTCAGTTCCAATCGGAACTTAATATGCTTTCAAAGTAGCTGGTGTGAAACAAAGTAGAAAAAAAACGTACAATCGCGTTCGTTTGATCGCGCACCAATTTTTAGTCGGACATCTTCCGAAGAAATTCAATGCATAGCTGTCAAAAAATGTCAACTTAACTCATATCCACCAAACGGGAGTGTAAAAGACGACACTATGTATTTTATATCTTTACATCTATACATAGTATAAAATTAAGTCCCGAAACTTATATGAATGCGCTAATCTCTAGAATTGCTGATTTGATTTAGATGTGGTTTTCACTGTTATGATCTGCATTACCATGGGCAGGATATAGGGTATTCAAAATTGCTCTATCACTTACAGGAGCTGGGCATTCGAATAGCATTCGAGGTCTTAGTGGCAGATATTATTTTTTTTGTCAATAAACAGCCCCTAACGGCAGTGGGCGTCACTAGTTGCTAGTTACTGAAAAAGCTCAGTTGCATTTTCTTAAGCTGTTTTTTTCCGAGGGTAGTTGAAAATCAGTCATGGACACTATGAGATAAGTGTCATAGTAGTGTCAGATTCTTGCTGACCAACACCCTATCGCGATTTTAAAACTTTTGACAGGTTACCTTCCATTGAAAGATCCTGCATGTTATGCAATTTAGACGCGGTAATTCTTTCAGCTTCGATTGTAAGTATTCGGAGATCCCTATGGATATCTTCGTTTCCGGGATACCACGGTGCTTGGACAATTACTCTAAGCACTTTATTTTGAAAACTTTGTAAAGTATTGGCATTTGTTTTCTTGGCACAACCCCAAAGTTGTATACCGTAGGTCCACATGGGCTTTAGCACTTGCTTGTATAAAAGCAGTTTGTTTTCGGTATTGAGTTTAGGAGAATTGGCAAGTCTCTAGTTTTCTTAGAGATAAAAATCACGTGAACAGCAGTTTCATTGAGGGCGATCCGCCAGTCCCTCCAGTCAATTCATTCACTTTATTCAGTGCATTTCAGTCGTTTCTTTGATCGTTTTTTTGATCGTTTTACTTACCACTCGGATAGCGTCTACAGCGTCCATGGCTTCTTCTGTACATGCCACGGTAAAGGCCCGATTTGGATGAATATTATCAAAAAGTTTCAATATGGTCCAAAATCGATCTATAGTATTGCCTATAAGCTGTTCAGGTGGACGATTATGCACCGTAAAGTTGTTTTTATAATTAGCACTCGCTAAAGGGTTTATGAAAATCCTTATAGTGTTTGGACACAGTGCGGACATTAAGAAAATTCGGGAGAAGAAAAGAAGAGATACCGATGTGCGTTGGTTTTAAATTTTTATAAATTATAATGGGAAGTTTGGTAAAGCATTCCATATTCGTGTTTTTCGGTTTATGAATGAATCTCAATATATCATAGTACGTCCGAAGATAGGCTTGAGGGTGAATTAATTAGCCTTCGTGCATGTTTGAAGGGGCGGAATGCAGCTGGCTATTTCGATTGAGCATTTCCTGTTAAAATAGCGATTCAAAGGTGTAAGGTAGGAAATATTCCTACGATGTTAAAGCGAGAGTATAGAGTTCGCTACGGTTAGATCTCCTATCAATTTTATCGCTCGCTTTTGTAGCCTTTCCAGTAGGTGCAGTGATGTTTTTGCTGCACCTGACCAGATGCGGGCCTTGAACTCAAGTTTGGGGCGTATATACGATTTCTATATTTAGGCCAGATCAGAAGGGGTGAAACAGTTTTTGCCTCGATTGAGGAAACCTAAACATTTCGCTGCGTTTTTAGCGACTTTGAATATGTGGTCGTTCCAACGAAGGTTGTTATTAACACACATACCGAGCATGTAACGTTTTTCGGTATCGGCGATTTTTTTTTTTTAAGTGGCGCTACAGTCCGGAATGAACCTGGGCCTCAACCAACATGCCTCTCCAATTAGCCCGGTCCTTAGCTAACTGCCTCCAGTTGCGCACTCCAAGTTGGTTGAGGTCGGTTTCCACTTGTGCGCGCCACTTAAGGCGAGGTCTTCCTCTACTGCGTCCGACGTCTGGCTGGGAATCGAAGACTCTGCGAGCCGGAGTATTGGTGTCCATTCGTTCTACATGTCCTAGCCATCTTAAACGTCCAATGCGGAGTTTTTTGACCAGGGGCATGTCGCTGTACAGCTCGTATAGTTCTTGGTTGAATCTTCGTCTCCATAGCCCGTCAACGCAAACGGGACCGAAGATTTTTCGAAGAATTTTCCTCTCGAATCTACCAAGGATTTCTTCATCCGCTTTTGATACGGTCCATGCTTCAGCGCCGTAGAGCAGGACTGGGATGATCAGGGTCTTATATAGGGTTTCCTTAGTAGTTCGAGTGAGGGCTTTACTACTAAATTGCCTTCTTAGCCCGAAGAAACAGCGGTTGGCAAGAGTAATTCTTCGTTTAATTTCTGACGAGATGTTGTTGTCAGAGCTAATAGCGGAGCCGAGGTAGACAAAGTCCCGTACTACCTCAAAGTTATATCTGTCAATGGTGACGTTCTGTCCAATTCGTCGATGTTGTGAGTCCTTTCGTGATGACAGCATATACTTAGTCTTACCCTCATTTACTGCTAAACCCATTTTCGCCGCTTCCTTCTCTATACTAGCAAACGTGGCTATGACATCACGTTGAGTCCTACCAATGATGTCAATATCGTCAGCGTATGCTAGTAGTTGCACCGACTTTTGGAAAATTGTGCCTCTGGTGTTGGCTTTGGAGTTTTGCACAATTCTCTCAAGAATCAGATTAAAGAAGTCACATGACAGCGCATCGCCTTGCCTAAATCCTTTTTTGGTATCGAATGTGTCGGTGAGGTCGTTTCCGACCCTGATGGAGCAGCGAGAATTCTCTATCGTCATCCTACACAAACGGACGAGTTTGGGCGGTATACCAAAACTAGACATGGCTCTGTACAGTTCGTCTCTATAAATGCTGTCATATGCGGCTTTGAAATCGATGAATAGGTGGTGGGTATCGATTTGGACTTCTTGAGTTTTTTCCAGGATCTGCCGAAGTGTGAAAATTTGATCGGTTGTGGACTTTCCTGGCCTAAAACCACACTGATAAGGGCCAATCAGGTTGTTGGTAAACGGTTTCAGGCGTTCACATATTACGGCAGATAGGATCTTGTAGGCGATGTTGAGGAGACTTATGCCTCTGTAGTTGGCGCAGTTCAGAGGGTCTCCTTTTTTGTGGATCGGGCAAACGATGCTGAGGTTCCATTCTTCAGGCATATTTTCATCCGACCAGATTTGGCTTATGAGTTGGTGGATGTTACTTACCAAGTCATCTCCGCCGGCCTTATAGAGCTCAGCGGGAAGGCCGTCATTTCCGGCAGCCTTATTAAGCTTGAGTTTAGATATTGCTATCCTCACTTCACTCAGGTCGGGTGGTTGGCAGTTTTCGCTGTCGTTGCCAATATTGAATGGTTCGTTCTGCCTGACAGCGGAATGTTGTTCGTCATCGCCGTTTAACAGTCTGCAGAAGTGGTTCTTCCATATCCTCAGCATCGACTGTGTCTCAACTACAATATTTCCTTGTTCATCTCGACAGGATTCTGTTCGAGCCTTGTATCCTTGGCTTTGACGTTTTACACTTTGGTAAAACTTGCGAACATCGTTCCTGGAGTGGCACCTCTCTATATCCTCGATCGCGCGCTTTTCTTGCTCTTTTTTCTTCTTGCTGAAAAGCCGATGTTCTTCCCTTCTTCTTTGCCTATAGAGCTCAATGGCAGCTCTCGTCTTCACCTGCAGCTTAGCCTTGTAGGCCTCGTTCTTGGCTGCGAGCATCTGTCGGCATTCCTCATCAAACCAGGGGTTTCTTGCTGGTGGGCGTGAGAAACCTAGCACATCAGTTGCGGCTGATCTAATG
The DNA here is from genome assembly GCA_932526625.1 of Rhingia campestris. Taxonomy (NCBI): domain Eukaryota; kingdom Metazoa; phylum Arthropoda; class Insecta; order Diptera; family Syrphidae; genus Rhingia; species Rhingia campestris. Next base: position 98,800,560 of record OW052184.1, read on the forward strand.
GCCTGTTGGCATCGTTGCCATTGCTCTTCGACATTCGATGCTGGTGGTATGGTGTTGATCGAGAGGTTAAGGGATACGCGTTGTGCGAAGGTCTTGGCGGTCTCTTGCGATTGCAGTCTTCCGACATTAAATTTTTTCACAGTATTTCTGGATTGTTGTGGCGTGGTGGATATCCGCATTCTTACCTTGGCTGCTACAAGGTAGTGATCCGAGTCGATGTTAGCTCCTCGGAATGTTCGGACATCCAAAATACTGGATGCGTGCCTCTTATCTATCGCAATGTGATCAATTTGGTTGACCGTTCGTTGATCTGGAGACCGCCATGTCCCCTTATGGATATCGAGGTGAGGAAACCGTGTGCTGGCTATAGTGGCATTTCGTTCCGTAGCGAAATCAATTAGCCTAAGTCCGTTACCAGACGTGTTGTCGTGTAGGCTATGTTTTCCGACAATATTTCTAAAGATGTCTTCTCTTCCTACCTTTGCGTTAAAATCTCCCAGCACGATTTTAACATCGTACTTCGGTAGTCGCTCATAGGTTTTGTCGAGGAGCTCGTAGAAGCAATCCTTAGCTATATCATCTTTTTCTTCCGTCGGAGCGTGAGCGCATATAAGGCTTATGTTGGCGAGTTTGGCCTTGATGCGGATTGTTACTATGCGTTCGCTAATGTCTTGGAAACATAAGACTTCTTGCCTAAGTCTGGCACTTATAACAAATCCGCATCCGAATAGTCGCTGTTTCTGCTCACTATAACACGGTCCGTAGTATATGTCACAGTTTTTCATCCTCTTTTTGCCCGGCCCATCCCATCGTATTTCCTGGATGGCAGTAATGTCTGCTTTGTAGCAGTTTAGGGCTTCCGCTAGTTGTTCGCCTGCACCTCTCCTGTTTAATGTTCTCACATTCCAGGTGCAGATACGAACGTCGTTGTCCTTTTTTCGTTTAGCAGGGTCGTCAACAATAAAATCAGTCAGTCGGTATCGGCGATGCAAGTGGATAATGGCTATAAATGTTGGTTTCGCTTAGATGATAGTAGTTGACGAAGTGCTCTCTATAAATTTGGCGAAAAGAGCACAAATTTTAGAAATATTTTTTTTACAATTTGTAAACGTTGTTCTGGTGTCAGTCTTTCCATGGTGATTTGTCAAAGTATACTGAAAAAAAAGTCAAACGCACTTCATTTGAATGACAGCTAGTTTGACAGTTATCCATATGGTAAGTTCTAAAGCAAACAACCTATTCTTGTGCTCGCCAATCTACCTCTACTGCGTCCGAAGAATCGAAGACTGCTAGCCGAAGTATTGGTGTTTCTATTTTCTCTTATTTAATGTCACAAACCTACCTGCAAAATTCAGGATCAACAGGCTCATAGGGATCCATGGCCTAGTTTAGTGGAGTCTTCTCATTGTGCATGTGCACTGAAACATGTGAGCTCTTAGGCTTCTATGACCTACTATTGCTTTCATGTAAGCCTATGCTTCATAAATATATCACTAAATGTGTTAATTGCAAATATGCTTATTTATTCCAAATCGTGTTCCTTTCAAGGATTATTCCTTTGAAATAAATCTTGCTGGCCATACTTTAAATTTCAATCCTCAACGGCAAGGGTCTTCTTCCTTCAGCCTCAGTCATGCACAAGAAATCCCGTGCCCGTTTCGAAATTCACCCAATCTTGCATTGAATACAAATTAAGAAACAACAGTTAGGAAAGAGCCAAAACACTGCCACCATCAACACACCGTTTGGTGGCATGTACGCCAAAACTTTGTACTAACTGATGTCATCCTAATTACGTTCCTCATCCATGGAATGGATACAGCCCCAGCCATCCGCAACAGATATACCAAAACTCCCAGCCCAAATGCACATCTAATGTCACGGCGCTGTTCGTCCTCTCACGGACACACAAATGACTACGACACACTGAACGCTTATGCTGATGCTGAAGCCATTGCTGCAGCCGCGCTTGTTCCGATGACTACTCCTAGCTGTGTTCCATAGCTAATTTGGTTAAACGATTGTATCCATTATATTTTTGTTATGTCCCGATGAAGCGATATGCCTTCACAGATATTATGATAGTATCTTCCTCTCGTTGCTAAGATTACTGTTACATTAAATCTAGTTTGAAGATATGTACTAGGTACGTAGTTTTTTTTATGGTGCGCCGGTGCGCCATGCGGCAAAACGTTTTGTTGTTGGCCGTGTGGTACACATGTACATCTGGACCGAGTGAAAATCTCTTTATTATTTCAAGCTCGTAGTTTGGTTCGAAATATCGTGACGGACGTGATACAGGATACCATGTCGCAAGGTGATTCCCAGGATTTGTTTTGATTTCTTTACGTTGCACTTCGTGTGGAGTTTTTTGTTTTTCCTCCCCTCGAGTGATGTCCGCAAGGAATTTCCCCACCAGCTCATACAGCTCAGCGGCGACGATGATGCTGTTTTCGTTTGGTATTATCCGCATATGATAATCAATTGATCGAAAATCTATTTAATAATATTGGCAACAAGTCGACAGAGCAGTGATGCTGGGAGATGCTAAGATTTGTGGGGTTTATCGGTTGGAAATGCCCTAGAGTCATAAGCTTGCGGTAAATATAGATAGAAAGATGGGGCCAACAAAAAAAGAAGGTAAAACTCAACTTTTGCCCCCTCTTTGGTAATCATGAAGTGAAGGAGGACACAGCCTGCAGACGGACGACATAGTCATGCAAGTGCACTCGACGCCCGTGGATGAGGGTTTTGATCGTGATTTTAGACATAAATCTAGGGAAAAAATTCCATACTGCATTTTTGGTTGTGTTCGTTATCGACGATATTATGCTTAAATGTTGAACCGGGAACATGTGTTGTGGCATGTAGGGTCATGAGTTATTATACCTCTTTGAGTTGAGGTTCCAGTAATTTTTGGTTTACACTCATTTGAATTGGAGATTCTACTTTTATAAGAATTATATAACTAACTATTTACTGTTGTGTTAGGCAAGTTTAATTTGTTGTTTTAACATTGTGCAATCTACTATATCTACTATATGAATATAATTTTTTTTATTACTGAATGTAAGCAGTTACACTTCAATTCCTCCTGGAGAGTTGTAGGGCAACAGTCAGTCATCGCTCTCTAAGAGTAATTCTTCGTCTAATTTCTGACGAGATGTTGTCAGAGTAATAGCGGAGCCGAGGTAGACAAAGTTCGTACTACCTCAAAGTTATATCTGTCAATGGTGAAGTTCTGTCCAATTCGTCGATGTTGTGTGTCCTTTCGTGTTGACAGCATATACTTAGTCTTACCTTCATTTACTGCTGAACCCATTTGTGCCGCTTTCTTCTCTATACCAGCAAACGTGGCTATGACATCACGTTGAGTCCTACCAATGATGTCAATATCGTCGGCGTATGCTAGTAGTTGCACCGATTTTTGGAAAATTGTGCCTCTGGTGTTGGCTCGGGAGTTTTGCACAATCATCTCAACAATCAAATTGAAGAAGTCAATGACAGCGAGAACTCTCCATAGTCATCCTACACAAACGGACGAGTTTGGGCGGTATACAAAAACTAGACATGGCTCTGTATAGTTCGTCGAAATAAATGCTGTCGTATGCGACTTTGAAATCGATAAATAGGTGGTGTGTATCGATTTGAGCTTCTTGGGTTTTTTCCAGGATCTGCCGAAGTGTGAAAATTTGTGGTTGTGGACTTTTGTGGCCTAAGACCACCCTGATAAGGGCCGATCAGGTTGTTGGTAAACGGTTTCAGGCGTACACATATTACGCAGATAGGATCTTGTAGGCGATGTTGAGGAGACTTATGCCACTGTAGTTGGTGCAGTTCAGAGGGTCTCCTTTTTTGGTGGATCGGGCAAACGATGCTGAGGTTCCATTCTTTAGGCATACTTTTGTCCAACCAGATTTGGCTTATGAGTTGGTGGATATTACTTACCAAGTCATCTCCGCCAGTTTATAAAGCTCAGCGGGAAGGCCGTCATTTCTGGCGGCCTTATTAAGCTTGAGTTAATATTGCTATCCTCACTTCACTTAGATCGGGTGGTTGGCAGTTTTCGCTGCCGTTGGCAATATTAAATGGGTCGTTCTGCCTCACAGCGGAATGTTGTTCGTCATCGCCGTTTAACAGTCTGCAGAAGTGGTTCTTCCATATCATCAGCATCGACTGTGTCTCAACTACGATATTTACTTGTTTATCTCGACAGGATTCCGTTCGAGCCTTGTATCCTTGGCTTTGACGTTTTACACTTTGGTAAAACTTGCGAAAATCGTTCCTGGAGTGGCACCTCTCTATATCCTCGATCGCGCGCTTTTCTTGCTCAATTTTCTTCTTTCTGAAAAGCCAGTGTTCTTAACTTCTTCTTTGCCTATAGAACTCAATGGCAGCTCTCGTCTTCACCTGCAGCTTAGTCTTGTAGGCCTCGTTCTTGGCTGCGAGCATCCGTCGGCATTCCTCATCAAACCAGGAGTTTATTGCCGGTGGCCGCGAGATCTAAAAGCCACAGAGGAATAAAAATTCCATTCATGTTTTTGTTTTTCTTCTAATGTTGATAAATTAAATTAATTTTCCGACTATCATTTCACTACATTCGTTCCAATTATAATTAATTTTAATTTAATCTAAGAAATTAACTTGTGTTCTTTTCGTTCCTATATCTTTCAATTACCTTGCAAAAATCTTGCAAATGACTGATGCTATTTTAAATTATATAGTCAATTTTACGCTATTTACACTTGTCAATTTTTAATCATCAAGTGAAACTTGTACTTTGCTGCCTGATATCAACTCGAAAATGCATGCATAGATGAAGAAAAAAGTGCAAGTCGACTTAAAATACCCAATGTTACTATATTTCACTCAAATATTTATCCACAGTAAAGAGTGACAATTTCACTCAATTTCGTTTTGATAAAAAGATTCTTCAACAAGCGAATTGTTTTTTTTTTAATGTATTGAGGGCTAAGTGGTCGTTTGTTATAAAGCTCCACATATTCGTTTTTTCTACTTTGATCACAAAATTATCCACAATCATGTTTATGAAGGAAATTCCAAAATAATTTGAGTCATATTTTCATTGCACATTGCTCAATTAAACTCTACGATCGCTTTTGTACCGGGTAAACAAATCTACCTATTCATCGATTACGTCTATTTAACTCAAACTCCTCGATCCACCACCCCATTGCAAACTTTGCACTCTACTACTTTCTGTTGGCGAATGCACTTTATTACCGACATCTCCCATGTCATGGGGAACATGGCAAGATGGATGTCATCTGTCATAGCAAACTTGCATTTTGGTTCGGGCTTTTGTTGTTTCTTTATATTTTCGCTATTAATCTATAAACTAATTAGTAAATTGAAGAATTAATTTACGCAGATAAATTGGTGTAAACCATATAATAGTTAGTTTACATCTAGTAATAGTGGCTCTAATTCGTCCTTATATGCAAGTTTATTGTTTGCAAAATGAGTAGCGACTGGAAATTGAAAACAATCTCAGAACACAATGTACATATTTAGTTGGACAATTTAGAGCGATTTTACATGTGATAATGTTGTTTTAATATCTATATAGTTCATCGATATTTGAGTGGCTTGTAATAATTTTCAATTTCCCTTTCTTTCAGTTCGTAATTCAATAAACTTCGTCAGTGATTGAACTTCATCTCTAAAGTTTTCAAGCTCTTGAAGGAAGTCTGTTTGCAGTCGGAAAACGGTGAGTTGTTTGTTTATCTAAAATATGATTGTACTTTTATATGCCCGTCTTTTTCGATATTGCCTACCGAAGACTCTTGAAAGAAGCACATAACACCATCGACATCAACGTAACAATAAGAATAGGTGGTGTTTTTTGCTCTTTTGCACCGGGGCGTTTAGCCAATTTCGAAAATTATAATTGATGTTGATATCGATGGTATTTTGTGTGTTTCTAGCTTCAAGCTTTCCAATATTGTGTACCAAGTTCAGCGACCGCCGTTTACTGTGTTATCTCGATCTTTGTAAATCATCTGCCAGCAAGATATAACTTAAAAATTTATTTGTTACTGCAAATTGGTTTCGTGGAAAAAAAGACAATCGGGTTGTATTTTAAATCAACATTAAGATGATAGGAAAAGGAAAATTTTAAATGTGTGTCTGGCGGACTGTGCACGGGGCTGGTGGATAAAGTGAAGGCCAGATTTACTTAAAATTAAGTATTGGTAATTCATGACCTAATGTGCAGAGGACTTCGACTTCGAAAGGTGTTGGCTGTACTCCGATTTCGAAAACTTCCTCACCAAGGGCATTTAAATGCTGTTTCTGGAATTATGTTGTTAGGTCACCATATCTTCAGGGATTGTATGAAGACGTTTTATGATATTTTATTATGTTTTACTAGTTTTGTAAGATCTCTCGCGCTTTATTTTTCTGTATATGGGATTCTTTGATAAAAAGGCCGTTTAACGAAGTTCGATAGTTCTCTACTTTAAATATGGCAATACCAATCATGACAATAAAGCTGCTAGGGCTCCATATGTCTAAAGAACTTTAAAATTCTTTCCTTGCTGCTGTCACGAAGCATTTTTTAACTCAGTCAGTTGTGTGTAACACTTTTTGTTCATTGTCTAATTTTTTTCTTCATCCGCTTTTGATACGGTCCATGCTTCAGCGCCGTAGAGCAGGACTGGGATGATCAGGGTCTTATATAGGATCTCCTTAGGAGTTCGAGTGAGGGCTTTACTACTAAATTGCCTTCTTAGCCCGAAGAAACAGCGGTTGGCAAGAGTAATTCTTCGTTTAATTTCTGACGAGATGTTGTTGTCAGAGTTAATAGCGGAGCCGAGGTAGACAAAGTCCCGTACTACCTCAAAGTTATATCTGTCAATGGTGAAGTTCTGTCCAATTCGTCGATGTTGTGTGTCCTTTCGTGTTATATATATATATATACTTAGTCTCACCCTCATTTACTGCTAAACCCATTTTCGCCGCTTCCTTCTCTATACTAGCAAACGTGGCTATGACATCACGTTGAGTCCTACCAATGATGTCAATATCGTCAGCGTATGCTAGTAGTTGCACCGACTTTTGGAAAATTGTGCCTCTGGTGTTGGCTTTGGAGTTTTGCACAATCCTCTCAAGAATCAGATTAAAGAAGTCACATGACAGCGCATCGCCTTGCCTAAATCCTTTTTTTGGTATCGAATGTGTCGGTGAGGTCGTTTCCGACCCTGATGGAGCAGCGAGAATTCTCTATCGTCATCCTACACAAACGGACGAGTTCGGGCGGTATACCAAAACTAGACATGGCTCTGTACAGTTCGTCTCTATAAATGCTGTCATATGCGGCTTTGAAATCGATGAATAGGTGGTGGGTATCGATTTGGACTTCTTGAGTTTTTTCCAGGATCTGCCGAGGTGTGAAAATTTGATCGGTTGTGGACTTTCCTGGCCTAAAACCACACTGATAAGGGCCAATCAGGTTGTTGGTAAACGGTTTCAGGCGTTCACATATTACGGCAGATAGGATCTTGTAGGCGATGTTGAGGAGACTTATGCCTCTGTAGTTGGCGCAGTTCAGAGGGTCTCCTTTTTTGTGGATCGGGCAAACGATGCTGAGGTTCCATTCTTCAGGCATATTTTCATCCGACCAGATTTGGCTTATGAGTTGGTGGATGTTACTTACCAAGTCATCTCCGCCGGCCTTACAAAGCTCAGCGGGAAGGCCGTCATTTCCGGCAGCCTTATTAAGCTTGAGTTTAGATATTGCTATCCTCACTTCACTCAGGTCGGGTGGTTGGCAGTTTTCGCTGTCGTTGCCAATATTGAATGGTTCGTTCTCGCTGTTTAACAGTCTGCAGAAGTGGTTCTTCCATATCCTCAGCATCGACTGTGTCTCAACTACAATATTTCCTTGTTCATCTCGACAAGCTTCTGTTCGAGCCTTGTATCCTTGGCTTTGACGTTTTGAAATACAACACCTACGTCTTTTTTCACTTCCCCACCTCTTGTGAAAGTCGGACAAATTCAAATTTGCGACTCGGAATCGACTTTAAACTCGATGCCACATTCTATGTGGCAAATGTATAATTTCGCACATACAAATGAATGAAGATGCTGCTATGTAACGCATTCCATTCAGCAGAAAGGTAGTTATCAGTCATACAAATCCTGGCGTATCCTCACTTTTTCATCTGCCGTTCTAGACTTTCCCTCTCGCTTTCCTTCCATAGATTCCAGATACTTACTAACACTTCAAAATTACCTTTCTATTCAAATAACTGTCATGATGAATGTGTGATCTAAGCAATTTAACAACAGAGTTCACCAACTTTTCATGCTTTTCGGCGTCTGGTCTATGTTTCCGGCGACAGCTCGACATCCACGGCAACCGCGGCGATATTCTCGGCACAACCGGCGGTCCGGGGCCACTCTTGGCAACGTCTCGTGTGGTCCCATACTCTTCAAGGTTGGTGGCCAAACGGCGCAATGTTTGCGCAGTCGGTGTCCGACGGCCGGGGAATCGGCGACGGAATTCGCGCTGCGCCAAAACTACAGACGAATTGTTACGCAAAATAATAGACACGATTATTCCTCGTTCTTGGGGAGTGTATCGGTCCATGGCTTGTTCACTTGTATCATCTGTCTAGTCCACAAATGTCAAAACAGATTTGACATTGGCGGCCATATGCAAAAATAAGAGCATCTTCCAATAAGGTGATCTCTTTTGGTCCACCTTGTGTATGACAGTGTAACGTTAACATTTTTCTGTCCTCTTTTATTGCCACCAGTCTTCGAGTGAAAAGTGTTATATTTGAGTTGTATTGGCTAGAGACATGTACGAAAGTCGTTTTTTTTCTAGAGGGTGCGGTAGATATTTTCATAAGCCATAAAACAATGGATAAGCATTATATTATTGTGCTTTTAAATTCTCTATCAAAATCAAAAAGTTTGAAGCGTCAAGCGCTCACAGATATATTTTGAATTACATCCTTAAAATACAGCTCTTTCTAAACCTACCTTCTTTTACTTCCTCTCCAGATTCATTCTATCAAACGGTTCATTTAGTATTTCTATTCAAAACTCGAAAAAAAAACATGAAAATAAAAGCCCATATTTATGTATCCAAAAAACGCATAAACCCACACGGCTATTCCCTCTATCTATAATCAAATATCGTCTCTTTATCTAAACTCAAATGTGCCTGATTGCAACGGCCTGGAGGTAGATCCAATAAATCAAAAGGTCAACATTATTTCAAATTACTGAAATGTATGTTGGATTATCTTTGTTCACAGTGCCTGCCTTGCAATCAGACTTAACACCCAAACAGACAGCAATAAAAATACCCTATCATGTGTGAGTCGCCTTTTCACTTACAAGGGTTGGCCATCTCGTATCTCCAATAATCAAATAATAAAATTGGTACCCATCTTGATTGAAGACACAGCTTAACCGATATTCGATCTCTATATGATTAAACGCATCTCTAAATGCACAATTAGATAGGCCGGCCCTCTGATGGAAATGTGATGTCGCGCCATGCCGCTGCACCGGTCCGTCCAATCATAGCCGTGTTTACGACTTTGATTCGTCAATTATGAATGAGGAATGAAATTCCTCATCAATAAATGGACATAAACAATTTTAACGATGCCATAAAATATTACTAAACAAAACTGTACTCTCCTTATATCTGTATCAAAACTATAAAACTCAGAAGATTTTTTGGGTATTAAAACCATCCCGTTCGAAAATAAGGCCGAGACTTCATCACCTATCTTTGCGTAGTCGTCGTCGTCGTCGTCAGTCGGGTTGACCAATAACTTGCACTCGTATGTGATGTGGGGACGTTTTACGATTCCACGAATCATTCAATCTCAATTTGGAAATTTATCACCCAGGTCTCCAGTTTCAGGGAATGTATCTTTTGGAAAGAAACTACACACAATCAAGGCTATAGGTTGAGTTTTATTTACCCATAAATTAGATTACCCATAGTGGATCAGTTCAATTGAAAAGACCAGCGCGGGCAGATCACCACATCGGCTCGCGCAGCAAGCGGTGACATCGACATGTCTGTCTCCGTGATATAATGATCTCAAATTTGTATAGCGTGTGTTTTTATTTCTTCGTATTACTCCCAATTTGGCTGATGAGTGGAGACTATTAAGTGATAGTGATCCCGCGGACCGAAAAGATGAGACTGAAATTATTTGGGGTATTTAATTACCCCCTTTTGCTTGGGTAAATGATCGAGATGATAGCACGGTCTAAAGTGTTGTGGCTCGGTCTGAAAGTCATTAAAAATGTCGGAATAATTTTCGGACATTAAATTTTGTTTGTGGTAAGTGTCACAGTTTCGGATGAAAACAACGATTTTAAGACGTTGTTTTAGGTGACAGTTATTGTTGCTCTTTAGAGCCGATGATGGAGAGATGGTGGCTGATTGGGAGCGTCTACTTTCACTTAATGTGTTTTAAGAATCGCGTTAAATTAAAGACGATGAAATGTATATCAGGGTTTAGAATCATCAGAAATCAGGAAAGGTGTTGTGTTTGTCATAACTGATTGGGTACGGGTACATTGGAGTGGTAGTTGTGCTAAATATCAAACGTCCTTGTAACCGCTTTTTGCTTAATTATTGCCGTCTTTTCTTATTAAGATGCTGTTTGACTGTTCTGCGTTTCTACTATTCCGACCGTGGGTTTCGTCGTGATAAATTTTCTTTTCTTTTTCGATACGAATGTCGTCCTTTTATAGTTTATATTCATTTTGCTTTTATGGTACGGCTTAGTCTCCTGTCGTGTCAATCACTTTGATTTGCATGAACGGAACTGTTTTAAGATGTTAAATGTCTCGTAAAAGGCTCAGCTGGATCATACAGGGTGGCTGATGAATATTGCTAAGGAACTCAAATAACTTTTTTTTTCAGTGTAGGGAATTAAATTTTCTATTATTCATTGTAAAGCTCATTCAATTTTATTAACTAAAGCTCAATTAGTTTTAAAAATAACGGAATTTAAATGCCCCCCTGCTCGTTGATGCGTGTGCGGCATCTTACCAAAAAGTTGTTCATTACTGCTTGGAGAGTTGAGACAGGAATCGTTTCTCGAATGGATTGCTTTAGTTTATTCCAATTTGTTATTTTTGCTTTGTAGACTTCCTGTTTGCAATAACCCCACAAGAAAAAGCCAGGTGTAGTAAGGTCAGGCGACCTGGGGGGCCAACTGAATGTGGAGTTTCTGTCTTTCTGGATATCAGCTTACTGGGAAATTTTCGTCGCATTCCTGTCATAACAGGCGGGCTATGTGTTGAGTTGAAAGAAAGTCACATTCGGCGTAATTCTGTATAGAAAAACTCTCCCAACATCCTCAAGTAACAGTCTCCAGTTACTGTAACGGTGTGGCCGTTTTCTTCGAAGAAGTAGGGCCCGAAAATGGAAACTGCACACAACACTGACACGAAGTTTATGTAATTCCGTCTCATGGAGTATCTTTGGTTTGGAATCACTCCATTTTCGACAACTTCGTTTGTTTTTGTTGCCGTTTAAATCGAAATGGGCCTCGTCAGAAATAAAAGACAGTTCAACATGTTTCCGTCCTCTTCCACCATTTGAAGCACCTTCTGGCAAAATTCCAAGCGAATCGGCAAGTCTGCTGCGTTGTTAGCCATTTGAATTTTATATGGGAATCCGAATCATTGTGCATAATTGACTGCAATGACTGTCTGCTTATACCAATTTGAGCAGATAAGCTTCTTGTCAAAACTCTTGGATGGTTTTCTATGGCAGCAGCTACAGCAGCGATTGTTTCCTCAGTCCGAACTAAAGGATTTCGATGGTAAGGTCTTCTTTCGATGTTCCATGCTCTGTAAATTTGTTAAAAAGTCTCATTATGGTCCATCTGCTCGGAGGATTGCCGCCAAACGTGTGCCTATACTCTCTTTGAACCGAAACTATGGAGTATAGTGCGTGATAGTGGCGGACAATCCAAAATCTTGTTTCAGTGTCCCATTTATCCATTTTTGTTAAATCTAAAAATCAATCTGCAAAATAAAAAAAAATTAACCAGATTCAATAATTAGAAAAAAAGCAGCGGCTTTCACCAGCTACCCTGTACAATACGCTTGCTAATGTCTTGAAGCTATACGACTTCTTGCTATCCTTATAGCAAATCCGCATCCGAAAAGGCATTATTTCTGCTCAGCATAACACGGACCTAGTGAATGTCACAGTTTTTATCCCCTTTTTGCCCCATCTAATCGTATTTCTTGGACGGCAGTTATGTCTGCTTAGTAGCAGCTTAAGGCTTTCATTAGTTGTTTAGCTGCACGTCTTCTCACATGAAGATACGAATGTCGTTGTCCTTTTTTACATTTAGCATGTTGGTCTAATCCGTCTTTCGGTTTCTTTGTAATAATAGGTGTTTTCCGTGATTGAATAGTTACCCAAAGCACAACCCACAACCCGTAGGGCTAAATCTAATTTATTAGATTTAGCTATACATGGGTCAATCAGTATCCACTACGGAATTAAGCGCTGAAGTGGTCTTTTGGTGCCTAACCCTTGAAATTTTTGTACCTATGTCCTATTGCCCGAATGTTTCATGCTCATGTAAGTTTTTTTACCTTGTAAATACCACCGTTAATTTCATCTTGGAAATTCTACCTCTGCCATTTTTTGTTTAATCGATGACTTTAGACCTGGCTAGTTTTTCTCGAAAGAAGGTAAGAGAAAGATTCAGGGCGAGAAATGAGGTTTGGATGTTTTTTTAACTTTTTGGTTCAAATTGGAGGATCATCTTCCGAAAAGAAGGATAGATGGGATGATTAGTCGTACACATCACGACTCTTTTCTTAAGTTGTCCAGCCAGTGGTGGAAAAATACGAATCTTCTTCTCCCTCCAGTAACTGACCAATAGTACTTGCATACCTTTATTCCAAGTACATGAAAACGCTGAAATTCGTACCTAAACCAAACAACACGAATGTGGAATGCTGTACCAAACTCTGTTTTTTGTTCCCATTATAGTTAACGGTCATTTAAAACCAATGTGCATCGGTACCATCTTTCTTCTAATCCCCAATTTCCTAAACGTCAACCAAAATACATCGCCAAGTCTGGTCCTTAGCTAATTGCCTCCAGTTGCGCTCTCCATAGCCCGTCAACGCAAACTGGTCCGATGGTTTTTCGTAGAATTTTTTTTCTCAAAACGACTAAGGCTTTCTTTATCTGCTTTGGATGCGATCCATGCTTCAGTACCGTAGAGCAGGAATGGGAAAATCAGGGTCACCTTAGTAGTTCGAGGGAAGGTTTTACTACTAAATTGCCTTCTACGTCCGAAGAAATAGCGGTCGGCAAGAGTCATTCTTCGTAAAATAACTGACGAGATGTTGTCAGAATTAAAGCGGAACCGACGAACGTTAACGCCTGCAATGTCCACAAAACATATCATATCAAGGTTATTCATAACCTCTTGAATGCGCGAAAATTATACAAACATCACAGAAATTGATTGTGCTGAAATACCCTTCATGGTCGACGGAAGGAAGTCGAGAGGTGAGGTATCCATAACCATAACCAATAACCTATCTACAGAACAATGTTTTTATTAAGGCACTCTGCAATACCCGGGTACCAGCTGAATTATTAGTCCCCTTGGTGTACATTTACACCTAATTTCGGAAACATTGACGTTTTTACATAATTGGGCAGAAATAACCCGATACTACCAAAACTGTTGTAGTTTGTGACAAATGGGTGTTCTATTTGGGTGCGCTTCGACCATTTTTCAGTCGCCTTAATCGTCCTACCGAAATGAACGAATGTCAATCAAAATTTGTTAACAAATTTATTATAAGCTTGTGATATTACTTTACAATACTTTTGAGAATTTTTAAGTTCTTGCCAGTGTAGGGATACAAATTATCTCATAATTAACGGAGTTCGGATTAATCGTGGTTCGCAGCCTGCAAAACAGCCTTTTTGATCCTTGGCTCATTGCTTCTAGCTATTCTGTTCAACCTGGCCGCAGTAATCGCACGATTTTAAGTCTTCTACTGTCGTTTCGAACCTTAGTGCTGGGCTTCAAATATTCTTTTAACTGGAACACTCGAACAATGGGTTCCAATAATTGTAGTCGACGTGTTTTCATCTTTTGGAATACATTCACATATTGGTACAAATCGTAAAATTCGTGTCTTCTGCTTCATTCGACCATATCGCATGTAGGACCAAATATTCTACGAGGATTTGTTCGCTCGAAAATGCCTATAATTTGCTCCGTTTTTTGCTCAATGTCACTGTCAGTGTAGTGACACTTTTTGTCTGCTCATCAAGTGGCGTGAATGCTTCATCAACGATAAGCCGGCCGCAAATAATTATGTCAACCTTACCAGTGTATCCTGCCTTGTTGTTCTTTAGATTTTGTTAGCTGCACTGACCTCTTCTATACTGGGAAGAAGTGTTATCGTCTCGTTGACTCCTGATGGTCCATTGAGCTGCTGCTCAAATAATTTACACCTCGCTGCGATTGGTTTTCAAAATGTTATCGCCATTTGGTAGAGCTTGGGTTGCTGTTTGTAGTCAACCCTTCCGTCAAAAAATCAGTCTTTTTCACATTTGTTAGACCTATTCTTGAATATGCTACCTAAGTATGGTCGAATTATCATAATATAATTATGAGGGTATCCAACGCAGATTCATACGTTTTGATCTACATGGTCTCCTCTAGGTAGATCGTTTGAAGCTAGCCCTCTATGAGGATCGTTTGAAACTAAAAAAAATAATTGAAAAACGTCGTCAAATACCCGCACATCAGTTTATCGATGAGGATGCCAGTTTCTTTCACTTGTTTCACAAGATAACGAGCATACGGAGCTGACGGTGCTTCTCCTCTTCCAAAATCCGTACGCAATTTCTGCACCATTACCATGATTTTCAAAGTAATGTCGCAATATTTCCCAGCGTTGTTCAAGCGTATACACAACCATATTCGTTCAGCGGAATGATGAAACTAGTTATCTGTCAAATCAGACATGAGCTAAGTGTTACCATTCACAAAATAAGCACTAGTTGAAAAAAAAAACGTTAGATGGCGGACCCGTTATAAATAACTAAGTCTTGCTTTTATCTAAGAGTCAACAGCTATCACCATTTTTAAAAAATTATATCCGTTACATTGTTCCGTTGACATCTCTTTACTTAAAAGATCACTCCACCTGCCTACCATAGTCCCCTTCAAACCACTTAGTCGCTTTCTTTCAACATCTTTATACCAACCAGATGAAGCATCCTATATATCCCTACACACACCATGGAATATCTAACAACTCCAAATAATTGACCAACCCATCTCAATTACATAAGAAAACTTTCCCAGATTCGACACAGATGATCTGGGAAATAAATCCGCCAAAAAACACCAGTAGCCCTAATTATCTTCAACACTTGCGTGACATGGTCACCTCTATTAGGTGACACTTTACCTACTCTATAACGCCAACAAATTTCTATGACCACAAATTATGAGCGACATATTTTTCCCGGCTACAAATAGAAGACAGCCTATCACGAAGGGGTCATCTAATTGTTGCAGTAACCAAATAAACGTACCCATGCCGGATAGCGTGATACCTTCTCATTCTCTACGAAAAGTGTAACATGGAATAATTCCAATGAAATTCGAACGACCATGATTGTGGAGTGGTAAGACCGTGGGATCATTGCCCAAGGAATGTTACACTTGCGCGTACCACACGCTTCATTCCTTGACCCCGATGACGTTTTACGATCTGACCCGATATCGTTCTGTGGCTTCCTCTGCAAATTGCATGTGTAGGATGCGTTAATAGCTTTTTGTGTCCCTGCAAAGGAAGAGAGTAGGTACATCAATATACCTTATCCGGACAAGATACTAGTGGTACGCGTGAATACCACCTGCAATGCGCCTGCCAAGTGAAATCTCGAATCAAAAAAAGAATTATGACTGTCATCATGATTGGCCAGTTAAGTTGACATAAACGCTCTGAGTGAGCGCTGATGTGTCGGACGAAGTGTGTCCATTATTCGTTTGCTCGCTGCGGATACCAGTGCACCACACACACACACAATGGACTTTTATTCGCTGTTAAGCCTTTAAACTCTCTCATCAGCGGTGAGCTGGAATATGGTCAGCGGGTGGTTGAATCCACATGTTGTCTTTGGGCAATTTGCACACACAGGACGAGTTGCAGGAACACTGCTGGACTGCCCATTTGAAAGAGGTACCTTTAAGGGAATTCCCTTGGGACGAGGTACGAGGTTCTAGTTCATAACGATATTGGGAATAAGCATGATTATTGTAGTGTGTCCAGCAGGAAAGGGGTGCGTTATACTGAGATTTTATCCTACTTGGCCCTGAAGAACAAGCTTCACTTAGATTGTGTAGACGACCATTATTGGGAGGGATTCGATTGTTATGCACAGTTTCTTCAAAATAAGATTTTCGAAAAAAAAATTGTAAGATCAATAAGATCGATGGATCTCTACCAAATTAGGTAGACGTGCAGTGAAAGTGTTCTACTACCTTTTCCAATGGTTGCGGGAAAGCTCGGCCCTGGGTACTAACGAGCCTGTTGCGCCAAAAATTTGTATTTTTTACACCAATAAATGGAGAAGCTAGGTTTGAGGACCGGTATGTGCTGTCAATGTCAGAAATTTAATGTTGTTCATACTGCACTCCAAGTTGGTTGAGGTCGGTTTCTACTTGTGCGCGCCACTTAAGCGAGGTTTTCCGCTACTGCGTCCGCCATCTGTCTGGAGATCGAAGACTCTGCGAGCCGGAGTATTGGTGTCCATTCGTTCTACATGTCCTAGCCATCTTAAACGTCCAACGCGGAGTTTTTTGACCAGGGGTATGTCGCTGTACAGCTCTTATAGTTCGTGGTTGAATCTTCGTCTCCATAGTCCGTCAACGCAAACAGGACCGAAGATTTTTCGAAGAATTTTTCTCTCGAATCGACCAAGGATTTCTTCATCCGCATTTGATACGGTCCATGCTTCAGCCACGTGGAGCAGGACTGGGATGATCAGGGTCTCCTTAGTAGTTCGAGTGAGGGCTTTACTACTGCCTTCTTAGCGGTTGGCAAAAGTAATTCTTCGTTTGATTTCTGACGAGATGTTGTTGTCGGAATCAATAGCGGAGCCGAGGTAGACAAAATCCCGTACTACCTCAAAGTTATATCTGTCAATGGTGACGTTCTGTCCAATTCGTCGATGTTGTTTGTCCTTTCGTGCTGACAACATATACTTCGTCTTACCCTCATTTACTGCTGAACCCATTTTTGCCGCTTTCTTCTCTCTACTAGCAAACGTGGCTATGACATCACGTTGAGTGTAGCAATGGTGTCAATATCGTCGGCGTATGCTAGTAGTTGCACCAACTTTTGGAAAGTTGTGCCTCTGCTGTTGGCTCGGGAGTTTTGCAAAATCCTCTCAAAAATCAAATTGAAGAAGTCACATGACAGCGCCTTTCCTTAATCCTTTTTTGGTATCGAATGTGTTGGTGAGGTCATTTCCGACCCTGATGGAGCACCGAGAATTCTAAATCGTCATCCTATACACACGAACGAGTTTGGGCGGTATACCAAAACTAGACATGGCTCTGTATAGTTCGTCGCTATAAATGCTGTCCAATGCGGCTTTGAAATCGATAAATAGGTGATGGGTATCGATTTGACTTCTTGCGTTTTTTCCAGGATCTGCCGAAGTGTGAAAATTTGATCGGTTGTGGACTTTCCTGGCCTTAAACCACACTGATAGGATAGATAGATAGGATCTTGTAGGAGATGTTGATGAGACTTATGCCTCTGTAGTTGGGCAGTTCAGAGGGTCTGCTTTTTTGTGGATCGGGCTAACGATGCTGAGGTTCCATTCTTCAGGCATACTTTCATCCGACCAGATTTGGCTTATGAGTTGGTGGATTGTGTGCGTACACTGAATACGATTTTCTGCGTCAAATATGTAGTGTCCCGGTAATATCGCACTCGTGAAGTGGTTTCAAACTATGAAACTATTGAAAATCCCAACAAGTTCGGATTGTTTTCGGACGTCGGAACTACACTCATGTATACGTACGACTAACTCGCACACAGTGCGCGCGCTCCCATAGTACTTGGAAGGTCGGGATTGTTTGTACGTGTCCGTACGTGTTCGCACGAGTCAAATTCGTACGATAATGGGTCCAGTGGCAACAGTTTCAAATTTGTAAAATCAGCCAAGTAGCTGGGTCTGTTCCTAACAAAAAATCGAAATGGAGGGCTTTTAATCATGAGCTCGTTAAAAATACACCGTAGGCCTCTATGCATGTAAACAAAAACAATGAGTCAGAAATTCGGAACCAAACACCAAGTTCTGGCTTTACGTGGCCATCAATAAACTCATACTCCTGTATGGTATTCTGCCCTATCATGGTATCCATTCCGAAAGGAAAATGTTCGGAGAATTTTACTTCATGGTGCTTCAGCTGAATGGAACGAGCTGTTTGCAAGATTTTTCCGACAAAACGTAACGCACATCGGCAGTCTACATTTCATTGCGATGGGCTGCATTTTTGCATCTGTTTTTGGCAGCTCACGTCACTTTCTTTCCTATGGTCTCCGACAACTGTTCGTCGCGGAAATATATCCGGAAAACGGATACTACGAACGTTTTTTTTCAACTGGATTTTCATTGCATAGAAAATTCCTCTCTGAACGGATACCATGATAGGGCAGTTTATCGTTTGATGGACGGCTCTAGATATAGTCTTAAACCGAAACCTTCAGAGAAAATTTCAAAAATCTACCAGCGCAGCGGTGCTATTCTACATCTTGAGCCCCTAGATGCTATCGTATATCTTATGGCGCTATGTACTTAAGGAAAACAGACAGCAGCTATATGTCTAATAGCTTTACCAACCCTCTCAGGGTGGTGGTGGTCACAAAAAGATTCTACATCACCTACACATTGAGGCCTATCGCGAATAAATTTTCCCGGGAAACTGTTCCCATTCAGCAATCCGATTTACATTGCTGACAAGATGAAAATTCCCGGGAAAATTTATTCGCGATAGGCCTGACTACAGAAAACACCGACCAGTGCGACCACACTACTACCTAACTCAGTTTCGCGTGTTACTTCCAGATTACAATTTCCAGTCGTCTCGAATGGGACTCGCACTCAATTGGAAATGACTTTGCAAAATGTAAAAAGAAGTTTCTCGCATTTGACTCCTCAATCGATATTTTACGGACAGCCCAATACTACATAGGGATTCTCATAGCACAATCTATAGGAAAACACCGCATTATCTGTTTCTATCACGCGTTAACAAGTGCTGAACTAATTCGCTTATTCTACTTGGTTGGATGTTTACTTACTTCAGGATATAACGTGAGTACCACTTTGAAAGAATAATTTTCTTCCCACACAGACTGTCGGTATAAATTCTCAGTTGACACATAACTCCGTTCCAAAGAATGGGGGACTTCGAGACCCCCTAGAATGATGACAGACCGGGAGTAAAAAGGAGATCAACACCGAGAGACAAGCATTCGAATTTACCCAGAATGCCAGACTCTCGGGTTCACATAAATCCCAAGACATTTTTTTTATGTGGATTTCACTGCACTATACTTCGTGTCATCTTCCAAGTATCTGATGGTGGTGTCCCTCTTCCCAGTCGCAACATTGCATGTATGGATTTGCGACCATCTAAACCGCTGTGCTGAGGTGGTGCCCTATTGGTTTATGATAGCGTATGCCACAGACTTCATCCTCTCCCTATGTCATTTTATGACGTAGTTAGAGAACATACCTATCCCCATGTCCCCCTTTTAACGCATATAGGGTACATCTGTTTTATTACCTACCTATGCTCGTCTATCATTATTGCGAATCTGCTCTTGTAATGTGATCTACCAGCAAAGCTATTCTTAAGGATATTCGCTGCGCTCAGCAGCCTCATAGATGTTTTCGACTTGTCGCAGATCCCAATAAGTGAAACCTTGTTGCCGATCGACGAGTTTGCAGTGCACACTAGCTGTCTGTTTGGCAATTTTCAGTTTGATTGATGTGGTCTGAACTTAAACAACTCTCGACCGAATGGAAGTAGCTGCAGCAAAAAAAAACAGCACTCGTTTTCGAAATTAAATTCTGCACTGCAGTCTCGCGGTTTTCTATGAATAATAATGGTGAAGGAAAAAAAATCGTAGCGCCTACACTTTGACAATAATCGGTCGGCAGGTCGATTAGCATTGTCAATAGTTGGTTTTGCGGCTGTGCCACGCGAGAGCCGGTGCTGACAAAATGACTGCATTTGCAGGCCGATATGCATTAATCTCGGCAAACGCCGTAGGTGTTAATGTGTACTGACACACGAAGTAATTGTTTAATTGAGTTCGCAGATTTGTAGAGCAACGAGCGCTTTAATATGGTGCATGATATATTGGCGTCAGCAAATGCTGGTAATTATATGCTCAGCTGTGGGCAGCGAAATGGGAATGACATCAATGATTGCTAAATCAAATAAATCTGGTTATGAGTAATCAGCTTTTGTTGTATAACATTGATTGTGATCGGAGTTCATAGCTCATTAGGGGCAGCTTAAGTAGGAGCTAGGTAAGTTCTGTCAAGGCGATGGTTTTGTTGCATGTTACGTTCCTAACAGAGCATGTATTGATTTTGTGAACAAATTTAAACTCGAGATTTTGATCAAAACTTAAAATTACGATGATGGAGGAGCATTTAAAAAAAGGTCTGGCAATTCTGTCCGTCTGTCGGGCTGTGCACGCAACTGGCGGCTAAACGTATGAACGGATGAACAAGTACGTACGAGCCAATCGTTCACCCAACATCTGTTTTTAGTGCTCTCAACGGACTTCGAAAATGCCACATAAGGTTACAATTGTCTTGCAGTCGCAGTTCAAAAGTGGTACATAGAACGGAGATCGGATCCGTAGCGATTTTTTTTCAAGAATATAACATTGACCAACTCATACTTGTGGTTTTATAGTTTTCAAGATTTAAGGGATTTCTAGAGTGAAACCTATAACTTTGTATGTTTTCTGATTGGTCCAATCATACCCCCTTTCTTCTTTCGATTTGATCGTTTTTTTTTTTTTTTTGGGGTTTCGGTTGCTCTAATGGCGACGAATTCGATCGCCAAGGATTTTTATTGACTATACACAAGCGTTTACACTTCATACTTCTTAAAACGTCAAATTCTGCTGCCTTTGAATATATTTGCATCAAATCTCTATTATATCTAAGTCTCTTCAAGCAGTTTATGCTTGGGACTTGATCTCTAAAGTTGCTGATCTAACGACGTCATTTTTAAATTTTACAACATGTGGGTGCAGTGGCCTAGTGAATAGTGCATTGAGCTACTAAATGCAAGGTCTCTGATTTAAACCCCGAAAGTACAGGACTTATGTTTGGTACACTGCAGCACCTCTTGCGAAACATTGAGGAGTATAAAACTGTCATTTAAAGCTTTTCAAATTCGAGGCCCTATAGGGCCTATACCTATAGGTATCTGCCGAGCAATATTGTTCACTAAGGTAAATCAAACAAATCTGCTCATTCAGTGCCTTTTTGATCCTGATCGTTATCCAGGCAATAACAGAGTTAAAGATCAGGTGCGTTACATAAAAAAACGCCAATTTTTATACAGTTTCCTCAGGTGAGGCTAATCTATAACGCCCAAAGATCCCTAAGAGATGATGCTTGCTTGTTTATTGACTCTTCCCTTGAGTTTTTGCTGATCGCATATTGGTGAAAACACGTCATCTGGAAGTTCTTTACATTGTTTGATCGTTCTGTAACAAAAAATAGTTTAAGTATTACAAAGTACTGTGTGACTATGGGCTGCAATTTTATTTTACATTATCAAACCTTCAATGTGTTCTTTCTGATGAGTAAATCCCACTACATAGCTGGTGAAATTTGTTTTTTGGTAAATGTTGTGAATTTATGTCTTCAATTTGACTACATTTTTGGACGCTGAAAATAATGTTATCGTTAATTTGCAAAGCTTTCGATATAATCGCACGCCAATAAAGTTGTCAAACTTGAATCCCTTCTTGCTTGGATACAATCATACTTGAAGAACCGCTAATGCAAAGTCCTTTTTAGATATTTCGAATCTGACTCCTTCCTTGCTACATCCGATGTTCCACAAAGCAGTCATCTTGGCCCACTGCTATTCATATTCTTATAATCAACGATATCGATCATACCATCAAAGAATCGGTAAATCATTTTCATGTGGAAAACAACAAAATCTTTAGGTGGGTGTCAGTCCCTGTTGACTGCAGCCTGCTTCAAATAATTTTCAGCCCTATCGAGGTATCCGTTGGAGCGGAAAATGCTCCGATTTTGTACGATTCGGAGGATTTTAGGTTCGAGGTATTATTTCGTAAAGCTGTTAGGAATTTTTCTCCGACGTTTTGTAACGCATCCCGGCGAATTGTGTGGAAGTCCGTCCGTTCAGGAGCATTTTTCGTGAAATTTTTGATAGCTAAGTGCATTTTTTTCGATTTCCTGCGACACAAATTGTTAGCGGAATTCTTTTACGAATTGTAGTGAAGTGAAGCCGTCATATTTGTGTAGTTTTTTTTTCGATGACACATACCTCGAATGGAATTTGAACGTCCGCTGAAGTGTGCGTTAAGGAAAATTATCCACTCCGACGGATACCTCGATAGGGCTAATTCTCTCAAACAGAAAGCAAGCAAGTGTCATACTAACACCCTTTAAATTTCGTACCTTCCACTAAGAACTTATTTCATATACAGCGTCTTTTTTCCCCGAGTCATTTCATTTCGGGACATGAGAGTTCTCAGTGATAATAAATTGAAATTTTGTTGACACATTTAAAGTGTCATCTCAGTACTCACGTTTTAAAACGCTGATCGAAATATTGTCTAACCATAACCATGTGTCATAAAACCACAATTCATATATCACTCTTAACATCGATCCTTTAATATTTGCCAGCCTAGTTTGGCCAATCCTGTACCCAACTAATTCATGGATAAAAATCTCCCAACCTACTTACGCTGACATATGGTCGCTTCTCCAACAAATTTCTCTCCACATCAACCCAAAAAATCTCAAATCGCCATCGCTTATCAATATCATTTCCAATGTTGTCATTTGACCTCCACTCCAACAGAGATACACCCCTATCGAGGTATCCGTTCAGGAGAAATTTTTCTCCGATATGTTCGAAATAAGAGAATTTTTTACCGAGGCGAGGTATCCGTTCCGACTAGCATTTCGAACAGATTTTCCGACAAAATGTAACGCGCGATCAAGTGCTACGGAATCAAACGAACGCGATTGTAATGCTCTTTTAATAAATTGTAGCGCAACGGATACCTCGCTAACAAATTGAGTTCCGATTGGAACTGACTCTCGTTTCGGAGATTGTTCCCAACGGATACCTCGTACCTCGATAGGGGTGATAGCCCTAAAACCTCCCTCTGTAGAGTTTTTCATTTTTATACCCTATCCCATAGGGGGGTATATTAGTTTTGATACTTAGTTTGTAACATAGAGAAATAATTTTGCTACATATACCTCAAAGTATATGGATCGACTCAGAATCGCTAGCTGAGTCGAATTAGCCATGTCTGTCTGTCCGTCCGTCCGTCCGTCCGTCCGTCCGTCCGTCTGTCTGTTCGTCAGCGGTTTTTGGGCCTTAAATTTTGAGCTAGGATAATGAAATTTGGTATATAGGATCCTCGTCCGTGCCACCAGAACAAGTGTAAAAATTTTTAAAATCCGCCCACTGCCACGCCCCCTTTTTAGGAAAACTTATTTTTTGGCCAAACCGTAAGGAATTTCAAAAAAGTGTCTGAGTAACATATTTAGACAATCCTAATATCTATATTTCGTTCATACAAAGTTTTTTGCCACGCCCACTTTTTGGGGGCGTTTTTAGTAAAAAACGCTTTTTGTCCAAATTTTAAAACTTTCGAAAAAAAATTTGATGCAAATACTTCCGAAATGGTAATATAAACATTTTGTCCATAGATCATTTTCACCTACGCCCACATTTTGGGGGCGTTTTCTTACAAAAACCGTTTGTATACCCCATCCCAAGGCATTAGCAATAGAAATACGAACCACACAAGATTTTGAGAAACTGTCTGAGCAATATATTGTGACAATGTCATTTTCTGTATTTCATTGCCATAAGGCCTATATTTTGAGGATATTAATTTAAAGGATAGGATGGGATAGGGTATTCAACGATCCGCATAGCGGATTGTAGCCTCTCATATGTTTCATATAATTATTCATCCACCATACGACGATCTGATTTGAAACATCCAAAACAGCATTCCTTTTTACCTAATTCAATAAAAGAATAGGATCCGCTTTTAATTATGTTTATTTAGTGTGTGGTTACATTTAGGCTCATTTTTTCTAAAAACAATTAACAAACTATTTTGTAAAAACCTCGGGTACACCAAGGTAATGTTCTCCAACATTAAAAAAAAATATTCCGCGAACTATGAACGGAATTAAGACACTATCATGAGCTTCGGCATCTGCAATGGGTTAACCAAATCCAACATAGAAAGTAGTAGGTTTGAGAATGAATCTTTTAAAGTACAACTTGATTTAGTAGGAGGAGGCGTCTTCATTAGTCGGTGAATATTCCGGTTTCTTCTGATGATGAGCAAGGATTCTGGATAGAGGTGTTAAGATAGAACAGTTTACCCGATAGACTTCGACCTTTTGAGTGGTTTTGTTTCTGTAAATTGTTTTATAAGAGAAATTAATTTGTAAGTTTGAAATGTATTTGTATATTCGATACTTCATGTCGAAGGTACAGCTTGTTCCAAAGTCCGGATATGTCTAGAGTACATATATGCTCGATCTTTTGATAACGGCATGTGGCTTATTTTTCTCCCGCTATATCTACAATCATGAGTTTTTTGTAAGATTTACCCCAATAGATATCTTAGATCTTGTTTTGGCCAGTCCTAGAAAAAAAATTTAGACATACAATTAAAATAGAAGATACGCTGTTTAGATAAATAGATATAGTATATTACAAAATAATATTGCATTGATAGGCCCTAAAAATCGTTTCAAAGAACGTCAAATTTAAATATATTTTTACACTCATAAATATTTGTCAGACTTTTCTGGAGATAGGACAGTGAACAATCTTAAGTTGTGTTTCATTGGGGAAACACAACCTGTCGGTTAGAATTCCAACACAAGAATCAGTTGGCCATTGTCTGGAATACAAATGCTATCTTCGGAAAACTTAAATACGAAATAGTGTTAGAAATCAAACTTAGAACAACCCCAACCAATCGCCCTTTTTAGTGCCTATAAGGCAACTGATCTGCAATACGTATAATTCGATCAACTAAGGATAATGCAGACCCTAATAATTTTAATTATCCACCTAGCTCGTCTTTTTAGGGGCCTTAAGTTTATATTTAATATTTATCTCTATGTGTTTATTTATTTTATAAGCGGAAAAACACGAAGCTTTGAAACATACAGTTTTTGAGAGATCTGCGGTAATTAAAAATTAAACAAATACAAAGTTCATTGGTACCTTACCCTTCCTTAGCAAAATCATAGTTCTGCCAAATGAAAAATATTAAATCGCCCCCTACCGTTGGAATATCCATCGGAGCAACGAATATTCTGTCTTGGGATCAAATTGCATTCGAGTTGCCTGTCATGATGAGGTTGGAAAATAAGATTGGTGGTCCACTTGTTTGCTAAGGAACTGGATGGCAGATAAAGCTTTTTGAGGGAATTTTCCTGCGTTTTTTGGGTTCCCCGATCCTTGTTGTTCTCTGCATCTTCCTAGTTCCATAGTGCAGGGAACTAGGAAGATGCAGAGAACAGTTTGCTGCACAATCACAGTTTGCTACACTGTCGCAGTTTTCTGTCCCATTATCTGCTTTGGAAGCTTTTAAAGATGACGGTTTATTCGGCCGAAAACCAATAAAAAGCTGTCAAAGATGGCCTTTAACAATCAATTTTATTTAACTTAAAGCTTACCGCCGTTCAATAGTGTTGAAAAAAAATGTCCGCTCCGACGAATCCCTTGGTAGGGTCCAGTGTCTAGGATACTGAGAGTGGGTGCCTTTTTATACCCTATTC
This sequence comes from Rhingia campestris, assembly GCA_932526625.1. Taxonomy (NCBI): domain Eukaryota; kingdom Metazoa; phylum Arthropoda; class Insecta; order Diptera; family Syrphidae; genus Rhingia; species Rhingia campestris. The sequence continues at coordinate 98,826,718 of OW052184.1, forward strand.
CATAGGGGTATATTAGTTTTGACATTAAAATTGTAACACAGAGAAATAATTTCGATAGATATAACTTAAGGTATATGGATCGATTCCGTCTGTCCGTCCGTTGATACGTCACCCGTTTTTGGGCCTTAAATTTTGAGCTAAGTGAAATTTGGTACACGTACTCTTTGTTGCTCTCAGCCTAACAAGTGTAAACAATTTTGAAATCCGCCCACTGCCACGCCCCCTTTTTAGAAAAACGTAATTTTTGGCCAAACCGTAAGAAATTTTGAAAAACAGTCTGAACAACATTTTTATCTATATTTCGTCTATATAAAGTTTTTTGCAACGTTCACATTTTGTGGGCGTTTTCACTAAAAATGTTTTTCGGTGCATTTTTAAAATATTTCAAAAAAAACTTTCGATGCAATATCATTGGTTATTATAATATGAACACTTCGTCCTTAGATTATTTTAACCCACACCCACTTTTTGGGGGCGTTTTCATACAACAACCATTTGTATACCCTACCCCATAATATATGCAGGAGAAAAATGTTGTTTTTTTGTAACGGGTGATTTTTTAAGAGGTTTAGCACTTTAAAAAAAAAAAAAACACAAAAAATTCGAAAATTAATGTCCAACAAAGTAAACTTGGTGCGAAATTTGGTCACAATCTTCCGAATAGACTGCTCAGAAGGTCGAGAATGCCGATCATAAAATGGAAGCAGCGCGCGATGAACATTTCGAACCGAGCACGAATTTTGATAGTAAAATTCAATAATTTGCAATCGGTACTAAACACACGTCAGCTGTCAAAACCAGTGTTGCCAAAACCAAACCAGCTAAAAAATCACCCGTTAGAATCGTAAAATATTTTGATAAACTATCTGAACAATATGTTGTGACGTCATTTTCTATATTTCGTAGCCATAAAGCCCACATTTCGGGGATATTAATTTTAAGAATGGGATGAGATAGGGTATTAAACGATCCGCGCAGGGGATAGGCTTCTCATATGTTCTAATTTTTTTTTTCAGGGTTTTTCATGACCGATTTTTAGCTTCCTAGCTTAAGCCATGATCACATAAGTGCAGTGGTTTAGTTTAGTAATTAGTTCGCCGAATAGTCGTTCAAAATCGTCTTTAATACATTTTTGTCAATGAAAGTAGTTTACCCGCCAAATATACTTTCATAGCCTTTCCATTATATGGCACTCTACTCTATTTCCATTGCAGCAGTTTATGATGTTGCTATTGTCTCCCAAATTCCTGTGTTGAATCACGGGTATCATTTCAGAGAAAGTTGGAAAATCGCCATCATAGAGTCGCTTTTCAAAATAACATAGCCCTCTCCAAAATTGGATAAATTTGAATGTGATAATCAACTTACAGCCCCTAGTCTTTTTCCGTTAATGAAAAGTCAACCTTATTACAGCCAACTTACAGCCCTTAGTAATTTTCTGTCAAAGAAAAGTCAACCTTTTTAAATAAAGGACTTGAACTAAAGAATTCAACTGTCTATGACTCCATTTATTTATTTTCAAGGTTCCAAATAGTCGAAAACGTTTGTATCGGTCATTCAATTTTAATACAAATTTAGTGACACTCTGCAATAACGCGTATCCTAGCCCTCACACAACTTAATCAACCCCAACATAGCAGTTAACTATCGTCTATGCAGAAAGCCTAATCGATTTCTCCACAAAAACCGTAACACAGAACATGAAATTCCTTGAATAATTTAATCTAAAATATTAATTACCTTCCCAGGCTCTCTTGCGGCTCCTTTTTATGACGTTTGAAATAATTTTAACTTTAAACAAAAACAAAACATTCCTCTGTCAGAGTACGGTTAATAAAAAACCCACACTCTGCATTAACAATTACCATTTAATGGCCATTCAAATGACCTCCTCTTGCGAAAATGTGTTAGTAAAAACGCAACATTTAATATCAATTAAGGTCTGGGAAAACGTACCTTTGTCCAGCCATTCACTCGACGTCGCACTGCGATCCCTTTTTCTCGAATCGAGCACAATGGGTAGACATTAATTCCATACCACCACCTCGCTGATTACCAACTAATTGTTTCTTTTCTTTTTGCCCGATGAACTGCATCACATTGTATTTGCGCTTCTGCATCCAGCAGCACCGTTTAAAAAACCATATAACCGCCAGCAGCTTGTGTACTCGTATGTGTGCGCGAAACTGACCCGCGCGCACATCCTAGGATAATCGCTTCGATGAGCGCATCCAACAAATGCGCACAAAAAAGTGTAGAAAGCCAAGGGTTCTTTAATTAAGCCAAATGATTTCTATTCCAGAAGAAACGATTAAACCGCAGATGATGACCATCTTCGCTGATGGAACACATTCGGACGCATTAAAAAAAAAAGGAAAAGAAAGAGACACGGATATAAAAAAAAACAATCATGAATAAATCACTTGGGATGACCCCGAGTGTAGTATGGGTCCAGTATCACCAGCGGCAGCAGCAAGGAACATTGAATGCGTGAATGGAACGTGCAATTTCCACATAATTGCAATTTCATAATCCCTCCGACCGAGAGCGGCTGCTGATAATTATTATTCCAACTGTTATGACTGGTGGCAGCAGCACCAGCAGCACCACCACCACTGTCACTGTTAACCCGTGTGTCGCGCAAAAAGTACGAGTACCAAAAAAAACAAGGCTGCAACGACGCATTGCAAACCGTGAGAGATTTAGGCCCCCTACTCCTGACTTATTTTTTCCCAACATCTCATCGCGGACCGTGGCGGCGCTCCATGGGAGTATTCGTATATCTAGTGAAAAATATGAGGAAAAACTCATATCGCCAACCAGTTGTTCTATGCACATTACCTATGATACTTTGTTTTAGGCTAAAACCAGGAGACAAGCTGAATGGAATACGAAGATACATCGAACACCGAAATACGGGTACAGCGACTAGCTGGCCTGGAAATCTGACTAACAATGGAGCATCTAAATATGGCATGGCACGCATTTGATGTAAATGCAAAGTAATATCGAGAGACACAGTGTACCACTTCGCAAGCGATATTGAGTTTACCCACCGCCCCCTATCATTGGTGGATACCATCAACTACCCCGTAATACACCCGAAGGTACAGTGGAACGACTGAAATCAACTTGCGGATAAATACATTGTCATTGGGCAAGTTTCGAGATTATTGTCATTACAATCCGCACAATAGCTATATACTAACTTCTTGGGGAAGGTACACTTTTTTAGCAGTGCAGAAATTGGTAATGATTATCATTTATCACTACCTTGCCTAGGCAGTGATTTCTTTTTAAATTTATGTCAGAGTACTGAGTTCGATGGGCTTTTATGGTATCGATGATGCGAGGGTCTTTTGTGCATGCTCATGGCATGGGGATACTGCACTAAAAAATGTTTTGATCTTAAAAACACAATCTGCTTTTAGACCACGAGACTAACTCCTACCATCTCGTCGTCCTCTAATCTGATTCAGCACCAGCCATAACATTTCCAACCCCTGTAAAAAATATGTGCTAGTTACAGACCTAGCGCTACACAATCCTAAGACCCTGGGATTAACGTTCTCCACTGTAGACCTTCCCTGTACAATTAACAAATCCCTGCCCTGTACGTTTAGGGCAACCCACACACCCTGAACTAAATGCGATCTACAGAGCCTACGTTATCCCCAGATTCTTTGCTATATAATCCCCAACTCCCAGCCCTTCACGTTTTACAAACCCCTTTCTAGGCAATCCGCAGTCCCCGCGCTAAGCAATCCACAGACCCTGCCCTACACAATCCCCGGACCAGCCCTGCACGTTCTCAAGACCCCGCTCTAGGCAATTAACAATCCCTGCGCTACGCAATCCACACGCCCTTCCCTACATATCCCCGGATCCTAGCCCTAATCGTTCTCCGGACCTCGCTACACATTCCACACGCCCTGCCCTACATATCCCCGGATCCCAGCCTTGCACGTTCTCTAGACCCCGCTCTAGGCAATCCGCAGATTTTGCTATACGCAATCCACAGACCCCGTCCTATAAATCCCCGGATCCCAGCCCTGCACGTTCCCTAGACCCCGCTCTAGGCATTCCCCGGATCCTAGCCCTAAACGTTCTCCGGACCCCGCTCTAGGCAATCCATAGGCCCTGCCCTACAAATCCCCGGATCCCAGCCCTGCACGTTCTCCAGACCCCGCTCTTTGCAATTCACAGTTCCTGCGCTACGCAATCTACACGCCCTGCCCTACATATCCCCGGATCCTTGTCCTGCACGTTCTCCGGACCTCGCTCTAGGCAATCCACAGGGCTTGCTATACGCAATCCACAGACCCCGTCCTACAAATCCCCGGATCCCAGCCCTGCACGTTCCCTAGACCCCGCTCTTTGCAATTCACAGTTCCTGCGCTACGCAATCTACACGCCCTGCCCTACATATCCCCGGATCCTTGTCCTGCACGTTCTCCGGACCTCGCTCTAGGCAATCCACAGGGCTTGCTATACGCAATCCACAGACCCCGTCCTACAAATCCCCGGATCCCAGCCCTGCACGTTCCCTAGACCCCGCTCTAGGCAATCTACAGTCCCTGTGCTACGCATTCCACACGCCTGCCCTACATATCCCCGGATCCCAGCCCTGCACGTTCTCCAGACCCCGCTCTTTGCAATCCACAGTCCCTGCCCTACATACCTACGCATCCCAGCCCTGCATGTTCTCCAGACCCCGCTCTTGGCAATCCACATACCCCTTACTACAAATCCCCGGATCCTAGCCCTGCACGCTCCCTAGTCCCCGCTCTAGGCAATCCGCAGTCCCTGCGCTACGCAATCCACACGACCTGCCCTACATATCTCCGGATCCCAGCCCTGCACGTTCTCTAGACCCCGCTCTAGGCAATCCACAGTCCCTGCCCTACATACCTACGCATCCCAGCCCTGCATGTTCTCCAGACCCCGCTCTTGGCAATCCACATACCCCTTACTACAAATCCCCGGATCCTAGCCCTGCACGTTCCCTAGTCCCCGCTCTAGGCAATCCACAGTCCCTGCGCTACGCAATCCACACCCCCTGCCCAACATATCCCCGGATCCCAGGCCTGCACGTTCTCCAGACCCCGTTCTAAGCAATTCACAGTCCCTGCGCTACGCAATCCATACGCCCTGCCCTACAAATCCCCTGATTCCATCCCTGCACGTTCTCCAGACCCCGCTCCAGGCAATCCACACTCCTTGCGCTACGCAATCCACACGCCTGCCCTACATATCCCCGGATCCTAGCCCTGCACGTTCCCTAGACCCCGCTCTAGGCAATCCGCAGTCCCTGCGCTACGCAATCCACACGACCTGCCCTACATATCTCCGGATCCCAGCCCTGCACGTTCTCTAGACCCCGCTCTAGGCAATCCACAGTCGCAGCCCTGCATGTTCTCCAGACCCCGCTCTTGGCAATCCACATACCCCTTACTACAAATCCCCGGATCCTAGCCCTGCACGTTCCCCAGACCCCGCTCTAGGCAATCCACAGTCCCTGCGCTACGCAATCCACACCCCCTGCCCAACATATCCCCGGATCACAGCCCTGCACGTTCTCTAGACCCCGCTCTAGGCAATCCACAGTCTCAGCCCTGCATGTTCTCCAGACCTCGCTCTTGGCAATCCACATACCCCTTACTACAAAACCCCGGATCCTAGCCCTGCACGTTCCCTAGACCCCGCTCTAGGCAATCCGCAGTCCCTGCGCTACGCAATCCACACGACCTGCCCTACATTTCTCCGGATCCCAGCCCTGCACGTTCTATAGACCCCGCTCTAGGCAATCCACAGTCCCTGCCCTACATATCTCCGCATCCCAGCCCTGCATGTTGTCCAGACCCCGCTCTTGGCAATCCACATACCCCTTACTACAAATCCCCGGATCACAGCCCTGAACGTTCTCTAGACCCCGCTCTAGGCAATCCGCAGTCCCTGCCATATATATCTCCGGATCCCTGCCATATATATCTCCGGATCCCAGCCATATATATCTCCGGATCCCAGCTCTGCATGTTCTCCAGACCGCTCTTGGCAATCCACCGACCCCTTCCTACACGACCCTCTAGACCCCGCTTTAGGCAATCCGCAGTCCCTGCCCTACATATCACCGGATCCCAGCCCTGCATGTTCTCCAGAACCCGCTCTTGGCAATCCACGGACCCTTCCTACAAATCCCCGGATCACAGCCCTGAACGTTCTCTAGACCCCGCTCTAGGCAATCCACAGACCCTGCCCTACAAATCCCCGGATCCCAGCCCTTCACGTTTCCGGACCCCGCTTTAGGCAATCCACGTGCAGGGCTAGGATCCAGGGATTTGTAGGACGGGTCTGTGGATTGCGTATAGCAAGACCTATGGATTGCCAACTGGAGAACGTGCAGGGCTTAGATCCGGGGATATGAAGGGGCAGGGTGTGTGGATTGCGTAGCGCAGGGACTGTGGATTGCCTAGAGCGGGGGTCCGGAAACGTGCAGGGAACGTTCAGTGCTGGGATCCGGGGATATGTTGGGCAGGCGTGTGGATTGCGTAGGGCAGGGAGTGTGGATTGCCTAGAGCGGGGTCTAGAGAACGTGCAGGGCTGGGATCCGATCATTTGTAAGGCAGGGTCTGTGGATTGCCTAGAGCTGGGTCCGGAGAACGTGCAGGGCTTGGATCCGGGGATATGTAGGGCAGGGCGTGTGGATTGCGTAGCGCAGGGAGTGTGGATTGCCTCGAGCGGGGTCTGGAGGATGTGCAGGGATGAAATCAAGGGATTTGTAGTGCAGGGTCTGTGGATTGCCTAGAGCGGAGTCTGGAGGTCGTGTAGGGCTTGGATCCGGGGATATGTAGGGCATGGCGTGTGGATTGCGTAGCGCAGGGATTGTGGATTGCCTAGAGCGAGGTCTAGGGAACGTGCACTGCTGGGATCCGGGGATATGTAGGTAGGGGTCTGTGGATTGCCTAGAGCGGACTTTGGAGGACGTGCAGGGCTTGCATCCGGGGATATGTAGGGCAGGGTGTGTGGATTGCGTAGCGCAGGGACTGCGGATCGCCTAGAGCGGGGGTCCGGAAACGAGCAGGGCTGTGATCCGGGGATGTAGGGTGTGTGGGTTGCGTAGCGCAGGGACTGTGGATTGCCTAGAGCTGGGTCTAGGGAACGTGCAGGGCTGGGATCCGGGGATATGTAGGGCAGGCGTGTAGATTGCGTAGCGCAGGGTCTGTGGATTGCCTAGAGCTGGGTCCGGAGAACGTGCAGGGCTTGGATCCGGGAATATGTAGGGCAGGGCGTGTGGATTGCGTAGCGCAAGGAGTGTGGATTGCCTGGAGCGGGGTCTGGAGAATGTGCAGGGATGGAATCAGGGGATTTGTAGGGCAGGGCGTATGGATTGCGTAGCGCAGGGACTGTGAATTGCTTAGAGCGGGGTCTGGAGAACGTGCAGTCCTGGGGTCCAGGAATATGTAGGGCAGTGTCTGTGGATTGCCTAGAGCGGAGTCTGGAGGTCGTGTAGGGCTTGGATCCGGGGATATGTAGGGCAGGGCGTGTGGATTGCGTTGCGCAGGGATTGTGGATTGCCTAGAGCGGGTTCTAGGGAACGTGCACGGCTGGGATCCGGGGATACGTAGGACGGGGTCTGTGGATTGCCTAGAGCGGGGTCCGGAGATCGTTTAGGGCTTGGATCCGGGGATATGTAGGGCAGGACGTGTGGATTGCGAAGCGCAGGGAGTGTGGATTGCCTGGAGCGGGGTCTGGAGGATGTGCAGGAATGGAATCAGGGAATTTGTAGGGCAGGGCGTATGGATTGCATAGCGTAGGGACTGTAGATTGCACGAGCGGAGTCTGGAAAACGTGCAGAGCTCGGATCCTGGGATTGTGTAGGTCAGGGTCTGTGGATTGCGTGTGGCAGGGTCTGGATTTTTTTTTTGTTAGAGCAGGTTATGTAAAAATATTGTGTATTGGATTTTTAAAGGTGCGAAATCACCAGACAGCCTCTATTTAAATCAAAGATTTATCAGAAATATGCTGATTATTGTAATAGCTTATCTGAAAATTGTTCTTATTTTTCAATATAATTTAAAATAAATAATTTAAATAACTACTTTAAAATAATATAATTATGTTTTTAATTTTTTTCTGAGTTTGTTCCACTGTTCCCACAGATCAAAACCAAATGAGTTCGTTTGGTGCTGCAGCTTCTCACCTTTTGCTGTGAGTGCGGGGGGATCTACGCGTGTGGGCTAATCTTTGGCGAAATGAATGGTGCATCCAAATTCGGATCAAAAGAAAGGCTATGGGAAGAAGTCCATATGCGGAAGGAGGCGACCGACACAATGTGTACTGCGAAGAAAATATTAGCTGCACGCTCAGAATGAGAGTTCCCCGTTGCGCTTTTATCGTGCATAGTACAGATATCAAGTGAAGCGCTTTTGCTATCTATCGATGGTATCGATATTGCCACAGCACCATCGCATCCCGAAGAACAGATTCAAATTCGAAACTACATGCAGCATGGGAGTTATTGTAACAGCTCTGTAAAGGGTCACCCATATGCACCACGGTAGCAGTGACGATGGTGAGCAACAATACCGATCACTAACTCTAGGCTACGAGGCACAGAAGAGTCGTCGATAGATAAGCGCCACAAGATAATATGCTGATTGGCATTAATAATGGATTATCACGAAATCGACTGGTCACACCATATGGAAATTATTATTATGCCAACATATTCGGGGAGCGAGTGGTGTGTATGAGTGTGCCTTGTGTTTGGGTGTTAGAGGACTTTGTGTGCGGCATTGGTCTAGGCAAGGGCTCTAACGTGCAAACTGCTGCCATAGGAGTTGGAGCATGAAGTATTCATATTTTGTTTGTCTTACATTTTTAAGAGAGAGGTGGGTGAGGGGAGAAAAGAATCAGAATTCGTGTGGTTAATACACACTTCGAAGTGTCGGACAGTCGTGAGCTGGATTTTAATGCAGCATTATGCTGGAGGATCAACGAGTTGCACGAAATTCGAGTTCTAGAATGTTATAGTATGAAGAGAGTAGGTATGGGTAAACATCGCACAGGTTTTTGTTTTACTCCCCCATGTCGTTAGAAAGAGTTGTAAAATATAAAAGATGTCAAAAGGCGACGTTTAATTAGTAAAATTCAGTTCTATACTAAACACTTTTTTTTTTAAAAGATTTAATGCCCAAAGGACTTTTAAAAACTCAAGAAACTAAATATTTGAAATTAATTTGCATTTTATTTTGTGTCTTTTCAGTTTGCCCAGCATCGATTATAAAATACATGGGACTGACTCAGAAGCAAAGTTTTCGAAGAAAGCAAGTAGCACGATGACAAGGATGCATGGATAAGACCACGAAGTTATCCTGGAATAAAATTTTATTAGTATGAATGCCTTCATTCGAAAATTTTCTTAACAAACATAAATTTAATGTGATTTTGAATATTTTTGAAAAATAATAAAAAATTAAATTTTATTTGTTTGAAATATCTTTTACTTATGGAGCGATAAAATAAGTGTGGTAAGCTTGTTTTGTGTAGTCTATGGAACTTTAACAGTATTATACTGTGTCTCTTAATAATTGGATAAATATTTGAATAGAAAAGCAACTGCAATATGGGTTCACAAGAAAGTTCAATTAAGGACATGCATCGTTTTCGAAACCATTTATTTATCTTGCCCTAGAACCATGCTAGTCAAATTAACTGCAAGAAGAGGGTCCCAAATTCTTTTCAACAGAGTACGTTTTATTTTTTAAATGCAAGATCTGTTTAATAACAGTGGATGTAGTCCTGCCAATAGAGGCAGTCGATATTTTCACCACGCTGTTTAACAATGCACTGAATAATGCACATTATCCGGTGCACTGGAAAACGGCGGTGGTACATCCCATCCCCAAAAAGGACAAGGACAGAACAAACCCTGCAAATCTTCGGTCAAAAAGCCTTCTGCCGAATGTATACAAGGTATTCGAGAAGATAGTCAATAGGGCTCTGCTTGACTGGGTCGAGGAAAATAAAATTATCCCGGAAAATCAGTTTGGTTTTCGAGCGAGGCATGACACTATTCATGCCGCGTCGAAACTAGTCTCCGACATCCAATGGAATAAATCCAAAGGACAATGCACAGGGGCCTGTCTGGTTGACTTTGAGAAGGCCTTCGACACCGTATGGTTAGAAGGGCTTTCCTACAAGCTAACCAGACTTGGCATGCGTAAACCCATGCTATATATGATTTATAAAATGCTTATGGGAAAGAAGTTCGTCGTCAAATGCGGCAACGTAACTTCGAGTAAAGTCTTTGAAATTAAAAACGGTTTACAACAGGGGGCGGTGAACTCCCCGATATTGTTTAACATTTATACAAGTGATCTTGTAGGTTCCCTTAGTCACGCTATAGCGTATGCAGATGATCTGGTGGCGTACAGATCAGGTCCGAAAATCGGAGTCATCAACATACTTTTGCAACGTGACTTCGATCACATCAAGGGATATTGCGACGATTGGAAATTGAGGATCAATTTCCAAAAAACCGAAACAATTCTGTTCAGGACCCCAGTTCAGAGGGCATCTTACGATACCAGAAAAAAACTGGAAAAAATTGTGCATCATTGGACAGCATGGACGGCCGTTGGCGCTGAGAACGGAAGTCAAATACCTTGGCATCTGGCTTGACAAGTTTCTGTATTTTAATAAAAATGTGGATGCTTGTCTGGCTATGGGCTAGGGGTGCTTATGCTCTGACAAGAAGATTGTTTCAAAGCATTCAACTTGATTCAAGGGTGAAAGTCATTTGCTACATGGCCCTCATAAGGCCGATCATCGCCTACGGTTGTCCTGTGTGGTTCAATATTTCACCATCCATGGAAAGGATACGGCTGTTTGAGAGGCGTTGTCTCCGATCCTGCTTAGGATTGTACCGAACGCCGGACTCTGAGTACATAAAATATTATCGCAACGAGGTTCTTTACAATGGGGCCCAGCTGAACAGAATCGACAATTTCCTTATTAAGGTGACTCGGAGGCACGCTGCAAGGGCGATGGCTAGCGACAACAGCCTGATCTTCGGGGCTTATTACCCCGATGATACATACATGGAGAGTACGCTTGTGTCTGGCTTTATTCCGCCAGAGGCATTTATTTATATCGATTCGTTAGGGTTGGTACAGGACAGGAACGGTATCCCGGTTTTATACCACCGCTACCGTGACGCGCGTGACAAGCGGCTAATCCGCGACGGGTATGTCGACAATGCTCCGGAGCTCCTCCGCTTTAGCACTTCGGTATCGGATCGCGATAGGACCGATGCTGAAAGGCAGAGAACGGAATTTTGGTGGCTACATGAGGGAAGTGATCCTGCACTTCCTCAGGTCTTTGCGGACTTTTAGTCCACTCCTTAATTGTAAGACAAATAAAATTTAGAAACGAGGTCTGGGGCGGGGCATGTGCACCATATTGGCGTACAATATGGTGGAATACATGCAGCCTGGGGGCCAAAAGTCTCGATCGGGATGGCGACCCCTCGGGGCATTTGCAACGAGCGCTAGCCACCCCGATTATAATTAAGTTAGGTGTAAGTAGTTTTAAGTAGTATTAATTAGTATTAAGTAGTCTTAAGTTAGTTTTTAATCTAGTTTAAGCTTTTTTATACAAAACAAAAAATTTTTACTGATCAAAGTTTTTTTTAAATTTTCTTTGAACAAAAAAAAAATGATCTACAAAATAAAATAAAAACGACTAAAGCTGAAAAGCAAATAAAATAGTTAATTTATGCTTAGAGCGCCCGCTTAGGACCGATAAGTTAGTATAAGAAATAATGTTAATTATAAGTTAGATTTAATCATTTTTGTCTAGTTTTAAGTTAGTATTTATTTAGATAATAAAAAATGAATTTAAAAAGTAAAAAAGTAACAGTGGATGTAGTACACAGATTTTTTTTTTAAACAATGGAAAGTCTCAAGAATAAAGATTCAATTCACTAATCAACTCTGTTTCCGCTGAACTTCTACGTACATTTTTATAACTTTGTATTGCCTATTTTTCAGATAGTAAACTATGTCATCCTTCAAGCACGAAGCGTGTAACTAGCTACAACGGTCAACACGTAAATGCTTTTCAGATTTATTTTCAAATGAACACCATCATATTTTATCGGTATTTAACATGCGAGTTAATTGATGGTAACTTTCAGGGTCTTTAACGCAGACTTTCCATGTATTTTTTTTAGCGAAGTTACTTGGTAGCCCGATAATGACACGGATTTTATCCATTTTAGCTGTTTCGCTTTATTAATAATCTCTTTGTCGCGGTTTATTATTTCAGGAGAGCATACAGCTTTCCTTTTTTTAACGATGTTTTCTTTAGAATTCAGTCGGTTTCGCGGAATTGACGGGACAGTTTGCACTTGGTTTTGACTTATTAGGTATTTTTAATGAACTCTTTAGGGTCATATTGAGCCCTATCGAGGTATGCGTCGGAGCGGACAATTTTTCGCATCGCATATTTCGTCGGAGGTTTAAATTTCATTTGAGGTATGTGTCATCGGAAAAAAATACTACACAAACTTCACTACATCTCGTAAATGCGGCGAAGAATTTGTGTCGGAGGAAATCGGAAAAAGAATGGCACTTAGCTGTCAAAAATTGAACGAAAAATGCACCTGAACGGACTTCAACGCAACGCGTAACAAAATGTCGGAGAAATATTCCGAACAGCTTTTCGGAAGAATACCTCGAAGCAAAAATCCTCCGAATCGTACAAAATCGGAGAATTTTCCCCTCCGACGGATAGCCCGATAGGGCCGATTATCATTCTTAAGGTGGAGAATTTCTGTACGAAGCTCTTCGCAGAGCATTCCGACATTGTTAAGCCTTGTTCGAAGAACGTCGTTTACGTCTGGCTTTTATTTTTCATTGAGTCTTGTTTTTCGTGCGCCGACACTTATGGTCTTGTCGAGCTCCTTGAGACGCATATATTTTTTGAGATCCAGACGAAGGTGCCCTCGTTACCCTTGAACTTTTCCCGAAAGGGTTGCACATTTGCAATAATTGGGTCTACCCAGAATCCGTAGACCCGACCTCCGAAGGGGGTGTATTTTCCAGTGAAACTAAATTGCCACCTGGGGTATTAAATCTTTTTGTTGTGCTCATTGATTTTTGTTGATTGTATACGCTTTACACTCGGTATACGGAAAGTGGATTTTAGTCGCCTTCTACGACAGGCATGCCTTACCTCGGGTATATTCTAACCCCTAACCCGAAGGGGGTTTCGCAAATGGAAATGGAGAGTATAGGCATAGCATCAGAGGAACCAATGAATCATCTTAACGTCATAGTTGGTTGGGATAAAAATTAAATTCATAATGAACCAAATCGGTCTATTCCACGGGTACAAGAATTACAAGGTGGCGCAAAAATAACCTTCCGATGTATTTTCTGATAGGAGGATTACTTTTGCACCACCTTGTATGAAACTCTCAGTCCACAAATGCCGACTATCACTTAATGAAATGGCTGAGCACTTTAACATTCTCCTCTCCTAGGTACCGGGCCACAGAGATAAATTAGCGAATTGCAAAGCGGATGAGCTTGACAGACCATTGATATTCAGCTGCCAGTAGAGATGTTATGCATTCCCCTAGCTACATGTAAATCACAAAGCAAACTGAATGCGATCAAGAAAGCAAACCGCAGATGGATAAACGGTACGAAGTATCAAATATCCAGGCAGCTCTGGCCAAACTATAACCAGAAACGCTTCATCTGTTTGATAATGCTTAACATCAGCACCAATAACGGCAGGCCTATGGGCATGGGCCTACATGCAAAAAGAATGTGCATTTTTAGCAATGACTTCTGGAGAAGCAGCATGGATGATGAGGACTAGGAATGTATTCCTCACCTTCACTTGTTCAGCACTCTTCAACAAGTTAAACCAGTTCTTTGATAATCTAGGTGAGCTGGCTAATATTCGTATTAAAAACTTCCTCCGCTTTATTGTCAGCACTGAATGTTTCAATTGGGCAAACGAATATCAGAGAAAGCCGAAAGACTCATGTGGTACCACAACGGAAATTTTCTGGTCTAAGTGTGCATGCGCAACCTAACCTAACATCAGTCTACAAGTCCACATAGTTGTGAGAAATGTAGAGAAATTTCAAGTACTGAACTTCTCCGATTACTTTAAAATGCATTTTTAAAAAACTTCCATCATTTGAAGATCAAAAATTTTCCCTATTAGGCCCTGCACATTGTAGGTTTAGGATGACTACGTAATGTGATTCCGCACTATAGGAAGGCCTCATACTAAGTGAGGCGCACGAATAGAAACCGACCTTAACCATCATGAAATCCGCAGCTGAAGGCCCACGCAGGCAACCACTCAAAGATCCTAACCTAACCAAGTTTCTCAGAACATACCAAACATTCAAGAAATATTCCTATTTTAGTGTAAAACACAATTTATATGCAATGGCCAGTTACAGATGACTATCTTAAATCTACTTAAATCCATCAACGAAAATGCACCAAAATAAACCCAATGGATATCTTGTTTCGCCAACACATCAATCTAATTTTTATTCAAATATTTTAGCACAGTGTCGCTCCTTAATTGGTTTTTGTGCGCCATCAACGCCCACGGTTGTGGTATTTAGATATAAAAATAAATTCATTAGACCTACTCGTGGTTTTAATTATACCAGTCAGCTCTTCTCAACAACTAATTTTAAATTTTATTTAAACATTCTTGTTGTTTATTGTCATTGAGGCAATAAGTAGGTGCTTTTATTGGAGTTTAGGAAACCTAAATGTCACCCAAACAGATACTCTTATCAGACGAATCAAGCATGTAGGTTGGTGCTTATGCTGAATGAGACACGAGGTAATCATTCAAAATGTTAATTCAAAGATGAATCATGTTTGCTCGAAATTTGATTCTCTTGTTTACGAGCTATTTTTATACGAGACCTGTGTTTTTGAGTGCCGTAGAGACAATGTTAAATAAGGCGATCAAACGACGAAATCAAAATCAATCGCTCGTAAAAATTTGGAACACCGATCCGATATATCCATTAAGATCTTATCGCAGCCATTTAAGCGTATATTGAAACAATGGAATTTTTTTTTTTTTTGGATTTTTGATACTCCTTTTTGTTATAACGATCAATTTTCGAAAATTAAATTTTAAATAAAATAGAACTTGGAAACTTTATTACAATTACGGTTTTGTTATGGCAGGCGAGAGAAGCGTGATGTCGATTTATGTTTTATGACGTCCTTTGAAATTCCTCAATCGAATGCCATATATTTATTGATTTTGGAGGCTGTGTGAGAGGTCAGATGGGATTCGAATTTTTGTTGCCCATAAAGATCGATTTTAGTAACAAAACAAGGGAAGATATTATTAATGGAGTTTTTGACGCCAGGAAGGACCACCCAGACTTGACATCATAGTGATACTGACCTGTTGTAGTGTCTCTATTTTGTGATTGAATAGATATGGATTTTATCTGGGAATGATCAAATGCATATCACTGTTATCTAGGTATCAATTACAAGGATAAGCTTAAACAAGTTTGAATTGATATGAAATTAGTTCTGGTTTTGCTCCTCATTGATATTGAGTGGATATAAAGTGTCTTTCGTTAAGGACTTGACAACTTCTTTTTTAAATAAAATGCAAACTTCTTTAGATATCTCCAATTTAATTTAACTGGCTTGAATTACTATCAAAATATTTATGAATGGAATTCGACTTCATTCATATGACCACCACGGGAACGTATGCAGCGGTCGGTACTTTGAACACAGTTTTCGATGACTCGGCTGCACATTTCGACCGATACGGCCGCTATTTTTCGTTCAATACTGGCTCTGATCTCCTTAAACATCGTCGCCTTGTTGGCATAGACCAATAGACCATAGACCACACGATCTCGGCGGCCAATCGACGGGTCCGTTTCTCGAGATAAAACGTTCACCGAACTTAGACTCCAATAACTCGATTGTTGCACCCGCTGTGTGGATTGTAGCACCATCTGGTTGGAACCACATATCACTGATCTCAAATCCATGCAATTGCTCAAATATCGTTTCAACATGTCTCTGTAGAGAATACCATTTATCGTAACGTAAAGCTCATTTTCATTGACGAACAAAAAAAACGGCCCAATGACGCCACCGGCATGAAAACCGCACCAAACAGTGACTTTTTGTGAATGAAGTGCCGTTTCATGCAGCACTGAGGGTTTCCACCTGTCCAGTAACGCGCATATTTTGCTTATTAACGAAGCCGTTTAAACAAAAATGAGCTTCATCGCTGAAGATGATCTTGTGATGAAATACGTCATTTTCTTCCATCGTGTCCAGAGCCCAATTCGAGAACGTACGTCGCTTCATAAGATCAAGTGGCTTTAGTAAGACTTGATCTTGTAAGGGTGTAGGCCAAGATCCTTACGAAATTCGCCATAATGTGGTCTAGGGGAGGCCCAAATTTTAAGAACGCCGTGACTGATTTGGGTCGATTGCGACGGACGCCTCTACGGCAGAAATACTTTCCACATTGCGGGCAAAACGTAGTGTCATTGCATCGCAACAACAAGTAGCGAATATTCTGACTTACATTTATGGATTTACTAAACTATAAATTGCTTGTCTACTTGGACTAGAATTACGGCCGAAAATTGGTGATAACGCTCTTAAAGCGACCACCGCTCCGGAATTTTGGTAGTAAAATTTATTTGTAAGTATTGATCCATCGTGTACTTCACCATGATGAAAATGTTGATTTTACTGAATACTTTGACATTAAGAGTTCGGTTATCGGTCTAAGGGTGCGTTCACACTGAAAGTTTGAAGTTGTCAAGTCGGTAATGAAAACCCTTTATCTCACTTAGTAATCCTGAGCTTTTAACAATGTTATGTACAAGGTGGCGCAAAAATAACCTTCCGATGTTTTTTGGCTGTAATTTAAAAAAAAATGAAAAACTTTGATTCTTCTTGTGGATTATTTTTATTTCGTCTTTTAATGTTTTTTTACATCAAGTCGAGAATATGATGTCATGTAAATGGCCGCCGCCACAGTTGATTATCATTTGAGCCCTTTTTATGGCATTTTCCATCACTTTGGCCAAAACTTCCGGCGATAGGTCCTCACATTCTTGACGGATATTGTCTTTAAGAGCTGCAAGAGTCTGAGGCTTGTTGACATAAACCCGCGACTTCAAAAAGCCCCACAAAAGAAGTCTGGAGCTGTCAAATCAGGCGATCTTGCTGGCCAGTGCAAATCGCCAAAACGGGAGATTAGGCGCCCGGGAAATGCATCCTTCAGCATATCGGTTGTGGCACGTGCAGTTTCTGCCGTTGCACCGTCCTGTTGGAACCACATGTTTTCCAATCCCAATTCATCAAGTTGCGGCAAAAAGAACTCGTTGATCATTGCTCTGTAGCGCTCACCATTCACAGTAACCGTTTGGCCCGCGACGTCTTCGAAGAAAAAAGGTCCGATGACTCCTCCAGCGAAAACAGCACACCATACAGTGACTTTGAGCGGGTGTAATGGCTCTTCGTGGATTTTCAGTGCCCCAGAAGCGTAAATTTTGCTTATTTACGTACCCGCTAAGATAGAAATGGGCCTCATCACTCAAGATTATTTTTTATGAAAAATCATCTTCCTCTTGGTGGTGATTAAGGATGGCTTGAGCGTATGTTAGACGCGATTGGCGGTCAGCAGCTAACAGCTGATGCACCGTCTGGACTTTGTACGGAAACATCTTCAAATCTTGTACCAAAATTCGCTGTAAAGACCGTCGACTGATACCTATTTGCGTGGCACGTCGTCTGGTCGATGTCGACGGCGCTTCCATGACATCTTCGGCTACAGCAGCAATATTCTCTGCAGAACGGCTACTCCGGGGTCTGCCACGCCTGGCAGCATCTCGTGTTGTGCCAGTCTCTTCGAGGCGAGCGGCTAAACGTCGCAGTATTTCACCAGTAGGCGTTGGACGGCTAGGAAATATGAATTTATAGCATTTTCTGATAGAAGGATTACTTTTGCGCCACCTTGTACAAAGCTTAAACAAAACCCTATCAAGATGAAGAAGAAAACAATAAAAGTAACCTCAAAATCGGTATATTGATAATTGGAAAACTAATTCAGCCGTGTAACATGTCGATGCCAGCTTGAACTGTACCGTCCACATGATTTTAGTATTCAGAATATGGAACAAAAACTGAACTGAAAACACACCGAATAAAGCAAAACGTGTTTTTTGTTTCGTGAAACAAGAGAAAATTGTTTGTAATGAGACTAAACACACCAAAGAAAACGAAACAAAACACACGTTTTTATTTTGAAGTGTTTTTTATTTCGAACCAGCGTGGTTGACTATAATTGCCTTCTTTCAAAGCAACACAGAAAAACATGTTTCGTTGCCAATAGCTGACCTGTCGTTTTTGCAAAACAAAATTTTGTACTATAGTTGGTATCTTGTTTTCTGAAAGAATTTTTGATTAATCCCAGCAAAAAATCAAAAGTTTCAATCCGCACTCTGGTGAAATTATTAAATTTTTGAGGTTAAGTTCTTGACTTAAGTATTAGGTCTGTTCCCGTACTTTTTCAGTAAAAATTAGTAAATTCTCAAATATCTTGGAGTGGGGGTATATTATCTCAGAAAGAGACAAAATTACCAAAAAGTACGGGAACGCGTTTAAGTAAAAAAACAGTAAAATGATATATTTTGTATGCCTTTTAAAGAACAAATGACATAAATCACCTGTCAAAACAAGCGAGTTGTCACTTTTAGATACCAACTAACAGTTTACTGATTCTTACCAACAGAAATTTCTGCAGTAAATTTTTTTACAGATTTTTGTGGAGGGGTAGTTTTTTGCTCACTCGTGAGCTGTCTCTTTTACTTATTTTTGCGTACGGGAACGGCAATAAGTAAAAATCAGTAAGAATCAGTAAATATTATTTTGTACGGGAACAGACCTATTAAGTTTGTTATCACATCCTCAACATTTTGTTTTGGACTATATGGATGTACCCAGCACTTTTTACTGTTTGCGTTCTTTTCCTCAATTGCTTCAAAAAGTATACGTAAGGTTGGCACAATTTTATCGTCTGAGTCCGACCACACGTTGAAGAACACTAAAAGCAAGTTGCAAATTCAATTTTGTTTCATTTTGACGCTCATCAAATAAAGCAAAACGTTTTGTTTTGTTACATTCTATTTTACTTCGTGTATGTTTTTTTGACTTTCGAATATAAAAGTTTTATTTGTTGATCCGGTGTGTTTGAAACTTAAACGGTGGTGGAATGACAGGAATTCAGCCGACAAGCCGAATGAAATATTGAATATTGACTATGTCAGCGAGATCAATATCCACACTTATGTTAAACAGAACTGTTATACTTTCCTTTCAACATATGAATAACGAATTCAGTCTTAGTCAACTTTGGCCAAATGAAAGCAGAAGAATATAAGAAAGAAGACTCTTCGACATGAGCAAATAAAGTGGACATAGGAGTCTGTTAACTTCGATCGAATGAGCGTTTTAATAAATCCCTGCAACCCATAGTCAACTGTGGTTGGTGATGTGGTTTTACTATGGTAAAGCATGAACATGAAATATCTGACATTAACCGCCTCAAACCTTGTATTTAAATTTGTTTGTGTGTGTGAAATTATATTTTTTAGCAGTCTTTCGCAAAAGGTGGGAAATTGAAAAAAAAAAAAACTTTTGTTACTCTGCGAAATAGAACCAGGAACTTCCCGCTAATTTTCTTCAACGAACTAAACACCAGACCGAATATTGCCCCTGATGCTTAAGAAAACCGAAAAAATTTAGAACCACATATGGATTTAAGGCTGAATATGCCAGCAATTAAGAAACGAAAAATACAGAGCTATGCAGTTCTGGAATTATCAAATACTTACTTATTTAAGTGGCGCTACAGTCCGGGATGAACATGGGCCACAGCCAACCTCAAATTAATAAGATTCTAAAAGGGATATGCCTAATCCGAAGAATAGTGAATACGGTAAACTATTATATAACCCGTTTTATCGATTTGATAGCATACTCAATGGAATTAGTATTTTGAAGGCCTTATAAGTAAAATAATACGACTATCTATAAGGGCGGGTTTGACCAGCATAAATAAACCCCCAATGCCATAAAGTAAAAGGATTTTGATGGAAAAACATTCCATAGAAAATGCTTTTGATAAGAGAACGAAGAGATCTGATATGTGTAGCGCTAAATCAACGACGAATTCGAGAAACCAATCGCTGAAGGAAGGCCTAAAAACTGATAAGATAAATTAAAAAAGGATCAGGACTCCAACTGGTAAAGATGATCGGTAAAATGATCGTCGTCGAGAAGATTGTATAAAACTAGGTTGTAAATAGATTTGACCAAGACTGTATTAAACAGTAAGGCTTCTTTCACACTATCCGGATTTAGCCGTACGGAAAAAAGTCGTACGGTGTTGCCGTGAGTTGCAGTGGCAGTGTACGGCTAAAGCCGGATAGTGTGAAAGAAGCCTGCCATGTAGCAGCCGTCCACTGCCACTTCAACTCACGGCAACACCGTACCACTTTTTGCTCTACCGCTAAATCCGGATAGTGTGAAAAAAGCCTAAGTTATGAATGTCAGAGAGATGTCATCTAGACAGATTTTATATAATGATCGTGCTAAGTGATACCCGAAGCATAAATTCGTAGTATCGTCTTCGTCTGATCGTTTTTCTCCTACGCGTATGTTAGTGAGAAAATACGCTGAATTCCTGAGCGTAAAAAATCGCATCATTCAAAAATCCAGAAATTTATAAAACAATTTTCTGGTTGACGGGCTCAGTCGTGCGATGATAAGTGCGACCAACTACCGGGCAGAAGGTCTGGGTGGGATTCCCTGGCCCCTCCTAGCTCTCTTGATGATCTGACAAATCATCCGAGTAGTATCAATTGTCAAGAACTTAGCCGTTTGGAGTCGGAGGTGTGAGAAGAAGCTATTGGCCTATTGTGCCAAAAATGTGTGTTTTGTAAGTTTCTGGTTGCCTCGATTTGCGCATCACATGTGGAAACGTTATGCAATGCACCCCTACAAAAATGTTGCATTCCGAAATGGTTGACGTTGTAGAACTGCATTTAGGAATTCATTCGTAAATCAATATAGGGTTTCCTGCAAATAATTTATAAGATCTAATCGTCGATCCGCACTGGTGGATGAGTAGTGTTTCAGTAAAGAGAATGGGTTTGTGATCCCTCTTAACGGGTTTAAAAACTCACGGATAAACAAAAAGGTAAGTTTTCACAGCTTCAGCAATACCTGTCCATAAACAAACCCAAATCATTCAATAAAGCAAAAGTATCAAATTTATGTGCCTTCACGAGTTCATTGTACTTTCTACAGGCAAAACAAAAAAATTTACAACCATAGACACAAACTTTTAATATTGTCTACAATGCAACCGATATTTACACCAATGGCCGAGATAATCGAGATGTCATCGTCGAGGTTATAAACATAGACAACTGATCTTTTATATGGTAAGGAATTTTGTGCACCCCAGTTCTGCCGTCAAAATATCTTCGGAAACAGAAAGGAAGCAGTTCGAGTTCTTTGAAAATGGCAATTGGAAATTGAAAGATAGCACTTGCCAATTGTTGTTTTTAAAGCCACAACTCGAATGACTTAGGAGATTCTAAGACCACGATCATCCATGTCTAACTGTCCGACATTGACTCATTAGAAATCCGTTAAAAAATCCTTCCTCGTTGAGTCTTTGAAAAGGGTTAATCCCCTTTGCTTTGAGGGGGTTTGGAGGGTTCAATTGAACTTAATGATCTGCCTATTGCATTCCTGAGATTAAGATAAACTGTAGTTCGGATTACCACCAAGGTTTCTGCCTGATGGACATTTAATTTTTACACAGATGGGGTATTTTAAAGAAGCAGCTCTTGCCGTACAAGTAGAACAAGTAGAAACGATAAACAAATTTGGAATTTACAATAGAATTAGGGACCAACTTAACTGAACAAATGAATTTGTTGAGAGTCATCATGAACTATAGCACCAGAAGTAGTAAAATGTTCTGCCCCTACATACTTTTCTATGAACGAGGAAATATAAAATTTACCAAAACAAGGCACAAAAAATAAGGACTTCATACAAAAAAAAAATACTACCATGACCACTTCCAACATCAGTTCGCAGTTGAACTCTTTCATATTCAATTTTTAACACCAAAATTTAAATCTCAAGAATTAATCTTCAATAACAAGGGCTTTGATGTTAGAAGTCTTGTTTCATGCATTCGAAGGGAATAGGTGTGCTTAACATCTGAGAAACACCATCACCAAAGAAAATAGTCTCATACATGAGTGCACTTCAACGCACTACCGCTCTCCTACAAGTACCACATGTATCTTTACCGAGTTGAAACCATTTCTTTATGAACACAGTTCTCTAAGCCGCACTTAGGAAAATCAAAGGGCTATGCCGGCGACCTGTAAGTTGCTCGGTTAACATTATAACCACCGCGCAAAATTATTTGATCAGCATTAGTATTTGTTATTGTTGATCCGGCCACGTTCAGTATCGGACGCAAAAGACCACCAAAGTCATTTACCACCAGAGTGTGGCCGGTTGTTCTAATAAGGAGCCGTGACTCTCTCACTGTTTGTACAATTATTAGGACAACAGTAATGTTTGCGTTGTGAGTTCTTTTGTCGCGCACTACCTGTCGGTATCTTTTATTGGACGCGGTCAGTTAAGAACGCAAGGTAGCAGGAGGTCCTGTTGAGGCGCAACTACTGACAGGTGCTAAGTTGTTTTCGTTTCATTTTGTGTTGAATGGGCATCCCTCGTTATTATTGCAAGATTGATGATTTCATAAATGGGTTTTCAGGTTAATGAAATACAGTCGCACTATGCATATAAGGTGGTAAATTGAATTCGTCAATAGCATCGTCGATTCGTCGGTGTTTGTTTAAAAGCGAGCCCTCTAGGTGAGAATGTCTTCGACATTGCAATATTGTCGGCATCGATTACCATCATTACCATCGTACATTGTGGGCGATAGATAGATATTCTGAAGTTCCATAAGGAAGATGAAAAGAAAGGCCACATAATTAGAGGCTGACTGTTTGATTTGGATGCATTTCACCATATCCACGGGTGAATTTCAAATAATCATATGTTCCCTGCTTTGTTTGTCAGTGCAGTTTTGTGCTGCGGCATCCCAAGATGCTTGTGACTTTTTTCTCCCCACAACGAACACTCAATCACGAAGTAGTAAAATCTAATGATCATGCCCTAATATGATAAGTAGCCGAAGAGATTTTCCGGGGAATCGAACAGTATCTATCTATTCATAGAGCGATTCGATTGCAGGTGGATTCGCGAGGACAACCGACACTGAATTTTTCTTTTGGCTAGATGCAAACGCATCGAGAGTTGAGGTTTTGTGAGTGTATCTTTGGCAGAGACAAACTTAGCATATTGGCTGTAAATGGATTTTAAAACCTTACCTAGATAATCTTGGAGGTACCCCCAATTGAATGGATGTGTAGACAGTATATTCGACGCGACAATAAATGGAAATGATTTCGAAAAGAACAAAACGAAGAAAAAACGAAACATAAACAGCTCAAGCAGAAACAGAAAAATTTCGTTGGCTTGTCCTTTTTTTTTTTTGTTTTTTTGAGTTCGCGCTGATATTTTCTCCTATTTTCTGTCCGAAAGTCATTTATGGTTAAGTCACGAAGGAATAATTTGTTTTATGTTAATGCGAACTGGTAGCAAATGAATTGGAATTTAATTTGAGTCCATCTCTTCTTCTTCCTGCCATATAGGAGGAGTGTGTGAGGAATTTTTTTTTCTTCCTTTTTTTTGTATTTTTTTCTTTAGTTGAAGAGTCGGTGTATTTATTCGCAATGTCGGCAAATCGATGTGCAAATCCCTACAGAGAGAGCGAACGAGTGCTTTGTTTTTATTGCGCATAGCATAGCCGAAGGTGTACACCAGGTATAACCATCGATACATGTGTGGTACTTTCTGTTGAATTGCAAATATTTTTTTCCGCTTCTTCTTTTACATATCTATCGGGCACTGATTAAAAGTCCGTAGTTTGCAGACGATACAGTGTGGAAAGAAATAGTCAGGGTTATAGGTTTTTCTTTTGAGATGCCTATCTGCATACATTGTAAGGCTGGTATGAACCACACAAAATCCGGAAGTGTTAATACCTTTTGGACTCATGTCTGCATTGTGGATGGGTTTGATTGATAACTGTGAGCTATTGGGTTTTCGGAAAGGACTTGACGCACTTTTTTTTAAAATGGTGCTAGTTTTTTTTACAAATACTATTGCGTTAAAGATATGTGTATGTCGCATGAATGTTTGGATTTGATAACTTTTCAAAAATACAGGTAAAGTTGAGGAAGGTCAAATAGTAGGCAATGAGATTCCTTGAAAATCGAATTGTTTTTGCATAGCTCCAGTCTACCACATTCGGAACTCAGTTTCCCACCCAGTTAGCTTAGTCGTACATTCCCCATTGATTCAATGGATCTAGATCTAGATATTTGTAATGTCATGTCCGCAGCATAGGCGGCAGCAGATGAAAGACGGACACAAAATCCAAGTTGGAGTCTAAATCGTCTACAATTCCAGTTAAGTTGGACAAAGTGAACATCCGACATAAGTGGACATACTCGGCCAATAGATCATATAAACATCTGATAGGTTAATCAAAACCCTTGAACAGATGCCTATAGTACCAATGCCCAAGGCTAGTAATTAATCCCTTAGTGAATAGGTGTATACCAAATGCAACATATTGGAACTGACCGTCCAGGTTAGGGTTGTACCATGTATTTGGTTCTACTTCCTCTTGTAAGTTTTATCAAATTATATCACGACAAATCCAGGAATATAAGGTCCGAACAGAATCCGCTCGAGATGAAAAAGGAACAATCGTCGTTGGGTCGCAGCGGATGCTGTAAATATGCAAAATCCTCTTCTACAGACTGTCAAACGGCGATGACGAACAATCTCCCGCTGTCTGGCAGAATGAACCTTTCAATATTGACGTTGACAGCAAACACTACCAGCCATCTCGATCTAAATGAAGTGCGGATAATGAATGAAGTGCGCCACTTAAGCTCAAGAAGCCTGTTGGAAATGGCGACTCCCTGCTGGGCTATCTATATAAAGTCGGTGAAGTTGATTTGGTAAGTAACGATTACATTCAAATTGGTATCTAAGAACTGCAATGCGCCAACTGCAAGATCCTATTAACCTAATGTGTAAACGCCTGAAACCACTGATCGGCCCTTATCAGTGTGAATTTAGGACATGAAAGTCCACAATTGATCAAATCCTCACAGTTCATCGAAAAAACGCAAGAAGTCCAAATGGATACCATATTCCTCGATTTCAATGCTGCATACTACATCATTAAAAAGATACGAACTATGGTTAGGTTAGAGTGGCTGCCAGCGAGTTTCTCTAGCACACTTAGACCATTGTTTGGTCCATTGTGATACCACGTGGATATCATCCGTTCTCCTTACTTACACTTTAACGTAAAGTTTTTTGCCCAACTTAACTTCACATTTATTTGTTTCAGTGTTTGACGAGTTCAACCATCGAGAGGTACATAATTGAGCAGCGCGTTAAGATTTTTGAAGCCTTTTACGAAAATGGGCGTTCAAAGCAAAATGCATTTCGTGAACTTCGACCAAATGTCTCCACAATCGAAAGAATTGTGCGCAAATTTCACCAAACCGGGTATTTAGGAAATGTGAAAGCACCTGTGCATGTTCGCCCAGTTCGTTCTGCGAAAAACATTGCTGTTGTTCGCGATAGTGTCACAGAAGAGCCGTCAACCTCGACTCGTAGTCGTGCCTAACAATTGAACATCTCACGAACATCACTTATGCGAATTTTGAATAAAGATTTAAATTTACACGCTAACAGGGTTCAATTGCCTCAAAATTTGAAGCCTACCGACCATTTCAAGCGTCGTCAATACGTAAATACGTAGAATGGTTCTTTAATGTTCAACCAACCAACCAACTTTACGAAGAAAATCATCTTCAGGACGAGGCACACTTCTACCTCAGTGGAAGTGTTAACAAACAGAATTGCCGCATTTGGGCAAATGAGAATCCACGAGTGATTGTTGAAGCCGATGCATCCACAAAGAATGACTGAAGTTTATGGGCTGGCGGCCTCATCGGGCAGTAACTTCTTCGAAAATGAGGTCGGCCAAGCAGATATCTGCTGTTCTCTATCGCGAGATGATAACAGACTTCTTGTGGGCAGAAATTGAGTATTTAAACCTGGACGATATGTGTTTCCTACAGGATAGTGCCACACAGCCAACGAAACAATGGCTGTTTTGCGTGAGAAATCCAATGGCCACCGTTTGACTTTTTTCTTTGAGGTTATTTGAAAGAAAATGTTTACGTCGACAAGCCAGCAACATTTCAATAGCTAAAGGATGCGAAAATTCAGCACATCAACGACATTGAACCTCAATTATGCCTCAGAGTCATTGAAAATATGGACCATCGGATAGAGGTATCCCACCGAAGCAGTGGCGAGCATTTGGCCGATATTTTGTTTCACACATAATTGTCATAGATCCTTCTATGATAATAAAAAATATTAAGATAATTCTCTGTTTTATTTACAATTAACGTCGTGCGTTTTCGTTGGACCACCCTTTAGATACATTTAATATTCACGTTTAAAAGAATTGAGGAAGCTATAAATGAGTTAAAGAAAAGGAAAGAGATACTCAAGATCCACGTTTAGAAACAACAGACCAAATCTGTTCAAACACTTAGCAAAGCTCATACATTCTAACAGCAGGATATTTCGTCAAGTTAATACAAGTTGGTGGATAGTTTTTAAACTTGCGGCAGCATTGTCCCATGAAACTCAAATTCATTATCCCGAAGAGAAACTTATTTAAACTGTTTAAAAAATCTGTATTTACAATTTGAAAGGCAATGACTTGTCTAAATCAACCCTAGCGAGGTATCCGTCGGAGCGGAAAATTATCCGGTTTTGTATGATTCGGAGGATTTTTGCTTCGAGGTATTCTTTCGAAAATCTGTTCGGAATATTTCACCGACATTTTGATATGCATCCCGGGAAATTGC
Source organism: Rhingia campestris (assembly GCA_932526625.1). NCBI lineage: Eukaryota > Metazoa > Arthropoda > Insecta > Diptera > Syrphidae > Rhingia > Rhingia campestris. The sequence goes on from OW052184.1 coordinate 98,853,908, forward strand.
GTTGAAGTGCGGTCAGTTGCATTTTTTGTGAAATTTTAATGCAATTATTTTTCCGATTTCCTCCGACACAAATTCTGCGCGGAATTTATTTACAAATAGTGAATTGAAGCCTCTAATGGAATTTGAACCCCCGACTAAATATGCGTTGCGGAAAATTGTCCGCTCCGACGGATACGCTGGGGCTAAATATCTTGTTTTGGCACTTTTTCAAAAATGCTTATGTTTGACAAAAAACAAGGTATTTCTAAAAAAAAAAAAAAAATTGGGTGTTACAACTGACAGATTTATGATACTTCTACACTAGTCCTGCTGAGAGCGAAGAGTTCGTATAGCAAATTACATTTGTCTAGCATGTCACCTAAAACTGGTGACATACAGACATTTCTTTATGTTGCAGACTATGTGTCAAAACGGATATACATCTATGCGATAGGGTATATAAAGAGTGGGACATTACCCAAGGTACTGAACGACTTCACAAACCGAAGGAATTGAATATATGGAACTACACCAATTAACGATTATTCAAAGGATTTGAAAAAAGAGTTAAAAAGCTTACGACACCCTCAAAATTGATGAACGCAAGTCCCTCTTCACCTATTTAAACTTCCCAAAGGCTCATTTGAATGCAACCTAATAAAGAACAAACGAAAGGAGCAAAAAAAAAAAAAACAAAGTGTAACGCAAAAAACATAGATAAATCAAAACGAGAAGAAGAACTAGGGGAATGTCTATATCCCAGACAACTTCCCCGACATCAAGGTGACATTTACCGTGGTAATATGCATTTCCTTCTTTCTCTTACTGGATGTTGGCGCGACAGGCAAAAATGCAATACCCAACGGAAGTACTTCCTCGAACATTGCACTACAAAAGAAACTGTCAGCTCCACAGGAAATCAGATTGGACATCTCACGGAAGTCATTGTCGTTGTTCATATATCTCTCCGATTAGAAACCGTCATCAAACACACAGACACTACAAACCACAGTCAAACTCTGGCTTGCTTCTAATTCATATTCCTACCCCGGTTCAAATCAAATCGATGCACCTCTCTCCCATTCAGCCATTCATCGTTCATCCGCATATAACGATTATTGCTTCTCATTTTGCCCGTATTTATTGTGTTCCTTGGTTTTTGTATATTATGTCTGTCCACCATGTTCACAGGTTGATATAAATCAGTACGCGTCCACATTTTCTTATCATAAGTGCACACTGACGAGAGACCGTGGCTTCTTTGAATGTTGCACTCTCACCCGATCGGAATACTAATCGTACGATGGGGTACCCAAAGAAGCCGGATGTGGCATCAGCAGTCCACCCTGCACATGGTCGTGGACAATCCTAGAACCAGACCAGAACATTTGTTTCACAGAACGAAATCGATTCGGTTGCATACGAGTGCTCGTACACCGGTTGACACTCATGGGGAAGTGCCATGCGATTTGGTATTCATGTGCAGTACTCGAAATGCAGACTAGACCGCCCTATGTGGCGGGTGGATTTGGCTTTCTGATGCGGATGACATGGCGGCGCATTCGCGTCGTCGACCGACGTAGACACGCCACGCGGACATAAACTATTTTCGTCGTTCTAAAATGGAAATTCGTTCAGTGGCCCTATGGAGCTGCTGAAGAATCCTTGGGATAGTTGTGTTTCCCTTTCTGGTTGAGAACCGAATTGTTTACGGTGATCACGTTTTAATTGTTTTCGAAAAAGACACAAAAATTATCCAGCTGGCGCCAATGGGCTTCACATAATGAGCATGTTCTTCTTGGCGGGGGGAAAAAAACCGACTGATCGACCCTGCGTGCGGCATAGAAAAGATTGTCATTCCCGAACGGATTTCCCTCTGAGTCCGGCCGCACTCATGGGGGAGCATCACAAAATAGAGTGTGGCGTCTATTTTCTCAGGAGGGTGCGCGGGCTTCTTTTGTCTACGGTGAATTGTTATTGCTGGACACTAATTCACACACCGGCTAGTAGCTGTAGTTTGGGAAGACGTTTCTTCGTTTAATAGTGCGGTCATTACGAAGACAGTAGATGGCAGTAGCTGACAGCTACTGCTCCTATTCGATAGTCAATTTCTGAATCTGTGGTCTGGGGTCGTCTCGTCTGATGATGTTAATTATTTTTTTGTTCAGGCTGTTTGTCTTGTGATGATCGGCATTATGAGATGACCTGGATCTGGTAATAATTGCATTCGGAGGTGACTTCATTTACAAGATTATATCTTCACCCAATTTTCTTTCATTTCTTAAGCTTCACTTTTTTTTGAGGAAATGGTATCTCTTGGAGAAGATCTTTTTATGCAAGACAAACGTTCGCAATTATGGTTTCAGGTTCAGCGCTGACAGGCGGGAATGTTATTATCTCCACTTAAGTGGATACGAGGTCAGTTTTTGTTTTGGGAGGAAAAAATTTTGCTAATGCACTTTTTACGGATAATTTATACTTTGGAGTACTGCGTAATTTTAATTGTTGAAGTTAATTGGAAGAAAAAGATGATTTAAGTTACAGAAAGTAGGGAGAGTTTCAGCGAAATTGTGGTGAAATTGGAAAGTAGATGCAATACAGGTCAGTTTCAGATTTGATCGAATAGATTTGGGGAAAATGTATATTGTTGTCGGGATTTCGGTTGCCAGGCAAGGTGGTCTTCAGACAATTTCCACTAAGGGGAAAGTTCAAATGCAGCGACTTTAAATATCCAGAATTTAATTTATTTAATGAAATACTGAACGATTAAATTTATGAATTTGTATCTGCAATGAATTTTAATACCAGAAGGAAGTGGGAAGAGGGACAAGGACGTCCCGTCATAATTTATATCCCTGTTATATATGTAGCTTATAAAACGAACCCATCAAGTGCATATGGATCGAATCCACTAGAGATCACAAGATGAGAAATACGTCCGGAATAAACCAACACCATAACCATGCACTTTTCGAAAAGTGCCTAAATGACAGCAGCGAACAAAGGCCTATTAGGCATATAAAATGGTGGAAATCACGTCAAAAAAGGGAAGACGAAGAAGGTATTACGTATCTATCTAACTCTGAAGCTATATTTCCAATTCAAAACACTCACCTCGTATTTTTTTTTTGGAGGATTGAAGATAATGCTTTCTTTCACTAAGCTACCACTTTAGAGATGTCTCGCGATGTTCGAGATGGTGTCTACAGTTTCAGCTGGGCTGAATAACCTTCTTGACCCGCTTAGAAATATTTTTGACAATAGTTCACTTCAAAATCTTCAGCACCTTAAACAGATATAGTCAGCGATAAGTCAGAAAGTCGAATGTCAGGGCTCAAGCACGCAATTTGTGCAGCATTAGGCCTCATCTCCTAGCTGTAAAAAATTGAGAGATGAGAGATGTTAAAACCATCAAGTTATACCAAAAAAAACAAAAGAAGCGGATAAAGGATCCCCATAATTGAAAACTAGACATAAATCGAATGCACTCTATTCATCATGGTTGCCGCTGAGAAGCTTGGTACATGACAGATATTACAGCGATTCAGGATTTTCAATGAACAAGATATTTATAGCTGCTGTAGGAAGCTGGCCTGGATCAGAAGTCATCGACTTTGAGGATAAGTTATCGCTTCGCTGTGCAGAGTAACGATTTGTAACATAATCCTCATATGTGCACACCGCACCCTCTAGAAGACCTACAGACGGCACTATTGAGAAGGATTTTTATGACCTCCTCGAAAAAGCCTAGGGGTCGATTCGATCGCTAAAATTGGGAAGCAACACATTTAAGCTAGGTTAGTTGGGAGATGGAGCCTTCGAAAAATGAAAATGGCATCCGAATAAATTTTCAGAATCCTGACGATTTATAGACCATATGCTCATAGGCGAGGCAAGCATTCACCATTCAGATGGAAAAATAGCGACTCTAATAATTTTTTATGAAAAGAGCAATGAGTGGCTGAAAAAGGAAAATATGCGTATAACCAGAAACTAGAAAGAACTGAGAGACTATCTATTGTGTCTGTACCGTCCATCAGTGTAGGAACGCAGTGGATGTAATACCTCAACATGATTATGGAGGATATGCAGTAGCGTCTTAATGGTAGGGTCCGAGGCTCCGGCTACGCAGTGAGCGACGAACAACGAAGCGACGCAAAAAAAGGAAACCGTATGGCGAGGGCCATACTCTCTGAGCGTCAGAGCCACGTCGCTCTGCAATCAAATCTGTTTTAATGCCCAATCGGTCTGATGAAGTGAGGAAGGAAGTGATGAAATCCACAAGTAGGGAGCATGCACCGAATCATCAACCAAGTATGGGTAGAAGAAAACATGCCCGATGACTGAACTATCAGCTCCATATGCCCCATTTACAAAAAAGGCGATACTATTTCCAGCAAGAACTATCGAGGCATATCCCTGCTTAATGTCGCATACAAGATCCTCTCCAATGTACTGTGTGAACGTCTAAAACCGTTCTGCAACACACTAATCGGAACGTACCAGTGTGGCTTCCGGCCCGGAAGATGGACTATAGACCAAATTTTCACACCGTGCCAAATCCCGGAAAAGAAAAGACCAACGAACTTCAAGTCCAAACTCACCACCTATTCATTGACTTCAAAGCCGCGTACATCATCAGGAGCTCTATATGGCGAAGGCCGGCAAAACTGATTCAGCCGTTTTGCGTGATGCTGGAAAACACGCGCTGCAACGTGCAGTTTGGAAGTAGCTCCTCCGAACTGTTCCAAACATGCACCGGATTTCGGCAAGGAGAGGCGCTATCATGCGACTTCCTCAATCTCGTACTGGAGCAGATAGTGCGCAGGGCAGGTGTCAACACGGAAGGCACTATTTTCAACAGTTCCGTCCAGCTGCTGGGCGGATATAGACATCATCGGTTGCTCGCAGCATGCCGTGATAAAAGCGTTCACGGCGATTGAAGAACAGGTAAAATCCGTTGGCCTTGATGTAAATGAGGACACGACTAAATACATGCTATCAACAAACAAACAAGCATCTGTCCACCTCCTAGGACAAAACGTCACTTTTGATAGCAACGATTTCGAGGTAGTTCACCTACCTCGGAGTAAACATAAACTCCACGAATGGCACCCTAGTGGAGATCCGGCGAAAACAATTGGGATAGATGAATATTTGCTCAACAAAACCCTTATTCTACCAGTTCTGCTTTATGGCGCCAAGTGCTGGATGATAAGCAAGAGCTGATACTGGGCTTCTTCGAAAGAAAAATACTTCGGCGGAATTTTGGTCCTGCGCGCGAGGCGGGCGAATGGAGGATAAGATACAACCCCGAACTCTAGTCCAAAAAGCAAAAACATCAAGCGAATGGACAATACTGCTCCAGCTAAGAGGATCTTCGAATCCTAGATTCCCAGCCCCCAGGTTCGAGAAGGCAAGGAAGACCGAACCTACGTTTCAAAGACCAAGCCATCGCGGTTGCCAGAGCGCTAGCTGCGTGACATATTACCTACATATTAATATTTTTGATTTTTTTTAGTATAAATCCAAAGTTTCTATGCAACAATTTATTTTAAAAAAAAAATTCACTCCCCATCGTGACTTAATTGATTACAATTTCGAAATGATTGCCTCATTTCTATGGTATGGAAATTTCTGCCCATGCGCCCATTTGTGATGGTAGAGTTGGTTTAGTATTGGCACGACCGTGCCATATGTCCTACTCTTTACAACCTAACAGATAATTCAATGCCCAACAAAAGAGCAAAGGTTACGATTACACACGTCAGTCAGTTGGAGCACTTAGCCGCAAAGATCTGGCTGCTGGGTAGTAGTAGGTTCATATAATGCGCAAACAGCCATATGAGCGAATGAATATGATTTGGAAGACAATATTCCCTCAGCTCGGGTGGATAAAATTGTTAATTTCATGTCGATATGATTGCCTCATTACCATTATTGTAAAATAAAAATAAAATAAACAAGACTTATGTTTGCGAAGAATGAGACGTTAAGTGTGATTAGACAGGTGCAGCATTTCGGAATGACATTTATGCAGTAATGCACTTATCGCCGAAGGAATTGTTTCTCTGACCTGGCATCGAAGGCTTGAGTGGATATTAGTCATAGTTTAGAATAGTCAATGAAATTATAAATCAGCTATTCCCTCAAGATTAATTAAAAAGTTGCGTGCATATTATCATGGGTGGGGAATTTGAAAACGATTAGCTTATTTGTTAGTTGGCTCCTTTGCGATTGCATATATGGGATTTTTTTTTATTAATTCAGTGAATGAGTTGTGACAAGTCTGTCAAACCTGAAATCCTGTCGGAATTAGCTGAAATGGAGCTCCCGTATCTATTCAAAACGACTCTGAGAACTTTTGGGACTTGTAGTCCTATTTCAATATTTATCCAAAAAGGTGGACTAAATAAGAGCTTATCATCCAAAAGCCGAAGTTATCATCCTTAGCGATTTGTACGTGTACAACATCAATTGGCTAAGATACTCGAACAGAACAGATGACGCAGGCAGAAATGTTTTCCATATCCAGCAATTTGAACCAACTTCTCGAGGAACCATCATATTTTTCCTGATATCAACAATAACTTTGAAAATATCTTGGATCTATGACATCAGATCCACACAACTACAATATCGCAATCTCTGCTCAATTAGGATACTTAGATCACACTTCACTAACAGCAATCTATACACTACACAAATCGATGTCAAGGATACAAGAATTTCAATGAAATCATTCTGGGGGTATTGAACCATTCCTCACTCGATTAAAAAAAAAACAGGACCAAGCAACCCATGGTTCAATCTACAATGTGAGCAAATTTTAGTAACAAAAAATAGCTTTTAGATAAAAACAAAGAATATGTTCTTCGATTTGTTAGTTCCGATTAGCATTTTCAACAAATTTTATGACGAAATCCAATATACATCGCGCATCGGCGATTTGACTTTAATTTCAGAAATTGTTTCGAACGGATACTTGGATGAAAGTATGCTTGAAGTATGTAACCTCAGCATCGTTCGCCCGATCCACAAAAAAAGGAGACCCTCTGAACTTCACCAACTACAGAGGCATAAGTCTCCTCAACATCGCCTACAAGATCCTATCTGCCGTAATATGTGAACGCCTAAAACCGTTTACCCTTATCAGTGTGGTTTTAGGCCAGGAAAGTCCACAACCGATCAAATTTGCAAACTTCGGCAGATCCTGGAATAAACCCAAGAAGCTCAAATCGATACCCACTTTCTATTTATCGATTTCAAAGCCGCATAGGACAGCATTTATAGCGACGAATTATACAAAGCCATGTCTAGTTTTGGTATACCGTCCAAACTCTTCCGTTTGTGTAGGATGAACATGGAGAATTCTCGCTGCTCCATCAGGTCCAAAAAAGGATTTAGGCCAGGCGATGCGCTGTCATGTGACTTCTTCAATTTGATTCTTGAGAGGATTGTGCAAAACTCCCGAGCCAACACCAGAGGTACAATTTTAGGTGCAACTACTAGCATACGCCGACGATATTGACATCATTGGTAGGAATCAACGTGATGTCATAGCCTTGTTTGCTAGTATAGAGAAGGAAGCGGCAGAAATGGGTTTAGCAGTTAATGAGGACACGCAAGGACACACAACATCGACGAATTGGGCAGAACGTCATTATTGACAGATATAACTTTGAGGTATTACGGGACTTTGTCTACCTCGGCTCCGCTATTAACTCTGACAACAACATCTCGTCAGAAATCAAACGAAGAATTACTCTTGCCAACCGCTGTTTCTGGGAGCAAAGAAGGCAATTTAGTAGTAAAGCCCTCACTCGAACTACTAAAGAGATCCTATAGAAGAACCTGATCATCCCAGTCCTGCTCTACGGCGCTTAGGCATGGACTGTATCAGAAGCGAATAAAGAAATCCTTGGTCGAATCGAGAGGAAAATTCTTCGAAAAATCTTCGGTCCCGTTTGGACTGACGGGCTATGGAGACGAAGTTTCAACCAAGAACTATACGAGCTGTACAGCGACATACCCATGGTCAAAAAACTCCGCATTGGACGTTTAAGATGGCTTGGGCATGTAGAACGAATGGAAACCAATACTCCGGCTCGCAGAGTTTTCGATTCCCCGCCAGACGACGGATGCAGTAGGGGAAGACCTCGCCTTAAGAACTCGACATCAACCAACTTGGAGTGTGCAACTGGAGGCAGTAAGCTAAGGACCGGGCTAATTGGTTGAGGCCCAGGTTAATTCCGGACTGTAACGGACTTTAATTTAAGAATCAAAGCAAATGTATTCATACCAAATTATTTCATAAAACATTGATTTGCAAAATATTTTTAGCATTTTCGACAACCATTTTCGAATACAATTGAAATCAATGGGATGGTAGTACATACATTTTCTATCCAGGCTAAGGGTGTAAAACTGGATAATTAACCAGGCTTCACGATATCTATATATTACTCAGGTGTTATTGTTTTTACAGCCCCAGCCAAAAGTTATGCCAAAAGTGAAGGAACAAACTCATGGTTACAAAATCCGTGCAGTTTTTTTTAAAGATCAACCAACAACAACAAACCATGACAAGTGCCATAGTAGAATTCAGTTTTAACATCATCTTTGGGTCACCGGGTCAAAATCCGACTGTCTTCTGCTAAACAAAACGCCTCGTGTTTCCTTGCCAAATCATTACTCGCTGATATGATCGCAATCTATTAGCACACAGACGTTAGACGGCTAGGAGTAGTTACATAGTTTACCCATTGAACACTTACACACACCTTTTAATTAAATATGGAAAATATGTATAAATAAAATTTATTACTTTTCCATGTACATGTCGGGTGAATAAGGTCATTGATGGCTCAGTGCATAAATTGTTGCACGCATTGGAGTGAAACAAACCAACAAGGTCTTGTCTTCTGATTCTTTTTTTTTCGAAGAATTAGTAGAAGGAAGAGGGAAGTCAATGTTGACAATCATTTATCCACAAATAAAATTATTGTTCCTGAATGAAGGTCGCATCATCAAAATTAAGCGTGTTTTTTACATTGAACTCAAGTAATGATTGATTTCGGATGTGGGTCTTTGATTTGGTCAGTTGCGGTGTGTACGGTATTCATTTAATTAACTTTGGATGGAGCATTGCCTTTGGAGTTGAATATGTACTGTGGTAGGTATGGAGTTATATCTCATGTATTTCCTTTAAAAAAATAGAGACGATTTAAGCGCTGCCACAATCTGTAATGAAGGTAGAAGGGGACCCAACAAAAAAAGTCAAATTATGTCCGAGTGCGCTGCCATTGATCGGATCAAATGTACTGATCTTATAAATCCTAAAGAATTAAGCTGAACATAGCTGAAGCAGCGGTCTTGCTATTATTCACAACCATTCATGTGTGCTTGTGCACTTGTTGCATGATGGCGGGGACGCACTAACCATCGACAAAGCAATGAATGAAATAAAGTCCAAAAAAGATACCCGCATATCCCACGGGATCAGATTCCTCACAGTGTGAAGGGGCATAAGGAGGATGAAAAAATGTGACATCTGCTTCGGTCCGTGTTAAAGCGAGCAAAACAGAGAATCGCCTAAAATCCTTCAGCAACATTCTGATCGGCCCTTATCAGTGTGCTTTTAGGCCAGAAATGTCCTCACAAGAGAAAAGAGAAAGGGAGAAACTAATCAAAACTTCACACTTCGGGAGATCTTGAAAAAAATTTCGAGGAGTATAAATTGTTACCCACCACCTATGTATCGAGTTTGAAGAGATCACCCTATTGGAAGTGATTTGTTTTGACATTTGTGGACTAGACAGATGTAGAATACAAGTGAACAAGCCATGGAGCAATACACTCCCCAAGAACGCGGAATAATCGTGTCTATTTTTTTGCGTAACAATTCGTCTGTAGTGTTGGCGCAGCGCGAATTCAGTCGCCGATTCTCCGGCCGTCCGACACTGACTGCGCAAACACTGCTCCGTTTGGCCACCAACCTTGAAGAGTATGAGATCACACGAGACGTTGCCAAGAATGGGCGGCCCCGGAGCTCCCGTTATGCCGAGAATATCGCCGCTGTTGCCGAGGATGTCGAGCTGTCACCGGAAACATAGACCAGACGCCGTACCTCGCAATTAGCCATCAGCCGGTCGTCCCTAAGGCGAATTTTGGTCAAAGACTTGCGCATGTTCCCGTACGAAGTCCAGTTCGTGCATCAGGTACTGTCGAGCGATGAAGGAAACAAGCCCCAAAGTAAAAGGTATTAACCCATGCAGGGTGTATATCCATTTCGATAAGGAAATAAGTGCGGGCTATTTCCTTTTTTTTGGAAATTGCACTGCACCGTGGTTATTCCAATGCACCAGATCAAGTATATGCTGTCAACAAGTATGAATAATTGAATACACACCAACGATGAATTGGACAGAATGTTACTTTTCCCACTTTTATGACACTTTTTCTACCTCGGCTTTAAACAAAGAATTACACTTGCCAACCACTGTTTTTTTCGGATTAAAAAAGAAATTCAGACGTCACTTGAACTACTAAGGAGATCCTATATATAACACTGATCGTCCTAGTCCAAACCATGGACCGTATCAACATCCTAAGACGCAGTCCTTGTTTGTTTTGAGTGAAAAATTCGTCCGAAAAAACTATGCCTGCAAAATTTCTCGTTGGACTTTTATGAAGGCAGAAGGAATGGAATATCTTCGATTCCCAGCCAAATGTCTGAAACAGTAGTGCAAGACCACGCCTTAAGAGCCGCGCACAAGTAGAGACTGACCAAAACAAACTTAAAATGCACAATTGGAGGCAGATATCTAGGAACCCGGCTACTTGGAGACGCATGTTGGCTGATGCTCAGCTTTATTCCCGACTGTGAAAGTGATATTGCATTACCTAACCCAAAACCGATTTAAAAAAAAATTCATTAGCGTGCACCTTAAATAAAAATATTGCAAATCTCCATCACAACATAAAGCCTTACCACCTGTGAGTAAAATTCTCATAGTCTTGCTACATCTTGAGCTTGTTCTTTTCAAAATTTTCTACGGCTATAAAAAAAACCACACAACAATAGCTGGCTAATTATGGAAGTCTCTAATCATTACAAATCCATGGGAACTACTATTAGTGCGCCCATGAAACTCATTAACCTAGGAAGCAACAAAACAAAATACCATCCAGGTCAACAGTGACGAATCACTAAACACAAATTGAGCACCATTCGGAACACAAAACTAAACCACCAAACGCAGTCAAAACCTTAGCCCAACGCATACGCCATAAAATATTCCTACACTAAGCCCGTCTCTAAACGTTGCCTTAATTCAGAAACGTGGCCATCCACTGATTTGGCTTATTATATGCAAATTACCACACGATGACAGGAACGAATGTTGGCAATAAAATTGTTGACTTGTCTTCCCCATATGTGAGAGTCATTGCGACGATGATTGCTGTTGTTCGCATGCCTTGAACGTATCTGTTTGCCCTACGACAATTTCGGTTTGGTTTTGTGTGACTTATAGGACCAAGTCAGTTTACTGCGAATCCAAAGAGCCAGCGCAATCTTTCATCTCGTTGGTCAGAGAGGAGACTGGTGAGGCCTATACGCTGGAGATCACCAGAGGAGGCATATGTACATCCAGCGCGGTATTTTTCCACTTTGACTTTGATAGATGGGCGCAAAGTGTTGTCAACATAACAGAGACAATTCTAGAAACACCCCCCTCCTCGATGCAAGCGAAGCTAATTCCGAAGGCATATGTAACGAGGATTGTGCTATGCACACCGAAATAGATCGATTTTCCGCCGCAAATGTGAGAGAAAAGTAACGAAAACGGAGATTCAAGTGGCAGAGATTTTGTTTGGAGCTGGTCGTCTGGCATTAAGCTGGATTGGAGTACGTATACTAGTAGGACAGTATATGACCGACGTAGATAAAGAGTAGTGATCCGTTGGGAACTATATGGTTTAGCTGATTGAGGGTACAGATCTGGGGATGATTGTACTTACTTATAGAAATTCGTGGTTTGAAATTTAAAAGCATGTCGAAGAATTGTTTGTCTAATCCACAGATATAGGGATGTCTAAGGTCCTTACAGCAGTACGTCGTTTGATATTTGAAAAAGCCGAAGAATCGTTTATCTCCTGCAACAAAATTGTTTCAGCTACACAATGCCAATATAGCCCGCTGTCAACTACCCGGTTGGTCCCCAAAACAGCTGTTAATGACCAGATCTGTGATAGCTTTTAGCATTGTTAGCAAGCGAATGGTAAAATTCTGTTCTCAACAACTATGGACCATCCATATAAGACCATAAAATGAACGGAAAAATAAAAGATTCATTCCAAAGAAATTTAGCCGTCACTTGAACTACTAAGGAGAACCTTTATAGACGCTATAAAGGCAGTCTTGCTCAAAGGCGCCGGAGCATGGACCATATCAAGAGCGGAAAAAGAAATCCTTTATCGTTTTCAGGGAAAAATTCGTCGGAAGAAATTATGTAAGAAAAAAATTCGTATTGACGTTTACGATGACTAAGACATGTAAAGCGAATGGACAGTCAGACGCCTGACACAGTAGAGGAAGACCTCGCCTAAGTGTAGCGCAGAAATATAAACTGACTTAAACAAACATAAAACGCGCAACTAGAGGCAGATAGCCAAGGACATGGCTGCAAAAATACGTCCGGTAGCCACAGAAACATTTTTTTGCAGCAACCCAAGTTCGACAATTCGAATTTTGTAATATGTGGCATCTTAATATTCCTTTTCAATAACTTTCAAATGGTGAGCAATGCGAATTTATAAACCACTAGCGTTTTCACCTAGCTCATCCCTACCAACTCCGAATCTCAGTTTCATCGTTTTCACCGCTTGGTGACTAGTACCTTGACCATAGAAAGGGAATGAACCCCTGTGCAAAGCTTTGGCTGTAGCATATGAGAGCGGGAGAGAAGACGTGTCCTCATGATAAGCGTCCACGGCAGCGAATGAATTCCCAAGATGGAGTCGACAGTGGAGTGCAAATCTACATGTGCTACTTCCACATATTCGGACAACAGATCATTTAGGAATCTCAAGGGACAATCAGGCCATTGGGCAGAGATAGTGGCGGATGAGCCGTAAGAGCCAAGGCAGTCCCATAGTGGATGCTGGTGGTCAAGTGTCCAAAGGTAACTAACTAGGCAATTAAGATTGGGTGTCGTACCGTCAGGGTAACTTCCTTGCAATGCTAAAAATAATTGGTTACATGAGATACAAAAACCTAGAATAACAAAATACAAAATACAGGCTAGTTAATACCCAGAGCCTTGCTTTTTCGCCTCAACAGGTCTTCTCACATTCTAATCAGACCCAAAACGACTAAGGACAACGACTTAGGAGTATGCACCTGGAACGCTCACTGTATATTCCGGGTGCTTGCACCCGAACAGATACAGGGAAGACATTACTGCTATTCAGAAAATACAATGGAAAGGATCGGGAATGCAAAAACGAAAAACACGCGACATTTGTAGAGTTTTCACCAAAGGATGCAGCTTCGTTGCAAAAAGCCAGCTCAGGTCAAGAGTTTTCGACTTTTAGCCAGTTAGTGAACCTCTAGCAGTGATCCGCATCACAAGAACGATGTGCAACATCAGCCTTATATGTGAACAAGTTCAGTAGAGACTGAAGACGCTATCAAAAAGGATTTTAAACTGCTGGTAGGAGTCTACGGATGCTGGACTTCACTGCAAACATCGATAAGGAAAACATCTTCTGCGAGTTAGTTGGACAGCACAGACTCCACAACACGACAGAGAATGGCTTCCGACTAATAGACTTTGCAGTAGCATGTGGTATGATTATCAGACTTCACTGCAAACATCGGTAGGACAAACATTTTCCGCTGTTAGTTGGAAAGCATTGCCTCCACAATACGAAAACATATAATGGCACAGACTTTGCAGCAGCATGTGTTATTGAGAACAGCAGGACTAGGTTTCCACGGTTCCAAATGGTCGAACTTCTTACTTAAGCGACTATATTCAGAGGGCAAACATCGAATTCCAAATATTTTTTCGTCGTACTCAAATTCAGAGCCCGACGAGAAGGAACTACGAATACTGCCTAGAAATTGGTAATAATAGTGATTCCCATAACAAGATCGTTCGAAACAGATTCTACGAATTATAGACAGAGAAAAGAAATAGTAAAACCATACTCCCATTCACCACCCATGGTGAAAGTCATCATTGCACCCCAAATGTTGCCTATTTCTGTATTTCTACGTTTTTCTGTACGTTTCCCGCGGTATGCAAAACTGCTATAAAAGGTGTTCATTACCCACTGTGCATGCGCAATTTATAAACAGGAAAATGCATCTACTTATTTGAGTTTGGAGGAAAAATTAAGAACTCATAGGGTAACTCATCTGGGTATGTCGCCTTTGAATTTTCAGAGTATTGAACAACAATTTCCTTCCTCGCCGACTTATAATATAGGGTAGTTCCACACTTATAAACCCTTGTAATCTGACCATTTCGGACTCATTCTTAAAACTTTAGCCAATCGCTGATAATGTCCGCATCGTCCATAGAAAGCCAGTATGGATCACTGTTATCCAACTTTTGCCATTAGCCAAAATCTTTTCAAAATCAAAAATGAATTTCCCTCGTTACTCCACTTAAGCATTTTATTTGTACCCTCGTTGTGAAACTGAAAATGTGCTCCAATCACATGCACACAACCACAACACTGTTCGTTGTGCAAGTCGTATCTTCCGATCCAAACAATCCATATCGCAACACGCAACTGCTGCACCATTCCATCAAATGTCACCATGAAGGACGGTCCGGATCAATCTTGGCTCGAAAACTTTGACAATCGAATAAGTTATGGGTTTGACTTTTATTGTTCTTCTACCAGGACGATAAGGATCTCCGTCTCTGGTATTGTGTGCACAATTGGTTCTTGCGAAAGTAAGTGGTACGAAACCGTTTGTTACCGTGTTGCGTTATGGCAATTCCATCTGCTACAATTGCAGACAATCTGCGCTCCGTACGTGCTCACGGTCTAAGTATGCTCCTAAGGAGCGCGCATGGACTCCAAAGAGTTATGCGTTCGGATTGCTTGTATCGAAAGATGGAAATCACCTTGCGGTCGAAATTCGCGTTGAATCGGTATTATTGGCTTGCGATGCCTGCGCTCGAGAGTGCGGTGCTATGGAATGGCCAAAAGGAAACTAATTGGAATTCGAAGCCATAGATGCCAGCCAACAATGGAAAGTGCATTATTGCCGCGCATGCGAATGCGTTCTACGAGAGCGCATTCAGCGTGCGCGCGCGCGGTAATGTCTTGATCAATGGAGACGACGAAGACGACGCGTGCAACGGGGCAATTAATTTTTGCGGCTCCAATCGAAATCAATGCGAAAAAATGGCTTCAAATTTCTTCCCATAGATCGGTTTCAGTGTACAGAAAGTCAAATAATGCACATGCGATGTGCATTTGAAATGAAGATGCAGAAGATGTGATACCCCTGTGTGCAGGGTAGTATGCAGGCCATTGTAGGAGTAGACAAGCTCAAAGTATCACGAGGAGAGTTGGGGCCATCGGAGGAAATCAAAAGCTATAATCTGAATCGATATCGAAACGAAATCATGGACGCCCATTGTCCCGCCTTCGTTGGAGGTGGTTTGCTTTGATTTAGTTTAAAGTAAGCACCTCGGGGCAAAGTTGATCTACATTAAAGGGAAGTCTATAATTTAAGGCTATAAGCGCCGGTAAATTATTGGTATAAGGGATTGGAAATTGTAAGGAACGTGGACATGAAAATCAATCGAAAGAGAGATATATTTTTATTTTACTTATTAGTTTCTGATTATTTTTCTAATAAATGAGGCGTTTTCTAAGGTTCCAAAGAATTGATCTCGACGAAATGAATATCGTTTGAATGAGAACTAGAGATCATTTTCGAAACTGATGGAAGCTATAGAATTTAAGAGATCACGGTGATTTGGGAATTCGGGAAAATGGTTTTAGGGCAATGTCCTGTGACAATAACTGGTCCTTCAAGTGGCTTAAGATCCAGATCGAGAAAATGGGCAAATTCCTACTAAAATGGGATTGGTATGGTATATTATTTTATGATAAAGATTTAACGCCAAATGCCGTAGTGGATTCATGGATTCAGAAAAACAAACTGAGACAAATCCACTGTCATACCTTAATAGTTCCATTTAAATCCTGATAGACATTGATACAAATATAAAATCAATTCAAAATTATTCTCGAAACCGTGTCCACTATAAAACTACTGCGGAGATTTAAAAAAAAATGCTATCCAGTGTCCGTCGAAAAAAGGTTTAACCCATCAAAAAGTTCAAACGAGAAAATAAACTAGAACCAAAGAGGATAGAACTACATAGAGTACGCATCACAGCTAACAAATTTTGTTGCCGTTTCAGACGCGGGCGGTAAGTACGAAGGGGAATTTTCATCTTTCGTATGCATCGGCTATGCTGTTGTTTGATGATGGGGTAGCAATGTGAACACTGGGGTATAAATATCAGTTTTGGTTGTACGAGATGTGCACTCTATGTAGTTCTTATACTCTTTGCTAGAACATACACGAAACAAGGGCTTGACAAATATAGGAACAGAAAGTTCAATTCAATTCGAAAATAATACCTAATCAGTATTAATCTGCTGGTTAGGGGAGTTACTATCAAAGGAACCGTTAAAGCTTTTCCAAACCCCCACTAGAAACTAAACAGGAACTTAATCCTTTTTTGGCGATCACTACAGGACATATCGGCCCATTAGCGATCATGTTGCAATGCTGAGTATACTCCACAAAATCTGCATGCAAAGACTTGTCAATGACATGATATTAAACACTAAGAAAACTTCTCTTCGAAAACCTATGCGATCTCTATGACAAACAAGTCAAAAATAGGATCGCCTGGGGCCCAAACCCCGAATTATTCTATGGATGTACATTGTACACGATCATTGATAGCCCTATATTAACATATGGACGACTTGTCTGGTGGCAATCCATAAATAAAGTTACCCGTTTGAAAGACATGACAAAGGTACAAGGGATAGCATGTGTGGGCTATTCTAGTGCAATAAGTACCCCACTAAGAGCAGGACTGGAAACTATCCTCAACCTGCTACTACTGGACCTTTTCATGCCAGAATATGCAGCCAAAAGTGCACTAAGAATTAGTTAGCTTAACTGCTGGAAAATTAACTCAGCAGTCACGATCAAATTATAAACCTGGGCTAAGCTGTATCCACTGACTACATGCTGACTCACCCTGACTTTCAAAGACCATTCTCCAGTGGGAGGGGATCGTCCTGGGCACCGAAACCATGATGGTTCAAAAATAGACGTAGACGTTGAAGCGGGGGTGTTTTCCGAAATACTAAAGCTGAACAGCACTTTTCGCCTCCCTGAGAACAGCAGTGACTTCCAGGCGAGATATTGGCAGTAGCAGAGCCAGCCAAAGCGACCTCAAGGCGAGACCACCAGATGATATCACCATCTTTATTAATAGTCAAGCTGCAATTATATAAAGCAATCTCTGATGTCGAAAAGTCCAAGCTTGTGAAGCTTTGACGTGAAGAACTGAAGGTTTTTGGCTTCCAACACAATTTTAAGCTATGCTGGGTACCCGGACACAGTGGCATACAGGGCAATGAAATTGCTGACGAACTGGAGAGAAAAGAATCTGTCAAGTAACCGATGAGGCAGAAAACATTAGATATCGCCAATAACAGGGTAAACTCCATCCCCACCTGTGCAACATCTAAGAGAATGTGGCCCAAATATGAGAAAGCCAGAACCCACACACTTCTTCAAGGAAACATGAAATCTATTTCGACACTGGTGGCGATACTTACTGGAGACAACTTATTCAAAAGCCCCAAATGAAAGTGAACCTTATAGGCTGCGGTGATAGGATATAACGGGTGATTTTTTAAGAGGCTTAGAACTTTTTTTTTAAAAAAAAAACACAAAAAATTCAAAAAAATGAATGAAATATTTATTTGAATCGATAGTTTGAACCTTGCAATTTAATGTTTAAAGATAATTTCATGCAAATGTTGACCGCGGCTGCGTCTCAGGTAGCCCATCCGCTGAGTCCAATTTTGGCATACTCTTTCACGCATATCGGCCGGTATCTCACGAATGAATGCATGGATGTTGGCTTCCAGTGCGTCAATCGAAGCGGGCTTGTCCCTATAGACATTAGCCTTGACATACCCCCACAAAAAATAATCTAATGGTGTCAAATCGCACGATCTAGGCGGCCAATTGACCGGCCCGAAACGTGAAATTAACTGTTCACCAAACTCGCCTCGCAATAGCGCCATTGTTTCGCGTGCTGTGTGGCATGTGGCACCGTCTTGTTGAAACCACATATCATGCAAGTCAAGAACTTCCATTTCGGGCAAAAAAAAGTTTGTTATCATCGCTCGGTAGCGTTCACCATTGACAGTAACGCTGCGATTCGCATCATCTTTGAAGAAATATGGCCCAATAATGCCGCCGGCCCATAAACCGCACCAAACAGTGGCTTTTTCGGGATGCATTGGTAGCTGTTGCAATGCTTCTGGCTGATCTTCACTCCAAATGCGGCAATTTTGCTTATTTACGTACCCGTTCAACCAAAAATGAGCCTCATCGCATGTGGTTTCAACAAGACGGTGGCACATGCCATATAGCCAGAGAAACAATTCAATTACTGCATGAGTCATTTCCCAATCGTGTAACCGCCGTTTTTACGATCAGAATTGTCCATTCAGATCTTGCGGTTTAACGCCATGGACTTTTTTCTTTGGGGTCTTTCGAAGTCAACGGTCTATGCAAACAAGCCACGACCACCAACAACTTGAAACAGGAAACTGGGCCACATTTATACGAAATTGTCATGGAGAATTTCAATTTACCCGATTTTGTAGAAATTCCTACATGATCTAAATGCAAGATTGTCCGATTTAGCAGGAGGTGTGAAAAATTAATATCTTTGAGACCAAGGGAACACCTCAAAGATCGGTTTTCAGTTCCTAATAGCTCAATAATATTTTAGGTTCCGCAGTAATACCAATGGCTAGATAACTCCTCATTTGCAAAATAATATTTTTTTTTAACAATAGGGTCCAAACATAATCATTACAATAACTGATAGTACTTGAATGATTTGTCTGATCATTTCGACAGGAAAGCTAGTACAAATCAGATTGGTGATCTCACGGTTAGGTATCGAACCCAGACCTTCTGCGCAGCGGTTCATCGCACTTACGACTGCAATTACCAAGTACCATTGTAGAAGACATGGCAATGGCCGAAACAAAACCGATTTCAAATATCAAAGATCGTCAAACAAAAAATTCGACAAAATGGCAGCCCTAATCGAAAAAAGTAATAACTCATCAGTCCAACGGCAAAACCTTTAAAAAAGAAATTAATTGGATGGCAAAATATGACACAAATTTCCTTCAAGTTTCACTTATTAGCATCCGACGCAATGACTCACCACTTGGGTTTATTAAATGAACGAGCTTTTTATTCAAATCATTCAATATTCACTCGCGGACTCAAAGTTGATCAATATGATTGACAAGGTATCTATCGCGTGCTGAGTTGTCTCAAATTTCGGCACGCCTTGAAAAATCGATTAACCTTAGTTGATTTCCGGAGAAAAGAGTCAATAGCTGGTCTTGTGCAAACCGCACCCATTGATAGTAAAACCTATAATGAGGCAGTGTTTCAGCAATATCAAAGGTCTGCCTTCCTACAGCTCACGTATTGATGTTGTATTAAGGCCTATTACACGACGCATGCACTGATATGTGACATTTTGTAAATTGTCGCTCAAAAATTACCTCTTACAAATAAGGTGCGGCTTTTAAGGTCTTAGACTTCATTTAGTAATCCTCCCATCCAATGTTTTATGTCGCTAAAACAGCACATTTTGGATATAAATCAAATGCAACAACCCTACAGCATTTGTACCGCAGAATTTGAATGCAGTCCGCAGCGCAGCAACAATTAAAAATAATTTCCTTTAATAAATCAGCTAAGCTCTAAAATGGAAATGTCATTGCCACCAATCGAATTACATATTCAAAAAGCACTTCAAACGAAACTTGACTGAAGAACTTCCTTCTTTGGGGCTCTCTAAAGTTTTTTTTTTTATTATTATTTACCAGAAATCAGTTATTATGCACATTATGTTCGATACCTTTTTGATCTTCACCCGACACACATCAAAGACCCTTCAATGTGCCCAAAAACCTTTTGCAGTTACTTTATTAATAAACTTCGACTGAAAAAAGCCACCTCCACCACGACCATGAACTCAGACTAAGAACCCCAGCAACAACTCATACTGGCTTATTGAAAGGGGTAAGCAGGAGGGGGGCAGTTACCATGGTGATGAATTAAAAATCGATTTTTTCCATTCTGAACAGGGTTTCATTCATTCATCAAAAAAATCAAATAAAACAGCAAAAAACGCGAGTAACATTTCTACCGCTCGATACCTACACTCGTAGTAGTGGCATGGAATGGCCAGTGGCGGCCGCAACAACCAGACAAATTGTTATGCTGCATTTGTTGCAAGAAAGGAAACGATATTCAAATCAGAGGTAATATAAAATAAAGTCAACTCCCGATCGGCAGACGGACGAACGTACGCTGACCATACGAGTGTATCCAGCACAAGAAGTGTCCCATCTTGGACGGTGTCTTCGTGAACACGCGGTTCTGGCATATCGAAGAGGCCTTTAAAGATCAATAAAAGGCACGCACACACACACACACACGATACCGGGACAGATTATATTAATGGAATTCTCAAATATCAAAACAGTAATAAAACGAAAACAAAAATAAAAATGAATATAATATTTCAATTTCAATGCTCAAATGATCATAAAACGCGTCGAATTAAAATATTAATGTCTTTGGACGAAATTCAAGCGCACATCACTTGAATGCGTAAATAGACGATGGCAACAGCGATGAGGACGACAACGACAACGACAACGACGACAACCCATCATCGAGCAAGCCCATCCAAAATCCGAAAAGTAAATCATTTTCAAACCCTCCTAATCACCATCAGCATGATCATCAGCGTTGATATCAAGAAGCACAGATGGAGGTGGTGAGCTTATAGAGGGCCAGCAGCTACCGATCAGCAGAGTAGTGTTCTTTTGCAGGTTAATTGGTATGGCATCAGCGTGAATGGCACAACCGTGAAGGAGACGTTTTGTCGCTCCCCGTCGCCGCACCACAACCAAACATGATATACTATGAGCTTCTTGGCCTTAAATTGGAAGGTGGAGGCACATTATGACAAATATGGGCACCTAATGGGTTCTGGGGATAGAACACCACTTTGGTGCGTAATTAATAACTTTTGTGTGTTGCGCTGCTGTTGGCAATTTATTCTGGAAGGTACTTAGAGTAGAGCCGATGTTAATGGGTAATCGATATAGACGTGCAATTTATTTAGAGCTATGCGGTCAGACAGACTGTTGCGGTATAATTAATGGTAGCAAAGTGATGTGTATGCGGTCAACATTTAAATTACGCGAATTGATGATTGTGAGCGTTGCGAAAAGTAGCCCACGGATAAGGAGGTGGAGGCACATTAAGCGACACTAATATGGCAGATAACCGTAATAAAATATCGAATTTGGGAGTAGAAAAATGCAGTTGTTGACAAGGCTTGATATGGACTGGTTAATGGCGTGTTTGTTATGTAAAGCTATTGGGTATGGAGAGGCCGAAAACAATTGGACCTCACGCAGGCAAAAATAAACTGCGCGATTATCAATGTCCTAATGGAAAGAAATGGCGAATGGAGGGAATATCAACCGAGGTGGAAGAAAGATGGATTATGGAAGATGTGTTGCTATTGCTCACCTAAATGATTTTTCACTGGCCCTCCTCTCGTGATGAACATATCATCCGAGTAGTATCAATTGTCAAGAAAAGCTTCTCAACTCAGACGTTCGGAGTCGGCATAAAACAGGTGGTCCCGCCATCGTGCAAGAAGTACACACGCACATATGAATGGTTGTGAGAAAGCTAGGCCCTGGGTACTAACGAGCCTGTTGCGCCAAAAATTTGTTTGTTTTGTTTGTTGTGTTGCTATTGCTACCGATTGTATTTGGCAGCTTGGAACTAACATAGTCGGGTTTACAATCAAGCTGCCCAAACAGGGTCTAGGGTTACTTCCTAATGGAATAATAATGTCGGGCATACCAAAATTCGAACCATTCGTACAAAACCAACCTTCTTACCGAAACGGATTTCAAACTGGAATACAAATCTCCATCATCCTATGGGATGAGTCTCTATTTATGTTCAGAGAAGGATTCAACACAGACAATGAGGTTGGCAAAGGTGTTTATTACCTAGAAGTCAGCGTCTCCTTTAATCCAACTTTTTCATCGTCTTCCAATTCAAAGTTGTCGCTGTCAGGCGGTATCTTGGTAGACGTATAACCCGATATCACTTGAGATACTGGCAATTTTTGTGCAATATAGATTCCTTATATACAAGGTGGGCCAAAAGAAGTCATCCGATGTTGTTTGGCCCTTCAGAATATCGGTTGTGGCTCGCGCAGTGTGTGCCGTTGCTCCGTCCTGTTGGAACCACATGTCCTTCAGTCCAAATTCGTCCAATTGCGGCAGAAAAAACTCGGTTAACATGGTCCTATAGCGTGCACCGTTGTCGTTGTCGTTTGACCAGCAGCGTTCTCGAAAAAAATGGCCCGATGACTCCTCCAGCGTGACCATGCAGTAACTTTGAGCGGGTGTAATGGCTCCTCGTGCACTACTTGTGGTTTTCGGTGCCCCAGAAGCGATAGTTTTGCTTGTTCACGTACCCGCTGAGTTGGAAATGAGCAACATCGCTCATTATGATTTTGGTCGAAAAATCGTCAACTTCGTCCTCGAGATTGAGGATGGCTTGGGCGTACGTTACACGCGTTTGGCGTTCGATAGGCAGCAGCTGATGCACGGACTGGACTTTTTACGGGAACATGCGCAAGTCTTTAACCAAAATTCGCCTTAGGAACGACCGGCTGATGGCTAATTGCGACCCACGAAGCACGACATCCTCGGCAACAGCGGCGATATTCTCGGCACACCGGGCGCTCTGGGGCCGGCCACTCTTGGCAACGTCTCGTGTGGTCCCATACTCTGCATGGTTGGTGGCCAAACGGCCGGCGCAGTGTTTGCGCATTCGGTGTCGGACGGACGTGGAATCGACGACGAAATTCGCGCTGCGCCAACACTACAGACGAATTGTTACGCAAAAAATAGACACGATTATTCCGCGTTCTTGGGAGTGTATCGCTTAATGGCTTGTATTCTACATCTGTCTTAGTCAAAACAGATTTGACATTGGCGGCCATTGCAAAAATAAGAGCATCTTTTGGCCCACCTTGTACAACACCCTAAATTACAACGAAAGGCTCCCGCAAATTTTAAGAGGTTTTCCAACAGAGCAACTTCACACAATGCTGGGCACATCGACAATATTGGAAATTGTCCCGCTGATGAAACTGATGAACTGTCAAAACAAATCCACACAGGGCATCAAAACTAACTTCTCCATTCATTTTTGTGAGCGAATTTATATTTTTGTGAATTGACGCCTATTCCGAACGGAGAATTCGAGCCTCTAGGGGTCATGAAAAAAACACCTAGGTTTGGGAAATACTCATCTAAAAAAATACCTCAACACTTTTTTGTCACAAAATCTCTTTTTAAATTTCTTAGGCAAAGTTTTTCACTGCGAGATCATCCTAGTTTCGGGATTAAACTTGAAATAACTCGAGAAAGCAGTTTTTCAGTCGATTTAAATCTAGAGTTAACTTCGAGTTAACCCAGCAGGTTTGCTGAATAACACAGGGATTAAATAATCAGTTGTTTGTGAGAGATGATAAATACCAGGCAAACAAATCCTTTTATCGACTACACAAAATATTATTCCAAACAGGTAATATACAACAGGGCTATAGCAAACAAAACAGACAATTTTCTGGTGAAACTCATTCGGTTTCACATGGCAAGAGAGATGGTGTCGAGCAATAGTCTCATCTTTGGGCACTCTACTCCAATGATGAATATTTTGAAAGTGCGCGTTTAAGCGGCTACATTCCGCTTTAAGTTTTCCTATATTTGAATAGTGGAGGGCTGATGTAGGATAGTTCGACGGCTCCGCCAATCTACCACGTCTTTCGAAAAACTGTGTATAGGCGGATCTAGTGTTGCCAGATGGTATTTGATAAAAGTAGTACATGGGGTTCCAAATCCCGGAATATATGGAATAAATATATTTAATGTATGTATGCATAACCTGATTATACAATTCACTCCGTTCAGTCGTAGTATACATTTTTAATCCAAATATGTTTACTTTCACATTCAAAACATTTGCTTTGAGAGAGCCAAATCCACCACAATGGCCGTGTTCCGGATTTCTGACTACAACTGAATAAGGTAAAGTAACGCGGAACGCAAAATCTTACCGAATGGTAAGGTAAATGTAAAACTATGCCAAACCCTTTATTTTGCAATTTAATTTTATCATATTTTTAGATTTTTATTAACTTCCATCTATTCAGAATAATTATGCTTTATCAGAAAAGTAAAACAGAACTTGAATAATCTATAATATCGAGTAATTTTATTGATATAAAAAAACATCTTAAGGACATGCCGAAGAAAAATCAATCGTTTCACTCATATATGAGTGCCCATGCGTAAATTTTCAACTTGTTTCGGCAGCCATTTCCCGTCATTTCCCCTAATGTCACGTAACTAAAATGGTCGATTGACCAATGTGAACAGGGCTTCATCATGATGTCTTACTAAAACTGAAACCCGGAACACGGCCAATGATTGTTCTGAGTATTCATTTCTGAATTATTATTTTGTTGATTTTAGTGATCTCCTAATTACTTTTTATAAAATATTAATTAATACAAACTGCCAAGTAGATAAGTGAAAATACCATCCCGGACATATTATTAAAACTATACCGGACGTTCCCCGCAGAGGCAAAAAAGAGTACATGTCCGGGAAAACCCGGACGGATGGCAAGGCTAGGCGGATCCTATACGGCTGAGACGCGTCGCTCAAGGCGGAATAGAGCGCCTGCGGTTCAGCAGGAGTGTGTCCGATTGGGACCATCGGAGTAGGTTGCAACAGGAGGACCTGTTGTGGTGGCTACAAAATTAGTTAAAGTTAGTTGACTTAGAGAATTGTATGGCCGGTTTTTATAGTTTAAGGTTAGGTTAGGTAAAGCAGTCAGGATGGTACAAAACAAATGGAAAAAATTACTTGCTGTGGCTATTCTAGTTTTTAAGTTATTTTTAGGTAATTTTAATTAGTTTCTTAGTATGTAATTTTTATTAGTATGTATGCTTGAATAAAATAAAAAAAACATGATATGAAGTTTTTTCAAAACTGTTTTTGATAAATCTGTGGTAATAAGTTAGAGTAGCTTATGTCGACTTAAGCGAAAATGGAGCTCTTTGGTTCACTATGTTCTCCTGTTTTTATGCTTTCTTTTAGTCTGGGTCTCGTTATTCTACGTCGGTTAAAAACCGTTACATTTAAAAAAAATAAAACAGCTTAAGTTTTTTTGGTACACAATTGCATTTAAATAATAGCTTAAGTCTAGATCGAGAAAAAATTTATGAAATCTTGGAAAAAATGTATTTTTTTAAAATAACTTAAGTCATGACATAAGTTATTATGACTTATGAAAGCATAATAACTTTATCACTTAAGTCGACATAAGCTATTTTTACCCAATGTTAAATTGCAGCAAATTTGTTCTTATGTCGACTTAAGCTATTTTAAAAAAAATTATTTTTGATAAAACCCAATTTTTTAAAACAGCTTAAGTTACATAAGCTATTTTTCTCCTTTGAAATTCAATATTAGTGTTTTCTTAGGTAAACATAAGCTATTTTCCTTCATGCAATTAAATTCCTTTACGTGAGTTAAGTGAATATAAAAATATATTCATTTCTGAAAAGGTCTTCGAACAGGTAAGTGCTATTCAATATATTGTTATGCTATTTCAGCCGAGCTATTTCTTAACGAAGAATTATGCTAAATATAGGATACATTTTTTCCTAGTGGTCGCAAAAACTCATAATTGTATTACGCAAGGCCTTTTAAGTGAGTTAATATGAATCGATCAAGAAAAAATACTGTCTATGGCATTAAAAAAAGCCTCATCGGGTTGTTGCGGAAACTAAGTTTAAGCGGACGTCGAAACATCTTACTAGACCAAGAAATTTTTCGAACTATTATTTCTTAGAAGCCCATGGAAAAAGAACTTCAGTTTGCCAAAAATGTTTTCGTGCTACTTTATCCGAAACGGAGCAATTTATCAAAACTGTTGTAAAGAAAAAGATCAATTCATCGGGGACAACAACAGAACCTGACAAACGAGGGCGTGGGGTGTCCAATAGGATTACGATTCAACAAGAAAACGAGATCCGAGATCACATTAACAGTTTCCCAGCGTACGAATCGCACTATACCCGAAGAGACAGCAGCCAAAAATACTTTCACAGTGACTTAACACTCTCTTCTATGTATAACTTGTTCTGCGAAAAATACGAGACAGTGGCTTCAATTTCTACTTTCTCAAAAATATTTAAAACTATGAATATTAAATTTAAAAAACCTAAACTCGATACTTGCCACAAATGTGAAATATTGAAGTCGAAAGTTGAAATGGGAACTGGAGAAGAAAAGCTTATCTTCAAACAAGAGCAAGAAAAACACCACAAGGCTTCCGATCTAGCATACAATTCCAAGAACAAAGACAAAGAATATGCTAGGACAATGGATTCAGTTAAAGTTTATGCATTCGACTTGCAACAATGTCTGCCCACACCGTTTTTAAGAACAAACGTGTCGTTTTATAAAAGGCAACTATGGACGTACAACTTAACCCTTCACGATTGTGTTACTAATCAAGCTTATTGTTACATGTGGGATGAATCTGTGGCAAACCGTGGAGGAAATGAGATATCATCTTGCGTCTTCAAGCACCTCCAAACAATTCCACAAAACGTAAAGCATCTAATTTTTTACAGTGATTGTTGCTTAGGTCAAAACAAAAATGGATATGTTGCTACAATGTTTGAGGTTTTCAGTAACAATTCCAATATTGAAGTGATTGACCATAAATTTCTGGTACCTGGTCACACAGATATGGAGTGTGATTCTGACCACGCGGCTATTGAGAGAAAGAAGAAAACATCTACCGTAAAAATTCACCATCCTAGAGATTGGTACCAGTTAATAAGATCCATTGGTAAAAAGCCGTTCATTGTTCAGGAAATGACAAAAAAAGACTTCCTAGACTTTGCCAAAACATCGAAAGAAAAATTCATTTGGCGAAACCTTGCTGACGACAAAAGCAAATTCAACTGGCAAAATGTTAAATGGCTGCGCTTTACCAAAGAATTTGCCATTGTTCAATTCAAAATGAGTCTAGATGAAAATGAGGCATTTAAGAGACTTAATATAGAAAAACGGCGTGTGAATGTCGTTGATGCTTTTCAAATTCATAACTGTTACTCCGGGCCCAATGTCATCAGCAAAGAAAAAAAAAAGATTTGCTAGAACTACTACCAGTTATTGATACTTCATACCATGACTTTTATCTCAATCTCAAAACTGCTGAAATCGCAAATACGCATCCTGATTTGACGGATGGTGAAATTTCAAATGATGATAATTGAAGGTAAGGACGTTCTCAAATATTTTTGTGTTAATTCTTAATCATTTTTTTTACTTCAAGGGTAAAATCATTCGTTATCATCCTAATCCTATAATCGTTTAAGACTTTTAAAACTACGAGTTGTGATGAAATCTACGAAGTATTTTTTATACCCTATCCCATAGGGGTATATTAGTTTTGATACTTAGTTTGTAACATAGAGAAATAATTTTGCTACATATACCTCAAAGTATATGGATCGACTCAGAATCGCTAGCTGAGTCGATTAAGCCATGTCTGTCTGTCCGTCCGTCCGTCCGTCCGTCCGTCCGTCCGTCTGTACGTCACCGATTTTTAGGCCTTAAATTTTGAGCTAGGATAATGAAATTTGGTATATAGGATCCTCGTCTCTGCCTACAGAACAAGTGTAAAAATTTTTGAAATCCGCCCACTGCCACGCCCCCTTTTAAGAAAAACTCAGTTTTTGACCAAACCGTAAGGAATTTTAAGAAAGTTTCTGAACAACATATTTAGACAATATCAATATCTATATTTCGTCCATATAAAGTTTTTTGCCACGCCCACTTTTTGGGGGCGTTTTCAATTAAAAACTGTTTTCGGTCAAATTTTAAATTTTTCGAAAAAAATTTTGATGCAGAATCATTAACGTTATTAATATGAACATTTCGTCTGTATACCATTTTAACCCACGCCCACTTTTTGGGGGCGTTTTTATATAAAAACCATTTTTATACACTACCCCATAACCAGAGAACTGCATGCGGTCATGTTTTTATATCTTGCGATAGACTCAGAAAAAAGCGGTGCAGGTGTATACCGCCATCGCAAGCTATGCGATAGTTGCGTTGAGAATATGTTCAACAAAGGAGTCAATGAGAGTATGGCTCTCTCGCATACTCGAGTGTTAAGCACCACCGCTTCTGAATGCTGCCGGCTCGCCTCGGTGTCAATTGCGGTATATGCGGTGTTTCTGCAAACACCGCAATTAATTCATGGAATATTCTACCAAACGCAAAATAAAAGGTATTTTAATTTTGTTTTTACTTTTTATTTTGAATGAAACATAAAACATTGTAAATGAACAAAATTAGTTATTATACGTTATAACAATAGAGCCTTACGAAGAGCAATCATTGCACTGCGGTGGCGGTTAACACATGTATCGCTTATTATAAATACTCACACTTATTTTACGCAAACACCGCTTTGACATAATAAAGAGTTACTTATACTCAGAGTATATGAGTAAGAGAGAGTGTGTAACACCGCAATAGCGTTCGTGTTTTGAGTCAATGCGGTGGCGATAGTTTTTGTTTGCGATATTTTTGAGACTGAGTCATTTAAAAACCGAGTATACATGCGATGTATTGGAGAGTGCGGTGTATCGGTGCAGATCTCTGCCCATAACATATGCAGGAGAAAACCTTGTCTTTTGTAGAACCGCAAAATTGTTTTGTAAGCAGTCTGAAGAACTTGTTGTCACTATATCATTTTTTCTATTTTATCCACATCGTGTTTTTAGCCATGTCCCCTTTTTTGGGGATTTTAGTTTTATGGATAGGATGGGATAGGGTATTCAACGATCCGCACAGCGGATTGTAGCCTTCTCATATTTTTTTTTTAATTTTAGCTATTAAGTTTTAAATTAATTTATAATGATAATACTAAATACTAATTTACTGCATTTTTTTAACTTTTTTGATAGAAATATCAGAAATATTTTAATTTTTTTTGAGAAACATATTTTTTTTCAAGCCTGCATGGAATTTTTTGTTTTGTTATTAAGCAAACTTTTGAGCAATTAGTGTTTATTTATTAGAAGTGAAGTTTTAAAAACTATAATTTTTTTAAGGCCTTAGAACTTATGTAAGAGCATGATTCGTTTTATCAGTTTTTAAAATAGCTTAAGTTGACATAAGCCCATAAAATATTTAATACGATTTTATTGAAACATCTTATGTCACTTAAGTGATTGCCATAACTTTTATATGTTTTTTTAAAATAGCTTAAGTTTAAAAAATATTTTTTGCGGAAAATTGGACTGAGATATAAATAAAATAAATATAAGGCTTTGTGAACATTGTTACTGTCTCTACTGGAAAAAAAATTCATGTGTCTAGCCCTTAAGGTTATTTTTTATTAAAATAAAACATGTATAAAAAAGGGTAAACCAAACTTGTTTTGCTTATACTGAAAAGTGACAAAAATCGACATAAGCTACTTTAACTTATTGCCACAGAAATATAACTTAACTTGATGACCACATTAGATTACAAGCCGAAAGGCATTAGTATTAAGTTATCTTTTAATTGAGAGCGCCCGCTTGTGACCAGTAAGCTAGTTGATGAGTGGGTATGCTTTTCATTCATTTATGTCTAGCATTTAAGATTTTAAGTTAAAGTAATATAAAAATCAAATTAAAAAAAAAATTCACCCTATCATCATTCAACAACGAAATGAAATGGCACAAAATATCAATTAACCCGCTCTGTTAGAAATTATATCCCTCAACCAACACTTTCAAAATCAGAGATATATTCCCCTCTTCCAACATTACTTCTACCGAAACAACTACGGCTACACTACAACTAGCCAATAACCAGAATAATAGGCATAGCTCTTGGAGTTTCATTGCAGCAAAGATACTCTGACAAACTATTGCATTGAAGTGCGTTCATGAGCATTTTTCGTTCAATTTTGGACAGCTAAGTGGAATTCTTTTTCCGATTTCCTCCGACACAATTCATTCGCGGATTTTTTTTTACGAATTTTAGCGAAGTAAAGCCGTCGCATTTATGTAGCATTTTTTCCGATGACTCCTCGAATGGAATTTGAACCTCCGACAAAGTATGCATTGCGGAAAATTGTCCACTCTGACGGATACCTCGATAGGGCTCTTTGTTTATTTTTTTGTTGAAGCTTAGTTCAACCAAATTTAGGTTGATTAAGTCTGATGTCATGCTTGTGCTTCAACAAAAAAATAAACAATCAGCCCTATCGAGGTATCCGTCAGAGTGGACAATTTTCCGCAATGCATACTTTGTCGGAGGTTCAAATTCCATTCGAGGAGTCATCGGAAAAAATGCTACATAAATGCGACGGCTTTACTTCGCTACAATTCGTAAAAAAAATCCGCGAATGGTTTGTGTCGGAGGAAATCGGAAAAAGAATTCCACTTAGCTGTCCAAAATTGAACGAAAAATGCTCCTGAACGCACTTCAATGCAATTTGCCGGGATACGTTACAAAATATCGGAGAAATATTCCAAATAGCTTTTCGGAAAAATACATCGAAGCAAAAATCCTCCGAATCGTACAAAATCGGAGAATTATCCGCTCAGACGGATACCTCGATAGGGCTGAATAATTGTCCCATCGCATATTTAATAAGATAGAGCCCAAAAAGTAGGCATGGCTTACTTTCTATACCTTATCATAATATTGTCAATTTTTTTTTAATTTTTCAAATTTCCTTTCCATAAATGACATTTAGTTTGTTACAGTAACCGTGGCAGTGCACTTGCACGGCCTTGTCCAACAAACGTTTCAACATATTTATCATCGGATTAAACAAACTTCTGACATATAGCTGGATCGACCGCGAGGGACTGACATACAGAAAGTCTATTACACAAACACACACAATGACTACGTTCTGAAAGTAAATAAAAGGCAACAATTAACTTAAAAAATAAATGCAATATTAGATGGATATACGATATGCACACGACGAAGGCTCGGATCCTCTTTACTTGGGAACTCGACCCTTCCTGCATTTTTGAAGACAGCCCGCAGGTTTATCATCATCGTCAGGGGCACAGGTCATTGTCCAGCTCTTCAGTTGGGTGGCACGACTAGC
Organism: Rhingia campestris; assembly: GCA_932526625.1. Lineage (NCBI taxonomy): Eukaryota > Metazoa > Arthropoda > Insecta > Diptera > Syrphidae > Rhingia > Rhingia campestris. The sequence goes on from OW052184.1 coordinate 98,885,547, forward strand.
TTCAAAATGGAGGAGCTGAAACGGTTTCGCTTCCGGGAGACGTCTTTCAGATCTTCGATAAAGACCAAGAGAATTCTGGTTGAAAGTCTCGTTTATGTTGGTTTGATCTTCTGCGATTATTCGGCGGCTAGTGGTATATTCTCCATTACGACCTGATTTCCTTAATGGTACCTGTGCTTTGTATCAAACAACTGTTTAAAGTTGGTTCCTGCTTAGCAATGCTTCCAGTGGCTAATAAAATGCTGTCCAGAGTTCCGATTTTGGTTTTGGCTTCATAATCGGTCTTAAAGTCAAACAACATGTCAATTTCCGATCGTGAAATCGTTCTTGTTGGAATCGACCTCGATCACTCCTGAAATGCTCATGAAACCATACAACACAAACACAAACATTGACTACGTTCTGAAAGTAAATAAGAAAGACAACACTTACCAAATATTTTTAATGCTTATTTATAAAAAAAATAAAAAAATGCACAGGAAGATAGCTCGGGATGGACTAATTTATACTTGACACATACAAACAACAATAGAGTGCTCCGCGACAACATAAATCTGACAGCCATATTATTTGTATGAAGGCAAATTCAGCGGACGGGTGTCGGGGATTGATTTTTTCGAACTATTCCTCGATTACCACCAATGAACTTCATACAAATATCATGGCTGTCAGATCGACGTTGTCGCAATGTACACATTCTATTTAATAAAATAACAGCAAACCATCCACGGAAGATCACACACCTACGCACAATTTCGTTTGACACAAAATCAAGCCTCGTGACCATCCGGTGTCAAAAGTCCTAAATTGTCTTTCAATGTTTTTTATTGCTTACTAACATCTATGGTCATATATGTCATTCATCATCGTCATCCGAACTCTCATGATTCCCAGAGATTGATGAGTGTTTTGTTTCCCACACTCCCACTCAGATATGTGTCGACGTGTAAATTACTCTCAATTAACAATTTTAATTAGAAAAACTCCCAAAACATCAAAAATCGAATCCCAATCAATTTCAATCGCGTAATAATAACCCATTAGGCCACAACACCTACCTACCATCCCTCAAATTGGAAACGCAAATTTCACCAACAGAAGTCATCGGACTAGCAACTTGATGGAACGTGATTTTATTACCCATCTGTCTCCCATGAAGAGCTTCAGTAGAAACAACAGATCATCCAATTAGCAAGAAACAATTCCCAGTCCTGATGGCTCGGGAACTCGCCCCATGTGAAAAGCCCAAAAAAGCACATGCTAAGTGTCCAGGTCAACACATCGAACTGAAAGTGTAGGTTTTGATGCTCCTCCGAAAATTCCATGAATAGATCTCTAACAAAACCGTGCTGGCCGAGTAAATACTATCCATTTGAAAAAAAGTATCTAATTTGTCATCCAAATATTGTTGTGGGCCATCGAATGGAACTAAAACAAATGAAACGATCCAATCTTCCTTTTTTGTGTGTCCACACACACACAACGGACACTAATGCTGCTTGTTTAGAGCCAAATGTATCTGCCTCTGTTTGTAGCAGCATAGATAATTTCTCGATTCGATCCGATGGTTATCCGAGAAAACGTTGGTGAAATCAAATCAAGGCAGTGCACCCGACTGCCCGAGGGGGACCAAACGCCGCAAAGCTAATTTACTTTGGGGCTTTTGTTTCTTTTCGGGGAGCGGCCCTTGTTGACTTCCAATTTCGTAAACACACACGGCCCAAATGTATGTTTGCAATACACACTGTATGACATGTACTTGCCATGTATCTGAAGCACACGGCCGGCGTTAGGTAGGTGGTGCCTACCTTTTGGACAGTGTTTAGCATTGATATTTACACGTTCCGCCCAAATAGTGAGAACTAAACCTGGTTATCAGTGCCAGGGGGGCTAGCTAGCATGAGGGCATCGCATAAGGCATCTTTCGAAATATGAAACTTAATGAATATGCAAAGTTCAACTTCGCTCTGGGTAAAAATTTCTCTCAGGGCTGGGTTTTTGTGTTTGAGGAATTGGCTCTCATTTCCATAAACCACTTTGGTGGTATGAATTCGATGTCATCTGCCTACCGAGATCATTTGGATCGCAGTGTGTTTATGACATCGTATCGATGTCGAACGACGTTTTGGACCACCTGGGTATCAGAATTGGTGGTTTCTCGGGAAAAAGCGACTGGGAATTATGACTGAGACGGAAAGGTGTCAGTTTGTTTATGAGTGTCGTTGTATGTAAATTGGGTAAGTTCATCGCATGTGGTAGATTTTGAGTAAACAGATCGTCAGAGCTCATGCTGACTGGTTGCTCCATTTAAATTTTTGATTGTTTATAAATCGATATTTAAGCAGATGTGTTGTTTCTGTATTTTTGGTCTAAGCTATCCATTTTTAATGATCTTTATCGATCGTGGTCAATAAATCAATGTCGTCGACAGATTACATTTTTATAGCATCCTATGTAGACTACGAAATTAATGGTTTTGAATAATTTAAAGACCGACTTGATATACTCGGCATGGGAAACAAGAGCACGTCTATGTGGTTTCTTATAATGATGTCATTTTATTTTCTCAGGCTGCAGATTTTTGTTAACTTCTTCGTACATGTTGTGGACTTTTGAAAGTTCTATTGTTTTATTTTTTATACAAAACACAGAGTTGTTTGTCATCTCAGGTGGAGAGTGTGCTGATGAGATTAAATTTGTGTGGTTGGAGGTTTAAACGAGAAAATAGTTAAAACACCTGAAAGATCACTTCCTATAGGATGACGAGATCATTTCAGATAACATGAATTGAAAAGACAGTAAAAATGTGGACACAGGTCCGACAATTTTTCTTCAGTATTGCAGAGTGCCAATAAAAAACGGATTGAAAAACACCTTCCGACTAGAAATGGCTTTTGGAAAGAAACATAGTAGGGCCTCAGATCTTAAATTGTGCTAAGGTGGAAATCTATTTCAATTCAACGCAAAGAAAATTCGGAAAGAACAAGTTTAGAGCTCCACAAATTTTTAGTGCAACAACTTTTGTAAGGACTAGAGCCAAGCTTTTCTCTCACAACCACATATTTGTTAAAGCGTAGTTTTTTGACAATCAATTATGACGAATGGAAATATCTGTGTTAAGATTAGATTTTGATCGCAATTTATTCTACTCATGTGATTTGTCAGTCAGAGCCAGTAAAATTGTCAACTTTCGCCATAACATATGGCGTATTTCGGACCTTGCCCAACGAACCTGCTATGAAGGATCAATCTTGAGAAACCTTTTTGCGTATTAGGGTATTTCAGCGTAGTTTTATTTGTAGATATAGGGTCTATTTTTCAAATTTAAGTTTAGTTTAGGTTTTAGTTTCGCGTGGGCTTCCCAAGCTTGATCCCTCTTAGGGGGGCAAGGTCCTCTTTTCTTCTCTCTACTATCTTGTATTTCTGGTCACATAGTCCTTCCGATGTTTAGTTAAAGTAGCTTTCTTTCCTCTTGCTTTTTTTTTGATTTATGCACGATATAAAAAGTTTCTGGAGCAGGTAGTGCATGGTGGGAAGGCAAGAACTTCCCCGTCCGATGATGTTAGCCGAGCAACCACGAGCGTGCCGCGCCTACCTCACCTGTACTGAAGATGCCTTTGTAGCCCCTCCTTAGGTCACATGGTTAGAAAATGAACCCTGGACTTCTGTGTAGCAGTTCGTTGCCTAACCACCGCGCTTTAGTGGATGCGAAGCTTTGTAGCGTTTTTTTCGAGCTAAGAAGACGTTACCAAATTCAGAGCCCGACTTCAATATGAGAAGAACTTACAATTGGCACAGAAATGGAACTCCATATTGGAACGATAACTACAGACAGCAAATATTTCACCTAACGTAGAATGGAACCAAATGGTTGAAACTATATCGCAACATCATCAAAGAGGTAGCCAAATCATACACCAGATTCCAATCAATTTTCCAAAAATAATGTCCCTGGTACACATTGCTTGAAAATGCTAGTAGCTGATGCTTGTAGCTGAGTAAAAAGTTAAAAACAAGGTAACCCGTAAGCGCTTACACAATGTGTATCTTCGTGTATCTGTAACTTCATGTAAGAAATGTATCTCATTTTTGACATCGATGCAAGATATAAGCTACAGATATGCATTCTGAGCAGGCCTTAAGAGATGTCAAATGTCAATACACGATAATATCAAAAGTACCGAATCAGAAATATGGAGGAGAACAAAATCCCAAGTAGGAAAAAGTGTGAACACACAGCCTTTCAAACCTTAGAAACCAAAGACTATCGACACCCAGACGAATTGTAAATTTTTACAAGCAAAATATCCAAAAGCTTTAAAATCTTGAGAAAATAATGGCACAAAAAGAAGATCTACCTCCAATCAATAAGGAACACCTTCTCTAGTTTAAAAGAGTCTAGCGGAGCTAAGAAAAAGTGGTGCTACATTACGTGCAAAATTGTACAAATACGGAGGTGTAATAATTTTGTAGGATGCATGCATAAATTCTCAATCAGGGGGAAGAACGCCCGATAACTGGAATATTAGCTTCCATCTGTCAGAAGGGCGATCCAACATATATATCCCGGTAACTATTTAGGCATACCCCAGCCAAATGTCGAATAAAAATCCCAGTTTTCCTATTCAAACTCAAATCTCGAAAGTGACAACACCTATAAGCTTTTTTCAGCGCCCCACCTCTTGCTCAATCTGTCAAAGATCCAAGAGTATATAACTGGCATGAGGACCTTTTCAAATTTGCCATTTGGAATCAGTGTTAAACTGGAGGTCTGGAAACTGACAAAAATATAACTTTGGACGCACAAAATGAATGGACAAGCTACGTTTTAGGCTCTTTATGTGCCTTATTTGTATAGCTTGGCATTTCGACTATGAGCCAACTTTTTAAACTAATCAAATTCTGGAGGAGAATCATAATGTTTAATCGTCTTTAAGACCACGTATCCATCACCAAGAGCTAACTCAGCCATCCTACTAAATGCCACCCGACTAAAAGCCACCCAACAGTGGTCAAATATTCAAACTAAAGGAACATTCCTGAAAACACCGATTACACCCCTACCAGTTTAAACCTTGATGAGAGTTTCCAGGTCACAATCCCAGACAGATCGTCATGGGAAAGAAATGAACCTGTGCAAAATAACTCTATTGGTCGAGTGGCTCCAAAACATATGACGGAGTGAGTGTTAGTGTCTTCTCCGACAGTTCCAGGCAGAACTCATGGCAGTAAAAGCAGCCTTACCTTGTAATATCTGCCAAGCATCTACTCGGGCAGCCAACCAGCCATCAAATCCCTGGAAGCAGTCTGATCAAACTCAAATACAATCCTAGTTTGCCGCTCATCTCTTCAAGAGATGGCAGAGCAGTTCAACATTAACCTCTGCTGGGTGCCTGGGCATAGGACATTCCAGGGAACTGTAAGGCTGATGATCCGCCAGGTATGGAACTAAATTACCAGTCGTACCCGACACGAGTACACTTGACATGACGTGTAAAAAAACAAACAAATTTGGCCAAAGCTGGGTTTAAGAAGATCCAAGGGCTTGATCTTCATTGCTACGCCATACATTAGCGCCATCACTGTGTCATCACTGGATACTGTCTAATAGACATGCACGCAGACTGCAACGAAGACTGCAACGAAAACTGCAGCAAAGACGAAGAAACAATACTTCATCTGCTTTGTAACTGCCCGGCCCTATCAAACAAAAGGAAGCTTCATCACGAAGCTTACTTCCTTCAAAAGGAGTTTGCACAAGATCGACGTGGTATCACAATGAACCAAAAATTGATCTAGTTAAGCTGGCGAACGCTGGTAGCCACTCTAACATATCCTAGACAATGGTCACCTACAGAATAGCAACAAAACTAATCAAGCTGCGTCGTTTAACGCTGGAGGGTACGGGATGCAGCCTCCAGTTTAGGAAGAAGCAGCTGACTAAAGAAGGTATCAACACCAAAGCCATTTTTTTTAATCCGCTCTGAAACTGTGATCTGCAATTCATAGACAGTTGAATAGTTTGTAGCTTACTAGGACAAGAAAAAGTGCATGCAATTCGAAGCAAACGTCTAAAAAAAAACCTTTAACACAGAGTCGCAATGTGCACCTTACAACGCCACGAACAACGCAATACCAAAATTCTTTTTGTTATAGTGCAAGCAAACAATGCAATGAACTTCTAGAAGACGGATTTCCACCAATATAAAATCTGGAATAATTCAAGAACAGATTTAAATAAAAATTTGGAAACATCATATCAGAGCGATCCTTGAGCCTAAACTGAGAGAAGTATATATAAAAATGCGGTAGAACTGTATTCTGTTTATTATACAGAAACGCGTTTTATCTAATCAGCCTAAACCCTATGAATACATTTATAGTTGTCTATTATTCGTTACACTTTTTCGTTTCATAAAATCAAATTCAAACCCTCCGAAAAAATATTTCACTTAAAAAATGCTATATTGGCTGGAATTGTAAGGTATTTCAATCTATGAGACTTTTATGGTTCATTTTCTTGAACTGATCTCGATTTTGGGTTCGTGGATGCCAATGATTTCTCACAGGCTGTAACAATAAACATTGCAAACACAGTTGGTAGCAGAAAAAATAAATCATTTAGCAACCCAATTAAGTTCTACTAGGTGATTCCACAACATTTGTTCTACTTTTTATTACCAATACTTTTTAATTGTAAAACCTACATAAATGTTTCCCATATAATTAACGACTCCATATTGTCAAAACAAACGAATGCAAACTACTGTCCGACCTACTTCACTCAATCGGCTACGGAACCAGCGTCCCCATTCTTTGACAGCTGACAACCTATTCAACTCTCATAGCAGGACACTCGGATGTTCACTTGAACTTGAAGGTAATAAATTCTCGCATCACCAGACACCCACCAAGAACAGCACACCAAGCTCAATAATGATGATCCTTTGAAAGAAAAAAAAAAAAAACGGAACAAAAATATTGACGTGAATCATTTGTTCTCCTTTGCCATTGTACATGTCGACTTGAAAAGTGTACGGTAAAATTCACACTTTCGAAACCGGAGCGACTGAGAGGAACACAGTTCGATGTGTCGCTCACCTCTTGACGTGTCCTTGTTTCTTCGAAATTTATGTGCACACGGCAGGGTACTCTGTGCTATGTTATGTGCGCGCTGATTGTATCGAGGCTTCTTTATTTCTCACCTTTCTCCCTCCACTTCAAATTTGACTTTTGTGGTCAAGAAATAATTTCCTTTTTTGTATGTTCCTTGTTCTGATTTTGTTTATGTTGTCTACCTTTTGTTGTCCTTTCTTCTTAGTGCAACTGCTGTGACTTGGAATGGTGAACTCATAAACACCAAAGATACGAGTCCCAGTACGAACACTCTGGCTTGCCTAAGGTCATCGGGGGTAACCTCAACTATTTTCCATGACATTTTATTATATCTCTGTTCGACTGTCAAAATATTTTAAATTTTATTGGTTTTCTCGATCATCGAAACGAGATGCCATATATCTTCCAAAGAAATCAAAACTCCAAGAAGAAGTCGACCGGAGAGCAGTAAGCCTGTTTTGTATAGGTAGATGCCCCGGGTAAGATTGGGCGAGTTGAATTGAAAAAAAGTGAGAATTTGTCTGTGTGTGTGTGAGGATTTGACGTGTTATTGGTTTCGAGGATTCGAAATGATCTAGATAAATTCCACAAGGCGAAAATGTGTGTGCCTGGAGATATGGAACAGGAATGTGAGGTGTTATTTTTCATGGAACATTTTGGTGGTTCATAAATTGCCATGGTGTGGTGGTAGGTTTTCCTGTTTTATTTTTACCTCTCTCTCTTTCGGGGTATGGATTTCAGATGGACCAAATATGATTGTGGTGGGAGGGTACCATATCGATGATGCTGGGAATGCAATAAATTATCGCATTTGGGAGAGTATTGTTGGGCGCTATTTGATTTTATGTAGTGGTCATTGGCAAATGAGATTAGCACGATGACAAATGTTGGGAGCCTTTTCGGGTTTTTTTTTTGCTTTCAGTTTGTGTTTGGATTTTTGCGGGATGAGGAATGTGATTGGAGATTTATTTTAATCCGATAAACTGTTAGGGTGTCTGCGGTTTATTTCAGGGCGTGAAGTGAGATTAAGTTACAACTTATGAGAATCATTTAAGAAAATATTAGGTATGTAGTTTTTTTTTAAGAATCGAGTGGTTGGTGTACGATTGGGTTTTATATATCATTTCACTGAGAGGTTAGGGTATTGGACCAATTTCATAGTGTGGCCAAAATGAAAAGAAACTCGTTTCATTCTTTTTGGTCACTGAGATTAAAACTAAAAAGATATAAATTATTTGGGACTTTGGTTAGAGGAACTTTCTGGTTAGAGGAACTTTATTTACGGAATTTGAAGAAAAATTGTATCGATGTGTATCAAAATTATTTTCCATGATTGGCCAAAACAAAAAAAAATCATTTAAAAACAATTTAAGTCAAAACTTAATATGTGGAATTATTACAAACAGTAAAATTAACATCGATAGTGCACCACCCTTGGGGGCTCCTCTATCATCGAATTGGTAGACTCAAATAAAACCTCGAATTTCATAGTGTGCCCAAAATGAAAAGAAACTCGTCTCATTCTTTTTTGGTCACTCAGATTAAAACTAAAAACATATAAATTATTTAGAACTCTGGTAGAGGAACTTTACTACCGGAATTTGAAGTAAATTTGTGTCGATGCGTGTCAAAATTATTTTCCGAGCTTGGCAGAAACAAAAAAAAACAGCAGTTAAGAAAAATGTGGGCCAAAACTATATATGTGGAATTATTACAAACAGTAAAATTAACATCGATAGTGCACCACTATTGGGGGCTTCTTTATCATCTTATTGGTAGAATCAATCAAAACCTCGTCTTCACGAAAACAATACCTTTTACTTGTACGAGAGTGTTAAAAATCTAAAATTAGTCCAAATAATTGATTAAAATTCTTGAAATTTCAAATTAGAATGTGACGCCATGTCCAGTTAAATAATAGAGACTTCAACGCAAAGTAATCTGACGATTTCGCTTGATTAGGACATATTTAGTTTTCCCGTTTTTATACCTTATCCCATTGGAGATTGAAACATAGATAAATAATATAGGTAGATATACAAGGTGGCGCAAAAGTAATCCTCCTATCAGAAAATGCTATAAATTTTGCGATTGGCCCCTAATATCAGTTCTGTTTTGACATTTGTGTAGTAAACACAAGCGAAATACACGTTAATAAACAATGTTACGCTACACTGCTCCAGAACGCGGAATATTGGTGACTATTTATTTGAACAATAATCGGTCGGTGACTTTGGCACAACGTGAATTTCGTCGCAGATTTCCTAGCCGTCCATCGCCTACTGGTGAAACACTGCGACGTTTAGCCGCTCGCCTCGAAGAGACTGGCACAACACGAGATGCTGCCAGGCGTGGCAGACCCCGGAGTAGCCGTTCTGCAGAGAATATTGCTGCTGTAGCCGAAGATGTCATGGAAGCGCCGTCGACATCGACCAGACGACGTGCCACGCAAATGGGTATCAGTCGACGGTCTTTACAGCGAATTTTGGTACAGGTTTTGAAGATGTTTCCGTACAAAGTCCAGACGGTGCATCAGCTGTTAGCTGCTGACCGTCAATCGTGTCTAACATACGCTCAAGCCATCCTTAACCCACGAAGAGCCATTACACCCACTCAAAGTCACTGAATGGTGTGCTGTTTTCGCTGGAGGAATCATCGGACCTTTTTTCTTCGAAGACGTCGCGGGCCAAACGGTTACTGTGAATGGTGAGCGCTACAGAGCAATGATCAACAAGTTCTTTTTGCCGCAACTTGATGAATTGGGATTGGAAAACATGTGGTTCCAACAGGACGGTGCAACGGCACACACTGCACGTGCCACAACCGATATGCTGAAGGATGCATTTCCCGGGCGCCTGATCTCCCGTTTTGGCGATTTGCACTGGCCAGCAAGATCGCCTGATTTGACCGCTCCAGACTTCTTTTTGTGGGGCTTTTTGAAGTCGCGGGTTTATGTCAACAAGCCTCAGACTCTTGCAGCTCTTAAAGACAATATCCGTCAAGAATGTGAGGACCTATCGCCGGAAGTTTTGGTCAAAGTGATGGAAAATGCCATAAAAAGGGCTCAAATGACAATCAACTGTGGCGGCGGCCATTTACATGACATCATATTCTCGACCTGATGTAAAAAAAATTAAAAGACTAAATAAAAATAATCCACAAGAAGAATCAAAGTTTTTCATTTATTTTTTAATTACAGCCAAAAAACATCGGAAGGTTATTTTGGCGCCACCTTGTACCTCGAAGTATATGGATCGACTCAGAAGGGCTGAGTCGATTGAGCCATTTCTGACTGTCTATCTGTATCTATGCCTTAAATTTTGAGCTAGGATAATGAAATTTGGATCCTTGTCCGAAGCTACAAAACAGGTGTAAAAATTTTCAAAATCCGCCCGCTGCCAACGCCAACTTTTTAGAAAAGCGTTATTTTTGGTTAAACGGTTAAGAATTTTTAGAAAAAACTATCTTAACAAGATATTTAGACAATCTGAATATATATATTTCGCTCATATAAAATATTTTTGCCACGCCCACTTGTTGGGGTCGATTTTAGTAAAACAAAATCGTTTTAGTCAAAATTTTAAAGAAATTCAAAAAAAATATTTTGCTGCATTACAGAAGTATAATGGCAATATAAACATTTGGTACATATATCATTGTCACCCACGCCCACTTTTTGAGCGTGGTTTCCTACCAAAACCATTTGTATACCCTACTCCATAGCATATGCAGGAGAAAAACTTTGTTTTTTGCGGAAAAATAAAATATTTTTATAAACTGTCTGAAAAATATGTTGTGACAATGTCTTATTCTATCTTTTATCGCCATAAAGCCCACATTTTGGGGATATTAATTTTAAGGATGGGATGGGATAGGGTATTCAACGATCCGCATTGCGGATTGTAGCTTTTTTATATGTTTAAATATATTTGTCTACGTTAACACTTGATAGTTGCAAAATGACCCACCATACGAGTTTGTTTACTCTACCGCCAATATTTATTTGTGAGCTGTCAAAAAACACGTTGAAACACAACTATAGTCAGCGACAATCAAAAACGTCGCAGCACCTACAAAAACCTACAATTCTGAAAAATATTTCATCTAACATAGCTATGCAAATAATGGGTAAACAAAAGAATTCAAAGTACTTAAGGTTTTTAAGTACCCTATAAAAATGGCGCACATCGCGCTTTTCACGGATTACGACTTCACGAGCTTGAGCTTTAAACTTGACCTTATATGTAAACATAGATCTGCGCAGCATCAGACAAAGTGGCTTACTATGTCTGACGCTGAGACATATAATATGTTCTCATTGGAAATCAGCAAACATAAGTTTTACAGCAATCTTCTCATCCTTGCAAGCCATATTCAACAACCGTCAGAGTAAGTCGCATACATATACTTTGCCTTCTCCAGGGACAACGGACGCCACGTGGCATCAATCGCACGATTCTTAGAAAAACCCTTTCTTTGGCTTTTGGTTTACCCCCTAAATCCGTCAAAATTGTTTGTGTCAGAATTGTTTAACGTCAAAGCTTAAGAGGGACCTTTAGCTATGAAGTTAGAAAATCTGCATGCTGCAAATGATACACCTCCGAAACGTCTTCCAAACTCCAAGATCTATATATTCAACTATTTTTTTTTTATAAAATTTGACGAAAATGATTTCCAAAACGATAAAACTGAAATCAATATTTACTGAAGAAAAAAATAATGTTAATTGTGCAGGACTCTAGTCTACGGAGAAACGCTTAAGGGTGTGGACATGACTGCCACCATTCTTTGTATAAAAAAAAGTAAAAACAAATGAAATGGCTAATAAACTGTTTGGACTTATTTTATAAAAGTGGCAACTAAATTCCGTAATATTTAGAAAAACTATTCGTAGGTGTGCGCAACTACGGGCTAAATAACTTTTCCTTTCACGGCAAGGTAAGTTTAAACACCATAAGTATACAAATTTTTACGTTTTGTAAAAATTGACTAAAATTGAATTTTAAGTATTTTTTAAAATCAGAAATTTATTATTTATACCAAAATTAAGTATTGTTAGCCAGAAGTTGAGGATTTTCATAATATACATCAATAGATAATTAGCGACACTATAAGAAGGAATCTAATGAGGACACTTGGTAATGTCTGATATGGCTATAATTCTAACCAAATAGTGTTGTTGTACACAAGTTTTTGTAATTCCAATCACCCAATTGATAAAATGGCAAAAATGTCCTAACAGAAATTGTCAGGGGCTGCCCCCCTTAGAGTTAGACTCATTGTTACTCCTAACTCACGCACGACCATAGATAAGTTTGTTATTCGGATTTTCTCGAAAAAAGAACAAAGTGACCTAGAACTCTAGCCATAAAATCATCAAATAAGAAGCTTGAAGCAAACCTGTCCAGCCGTGTAGGTATGAGAAGCAAGTACAGACGGAATCGCGGGAATCCCTTTTTTGGGATATCATCAAAGCGTAAGAATCAGGAAAAATCTCGATTTCTAAAACAATGCCTCCCAATACTCTTGTTAGACATACTTGACAAAATTGTTATGGATGTAGGTGCTTGTCGGTATTGCCAATGGTAGACGGAATTTTTTTAAACCTCGGTTATGATTTACTATTAAATTTGGGAATGTTTGAGATGTGAGCCGTTCGGGTAGGCCTCGTTTTGCACGATCGATCGTCGTTAGGGAAAGTTTTGCAACCGATCCAGACACATCGACACAACGACGTTCAACACAGTAAGGTAAACCGTGAAGCACGATTTATTGAATTTTGAGGAAAGATCTGCAGCTTTACTCTTACAAGATTCAATTGATCCAAAATCTCACATTTTCATATGAGCTGGTTTGTGAACAAACAAAATTGCAATTTTGTGACACACATAGAATATTAAAAATCGTCATAACAAGTAAACAAGCACAGCGCGAGTTACATGCTGTGCATGCCACAGTGCAGACGACCATCTATAAACCTGCTTATCAACGCCTATTATTAGCCTTTGACAATATCGAGTTGTTTACCAAAGTTATTTACAGCCAAGAAGAAGACGAAGTATCCATCTCGGTTGACTTCGGCGGTTTACCGGAGCAACAAATCACTGCTCTTAGTTAATAATTGTAAGTTAACTTAGAATTAAAGCATAATAAAATAATATGTTGAATTATAAATTGTTATTTGTTGTTTTTTATCAAACGCTGCCGAAATGCTTGGTAACGTAACTCGCGCGATCGATGATATAGTCTTAAATGTTAAAGACAAGTATTGAAACAGTATCCTGTAGTTGCAATATAATTCAAATAGTTCCAAAATAAATGGTAATGTGCTTTCCTACTACACGACCCACACTTTACTAAGATTCACCTATTGCTGAATCAGTGCGAGTGTCCATGGCCCTGATCTACATTGCTGCAACAAAACACTTCATACAACACAATCGCTCACACGGCTCCACAAACACCTGAGTGAAGGAGTTAAATTTTTGGACGAAGCATAACAACCATATAAACTCTCATTTGCCATTTTGTGGAACATTTTTGCAGAAGCAGGAGCAAAGGCAAACAAAACATCTCACCTACACTAGAAGCTCTTAAAAACTAAGTTAAACTCAGTTCCAATGACCTTTGCAAAATGGTTGCAAAATAGGTGCAACTAACGGGTGATTTTTTAGCTGGTTTGGTTTTGGCAACACTGGTTTTGACAGCTGACGTGTGTTTAGTACCTTGTGTCACTATCAAACAGCTTCAGTTTGGTTTGCAATTTAACCATGGATCGTCTTACAAATGAACAACGCTTGCAAATTATTGAATTTTACTATCAAAATTCGTGCTCGGTTCGAAATGTTCATCGCGCGCTGCTTCCATTTTATGATCGGCATTCTCGACCTTCTGAGCAGTCTATTCGGAAGATTGTGACCAAATTTCGCACCAAATTTACTTTGTTGGACATTAAACCACCAACACGTTTACGTACTGTGCGTAGTGAAGAAAATATTGCGGCCGTATCAGCTAGTGTGACAGAAGACCGCGAAATGTCGATTCGGCGCCGTTCCCAGCAGTTAGGCCTTTGTTACAGCACTACGTGGAAAATTTTGCGGAAGGATTTGGGCGTAAAGCCTTTTAAGATACAGCCGGTGCAAGAACTAAAGTCAGCCGACCTACCACAACGCCGAATTTTTGGTGAATGGGCTCTTGGAAAGCTGGCCGAGGATCCGCTTTTTTATCGAAAAATTGTGTTCAGCGATGAGGCTCATTTTTGGTTGAATGGGTACGTAAATAAGCAAAATTGCCGCATTTGGAGTGAAGATCAGCCAGAATCATTGCAACAGGTACCAATGCATCCCGAAAAAGCCACTGTTTGGTGCGGTTTATGGGCCGGCGGCATTATTGGGCCATATTTCTTCAAAGATGATGCGAATCGCAGCGTTACTGTCAATGGTGAACGCTACCGAGCGATGATAACAAACTTTTTTTTGCCCGAAATGGAAGTTCTTGACTTGCATGATATGTGGTTTCAACAAGACGGTGCCACATGCCACACAGCACGCGAAACAATGGCGCAATTGCGAGGCGAGTTTGGTGAACAGTTAATTTCACGTTTCGGGCCGGTCAATTGGACGCCTAGATCGTGCGATTTGACACCATTAGATTATTTTTTGTGGGGGTATGTCAAGGCTAATGTCTTTAGGGACAAGCCCGCTTCGATTGACGCACTGGAAGCCAACATCCATGCATTCATTCGTGAGATACCGGCCGATATGTGTGAAAGAGTATGCCAAAATTGGACTCAGCGGATGGGCTACCTGAGACGCAGCCGCGGTCAACATTTGCATGAAATTATCTTTAAACATTAAATTGCAAGGTTCAAACTATCGATTCAAATAAATATTTCATTCATTTTTTCGAATTTTTTGTGTTTTTTTTTTTTTTTTAAGTTTTAAACCTCTTAAAAAATCACCCGTTAATAGCAAAAGGCTCCGAGAAGATGAGCGGGTTATAAACATTAACAGATGCTAGTAGAAATGGACAAACAGAGACGAATGTACTATATATTTCCAAAACGCATTCCATATTGCAATAAAAAATAAGAAAAAAATAATTGACTTACCTACCTATGACTAAAACGTAAAATCTTCATTAACAATGGTGGTTCGATGAATATAAATAAGGAATTACAATTACTACCTAAACCAAAGGATTTATTAACTAAACTCACGCGAGGGAAAATAATAATAAAAAAGAAAAAAATGCCTTGATACACATTGAGCCTGTGCATTTTAACAACAAAATGGTTGCAAAATAGGTGCAAATAGTTGCAAAACAATCACACGAAATAGTCATTTACAGTTGCCAGTTGAAAGGGTAAACAGAGACTAATGTACGGTATATTTCCAAAACGCATTCCATAATAAAAAAACAAAAAAAATGACTTACCTACGATTGAAACGTAGAATCTTCATTAGCAACTGTAGTTCTATGAATATAAATACGGAATTACGATTACGATTGCGATCGCGAAATAATTAACTAACGCGAGGGGGTATTAAAAGAGGGGAAAATGCCTTGATACACATTAAAGCCTGGCAGCTTAACACCGCTATCATTATGATAACTTAATTTTCACTTCACTGGATTGCACTAAAACACACACACACATTGCTGCCTTGGATTGCCTTTACATGGCCTTGAACTTGAAGTTGGCATTTTACAAATTTACATGGAAAAACAGAACACATTTCACTATGACGAAAGATGAAAGAGGGGGCGAAAGAGAGAAGCACACAAAAAAAATATTTGGGGAGAACTTTACCGATACCGAAACACGACCCGCACTTTACAAAGCTTCACCTACTACTAAATCAGAGCGAATGTCCATGGCCCTGACCCTGACCTACTTGCTACAACAAAACTCTGCAAATTTGAAAAAAAAGAGCGATCTGCTATGTGAGATTACTCCTCTGTTCTCAACACTCTACTTGACTACGGCAAGTGATGAATGGGTTGGGTGGCTCTGCAAATTTGAAAAAAAAAGAGCGATCTGCCATGAGAGATTACGCGTTACGCCTCTGTTCTCAACACTCTACAATTGACTACGGCAAGTGGTAAATAGGTTGGGTGGCGGAGTGGGTGGCTCAGAACTGAGATCGACTGAGAGCAAGACAACGGGAGGTGGTGAAATCAATGATCTCTTGTGTGTGAAGATTATTTTTGGAAATTGGCATACTCAGAGCGAATGCACCATGGGTAAACTGCAGAGACAATCTGTATTCCACATTTGGTCTCTAGCCTGCTAAAAGCAAAACAATTTCCAGCGAGTTGGATCTCTCTAGGCTCATCTGGAATGATGCTCTAGTTTTGTATGGGGAGGAATGCAAGAGGAAGCCTTCTCTTTTCATGAGTATGCAAAATATGACGACTTTAGAAGCGTCAACTTTTTTTATGTTTCGAACTTTTGAGCAAAAACCCTAAACATGGCAAGAAAAATGTCATAGAGCTCTGATGCTACATGACAGAGTGGTAAACTCGAAAAAAATAGTTCTTCTCGTTTCCAAGGAACATGCACATTCTTTATAACAAATAGAGACAATTCGATAGCATTCAGTAAACACCTCTTTTTCTAAAAAAAAAATTAATTCGATTGCAATTTTTTGCAACATGTTCTTCTAGATAATGTAGCAATTCTCTTAGAAACATGTTTAGCACAATGATGAACATAAATCCCAAGATCTGGAACATACTGTGGAAGTGACAACAGGTTGTGTAAAATTATTTTTTACAGAAAATACCACACACTAGGAATATTTAAAGACATAGATACCAATGACCCTTCTTTCCTATATTTTAGAAACAGAAGCAATAAAAGTCAATGCGTTTTTTAATTGTTTATTGAGGCAATAGTTATTTTTCCCAACTTATTTTCAAAATGATAATGCAAGTGGATGCCTCCAATGTGTCTTGCCCTCTTTGCTAGCTTTATCGATATAGCCTGCCTTCTTGACGGCTGTCAGAGTTTGTGGCTTGTTTACAAAATCCCGAGCCTTTAAATAATACTATACAAATAAATCTGCTTGAACAAGGACATTAATTCGACTACTAGTGGTAGGATTCTGGAGGATTGTTGGCAGCTAACCACTGGTGGTAAATAAGTGTGTTCGTTAAAGTTGACCCAACGCAGAAATTGGGTGATCCTGTGGCCAGAAGGCGATCACCAAAACGCAGTATTAAACGACGGCTGTGTTTTGCATATGTGGTGGTTGTAGGAACACAAAAACGAAATCGTTTGCTCAACCAATCGGCCAGGCCCGTGAAACTCTTGCTTGGGAATATCGGGTGTGGATTGTGGTATACGCCTGCCGTTGGTCGTGCTGGAATCATATGGCCTCCAGTTACATTCATTTAATTGAGAAGTTAAACAATATTTGATCATGACACTTAGCACTTACTATCCATAGACGCACTGTTCTCAATGACTCCTAGAGATTATCTTCACAACACGCTGTGACTTGGAGGAGATGTAATGGTTCCGTCCAGCACGAGCGAACAGTGAAACCGTTCATTAACATCTGATCGTCCCATATCAGTGTGTTTTTAGACCAGGAAAGTTCACAACTGATCAAATCTTCACACTTCGGCAGATCCTGGAAAAAAACATAAGAAGTCTAAATCAATGCCCACCACCTCTTCACCGATTTAAAGGTTTCATACGCAGCATTTGTAAAGACGAACTATACAGAGCTTTGTCTAGTTTTGGTATACCGCCCAAACTCGTCCCCCTGTGATCGATGACGATGGAGAATTCTCGCTGCTCCATTAGGGTCGGTAACGACCTCAGTGAAACATTCGATTCAGAAAAAAAATGTTTTGTAAACAAGGTGACTATTGTCGTGTGACTTATTTAAAACAATTCTAAAGAGGATTGTGCAACACCAGAGGGAAAATCATTCATAAATCTGTGCAACTTACTAGAACAAGCCGAAGATATTGGGACCATTGCATTGGTTGGATTCAAAGAGATGTCACAGCCATGTTTGTTAGTACAGAGCAGGAAGAAAATGGACCAAACTACCCCTAAGGTAGTTATTTCCGACGACCAGATGGAGAAATATTGAACGCCAACAATCGATGCACTCCACAGACCTGGCGTCACTGATCGAAAATTACCAACAGTTAATATTGGAGAATTACAAAAAATCTTTAAGTTTGTTAGAAAATTCAGGCTATAAAAACCAGTTCTCCAAATATATTCCCACAAATAAATAAAATACTCAGGAGAAAAGGATCATAACGACATTCCATGTGTCCGAATTCCCCAAACGACAGAAGACAGACAGACCCTCACGGCTGTTGGTATAAGTCCGGAAAGTGTTGACTCGAATGACGGTTTTATTCACTATAGAAGATCCTTAGGAAAAGGCGAATTCCATAGGCACTATTTTCGAGACCATGTCTACGGTGAACAATACAGTTCGGCCAAATCGCGATATTGTATAAAGAGCCTTTCTGAATCACTTTTATCTATGTTCTGAAATCCAGCTTGGCGATCGGAAAATCACGACTTTACCGCATTCAATGACGAAAACCATTCCAAATGGCATAGTCGCCAATATTTTGATGCTGTTCGTGCAAAAAGATGAACTCCTTGACAAATTGGTATCACTGAAAATTAAAAAGTCGACGGGAGAGAATGGTTTTCCAAACGTCGTATTTAAAAACTTGTTAATAGAAGAAGTCGATATTTTCACCACCCTATTTAACAATCCACTGAATAATAAACATTATCCGGTGCATTAAAAACGGCGAAGGTACATCCTATTCCTAAAAATAATAAGGACTAACCAAACCCTGCCAATCTTCGGTGAATAAGACTTCTGCCAAATGTAAGCAAGGCATTCGAAAAGATAGTCAATAGATCGCTTACATTCCGGAAAATTAGTTTGGTTTTCGAACGTGGCATGATACTTCTACATTTTGACGCTTCGACCTTAAATATGTCAAAAAACAAACAAAAAAAACAATGTACTGGGGCCTATCGGGTTGACTTTAAGAAGTCCTTCGACATCGTATGGTTAGAGGGGTTTTTCTACAAGCTGACCAGATTATGCATGCGTAAGCCCATTCCATGCTTACGGGAAAGAATTTCGAGCATAAGCCGACGATATTGACATCATTGATCGGACGCAAGATGATGTCATAGCCACGATTGCAAGCATAGAGAAGGAAGCGGCAAAAATAGGTTTGGCAATAAATGAGGGTAAGACTAAGTATATGCTGTCAACTCGAAAGGACACACAACATCGACGAATTGGACAGAACATCACCATTGACACATAAAACTTTGAGGTAGTACGGAACTATATCTACCTCAGCTCCCCTATTAACTCTGACAACAGCATCTCAGAGAAATCAAACGAAGAATTACTCTTGCAAACCACTTTTATGCAGGCTAAGAAGGCAATTCGGTAGCAAAGCCCTCACACGAACTACTAAGGAGATCCTATATAAGGCCCTGAACATCCCAGTCCTGCTCTACGGCGCTGAAGCATGGACCGTATCAAAAGCGAATGAAGAAATCCTTGGTCGATTTGGGAGGAAAATTCTTTGAAAAATCTTCGGTCTTGTTTGCGTTGACGGGCTATGCAGACGAAGATTTAACCAAAAATTATACGAGCTGTACTGCGACATGCCCTAGTCCAAAAAAAAAACTCCGCATTGGACGTTTAAGATGGCTAGGGCCATCTTAATACTTCGGCTCGCAGAGTCTTCAATTCCCAGCCAGACGTCGGACGCAGTAGAGGAAGACATCGCCTTAGTGAGAATGCTCATCTGGAGGCAATTAGCTAAGGACCGGGCTAATTGGACAGACATGTTGGTTGAGGCGCATGTTCATTCCGAACTAAGTAGGTACATCGACGTTTAAGATGTAGAGCACACAAAAAGCAATGTGCTGAATTTTGGTCAGACTTTGGCAAGAGATAAGGCAGTAGAAAAACTTAGGTGTTGTCACTTTAGGGATTTGACCCAGCGACCCCGCGCTTAGAAGTTCAACACACTACCCACTAGGCCACTGTGGTTAGGACAGGTAATATCAAATGGCTTTTACTACCATTCTCGAAGATTAGGCAAACTAATTCCACTGCGCATCAAGATGCTTGCAAATGACTGTTGCCTTTGCTCTTAAATTCTGTTTCCCTTGTGGGCACAGATTTAAATAAATTTGGAAACCCCCAGTCAGTCAATCGATTTAATAAGGCAACTATAATCCGCTACATTATAGCCTTCTTAAATTACACGGAGGCGTTGAATCCCTTACAAATTGATTTCATCAATTAATACATGTTCCCATCTCATGACGAAATTATAACGCCTCTGCCCGACTTAAGTATCGAATGTCGTCGTTTATTGTTTATTCTAGAACTCAACATATCAAAACAAATCTTAATTTGATGCAAATGTAATTCTTCCATCACAGAGCAAAGCTCAGAAATGATACAGCAGCTTGAATATCGTCATTCAGTTCGAAAATTCGACAGCCACAATAAAATCAATAAATTCCCCAATGGAATTTGTGTATATCTGTGACAATGTCGTGTGCTTCATTCCTGCAAAATCAAAGAAAAATAAAAACACACACATCCGATGAAAAATTTAATCTGAAACCGAAAACCTCGAAATACCAATTGATTTTGTGGTAATAAATTGAAGCTGATTTTCGCCTCCTTATCTGACCAACATCGAGAAAGAAGACCAAACGAACGAAAAAAAAAATATTTATTAACTCCATTTTGACTACTCCCAAAAAATCCGAAGACCAGTGAATTCAAATCGTACAAAGAAATCGGATCATGACCTGAACCAGCCAAAGATACACAAAGTGACCACAACAGAGCCAAGAAATATGTACTTGTGTCCAAAATAAAGATTAGTTAACGAGATAATGGCAATTGTATTGTTTTGTTGTCCTGGTCCAGAGCCGGAGTGCTGAGCGCAGAGCTGGATGTGATTTTTCGGTCAATGGATATTGATTAATTGATTTTGGGAATTGTTTGGGCAACCGTGGGTGGTAGACGAAACAAAACAAAAAGACAACTTGTGCTGCGTTACCAAATAAACACCCTGACTGATTATCGGCCATAAAGAAGGCTGTTCTCATACGCGGTGCTAAAAATCGAAGATCACAATCTATGCGTGCAGAGAAGAAGAGTAATTTCGTTCGGATATTTGGAAAGTGGAAGAGAAAGCCTTGCATACCATTTACAGGTAGGTGCGTGGCTATTGTCACTTAATTAATTGTTTTACCAGTTGGCGAGAATTAATTGTGAGATGGGACAGAATTTTATCTGCATTGGAGTGCAAACTAGGTCCTGAAGGAATTTTTTTTTAATTTGTTTAAATTGCGAATGGCGGAAGATGAAGTATGCTATCTGAGGGGATAATTGTATGACGTTGTAATAAAAGATTTAAGATTTCATTTTGTGCCACTGTTTCATTTCAGGATGTTCTTATGAAGGGACGAACTAAACGTATTACTGCATGGCCAAACAATTTGCTTTTGCTTTTGCGCAGAGAGCCGTATGTCGTCATCATTTGACAGGTCCACAAAAAGGAAGACTACAATCATAGAAGCGGAGACCTATACTTACTTACTTACCGGGGTCCCGACCCGTGAAGAGTCTCTGCCTAAGACACTGCAGCCTTATATCCTCTAAGATCCCGGGCTCGTTGCTTCCAGTTGTCTAGACCAAGCGCTCTGGCATCCGCGATGGCTTCCTTGCCCCTTCAACCTGGAGGCTGAGGTTCGAAGATCCTCTTAGCTGGAGCTTGATGTGGCCGAGACAATGTAGTCGACGTGTTTTGGCCTTTTGGACTACATGCACATCTTGGTACAGCTTATAGAGTTCGCGGTTGTATCTTCTCCCCCATTCGCCCTCCTCTCGAACAGGAAGAAGCCCATTATCAGCACTAACTTCTTGTTTATCGTCCAGAACTCGGCGCCATAAAGCAGAACTGGAGGGATAAGGGTTTCGTAGAGCACACATTTCGTCCTCCGAGTTATGAGTTTTGAATCCAGTTTTTTTGCCAACCAAAGAAGCAACGGTTTCCTAGGGTAATTCTTTGCCGGATCTCCACTAGGGTGTCATTCGTGGAGTTTATGTTTACTCCGAGGTAGGTGAACTCCTTAACTACCTCGAAATGTTTGCTTTCAATAGCGACGTTTTGTCTTAGAAGGTGGACAGATGCATGTTTGTTGATAGCATGTACTTAGTCTTGTCCTCATTTACATCAAGGCCAACGGATTTCGCCTGTTCTTCAATCGTCGTGAACGCTTTTATCACAGCACGCTGGGAGCGACCGATTATGTCAATATCGTCTGCATATCCCAGCAGCTGGACGGACCTGCTGAATATAGTGCCTTCCGTTTTGACACCTGCCCTGCGTAATATCTGCTCCAGTACGAGATTGAAGAAGTCGCATTATAGCGCGTCTCCTTGCGAAAATCCGTTGCATGTTTCGAATAGTTCGGAGGAGCTACTTCCATTGTCACGCGACACAGCTGAATCAGTTTTGCCGGGACTCCGAATTCTGCCAGCGCCATATAGAGCTCCTGACGATGTATGCGGCGTTGAAGTCGATGAATAGTTGGTGAGTTTCGACTTCAAATTCGTTGGTCTTTTCCAGAATTTGCCTCATTGTGAAAATTTAGTCTATAGTCGATCTGCAGGGTCGGAAGCCACACTGGTAAGTGCCGATTAGTGTGTTGCAGAACGGTTTTAGATGTTCACACGATAGTTCTTGCAATACATATTGTCGCCATTTTTTTTAGATGGGGCATATGGAGCTGATAGTCCAGTCATCGAGCATGTTTTCTTCCAGCCATACCTGGTTGATGATTTTGTGCATGCTCGCTCCCAAAACATCACCACCGTATTTAAAAAGCTTCGCTGGCAAGCCATTAGAACCTATGGCCTTGTTGTCCTTAAGCTTTTTTATAGCTAGACCAACTTCTTCTATACTAGTTGGTGGAACTAGTTCTTCATTGACTGGACGTGGGTTCTCTTCTTGCTCTATCACTCTCTCTATATGATGCCCATTAAGCAACTGCTGGAAATGCTGCTAAAACACATCTACTACTCCCTGTGCTAGGTTTCCTTCGCTGTCTCGAAGAGCCTGCGTTCCACTAAGGTTTCCAACGTCGAATTTCTTCTTCTGGGCAGTTCGAAGCTTATTCTCGTTGGACGACCGGTGTTTCCTCGGGCTAAGGAAGCAATTTAGTAGTAGAGCCCTTACTCGAACTACTAAGGCAATTCTATAGAAGACCCTTAAAATCTCAGTCCTGCGCTACGACGCCGATGCACGGAGCGTATCTCAAGCGGATGAAAAAAAGAACACCTTGCATGCACAAGAATCAAAAACTTTCCCACAAACAGATAGAACATTAAATAGTTTCTATAACTAGACCCCCCCTTATCCAAATCCAATCGCACCAATACCAGAAAAGTAATCCATCCCCCGATAAACATACCCCTAAATCAAAACCTTAAATACGGCGCCATCGCGATATCATTAACACCATGAGACCACTAATTCCAAACAACGCCTCGTCCAGTTACCCTTTCCAAATGACCTCCAATTCATTATTGTCACCGACTAGAATACCCATCATTAACTATATCCCAACCTACATTTCAAATCAATTATTCCCACCCTAATCCAGCGGGAATCCATTATCCCCAATTCTATATGACAAATTCCATCCACTTAAGATCCTCAATTCTCCACTCACTATCTCAATCCATATCGGGGTTCTTTGTACCGAATATGAGTTCTCAAATCGAATCACCGGCACTCGCTCCCTCCCGCGCACCATTCAAGTCCGCTCTACGTCCGCCATAATAAATGATCAACCAATTGTCCCTAATTGTCGCATAGTTATCACGAATAGCAAAATGCCTACTCCATCCAACCACTGAAAAATGTATTCAATTCTATGCCATGATGATACATAAACGGTCCTTTTGGAGGACACCTTCCTCTTTAAAATCGAATACGGACCACCGTGTGCACATACT
This sequence comes from Rhingia campestris, assembly GCA_932526625.1. NCBI lineage: Eukaryota > Metazoa > Arthropoda > Insecta > Diptera > Syrphidae > Rhingia > Rhingia campestris. The sequence goes on from OW052184.1 coordinate 98,909,732, forward strand.
AATCTTCTCCCACCGAGAGAGAAGCAGCGCACACCACCAGATATTGTGCGTCGCGTCGGTCGTCCACAATGCTAGTGCAATGACAAATTGTCTGCATTTGTGGTTCACTTTGGGAAAATTAATGATGGAAAGTCTCGTGCCCTCTCTACGGGCGCGATAAACTCGCCAACGAAAACAAATCGCTATTTGCCGCACAGCCTAGATAAAACAACAAAAACAACAAGGGGGTACCTACATGGACAGCAAATCCAACAACAACAAAAAAAAGGAGACGGGACAAGCAATGAAATTAAATCTAAAACTTGAAGAAGAAGAACCACAACAACAACAAAAAGATTTTCTTTCCTTGTTCCCGCCACGACGACAACAACGAAAGAGACCGCTGAATGAAACCGAACAAGCATCCTCCTGAGGTCGCGTAAAGATGCGCTGCTCCAAAAAAAAAAAAAAGAACAACAAACCCAAGAAGATCCTACTTTGACACCCGGACCAAGTGTGCTATTTATCACCAGATTAAAAGCGTAGGTAAAACCTCCAGAATTACAAATTGCAGCCCAACCGCACACACACACATACCGGGTGTGGGTTAGCTCCTTCCGCGCGCTCGCTCGGTACCGTCTTCGTTTGGCTTAAATATCTAATGTTTGGACATAAAGTGTCATATAATGACAATAAATGACTTCCATATTGGCCATCTCTCTAGCCAACGTGTGCTGTTGTTTCGTACCCAGTGTCAGTGCCACTGCAGCCTCAGGCTTTCCCAGGTATCGACTTCACTCCGCTTCCCGCTTCCCGAAGCGGAGTTTCTCATGAAACTCGAGCCACGAGAGACTTGTGAAGCTGACTGACCAGGGGAAAATGTCATTTTGTCATTCGAGGAGGCTCTGTGTGTCCCACCTTGGGTTGGTGGTGTTTTTTTGTCCACAGGACGAGGTGAAGGAAGTCACTTGACATAGAATCAGTTGACAAATGCTTTTTGGAAGGCTTATTGGGGGAAACTGAGGTAGGTATCCCACAGGCTGCTGCCTGGCTGATGCGCACCTATCAGTTGAGCGATGGAGCGGCGGCATGTGGAATAGATATGCGTGTGGTGTTCGTCATTTCTGCAGGGGGTGGTGGGAGAGGTCAGTTTGATCGGCAAAATTGTTTATGAGAAATAAATGTGACCAAAGTAATTCAAATGCGATTAATGGAACTTTACGATCGTACCACACATTCGGCCATTAAAGTTCAGATTCGAAGCCTTTTTGTCATTTTTCCACTCCTTATCGGAACCGATGTCGTGGGCTATAAAAAGCCTTTTAAAAATTGTCTTCCTTTTTATTTATGGCAGATAAGTGGGAACTCATGTGTTCTGAGAGTTGATGTGTGTGCCTTGGGCTGGTATAGTTGGATGTTTAAGGGGTCGTCTTGTATATAGGATGTGGATGAGTTCGGACAGGCCATGGGATTTATATCGTTGCAGTCATTAAACTTGATAGTGTGGGGTTTAGTGATTTTCGAAATGAGAGTGATCTAGTTTTAAGCAGGTCATATAGGTTCGGAATTGGTTGCGTATATATATGACAGGAGCTGCAGTTTTGTGGACAAAATTAAAGTGCACTCATGGGACGTTAAGCCGCTCGATTATTGCAGGATTTTAATGTCCCGTGGGTACTTTTTGAATTCGATTAAATGGATATTTGGCTAGGATGTCTTCTCGATGGATACTAACCTGGTATGACCATTTTGTTTGCGGAGGACAACTATGATAAACAATTCATACGGCCTGTCTTTACAGCCCACGAATTAGAATTATAAGGGAGGACAATAAACTGGGACATTTCCTGCCTTCAAATCACCCGACGATGGGATATTTTCCATGACATTCCCAAGGCAATGGCATTCATAAGAATGAATGACCGTTTAACAGCAGTTAGAGTGCGACTATATCCCAAAAGCTTGGAGAGAAGTGAAGGTTATTTTGATTTTTAATCAGATAAATATATACACAACACTACCAAGAATCGCAGAGACCTGGACTAATGGGCATTCTAAAAATGTTTTGAAAGCTAATGCATAGCTACACGCGAAATCGGCTAGATTTCAATGTGATTTCCTTGGCTTAACATCCTTTTACAGAAGGGAATCGGGTGTAATGTCATTACGAGACAAAGAACACTGCAGGAACATTCAAAAATCAAAAGTGTCTGGTGAAAATGTATTTGCAAAACTCCAACGTTGGCCAAGACCTCACTAACATGATATAGAAATATCAATGCAATGATAGACGATAAAGAACCAGGAGTAACCGCCTACAGAGGCACACCACAGGAAGCTATAAGGTTCGGTCCCGAAGAAATTGTTTTTTTTTTCTGAACTTCTGAAAAATGTATAAGGAATGACGTAACCTGTGAATACATATATCCCCACCCCCCAAAAGTTGATAATACACTTCCCTACTGGTTTTCGAGCAGAGAAAAATCGGACGAGAATGGCTCATCTACGCAGATAATTCAAAAATGGACTGTGAAACCGGTGCTGGAACTAGACTAGGCTAACCGGTATGTTGCAGCCTAGCTGAAGTGGCATGCAAAGTGCCTGAGAATCATAAAAATTACCACATTACGACATTAACTGGCAGTCAGACGGCCATATAAGAAGGAAATAATATCCAGCTGAACAGCGACATACCCCTAGTAAAAAAAAAACTTCGCATTTGACGTTTAAGATGGCTAGGCCATGTAGAGCAAATGGAAACTTCGGCTCGCAGTCTTCGATTCCCAGCCAGACTTCGGACACAGTAGAGGAAAATCTCGCCTTAGGTTGCGCGCACCAACCTCAACCAACTTAAATTGTGCAACTGGGTTAAGAACTAGTTAAGAACTGGGATAATTGGAGTGGCATGGTGGTTGAGGCCCAGGTTCATTCCGGACTGTATCGCCACTAAAATAAGTAAGTAGTCGTTGAAAATTCGTAAAATAGCTAATATCTGCGGTAATCCTGGTGACAAAGAAAGCCGGCAATCTACAAAAAAATGTAACCTCTAAAAATCATAATCAGGCACTTCAAATGGTCGAATCTCGTTCTGCAGCCCCAAAGAACGAATAGAGTAAAAGATCTCAATGAAACCCAGCATCAGCTGAAAGTTACAAACTGACTGACCTCCATCGACATACCGCGGAAGCTTTGGTCAAAGTAGGGACAGTAGGAAGTAAACCAAGTACTGGGTATTCATTCCGTAATTTTTAAAATGATAATCGTTGACGATAGTGAAGGACGCTTTCTGGTACCTATCGTGTGATTTATATCCATGTGCATACACAAAATATAAAAATTACACTCTACATACCTAACATATCTCCTACACTATCCCCAACGATTATCATTTTAAAAGTTGCAGAAAGAGTACCCTGTTTACCAAAGGAAGAACTTCGTTTTGTGAGGGGAGCCGTCACAAATTTAAGCTATAAATATCAAGGATGGCGTAGAAGAGTCACACGACAACGGACCTAATTTAATCGCTCAGGGGACTTTACGTGATGACCTGACGGATACACTTTTTAAAATACATTCATCGAAGAATTTTTGATATCCGATTCAAAGGTAATCTGATGGCTGGACAGTGTTGATAGTGTTAAGAAGGAAAAAATGAAATATCTGGCATTTACGGCCCATACAGAGCCTCAAAACTAGCTTCTCACATTATTTGTGCGTGCGAAGTTATTATTTTTCCGACAAAGAAGAGGACTTCCTGTTTAACGCCGACTCCAAGTGCCAAATTCGAGAAGCTTTTCATGAAAGTGTTACTCTTGAATGTTTGTCAGATTCTCGGAAGAGGTGAAGAAGTGGAAAAACTTAGGTGTTGTCACTTTTTCATTGAACGAGGGACAACACTCTAAGCAGTTCAACGCAATAAACACTACAAGCCATTGTATCCACTCTAAAGTCATTAAAATGGGCCCACAAATTACTTGAATGGCAGAGTAGAAGAGAAGAGACATTAATTAACCGGCCCGGACATAACCTAAGCAAATCTGATAGCTGGACAGTGCTGGGTAAATCGAAGAAGATTAAGCGCAACGATCATGTGCCTAATAATCACTGAAAGTTATTGCAATGGGCCGAAAAGAGTCTTAGTGTGGCAGAGTAGAAGCCAATATACTTCACAGATCAGGAAACCTAACCTAAGCACATCTGATGGCTCTTGATTAAATCGAAAAAGAATTAAGGTCACACACATATGGCCAACCTCTTCGGAATGTCATTGCAATGGGCCCACAATGACTTTGGTTTGGCAGAGTAAGACACTAGGATTCTAAACAATGAACATCTGATAAATGGACAGAGTTGAGTTACTCGAAAATCAAAAATGGAAATCAAAAATGCTCAGCCCACAAGAATAGTAGAGGACAATATACTTCACTGATCCAGAAACATAACCTAAGGACATCTGATGGTCCATCAATCGTTTGATTGTATCTAAATTAGCGATGAAGTGACAAACTGAGTGATTCAACCACATAAAGCTGAAATACCTAAAAACATTAGGATCCAACCATTCAGTAAATCTTAAATCTTTAAAAATATACATTCTCATGGGAGTATCTAATTTTGGGACAAAAGGGAAGGCATGGCTAATAATGCATTTGTTGTTGAAATACTCTGATAAAAATAATGTTGGCTGGGCAGAGCAAAAATGTCACACCTTATAATTAACAATGCAAATTCTTACTCACTCAGGGTTTGGGTCATTTACCAAGACGACCTCTTATTTTAATTTATTCTTGATTATTTCATTTCCTACCTTTTCACTGCTCTAAATCTGCTTACGTTGGTGGATTGATGAGGTCGAATTAAATTAATGCTGGGCACCTGAAAAGATAAGAAATTGTTTTCGGATTAAGGTCTTGTAAAAGGGCCATCAATAATAAGGTGGATTTTTTTCTAGAGTAATGAATATACAGTTCTTATCGCCACCATTATCGAAAGAGTTTTTTTTTATCCCAAGAGGCTTAGAGGTTTTACAAGTGTGTTTGGGATTTTTTGAATTTTGTGTACTAACTGGGCTTTTGGGTTACATATTGGGTCACAATCAGCCCTTTATAAAGGGTGTCCGTTAATGCATGCAAAAAGTGATTTTGATAAAAAATACAGATTTATAATTATGGGGGGTTATGTATGCACATTAGATAAATGGCCGCCACGGTTTTGCTGGCAAGTACGAACTATTTTATAGAAATGACCGTTTTGTATTGCTGTGGCTGAATTCTATTAATACACCACCCGATTTCCTATTTCAAGGCATTAGTGGTCGTGGGCTTATTTGCATAGACCTTTGACTTAAAAAAAAAAACATGAGAAGGCTACAATCCGCTAAAATTATTATCCCCAAAATGTGGTATTTATAGGCATAAAGTATTGAAAATGACGTTGTCACAACATATTGTTCAGAAGTTTTATCAAGATCTTTTATGGTTCGACAAAAAAAACAACATTTTTCTATTGCATATGTCTTGGGGTAGGGCATACAAATGGTTTTTGTAGGAAAACGCCCCCAAAAAGTGTGCGTGGGTTAAAATGGTCTAAGGACGAAATGTTCGTATTGATTTTATTAAAGATTAAGCATCAAAAGTTTTTTTTCGAATACTTGAAAATTTGACCGAAAAAGGTTTTTTTTTTACTAAAAACGCCCCGAAAAAGTGCGCGTGGGAAAAAACTTTTTATAGACGAAATATAAGGCGAATTTCAAAATTGTTTACAATTGTTCTGCTGGGAGCAACAAAGAGCACGTGTACCAAATTTCATCATTCTAGATTTCTAGCTCAAAATCTGGTGACGTACGGACGGACGGACATGCCTAAATCGACTCAGCTATCGATTATCTAGCTAAATTATTTCTCTATATTAAAAACTATGTATCAAAACTGTTGTACCCCTACGGGATAGGTTATAAACACGAAGAAAAAAGTCCAATGGCATTAAATTGAAAGATCTATATGCCCAATTCTAATCGAAAAATCGGCCGATTACATAATTAGGAAACGACTATGCAATAATTGAATTGTTTGCCTTGCTATATGGCATATAGAACCGTTTTGTTGAAACTACATTTTGGTCACATCCATATCTTGTAGTTTATGCACTAAAAACTGGGTTATCATGTCAAAATAACGAACACCATTAAAACGAATTGTGACAGACACCAAGAGTGTCTAAGATCACTAATTGATCCAGTCTCCCTAAATTTTCAAATAAAATCTGCACAGTTGATGGTTTTAAATCACTATGACGTCCATATTTTGTACGAAAATTGTGGACTGTAGCTGACAAACCTTCATTATTTTTAAAACATTGCTTAACAATGAAAATGCGTTGTTCTTTCGTATAGCGATCCATTTTTACTAATCCCGAGCTGTCAGCTGTCACGTGGATTTCTTGTTTTCCGTTACTAACACAGTACTATTAAATGGGCCAAGATTCGAATTATGGGACACCCGATATTATTGCTCTGCGTTTCATAAGGTTATAGTTATAAATCGATCAGATTTGTTTCATTGTGATACCACGTGGATTTTGGGAATTTTCTTATGCTAAACTTATTTTAATTTTCCTACCGTTAAATTTAAAACTACAAACAAATTAAATACATTTTTTTTTTGGCGTAACAGGCTCGTTAGTACCCAGGGCCGAGCTTTCCATCAACCATTCTCACAACACGCGACGAAAACAAATATCTATCAAAACTAATAAATGAATATGGGAAAGGGTGTAAAAAAAATAATAATTCGCTGGTTACTCGCGAGCATTTTCGAACAAAACTAGCAAGTCTGACATATTCGGACAATAGGACATATAAAAAGTTCAAGGATTATGCAACAAAAGACAAACCGCATCGATCAATTCCGTAGTGGATTCTGATGGACCTATGTCTAGGTGTATCTAATAGATTTGAGTTAGCCCTACAGGTTGTGTGTTGTGCTTTGGGTTCACTATTCAATCACGGAAAACACCTATTGTTAAGAAGAGACCAAAAGCCATCAAAAGGACTGATTGCACGACCATGATACATTTAAAAAGGACAATAACGTTAGATTCGAACGTTATTGTCCTGAAATGTGAGAACATTATACAGAAGACGTACAGCTGAACTAGGGGAAGCCTTATATGGATGGCAGTAATGCCTTCTTAGTAGCAGCTTAACTAAGAAGAAATTACTGCCATCCAAGAAATACGATCGGATGGGCCGGGCAAAAGAGGAAGAAAAATTGTGACATTTACAAGGTCCGGGTTATGTTGAGCAGAAATAAGCAGTTTTCGGATGTGAATTTTGTTATAAGGATAGCAAAAAGTCGTATAGCTTAAAACATTAGCAAACGTATTGTAACAATGCGTATAAAGGCCACATTTGCCAATATAAGCCTTATTTGCGCTCACGCTTCGATGAAGAAATGAGATGGCATTGCTTAGGACTGTTTCTACCAGCTCCTGGACATACGTATAAGCGACTAGCAAAGTTCGATTTTAAAATTGTGCTGGGAAATTTTCTGCGCTTCTAGGAAGATACAAGGTGTTTAGCAGTATTGTCGGAAAGTGCAACCTGCATGGCACCACATACTACGTATTCTCTATATCCATAAAGAGACATGGAGGTCTCGATATTAACAAACGGTCAACCAAATTGATCACATTGCTAATGCTATCCTCCTTTCACCCTCCTTTTGGAAAAAAACATTCTTTTTGGCAAAATTTGGAGAAAACAAAAATTGTGATGGAATGGTTAGCTAAACATTATGAGGTTTTGTTTGCGAAAAATTATTTCCAACCTGAAATAGTGGTGTTTAGCCAGTCAGGAGCTCTTAGATATCGAGAAAACCTAACTGGATGGATAGGAAAGCCTCAGGAATTCTCAGGATTCACGTCGAGTAAGAAGAACAAGATGCAGCAAATCAAGAGTTTAAGAAGAATTAGACTCTTAGAGAAAAACGTTACGTCGGTCGGTGGAAATTCCTGGTTGCAGGCCGTGAAAGATGGAGGGAGGAGATTTGACAGCGCTCCGATGTTAAAGAACACTACAATGAAAGATGAAATATTTATAAATTTTCCAACATGGACATCATAATTAGCATCAATCGTTTCAAAGAAAGTGATATTAAAATTGCTATCATTAAAACCTAAATTCTAAGTGAGCTTTCGAAATCTGGACGCCACCAATGCATAACAATATCGTGCATGACAGGACGTTTTCTTCTCCTCAATGTTCAATATTTAATGTAAAGATGAAGCCATTACGAACCTTGATGGATACGCAAGCATTCTACATAGTCATGCACAGCTCTGTATATATTCATTTTGGCCCTACTCTGTAATTCGTTCTGAAAGTGAAATTTTTCGAAAACGAATATTTTATACTCTCTTTCTTGGAAGCCGAATAAAACTTACAATTTTCGAATCAAAGAACCAGAAAACGGAATATATTTTGTTTATATTTCCAAGTGCCAAATCAAAAAAAAAACGAAAACCACTTTCGAATAAAAATGACTTTCGGAAGGAAATATAGATTAGAGCCCCTTGCTATATTTTTCAAAGCAGACTACTTTTGATTAACTTTTTGGTATAATTTCATTGCACTTTGGTATGACTTAACTTTGTGGTTTCTTTCTTCGTCGCGTGGTGCTAGTAGAGAGCCTGCAGCAAACTTTTCGCAGCCACGTAACTAATTGATCATCTCTTCCCAATATCGGATTAAGTCTGTGCGAATAAGACACAGATCCTGACAGAATTAATAGGTAGATGGTTTAAAAAAGTTCTATGGAATGAGCTCGAATGTGCCCAACGTAGGACAGAGTAAAAGGAATAAATTAGTTTTCTTCTATATTGGTCAAAGTAAGAGTTTTAGATCAATTGTATTTGACTTTTCGAGCTTCGAAACATACTGATAAAGACCGATCATGCTATCGATAGAAATTTGTACAAATGAAATATTGAGAAGACTCTTGTTTCTCATTTCTTGTGAAACTGGTACATCTAACTGGCACTGATCAAAACAACTATCTTATTGATCTGACAATAAATTTTCGTTACTTAAAATTATTTAAAGGTTTTAGGAAGGTGGTATGGACACACAGTCTATATCAACTTAAACTTTAATATTGCTAAATTCGAATAGTAGCGTGAAATTAGGACAAACGAAATAGGACTAAATTCCAAATTTGGCTTTATTTCGGTTTTCAAAATGAAATAATCGGTCCTATCGAGGTATCCGTCGGAGCGGAAAATTCTCCGATTTTTTACGATTCAGAGGATTTTTGCTTCTAGGTTTTCCCACCGCAAAGCTGTTCGGAATATTTCTCCGACATTTTGAAACGCATGTGCATTTTTCGTGCAATTTTTGACAGCTAAGTGTCATTCTTTTTCCGATTTCCTTCGACACAAGTTCTTCGCGGAATTTATTTACGAATTGAAGTGAAGTGAAGTCGTCCAGTCAGTGTAGTTTTTTTTTCGATGACACATACTTCGAATTGAATTTGAACCTCCGACGAAGTATGCTGCGACGGATACTTCGATAGGACCGATAACCAATTTGGCTTTATTGCGCTATCTAAACCGAAATATTGCCAAACAAAATTAATGGAAATAACGCCAAATTATTCTTAAGGTTATCATTCATTAGTACAATAATTCGGCTTTATTGGCTTTATTTCGCTTTGTTTGGCTTTTAAGAACGAAATTATGCCAATTTTTTGATATTTGGCTTCATTTCATTTGGTTTTACTTCACGCCACCAATTCTAATTACAATATTGCTGAGAGATTTAATATGACAGTATTTTGTGTTATCCCTGTTGTATGGCTAATTTCACCATTTGCATAGATTTTATCATCTCGCTTGAATTTTATTCAAGCATTTGGGAGAATTATTCAAATATCCCATTATCCATATATAGGAAACTCAACGCTTTAACTATATTACATATTAACACCACTAATTGATTTGCAACTATGACCTCTCCTCAGTTGCTAAAATGAAGCAATCCGTTTATTCATGCCGGCAGATGTCGCATACAAATTACATTGACGAACAAAAAATCCCTAAAAGGATTAATCCAGCAATAAAAATCACTTTATTACTCTCATTTTCGTTTTGAATAACAAGATTATTCCCATATACCAGTCTGTAAAATGTGATTCTCTCACCTTTACACAACGCAAACCAGCTCACAGTGTCCTTACAACAACAAAAAATAGTGAAATCCTAATGAAGACATTAAATTGTCACGGAACAATGCCTGCAAATGCCATGACGAATGATAAGCAGGAAATGGAATTTATCACACACGGAACTGCGGAAAAACGGCCACATCCTGACGCATTCCTTTTCTCATACTCGTTCGAGATATGCGTCTGTGGATTTTCTGCCAAAGGGTCCACGTAATTTATTAATGACATTACACACATCACCCATAAGCTCATGCGAGTCGGTTATATCTTTATTTGCTTTACTCTGATTCCAATTGAAGATTGGCGCGTTCAGGAGAAAAGTAGCTCAAGGATCATTATGATAATTAATGCCCATAAAAGACGCACATAATGCCATCCGATAGGGACCAATAATTCCAGAGGAATATCAAAAACCCTTTGCTGGGTTCTCTGCATTGTCGGGCAGGTAAGTTTTTCTTGTGTCAGGATAACAAAAGAAGTCAAAAGTGGTCAACCACATAAAACAAAAACAAACATCCGTGCAGAAGGGTTAAAGGTCATAAAAGCGACCTTTCTTGTACGGCGACCTCAAGGGATAGTTTGTGGTGCGGTTAAGAAATTCAGAGCACTTCGGGGATGCGTAATGAAGATGTTTTTGATTTTTTTTCTGGGTGATGCTGTTTGAGTGTAGGGTTCGAAATAAATGTCCTTGGTTGAGGATGAAGTTGGATTGATTTATAGATGATACTTTAATCAAATTATTTATGCAGATTTTAGGAACACTACAAGGCAGTTGTAGATACTTGTACATTTGTCATTTTGTGTCCGTTATTGATATTTTAATTTTATAGGCGGATTGTTTGAGAAACTTCAGCATAGGTATGTATCTTGTGAAGGCCTTAGTAAAGAAGAAAAGACATTCGTTCAGCGCAGCATTTTAACACAGCTGTCTTATAATTTGGCATCAGATTGTTGAATCAATATTTTTGATTTAATTTTCATAATACTTCGATATTCGATTAGAAAATTTATACCTTTATGGTTGCAGAGTCACCACAATCTAGTGAACAGTTTAAATATTTTTTTGCCAAAAAACGTTAGATATTAAGATTTAAGAAAACAACGTTAGCCTTTTAAGCAACGGAAGCAAGTACGTATAGACAAACCAACAGATAGATTCACGAGAACTACTTTTTTTAAATTCCGACAATATATTAAATCTGGCAAAATCACAAATTCGAAAATGTTTATGAAAATGTGCATTTTTCTTTTATGAGAAAGTTATTAAGTGATACAGATTATGAAAATATCAGTTCCAATGTTCCATCTACGCAAAAAAACATAGGATCGCCTTTTTTGTAGATGGTTCATTTGGAGCTGATTTTGCAGCCATCTTTAAGCCTTTCTGCAACACTCTTATCGGCATGTACCAGTGTGTGTTCGACCATAGACCAAATTCGCACACTAAGGCAAATCATGGAAAAGTACAACGAAATTCAAGTCAAGCCATCGACTTTACATCGACTAATGATACCATCCATCGCCTAGTGTTTAATAATAAGCGATGGCGGAATTCGGATACCATCAAAACTAATACAGCTGTGTGGCCTAACACTGGAGGGTTCAGTTCGGAAACTGGTAATCTGAACTTTTCCAAACATGTACCGCATTCCGACAAGGAGTCGGAAGGAGTCGCGCCATCATCCGATTTCTGCAGTCTCTTAACTCCTAGTTCGAAAGTCCAAATGTTTAATCTACCGGACCCTAATTCTACCAGTCCTACTTTACGGGTGGCGAGTGCAGGAAAGCGGAGCAAACTTTCGAAACTCTTCATAGAATTGTTGGTCCTGTATGCATGAAAGGCGAATGGAGGAGAAGATATAACCGCCAACTGTATGAGCTGTACCTATAAGATGTGGCTTATACATCAACATCCAAAAAGTAAAAAGACGTAGGCTACATTGACCACATCGAGCGAATGAATAATAATGCTCCAGCTAAGAGAATCTTCGAATTCCAGCCTTCAGGTTCGTGGTGACAAAGAAGAAGAACCTTCGATTAAGCGATCGCGATCGCGGATACCAGAGCGATTGGACTGAATAACTGGAAGCAACGTGTCCAGAATGGAAGGCTGCCTTGTCTCAGACTGAGACCCTCAATGGGTCGGGAGCCCGTTAAGTAAGTAAGTGTCAAAGATAAGAAATTCACACGCCTAAAATAGGTATCAACTAATTGTGTTTGATATTTGATCACGGAAATACGAAATTAGGGATTCACCGATTTCGTGGTCTTATGGTCTTAATAATTGGCCTACACAATTCGCTATACCATAATTAAATTTGAAACCGACCATATTAGTCCACTGTACTAAAGATAATAATATACATATATGTAGCCACAAGTTTAGGACTGTGAAACGATTCGGCGTCGTTTTCAACAGATTAGCTTGCCATATGCTACAACTCGACGTTCTCATAGGTATCTTGGTACAAAAGCTTACAAAACTCAACTTGTGCTAGAATTAAAATTAACCGACCTTCCCGGCTTTGGGTTCTAAAAAAAAGATAATAGAAGATATATTCATCTTGTTGGGCAAAGAGGCCCATTTCAGGCTTAATACAAATTTCCATAATGAGAATAGTCATACTTGTGACAAAGGGAAACACAACGGGTCTCAAGAGCTGCTATTTAAATCCAGTTTAAAAAAACAGTTTGGCATGGCTTATGGACTGGTAGCATCATCGGTCCATTTTTCCTCCAAAAATGAGGTCGCCAAAACGTGATTGTGAATGGCACCCGATGATGCGTCATAAAAATGACTGTTTGCTCGGCATTTGGTACCAAAAGCTTAAGTCGAATAGCAAGCTTTTTTTGAAGTTTATCAACTCAGGAATACAAATAGCCTCCGTAGTCGTATGCACTACTTGGATTCGTCATCAGATGACACATCCACATTGTGCAATTATTTTGCAGCCTTTTATAAATCTGTGTATTCTGCAATTAATAATAATTCCTTTATTCTCTCCAATATCCCAGCGGTTGTGGATATTGGCGACATAAACATTGATAGGTCTGATGCTTTAAGTCTTTTCTGTTTAACAGATAGTAAAAGAGCGGGCCTTATAGGCTTGCCCCCATTCTCCTAAAAAAAAGTGTACAAAAGAGCTATCCGTACCTCTTTGTACAATATTTAAAATCCAATCGACTCCGGAATATTTCTAGATGTATGGAAATTTTCCCATATAATACCTATCTAGTCAGGCCCTAAGGAAAATATCTGCAATTATAGGCCTATTTGTAAAATATCTTCGATTCCTTAGTTGTTCGAAAAGATTATCTACAACAAAATTACATCGTTCAGCCGGAATGTTGTATCATAATACCAACATGTATCCGTATCAGGGAGATTTACATCCACTAATCTGGCTTCTGGTAATCAAACGGATGTTATATTTAATGATTTTGCTAAAGCATTTGGCAAAGTTTGTCATGATAGTCTTGTACATAAACTATATGGTTTGGAATTCCATTCTTATAAGATGTGGATAAGATATTTACATCGATGGTTAAAGTCTTACTTAAGTAATCGTTTCAAACTTCTGGTGTTCCTCAAGGCAGTCACCTAGGCCCATTGTTATTCCTCCTATTCATAGGTTAGGTTAGGTTTGATGGGCTGTTGACGTCCAAGTGAGTCATCAAACCCACATAGCCCTACGTGGGCCCATAGCGATACCCTTTATAGTACCTGGAAAGAAAGATGCGTTAGTGAAGGGAGTGATACTTAGGTGATTTGTGCTGCTCCATTAGCTTCAAAGAGGAAGTTGCTCCAACCCGACTTGCAGCAGAAGCTGACGATCCGTGCTGTAGGTGTTGTAGCTAGCTCCGTCAAGTCCTCGTAGTGAAAGCTACCGAGGAGTTTGTTACGGCTATTGCTGATCGCGGAGCAGTGACACAATTAGTGGACGTCTGGGTCTCCGCACTTCCTTCAAAGTTGGTGCGAGCCAGTTAGGTTAATCCTGTTGGAAAGTTTACTCAAAAGATTGTGACCTCTGTTCAGAGCTAATTAGCTTGTTAGATTTGCCACCGCTTAGTTCCGGCCAAATATATTTAGTGTGTCTGCAGGTGTTAATGTTTTGCCACCTAGATTTTATTTCACTTTGAGTGAATCTGGTTATTTTTTTCTTTTTTTGAAAGCAAGTGGGGGTCTAACCCTATTGTCACATAAGGAGATGCAGTTGAACGATCCTGGTCTGGCTAGCTCGTCTGCTTTTTCGTTTCCCGGAATGTTATTATGTCCTTCTATTCATAAATGATCTACCCAATGTTAAAAAATACTCTAAATGTATTCTGTTTGCTGGTGACCTAAAATTATTTCGGTCTATTAATTCTGAGCATGACTGGCTTACTGCAAGTAGATTTGGCTGCGGTTGCTGAATGGTGCAACCAGAACAATCAATATTAATAAGTGCCAATGCTTTACTCTTTCCAGATCGAAGGTACCTATTCTCTGTAGATAACTTATTAAATCTGTATCACATGACAGACTTTACTCTAAGAAAGACTTGGGCATCGTACTCGACTCTCGTCTAACTTTCAAGGACCACATCGACTATATTGTCTCTAAAGCCAACTATATGCTTGCTTTCGTCAAACGAAATTACAAAAGGACTTTCTGATCCTATACCATAAAGTCACTTTATGCATCCTTAGTCAGACCCCACCTTGAATACTGCAGTATAATATGGAATCCGTATTATGACATTTATTCCAAACGTATTGGAAAGGTGTAAAGACACTTGACTAGGTTTGTCATTTATAAACTAAACTGGCGCATAGATATCATTATGAATTATTAACCGAGGTTTCCGTTCATATTATCATTTCGAACAGGATGGTCATTCCGTAACTTTGAAACGATTATCACTCAGACGGTAGTCGAGACCTGATGAGCAATCGCTCAATAATCGTCTGTGAATTTACGATTATTGTTTTAAGTGAAGCAAATCAAGTGATATCGCCGACAGCAAACACAACTATTGATCTTACGTGATGCAAGATGTACCGTCGAAATGTTATCGTCAAAGGATAATCACTTTACGGAATGAGGGCCCAGATCTTCCGACGAAATTGATCTTACATGATCGCGTAGCTGCATGATGTGTTTTCTTTTTGCAATTTCTTCCGAACGGATACCTGACTGATACAAATCTCTTGAAATAATAAATTAATTGCAAGAAAAATCGTTTCAATGTAACCGATATAGTAGTTAAGGCTCTTGTATCAAAAACAAACTATGCATATACTCCCTTTGCGAAACATACTTTTTGAAAAGGCACCATCACAATATTTTTCCTTTCAACTGGGGAAGTAAAAAAATATCCTGAATACACAAATCAGAGCTATAATCAGAGTAATGATACTGTAAAGACTGAGTGGAAAACAGTACTTCACTAGAAGCAACTACTTTATGATAATGTCCCAACACAAAACATTCCTGGTGCCTACTTATCTAAACAGAAAAATGTTTGATTCCACATTATGGGTGGTCACCGCTATAGTGCCATTTGCTTACTCAAATTGCGCCGATTTCGTCGTAATTTACACATATTTACGATAATTTAAATTCTTATCAGAAAAATACTTAAATCGACATTTAACTTCGAAGTAAGTGAATTTGCAGGCTAGGAAATATTGACCTTTACGTTGGTGATGTTGCACCAATGAAACTAAATTGCAATTTCTATGGATTCGCACTTTCTATCCAACACAGTCAGACAAGAAGAAGGCATACAAGACCATAGTGCACAATTGAGTGTTATTAGATGGAAATATCACACAAATTTAGCAAAGTTACTGTTATAAGGAATTTATTTATTTTTATGGCACATATTTCTCGACGCTATTTCCTGCTCGAATATGAATTGGATTTAGGAAGGAGTGGGGTATCATTTAATGGTAGAAATATTCAGCGAATGGAAATGTTGGATTGGATAGATATTATGTGGGATACACATTTAAGAATTGAAGAAGATTTAGCAAATTCAATTAGTTAGCCTTGTTCAGCATAAAACGCAATAACAATACTCGTATGAAATTGCATTACATAATGAAAAATAATGACAAAGGAAATTTTCTACAACAACATACTGAGGTAATTCTTCTGAACAAGGTGTTGATAGTGGCACATTCATATTTCAAGAAGGGGTCATACGAAATAAGCAACTAAAATCTACATAATATATATGGAGGCCTATCGAGGTATCCTTTCGGACGAAAATTTACTCCGATTTAAAAACGGAGAATTCTCTGCCTTGGTTTCCGTTCCGATTATCATTTTGAACAGACCTTTCGACAAAATTCATTGCATATGATCGCGCAGCGGCATAATGCGTGAAGTCAACAATTTTTGAAAGCTACGGGTTGAATTTCTTCCCAAGTTGTCCGATAAAGAATTATTGCGTAATCCATCGAACGCGATTGTAACTTTCATCTATTTTGTTCCACAACGGAACGAAACTGACTTTTGTTAAGGAAATTCTTCCTAACGGATGTCTCGATAGGGCCGAGTATCTTCTCGGACAAAAAACAAAAAAATCATTTTGCCAAAACCCGACGATTTATCCATTGACCGTTTTGATCTACAAATACTTTTTTCGCGATTTTTTAAAAGGATTTTTAATAAAGGTTTAATCAAATTTGCAAAATAGTTAGTATGGACAAAATGCTTATAAGCATTTCATTTATTAATAGTTTTAAACAGCGCCAAAATTTGGGTCAAGTTCGAAAAAAAAATTAAATTTAAGTCTATTTAAACAATGTTGTCCTCTTAACATCGTAAAAAAATTATCGGTCACGAGAGGTGGGTGCAGGATTGGTCTTAGTCCATGTGTCAAGCGCACATGAAGTAAATTATAATATTAAGAACTATTGACAGTGAATTTGAAAAAAAATAGCACAGGCGTTCATGCCGCATAAAATAATGATTTTTGTCCATATTGGTCAACATTAAATTTTCCGTTAAGATACTTTTAGGCTAAAAACTAAAATGTCATTACTAAATATGTAGTAACAATATTTTCATTTTTTATTTTCAACTAGACAATATAGTTCACTAGAAATTGAAGTTTTTTTGTTTTTGAAGTGAAACTTCTTTGGGCTCGTCGGGGTAAATCCAAACACATATGTAACGACTCGGAAAGTCATGGGTAGGGGAAAGCTAACTTGGTGGGACAACGACAGGCAAACAACAAGCAAGAGCGTAAGGATGAGAGAGCACTCTGTAGTGAAGTGTGAACCCAAAGGACAAAGCACAATACACATCAGAAAATTAAATGAGAAAGGAGGGGGGCAAGCGCGGCGGACAGAACAAATGTTCGAACAATAGAAGAAGAACACGAACAACAACAACAACAACATGTGAGAGCGCAAGCATAAGAGAGCGCTCTGTTATGAATTTTGTTGGTTTAGTCATAGTGTGGAATTGTGGTTGTGGCTGTGGCAAGAAAGAGGGCTGTCATCGTCCAAGAACTTCCGAACGCTTCACTGGCAATGGAAGTCGAACAACCGATAAATCCTTCAATGATTTTAATGTATCGGCGACCCTGAATATTTTATGTGTCGCTAAAGACATCCCAGGACCGTCAATAAGGAGAAATGACATCCCAGAATTTACAGTTAGCACTAGCCTACCTTACAAATACTTCATTCGATTTGAGAATATTCATAAGGAATTCAATAAAAAAATTAAGAATAACTCTTTTGGCTTTCCTTGCTCTATTTGTGATCGATTGTGGTTTAAAGAGGATTTAAGAGTTCCGGCGATTCAGCATGATGACATTTTGAACACAATTGCACCGACTATGAATAGAGAACAAATGAAAGTTTGCAATACTTGCTTCCGATCACTCAACACCACCTCTGTCCCAACATTGTCAATGTATAATTGCTTCTTTTATTCACAAATACCCCATCATCTGCCCCACCTAGACTTGGTATCAGAAAGACTTATATCACCAAGAATTCTATTCATGGAAATACGACGATTACGGCTGGACATGGACAATATGGAATATATGGCCAGATCATCAACGTTCCAGTTGAAGTAAATACAATGATGAAAAACTTCCAAGACATTTAGATGACGATCATTGCATCAATGTTCACATTAAAAAGAAGAAAATTCACAAGTCCAGTTATTTGAGAGGTCTGGTCAATAATAGAACCATTAAGGTTTGGCTGCAGTATTTAATAACGACACCACTATATAAACTGTATGACATCACAATAGATGAGTCTACCAAATTTCATTATCCTAGCTCAAAATTTAAGTCCTAAAAATCGGTGACGTACAGACGGACGGACGGACAGACAGACATGGCTTAATCGACTCAGCTAGCGATTCTGAGTCAATTCACATACTTTGAGGTATATGTAGCTAAATTATTTCTCTATGTTACAAACTATGTTTAAAAACTAATATACCTTTATGAGATAGGGTATAAGAAGTCGTAGCCCTTCTACGGTCTAATTTTTATACCCTATCCCATAGGGGTATATTAGTTTTGATACATAGTTTGTAACATAGAGAAATAATTTAGCTACATATACCTCAAAGTATATGGATCGACTCAGAATCGATAGCTGAGTCGATTTAGCCATGTCTGTCCGTCCGTCCGTCCGTCCGTCCGTCCGTCACCAGTTTTTGGGCCTTAAATTTTGAGCTAGAAGGATGAAATTTGGGTCACGTGCTCTTTGTTGCTCCCAGCAGAACAAGTGTAAAAATTTTTGAAATCCGCCCACTGCCACGCCCCCTTTTTAGAAAAACGTATTTTTTGGCCAAACCATAAGGAATTTTGAAAAACTTTCTGAACAACATATTTAGACAATCTGAATATCTGTATTTCGTTCATATAAAGTTTTTTGCCACGCCCACTTTTTGGGGGCGTTTTTAATAAAAAACGTTTTTCGGTCAAATTTTAAAATTTTCGAAAAAACTTTTGATGCAGAATCATTAGTAGTATAAATATGAACATTTCGTCCATAGACTATTTCAACCCACGCCCACTTTTTGGGGGCGTTTTTATATAAAAACCATTTTTACACACTACCCCATAACATATGCAGGAGAAAACCTTGTCTTTTGTAGAACCGTCAAAGTTTTTTGTAAACAGTCTGAACAATTTGTTGTCACCATGTCATTTTCTTTATTTTATCCACATCGTGTTTTTAGCCATGTCCACTTTTTGGGGATTTTAGTTTTACAGATAGGATGGGATAGGGTATTCAACGATCCGCACAGTGGATTGTAGCCTTCTCATATGTTTTTTTATTTGCTTTAATACAAAAATGGTTTTTTGAGTGTTCTGGAAAAAAAACTGTGTACTCATTTATGTTTCGAATGGGAACGTTAAAAATCGTTGTGGGAGTTTTAGTGAAATTTCGATACTGCCAGAATGGTTATTGTTATGACACAACCAGTAGGAAGTGGTGGCCCTATAATGCCAGTTTCAATAACCCCTCTGGGTATTATCCCAAGAACCTCGTATATCAAATTTGAATTAAATCCATCCAGCTGTTTAACAACTAGTTGAGTGCAATGATCGACAGACGGACAGAATTGATGGACCCACATTTTCGTTCTTCTCCATCATCGTAATGTTAGGTTTGATTAAAATCTCGAGTCCGAATTTGTTCATGAAAGGCATACTTGCTCTAATAGGAACAAGTAAACATTGTCTAGAGTGTAGTCATAAAAACTCCAAAGACGAAATTTAAAGAAAATCATTATAGCCCTTTAGGCGGGAAAAGCGAGTATGGACAGACGGACGGATGCAATCGCGAGAATTACTTTTTTGTGATAACCTATCCTCGAAACGTATGAATCAATCTTGAGTTCGGAAAGGTTCATGAAAACAATACTTTTCTCTGGTAAAAGAAATTAAAAAAACATGGTGAGTATATTACATTGTATTTCCTGATGAAATTTAACTGTTTTAACAAAAAAAAATCCAGGACTGTACCATGTGTCTTATTCAAAGCATGCAATTCAAGACGGGCCACATGCAATTTACAAGTGAATTTTCATTTGTGGCAAAAATTCTTCACTTACAGAAATAATTCATCAAGCTGGGTTTCAGGCCTTGTTTGGGACGTATTATACCTGATATTATACCTGATATCTATTTACTGTGTTTACAGATCTATTTCATAAATGTGTACGCTAGTTACTAAGTGGATGTAATATTACTAAAATCCGTAATTAAACACATGTCTCTAGCCAACACAATTCGTCTTCGACGGTCTTCACCCGAAGCCTGGTGCCAATACGAGGAAAGAGAAAAGTATACGTTACATATGACAGCGTAACGTATAGACTTAGAGTCGGATCGAACGTAAAACAGAAAGTTATCCTTTTGAGGTGGTAAAAGGATTTGACTATTCCAAATCAATGACATCCCATGTGAAATCAAGCAGCCAAAAACTTCTCGGCAAACATTCTTTATACAAGGTGGCGCAAAAGGAATCCTCTTATCAGAAAATGCTATAAATTTTGCGATTTGCCCCTAATGTCAGTTCTGTTTTGACATTCGTGTAGTAAACACATGCGAAAAACACATTAATGAACAATGTTACGCTACACTGCTCCAGAACGCGGAATATTGGTGACTATTTATTTGAGCAATAATCGGTCGGTGACTTTAGCACAACGTGAATTTCGTCGCAGAATTCCTAGCCGTCCAACGCCTACTGGTGAAACACTGCGACGTTTAGCCGCTCGCCTCGAAGAGACTGGCACAACACGAGATGCTGCCAGGCGTGGCAGACCCCGGAGTAGCCGTTCTGCAGAGAATATTGCTGCTGTAGCCGAAGATGTCATGGAAGCGCCGTCGACTTTGACCAGACGACGTGCCACGCAAATGGGTATCAGTCGACGGTCTTTACAGCGAATTTTGGTACAAGATTTGAAGATGTTTCCGTACAAAGTCCAGACGGTGCATCAGCTGTTAGCTGCTGACCGCCAATCGCGTCTAACATACGCTCAAGCCATCCTTAATCACCACCAAGAGGAAGATGATTTTTCATCAAAAATAATCATGAGTGATGAGGCCCATTTCCATCTTAGCGGGTACGTAAATAAGCAAAATTACGCTTCTGGGGCACTGAAAATCCGCGTCTAACCCACGAAGAGCCATTACATCCGCTCAAAGTCACTGTATGGTGTGCTGTTTTCGCTGGAGGAGTCATCGGACCTTTTTTCTTCGAAGACGTCGCGGGCCAAACGGTTACTGTGAATGGTGAGCGCTACAGAGCAATGATCAACGAGTTCTTTTTGCCGCAACTTGATGAATTGGGATTGGAAAACATGTGGTTCCAACAGGACGGTGCAACGGCACACACTGCACGTGCCACAACCGATATGCTGAAGGATGCATTTCCCGGGCGCCTAATCTCCCGTTTTGGCGATTTGCACTGGCCAGCAAGATCGCCTGATTTGACCGCTCCAGACTTTGTTTTTGTGGGGCTTTTTGAAGTCGCGGGTTTATGTCAACAAGCCTCAGACTCTTGCAGCTCTTAAAGACAATATCCGTCAAGAATGTGAGGACCTATCGCCGGAAGTTTTGGCCAAAGTGATGGAAAATGCCATTAAAAGGGCTCAAATGACAATCAACTGTGGCGGCGGCCATTTACATGACATCAAATTCTCGACTTGATGTAAAAAAAATTAAAAGACCAAATAAAAATAATCCACAAGAAGAATCAAAGTTTTTCATTTTTTTTAAATTACAGCCAAAAAACATCGGAAGGTTATTTTTGCGCCACCTTGTATATACTCGGCTTGGCTGAGTTGGCAACCTTGGGGAGGATGATGGACATCGATTTGTCAAAAACTATTCATTGGATCCAGATGGCTATAATATATCAAGCGAACGGACAGTTCCTTTCGAGCTTCGTATCGAGGAATAGGACGGTCGAAATGTTAATCCTAACCGACGGCATCGCCTTAAATAACACTAAAGTAGAAATTGCAGAGGGAGACGTTAGCTAAATAACATCCTTCCTTGAAAGGGATGCTGGTAAAGAGCAAATGTTCAGGTTCACTCCAAACTGAAGTGTAGGTAAGTACAAGTGTTCCTTCATCACAAATTTGAGGGTCATCTCCATGATTAAATTTGATGAGACTCAATCACAGTTAAGTTTATTATTTTTTTATATGATGAATAAGAAATTTTCCACAACATTCAGTTGCGCGTACTATTCGATTTATGTGGGCCAGAAAACGTATTAATACTTTCCGCCACCTTCAAAACAATTGCATTGTAAAATAATTGTTAGTGGGACCTTCTATTCATTTCAATTGTACATACACAAATCTTGAGAATTGAATTCGTCATCAGATCATTAGTCGTCCTATCGCTCATGAAAATCACAGAGCAACCAGTATTACACCGCACCGATACGTATCTAGAACGCATGGTGAATGCATTTACAAGAACAATAAAGCCCGCTCAGAGACAAAACCAGCCATATTCAGTTAAAAGTCGCACCCCTGCTCCTCAGATTTCGCATTTCGAATTGTTTGCGTGCAATCACCATTGAAACGACGCGACTTACGGCCACCGTAACCTTCAGGCAAATGAACAAGAAAATTAACCTACAAAATATAAATTAAATAATCCACTCAACAATGGAAGACAATTGCGTTCCATCATCACCGCCACCGCACCGCCTAGCCTGCCTGTCTGCCTCCAAATTAAAGAGCCCAATTGGACTGAGAAATCTACTGGTACGCTGGCACTTTGTTTACAATGCGAAAATTTGTAATAAATTTGTCTCTGGAAACGCAATCAAAGTTCACTGAACAATGTAAATGGCACACGCGGTGTAGATGTCGACCGGCTTCTTGTCAGAGTAGTACACGCGCGAGCTCACATCGGATTGCATAACCGAAAATTTGCAGCTCGCGATGGTGTACTCGTGGCTCCTTGAAGGTCAGAACGGCTATAATTCTAGTATCTCCATTATGAGGTACAAGACTCTATTTGGGCGGCTTTAATTAGACATGTGTGGATTGCATATGCGCATGCGCGCGCACTCGACAGAGGCTTGTGTCGTTTCTAAAGGCTTTGTCATAGTTAAGAACACTCATGCGAGTACTCAGTGCATGCGACGAGCGCACCATTGCATTGACACCCCGCTGGGTTGCCGCGCACAGCTATTGTCTTCCAAGGTAATGATCGCTGCGGAGCATGGTCCGGTTGATGGAGCAGCACTCAATTGGAGGAGGGAATTCAGTTGTGCAAAAGTAAATTGTCTGCCTGTGTGATTTGACACAATTTTTTCCGGACAATTTAGAGTTCGAGTTCCCATATTTCAAGGTCGTGACGGAAGTCGGTGTTTATTGTCATTCTCATGGTGCTAGTAATGATGTGATATATTACTGAGGGTGGAAGCAAAGTTGGCTAGATTGAGAGTGTTTAATTTGGTTGATATGACATTCAGCTTTTGAAACGACTTGTTAGGTCGATTTTGACGAAGTCGTGCATCTTCTTATGGATAAAATATTAACGAAAGTGGCGCTTGCCTTGATTTAGGCAAACAATTGACAAGATGCACCATTTTTTTGGCCTAATCAAACACTGATCTCGGTAAAGGTTAATGTTACCTTAGTGTCGTGGTAAATGTGAATATCGAACGAAAACGAACATTCTGCAAGTAAGTCGCTTCACACATGAATCGTTCGTTTTGGTTCTACCATACATGAATGACTATACACAGCTGCTCTGTAAAACAAAGAATAAAGATCACTAGAAGGTCCTTTAAGGCCCACCACAGGAGAGACGGCAAACGTCGTAGTGCACAGCAAGAACTTTCAATTGTAAATGAAATGTCCAGCCAACCTCCACTTTTTATTGGGAGATGACGTCTTGTCTGAAATCTGCCGAGGAATATTGCTTGCAAGTCACAATTGATTCTCGAACTACTAAGATGTATTCCAGGAGCTATATCAGGGAACGCAAACCAATAAAAGACAAATTGGTCAATTTGATTGGCTGTTTATTGGTCCAGAGACCGCCATGTTTCCTTGTTAATGTCAAGGTGAAGACATTCTGAAGTTCGTCCACAGCCCAGCTAATCATGTTCGTAGATTATAAATAAAATTCGCTTAAAGTAATTAGGACATGTAAAGCCATAAAAAAAGTCCATCAGATGGTGACGGATAAATTTGTAAGCTCCGTAGCGTATGTTGTTGGAGACACACAAATTCTTGGCACTTGGTAGGAGCCAGGAACTAGCTTGTGCAAAGCACGGCAGTGGAATCTACACTTTTATGTCAAAAATCTGATGATTTCTGATGATAGCGAGATCAAGGCCAGAAAAACACATATTGGTGTTGCTACAATTGGGTATCGCACCAGAGGGGGTTCAAACCTAGCTTCTCCATTCATTTTTGTGTGCGATGTTATATTTTTGCCACAAAGAATGGAATCTGCAGTTTAACGCCGACAACGAGCACACATTTGAAAAGCTTTTCATGAGTGTTGTATGCAATAACACGTTGACAGACTTTCGCAAGAGATGGTCAGTGAACAAAAACAGATGTTGTTACTTTTGGGGTTTGAAACATAAATCCCGTTTAACACATCAATGCTTGTCCACTGGACCCATATAGACTGTCAATGGGAAGCTTGTTAGGGAATCATGTTCAATGGTTAAAGCATTCAAGACCCCCGAAATGGTATGATCAGGAATGCAAAGGCTAAGGAATCTTACTATCATAAAGATTTAAAAAAAAAAGCGTTTTACAGTAATTCACAGCTTTCAGGTATTCCCGCGATCATTATCATTATGTTAATCGTGTCAACCTATAATGGCTTAAATCAGTTTATACTCATGTCAATATCAAGAGATAATTTTTGATACAACTGCGGACAATATAAAATCCACAAAGTAAACCCTATCAATAGCAATTTGCACACACATGGCTAGACAATCGGGGATTTCCGCTTTTGTTGTTACGAAGCAACCAATAGGCTCGGAAAGCACTGATCTTATTGTTGACTACCCTGCTAAACGAAAAAAGCAACAACGACGTTCGTATCTGTACCTGGAATGTGAGACCATTAAACAGGAGAGGTGCAGGCGAACAACTAGCGGACGCCTAAAACTGCTACAAAGCAGACATCACTGCCATCCATTAAATACGGACAAAAAGAGGATGAAAAACTGTGGCATCTACTATGGACCGTGTTATAGTAAGCAGAAACAGCGACTATTCGGATGCCAGACTTAGGCTTGTTTCCAAGACAAGTGCCAGACTTAGATTTGTTTCCAAGACATTAGGAAACGTATTGAAACAATCCGCATCAAGGCCAAATTCGCTATCATAAGCCTTATATGCGCTCACCCTCCGACGGACGAAAAAGGTGATATAACTAAGAATTGCTTCTAAGAGCTCCTTGACAAAACCCATGAGCCAAACAAATCGGAAATACTGTGAAAAAATTGAATATTGAAAGACTGAAATGACCTCCGCGCAACGCGTATCCCTTAACCTCTCGATTCACACCATCACACCAGCATCGAATGTCGAAGAAAAATCGCTACGATGCCAACAAGAAATTAGATCAGCCGCAATTGATGTGCTAGGTTTCTCGCGCACACCAGCAAGAAACCACTGGTTTGATGAGAAATGCAGAAAGATGCTATCAGACAAGAACGAGGCCTACAAGGCTACGCTGGAGGTGAAGACTCTAGCTGCCATTGAGTTGGGTAGGCAGAGAAGAAGGGATGAACACCGGTTTTTCAGAAAAAAGAAAAAAGAGCTAGAAAAGCGCGATCGAGGAAATAGATAGGTATAACTCCAGGAATGATGTTCGAAAGTTTTACCAAATTGTAAAACGGCCTTCCCGCTGAGCTTTATAAAACTGGCGGAGATGACTTGGTAAGTAACATCCACCAACTCATAAGCCAAATCTGGTCGGATGAAAGTATGCCTGAAGAATGGAACCTCAGCATCGTTTTCCCGATCCACAAACAAGAAGACCCTCTGAACTGCGCCGACTACAGAGGCATAAGTCTACTCAATTTTGCTTCTATCTGCCGTAATATGTTAACGCCTGAAACCGTTTACCAACAACCTGATCGGCCCTAAGTGTGGTTTTAGGCCAGGAAAGTCCACAACCGATCAATTTTTTACATTTCGACAGATCCTGGAAAAAAACCCAAGAAGTCCAAATCGATACCCACTGGTGTGCATACGCCTACGATATAGCCACGTTTTCTAGTATAGTGAAGGAAGCGGTAAAAATGGGTTTAGCAGTAAATGAGGGTAAGACTAATAATATGCTGTCATCACGAAAGGACACACAACATAGACGAATTGGACAGAACGTCACCATTGATAGATATAACTTTGAGGTAGTAAGGGACTTTGTCCACCTCGATTCCCCTATTAACTCTGACAAAAACATCTCGTCAGAAATTAAACGAAGAATTACTCTTTTTATAGTTAAGAAGGCAATTTAGTAGTAAAACCCTCACTCGAACTAATAAGGAGATCCCATATAAGACCCTGATCATCCCAGTCCTGCTCTACTGCGCTGAAGCATGGACCGTATCAAAAGCGGATGAAGAAATCCTTCGTCGATTCGAGAGGAAAATTCTTCGAAAAATCTTCGGTCCCGTTTGCGTTGACGGGCTATGGAGACGAAGATTCAACCAAGAACTTTACGAGCTGTAAAGCGAAATAGACCTGGTCAAAAAACTCCGCATCGGGCGCTTAAAATGGCTAGGACATGCAGAACGAATGAACACCAATACTCCGGCTCGCAGAGTTTTCTGAAGGCAGTTAGCTAAAGACCTGTTTAATTGGATAGCCACGTTGGTTGAGGCCCAGGTTCATTCCGGACTCAAGCGCCACTTAATGCGGTTTTCCAGACAAGATAAATTAGCCTTAGCTTGGTGACTCGACGTGTTAAAAGCTAAGAGGATGTATGATTCGTTAGCTATCCAACAAGACATGAGGATAAAATCCAGTTCGTGTTAAGCTTTTACTACGTCTGGGAAGAATAGCTTCTCAGATCTATAACTGCCCTTTAAATTGTCCTAATATGGAAGCCAGATTATAAATCAACATTCACATATAGTCCTTTTGGTAAATATTCAGCAATAAAATTCAAAAGAAGGCGAATAAGTTATACTTTGCTTGAATGGAATCAGCAAACAAAAGAGTTGATATCAAAACTGATATTTCGCGGGGCCTTGCAAAACATAGGAAGAAGTCATTGGTCTTTTAAAACTATCATCCATTTCTGTTGCAAAGAAACAGGATCTTCCCTTAGAGTCAATATCTCAAACCGAATAAGAGTGTTTCAGCCTTGCATTAGAAACTGATCATGCAGAGGGCTTCTGTATTCTTTTTTATTTCTTGAAACTTCCGAAACTCCTGCCACGAATTCAAAGTATTTAGTTTCTGCTGCATAGAGTTTTGTCATGATATGTTACAAATGCTCCTTTTCTATTCAACGCCCTCGTTCCTTCAGAAAATAATGGTCCTCCTCAGTTTTTTAGACACCCGCACATAAAACTGAAATAATTTTGAAGGCTCCAGTTCAATCGCATTTCTATTGTCCCTTTCTGAGATATGAAATCGGGTCAGCCTTATATAAATCAACAGGACAGTCCTCTATATACATCTAGCACAACTGCCTATGGTCATCAAATTTTTATGACTGAAGTGTAACAACAACACCCCGCATTAATTTTTTATGACCAACGTATGAATAAATAGAATCAATTCCAGGACCCATATATGTCGGGTATCTGTTCGTTGATCAATTTGAAAAAAAAAAAATCAAACAATGTTCCTTCGTGTGTATCCCTTTTTTCTTGTTCTCTTCTTTTTCCCTAGCTCCTATCAAAAGGGAGAACAAAAAACCAATCGAATATCCTATTGAATGTGTCGATTATCCAATGATAAATTGCTCACAGCAGCCTACCATTGTTGCAGGGCTATTGTTACTATAGACCCACCGTATCGATCTTGACAAAACATGGAATCGAATCAGAAGGCGATCGTTATAACACATTTTGTCACATAATGAACAAAAGTCATCAACATCACAGCACACAAGGATCGATCAAGTATGAACCACCTGCGTGACAGTGACTTGGAGAATTTTGGCGAATTCGTCTTTTTACCTCATAATCTGTTTACTGATATCGATAACGGATCAAAATGTCTTGATCCTGGGCGGGTTATCGACTTTTTCAATTTTATGTGTATGTTAACAAATGTGTGTTTTATGCCACCACCATGAAGCAGTGGCGCACAGATTCCACAGCCATCAGGTCATGTTGAGTTATCTCTTGGCGTCAATCGCTTGCACCCAAAAAAAACAGAACAAAACAAAAGGATATCTAAGGATCTGATAGTAATCGGATGTGAGCGTGTTGAACGAGTACTTTTATTGCGAAATGTGCAATTAGGGGGATTAAAATGCGGGGCACACAACGTTTTGTTAGAGATCGGAGATAGTGTGGTGGTAGGTTATGTGTGATTGTCGATCAACACTTCCTCTACTACGTGTGGGCTTAGGAGAGAAGGACACTTTTTGATCGATAAGTGTGTTAAGTGTGAAGGATTTTTGTAATTTATATTTCTTAGTTATGGTATTGTTTGATTTGATAAATCAAGATAGGATGTACAATGTACATGGTTGGTGTCCTAGAAACGTGGTAGCATACCCAGTGGCAGGAAATGAAATGTTCTTGGAAGGAGATTTTTTGGTAAGATAGGATTTTTTTAAAGGAATCTTACACGGAGTTCCTGAGAGACAATGAGAGAATGAATTGCGTACATGATTAATTGGCGTTGGGCAAACATTTATTTTTTATTCAGAACGTTAGCTGGGAGATTAGATTTTTGTGATTGGAATGACATCTTCATCTGCTTTCACAGTTTGATCATCATGGGAAATGAATGCCAGTCATGATACTTAGGAAAGTCACACCAGTTGTTGTCTTAAAAAGAGGTTTCTGTTTTTCAGTATGAGGTTATATGATTTGGAAGGAGGTTTGCAGAGGGATGGCAAGTCATGGATCCTTCCGAAACTTTTTAAGATAAAAGCAGAGAACCCTAATTGCGAACGACGTTCAATAGGTTGATGTCTTATATTAAGTTCACAGAAGAAGATGGAAATAAATTTAAGGGCAAATATATGTATAGGTACACGAAAAGTTATTTTTCACGTTGTTATGTGGAGATAAAATTGAGCCAAAAACCTTGTAAATGATATTTTACATTTATTTAAAAGGTAATTTTTTAACCACACATACACCAGTTCCAGCTTGGTCAGTCAAAATTGCTCATTCATACCTTACAACACCATACAGAACGTAGCGTTTGGCTACCCCATTCTGTTGATAATTCATTCAAGTTCGGTGGCATGGTCCGAAGAGATGATAAGGTGGGCAGTACACTTTCTCGAGGAAATATTTAGCGAAAAGACTTGAAAACTTGAAATGTTATATAAGTAGTTTGTAGAGGAACGCTCAGAAAGAAAAAATTGAGTAAAATGTAACGTGACTCTGCTTAAGCCTTGGTTAGTTGGTATATTTTCAAATGATTTATGTACATGGTTGCCAAGTCCGATAATATAGTGGACACAGATAAGCTAAAAAGATAGTTTTAATGAGTCAATAATCCAATCTATACGTCAAACAAACAAAAAATTACTGAAGAGTAATTTAACTCCATAAAATCGAGGCAAACTGTATGTTTACAACAGGGATCGGTTGTCGCTTCTATTGAACACAATGTACGGTGGTATTCTATGGCTAGGAACCCACAGAGGAAGTTGGGAAAACCAGCGGATTTGCAGATGACATAGCAATACGAGGAGCAGCGCCGAAGATGAACTAGAATTACCCCCAAACGAGATAATTGGATCAGCAAATGCTGAGAACTTAACAGACTTGGAGTAACACTAGAGGAGAGGAATATGCTCAACAATAAAGAACGAGGCGGAGGGATTAAAAATATAAATGACGCAGACATGGCGTAGAGGTTTTTTTTAATCGCATTGGTCTGGAGACTCTGGCGATGATCTGTCAAATCATTCGAGTAGTATCCATTGTCAAGAAAAGCTTATCTCAACTCAAGCGTTCGGATTCGGAATAGAACCATCACTCTTTCACTGAATATGTTAAAATCTGAGTTATAACAGAATACAGAGCTTCAAAAAACTTCTCTGGCTTTAAAAAATGACATAGAGGCGGCCAGCTAATAAATTTTTACGGCACGGTGCGCTGTCGTTTGGGATAGCAAAGGTTACTTTTCGTGAGTAAGAAGAAACTCATCGTAAGTGTACGTTATAACGGGTGATTTTTTAAGAGCTAAGTTTTTCAGGTTGGCAGCATTGGTTGGTAATGGTGTCCAAACGTCATCTGTCAAAGTGAAAACTTTTCAATATACTCTACCATTGCAAATTATTGAAATTTATTATTAAAATTCGTGATCTGTGAAAAATGTGCACCGTTTGTGTTATCGAAAAATTGTGTTCAGCGATAAGGCTCATTTTTGGCTTAACGGATACGTAGATAAATGAGCAAAACTGTCGCATCTGGAGTGATGAACAGCAACATGCCATACAAAAATTACCGATCCATCCCGAAAAAAACGACAGTTTGGTGTGGTTTATGGGCTGGTGGCATCATCGGTCCATTCTTCTTAAAAGACAGCCGTGGAAGAAACCCGTCAACGGCGAACGATATCGAGCCATGATACGCGATTTGTTTTTGCCACAGTTGGCTGAGTTGAACACAGCTCGTGAAACAATGGAAATGTTGAAGGATTTGGTGAGCAGCTTATCTCTTGAAATGGTCCTGTGATTCGGCCACCATATGTAAAGTCGTTAGTCTATGTGGACAAGCCGAACAGGATTGAAGCCTTACAGGATAACATTACACGCGTCATTCGTGGAATAAAGGCCGAAATTCTCGAAAAAGTGACGCAAAATTGGACCTTACGAATGGACAGTTTGAAACGGAGCCGCGGACAACATTTACATGAAGTTGTCTTTAAAACGTAAATGGCAAAGGCCTATTTATCGATGACAATAAAAAATTTGAATATTTGATGCAAATTTGAGTGTTTTATTCGATTTAAAAAAAAAAACACGTTTAAAAAATTACCCATTCGTATGCATCCAAGCTATTTCAATCGCTGAATTAGTGGCTTTATCTACAACTATTAAAGTGAACAAACAAATTTAATAAATAAACATCAACATGCACTATCTCAGAGCCCTTTTGAGGTGTTATATGTTCGCCTTATCTGGAAAAATGAACAAAAAACACAATCAGCGAACTTCGAAGATCAACAAATCTATTAGCAAGGTGGTCGTTTCGTAGACTCTTCCAAGTTATAGTCCGTTAACGTCGGGGGTATAATGACTAAAATAGCTATTGACACTGAGCTATTTTAGCTACAAAAGTTTATTAGTTTATTTTGGAAAGCTATTGGAAAAGCACAACAAATATTTTAAGCCTCTAAGTTGCAAAAATATTGGCCAATAAAGTCTTCACAAAACTTATAATGCAGCTTACTCCGGAATAGGTCAACGTCAATTTACACCCAATGTATGTCGTCTTTGAATAATATTCTCATCGCCATAGACTAAATCTAGACCGAAGATCACATTATAAATATTTTCTTTTTGTCATTAAAAATGACGGTATGTATTTGCTACCAATGAACAAAGTTAGACAAAATCATCAACTACTAGTCTTCTAGTTGCGACTTAGATTAGGCATCACAAATAAAAAGTGCATACGAAAACAAAGAAGTAGCTTTATGTGCCTTCCTAGACATAGAGGGTGCTTTTGACAACACTGGATATGACTCCATATCAAATGCTTTGACTCATAGAAGAATAGATCACCCCACCATCAAATGGATCAAATCGATGCTTGAAAGTTGGAAAATAACTGCTTCATCAGCACTGACCTCAGTATCAGTTACAGCCATTAAAGGCTGCCCTCAGGGAGGAGTACTCTCACCCCTACTATGGTCTCTGGTTATCGATAACCTACTTCAAGACCTAAGTAAACGCCGATGACCTAGTCATCATAATAAAGCGCAAAGAACCAAACGAGGTTACAAAACGTTTGCAAAACGCCCTTAAGATAGTCATAGACTGGTGTAATAAAGAAAGTCTTTCTATAAACCCCAGCAAAGCTATCATCGTCCCTTTTACAAAAAGAAGGAAATTAAATCTTATCCAAATTTCAATTAATGGTACATACATTGAGTATTCCAACGAACTAAAATATCTTGGAGTCATCCTCGATAAAAAACTAAGCTGGAACTCCCACATCAACAACAAAATTCAAAAAGCAACCAAAGCTTTCTGGGCTTGCCGAAGCATGTATGGTAAAACCTGGGGAATCTCTCCAAAGACCACACACTGGATCTACACGATCATAGTCAGGCCCATTATAACATACGCTTCAATAGTATGGTGAAACAAAGTCACCAAAAAAACAACTATAAATAAATTAAACAAGGTACAACGGCTTGCCTGTCTGGGCATTACCGGAGCTATGCGTACCCGTCCCACAGCGGATATAGAAGCCTTAATATGACTAGGGGTAGGAGCTGGCATACATGGACCAAATAAAAACATCTCAATACCTATAGGAAAAAAACCCTAGTGTATTCCAAGCTGAGCTCCATGCCATAAAAGAATGCGCAAACCTAATACACAACTCAGGTATTAAAGGCGCAAACATCCATATATTCCCGGACAGTCAAGCAGCTATAAAAGCCCATAGCTCACACATCATTGACTCCAAATCACTGCTTCAACTCCCTCCAAGCACACAGTTCCAGGAACAAAACCAGACTATGGTAGGTCCCCGGACATAAGGGAATTGAAGGTAACGAAAAAGCTGATGAACTAGCCAGAAAAGGTTAAGAAACCCCCTTCATTGGACCTGAACCCTTCTGTGCAATCCCCAAATCAGCCATAAATCTGGTCATAAAAAACTGGGAACAAAACAAATGTGTTTCATACTGGGGAAACATCCCAGGCCTAAGACAGGCCAAAAGAGCTATTCAGCCCTTCAAAGCAGATGCCAATAAGATTCTAAATCTTCGCAGGCACGATATCAAAAACTTAGTAGGCTACCTAACTGGTCATCACGGTCTGCGATATCACCTAAATAAAATGCGTCTAGTCGACTCACCGGAGTGCAGACTATATCTAGAAGAAGACGAAACAGCCGAGCATATCATATGTGAATGCCCGGCCCTTTACGGTATGAGAAGGGAATCTTTCTTCAGGGAATTCTTAAGTCCCGAAGAACTGAGGAAATCTTCGGCTGAAAGTATTATCAGCTACATTAGGAAAGTAGAAGCGCTACTAACCTAAAAAACATCTGACGGCAAGCACAATAGATCTTTTAGGTCGATGTGTATATTACTGCTTAGGCAGGTCAGAATTAAAAAAAAAAAAATTAGGCTAACTCGAGACGTTTGGGCAATAAGCGATTAGGAAAATACAGACGCTTTTGCTGACAATCTTGATGAAACTTTTAAGCCATTTGATAAATAGCTCAATATCAAAACCATTACATATTTGACGCTATGAGAGAACTTCCTAAAGAACTCAGCAAGCATCAACTAAGCTTCACTACATTAGTAATCTCGGAATTTGATTAGAATCTACAGCACGTCAATAAAGTGGCGTGAGTGATTTTGGTTCTAAAACTGGGGAAACTATCGAATGAAATACAGTTTTACAGGCCGAATTCGTTTCCTCCAATCAGTTTTAAAGGGTATTTCTCGAGCGCTTTTATCCTATTATTGACAAAAAAAGTCTCATACCTGACCTTCAATTTAGATTAAAACGCTAGCTTTCAAAAAATCGAAAACTTCCTCTTCCGTAGTTTTTCAAGTCTTACAAGCTTTTGACAAGGTAGAGTCCTAAATGCAAAAAAAAAATTCTGCCTAAACAGGTGCTCTGTTACATGTAACGAAACGAGTGGCAAGTTAACGATACAAAAGTAAACGATAGTCATGACAAAGTGCGTTTGTGAAAAACGAGAAATATTTATGACAGCTCAACGAAAACGAAAGCTATACGACTGCCAAATGTCAGTCGTTAGATTGAGATCAACGATTTTCGTTTTATAAAAGATGACCACAGGTAAACAGAATGCTCGTATCGTATCTTGAGAGTAAACTCTATCGTTTGAAATATTATGAAATCGAATATTCTGAGCCCTTCAAAGTATTTGCAGGTGTACCGCAAAAAAGCGTTTTTTGACCACACCGATACCTGCTAATTACACGTAATATACGAGAAACAAATGACACAATAGTTGCCACATTTGCTGATGATACTGCTGTTCTGTTCTAACAGTTGGTCTTTCCACGTTAACGTTAACACCAAGGTCCTGCAAACTCTTGACAAACACATTTTTTGCGCCTCTTCAAAGAACCAATAAGCCCCACAATAACAAATCGCACGAACTCTCATGGAAATCTACCTGTCAAATGTTTATATAACTTCGTTATAAACTTCTCAAGTCGAATACTTAGTTCAAATACCAAACAAATTTTTAGAGATGTGCGTGGTTTTTATTAGTAAAAATCTCACACTACTGCCAGCACGCGTCCTCATAATGTCTTATAAAAAAAATTGCACTAATCAGCAACCATAAAAAAAAACTTCCTTTACCTATGAAATTTAGTCATGACTTCGTTAACCACTTAACATCTCGAAACGTGGCAAGTTTGTCCCTAATGCACTATCATAAGCTATGTGAACAACTATATGACGAGATGATGGGTGTCAACCTGAAATAACTCATGAAACATCTCAAAAGGGAGGTCTGACTTTCCCGGTCTAAAACCCATCCATTATAATGACAGATAATTGAAATTTGATTGCAATAGTCAGCGCATATGCATTCAATAAACTCAATATCTTGCCAACTCTGCAAAACTCTAACAAAAATCTATTAGTCAACCCCAGCTTAAGTGCAACGAATCACTTTGCCAGTTCAATTAAGAAGTATCTGCAACATTCCGTCCAGCTAAACCCCATCTCCCAGGCATGTCATATAACTTCTTGGCTTCAAAGCGAAGTTGCACAATTTATCTCTCCTATAAATTGAGGTCTCGACAAGTTCACCGAGTATCCTTATGTTGATGCAATAAGCTTGTTCGCTTCCTCTTCGCTTTTTCATCATTGTGGCGATTTTATCCAGCCCTGGCTCGGTGACCTTATGACATATGAAATATATAGATTCTTGGCAACGCCAGCCACAACAAACACCAAAGTGACAAAATACCTCTTTCATCATTACCCACACCTAACAGCGCAGTGCGCGCGGCAGCACTACCAGAAGCGGCAGCGACCATCTCCATTCTGCAGAGCCACTGTGCACTGCGCACTGAAGATTCACGCCTGCCAAAGTTTTTGAGTTATGCGCTTCGCGTCAACTTATTCCAAGCATATCGATTGGTTGTGCGGACCATGCATCGACGATGTCTTCCTGTGCTCTGGGCTATGAGCTGGGCACAGACCGAGGTGTTAAAGTGTCCATCCGTACGTCTCTTCTGGCGTTTTATGCATTTTACACCGAGGCGCGCAGCTGTTAGGAGATACACCGAGCCTATATTAAATTATGAACTCTATGTGGCGCATGGTGTGCGCGCTTTATGTCGCAACACCCAGCAACGCCTCGAGGACATTTAATTACTGTGGGAAGACGATCGTCTTCGGCTTGGACCGTATACGGAGAGATTCCATTGTGAAACCCACTGTACAGTAGCTCGCGCCCAAATGTTCTTCGATACGATCAGTCTTGGTTATAGATTAACTCACCATCTCTTTGGGTGACAGAGTATTTTTGCGCTACCGCTCCGCCGTACTGCATGCCGTGCTGCCGTGCCGCGGTTGGGAGATTTATTTAGAATGCACAAAAGTTCCGTTTATCTGTGCGCCATCTCTCAATAGCGGGTGCAATTCAAATTAAGTTTTCCTCGCGATGGCGATGCATTCAAGTCAACCGCGTGGCTGTGAAGACTGATTGCCTGACTGTGGGCCTGCAACGGATACAATGCTTGTAATTACGAGTATACAGCTAAGTAGGTCGGTGCAATATGCCTTTGAGCTACAATGGAATGATTTTATTATGCTTTTCCTCTCTGCGGTTGCCTATTTCTCATGACATTGGCAAGTATCGCAGAATTGTGAATAGCGAGTTTCGAGATCCGAAGCATAATTAAAAAACTAGAACACAGCTGGGAAATGGAGAAAAAGTGTTAATTTACGGTCGGATTTGCCTTTGTCGGAAAGGTTAAATCGCTTGAATTGCATTGAACTTGTTGAAAGGGCTCATTACTCATGTTGCTTTGTTGCTATGGTTGTACTGAGGGTCATTACGAATGCGAAATGGATAATTTGGTTAGCTTTGGTTTTGGATATGGTTTCTTTAGAAATGTTCACATAAATAGATTATGAGTTATGAGCGTTTCTGTAGTCAGAGCTTTGAAGAATTGAGAGTGGAAATATTTTATTTTACCTTAGAACTTTTAAAACATATCATCTCCAATGCGAACATATTGTTCACATCTAGATAGAACCTTTGCGTTCAAGCGATGTTCAAACGAGACATGGAAAGTTTTTCGGTTTCGGCGATTCAAGTGCCATTCATAAATAATGGCTGTAAATTTTGATTTCGCTTAGATGACAGAAGACAGCATTGTGTTTTGTAAGCATTAAATTCCACTCTATTAGATTTACCCCATTTAATTTTGGTGTCAAGATCGGACTTAAATGAGCTTTACATATTTAGCCTTTTCTGTTCCACGTCCGAAGATGAAGGGCGTGGATTAGAGAATGAATATGAAAAGCTGAGAGTGCTATCATCGGCAAAGGAATGGATTGGATTAGAAGATTCAGACAAGAGGTCATTTATAAAAATGAGAAAGAGTGTCGGAGACAGAACGGAGCCCTGGGGAACACCAGCATTTATTTCGAGAGTAGGAGACTTGAAACCGTCCAAAACAACATGAATTGAACGTTTGGAGAGATGGTAACGTGGAACTGGCTGCAAAATGGGCAGCAAGCAGATTGGCTTTGTCTAAGGAGGTGACAGCTGGAATATGAGCGTGGGAATGGAAGATCAGGTCGAATTCTTAATGTTTTTGAAAAACCACCAAAAGTTTTTACTACCATTGGGACAGAGTAGAATTTTTTGTCTTAGCTTTTGGTAGTGGGAGAATTTGACACGCTTGATGCGAGCACTACAGTCGTTTCTGGCTCGTTTGAACTTATGTCGGTTTTTCTAAGTAGGATTGGTCTTATATAACCGAAAACATAACTCTTTCAACCTAACAGCCTCTTTGCAGATCGAGTTATAACATCCGTTTGTCTTAGTTTTGATACTCTTTACCCGGTGAGGGATAAAGGATTTCATACCCAGGAGAATGGGTTACCGCATCGGCAGTAGAATCAACGTCATTATCGAGGAATCATAATGACCAGTTAAAATTCTTAAGGAAACCGTTAAGAGCTTCCCAGTTGGCTTTCTCGTATTGCCATACGGTTCTTTTTATAATTTGTTCTTTAACTACGTGGTTGGAGTACGAGAAGTTAGTCTTCCGTTCGTGTTCGTATAGTTTGGAATATAAACTCTTTGTTAAGTCTAACAGAAGAAGTATTATTATTTCTAAATCCACTCATAGCCAGGCCCAATGCCTGGAAAACGTCTTTAAACTACATAGGGTTTCAAAACACATTCTGAAAACCATAGAAAAATCTACATTTCTAAATGTTTTTACCACTGCTACTTATTATAAAACAGTTTTTTTTGAAAATATTTTCAAGAAATTAGAATCCACCAACTACTACGCCTACTTAAGATTTTTTTAAATTTTCGAGATCACGATAGCTTTTATATTTCGAAAATGTTGAATTTTTTTTTAAAATTTAAAATGACGATCACAAAAATTTTCAAGTTTCTATCAAAATTATGGGATTTTTCGAAATTTCGATAAAAAAAACGTTAGGTTGAATATGTATAACAGAAAAGTGTAAATATTTTATAAAACCGCTCAAAAAATAAAAGTTTCTGAAAGTTCTAAGATGACCGGAGAAATTAGGCATTCTACGTATATTCATCTGAAGAGTATTTTTAGACATCTCCACATTTGCGTGCGAATTATAAAAAAAAAGTTTTTAAAAAATATATGTAAGGAATTGGCAGCCACTAAATGACACGCCCTCTTTCAGAAAAATAGTGTTTTGGTACGACCTCTGGGTCACGATAATTTTAAATTTTCGATCAAACTTTTTCAATATATAATCTTGTTCCGTTTTTGATCAACATTTTCAACATTTTGAAATTTTAAAACGTGTAAGTACCTACTACTTCTGGGTCACATTTTTTTCAATTTTTGACGACCCCTGGGTCACTAGTATTTTCAAATTTCGATAAAAATTTTGAATTTTTTAAAATTAAGAACAAATCCAGCCCAACTATATATTTTTAGATTTCGATTAAAATTTAGGACGACCAACGTTTTTTTTATATTAATAACAACCCCGCGCTCACTGTAATTTTTTAATTGATATTTTTTTATAGAACGACCCCTGGTCATTTTTTTCGATCAAATTATTTTTGTTTTCCGATTTCGATCAAAATTTTGAAAATTTTGCAAATCAAGGACGAAATGTATAAGTAGTTGAAAAAATCTTCTTTTTTAGACATTTGGCTACCTGTACGGACAAAATCTCATCAGAAACTTAATGGAGAATTAGGGTTCAGTTATGGCTTTCATTAGGTCTGTTCCCGTACAAAATAATATTTACTAATTCTTACTGATTTTTAGTTAAAACCGTTCCCATACGTCTGTTTTGCATTCAAATAATTTTCCGCAGTAAAAATTAGTAAGCATGAGTAAATATTATTTTGTACGGGAACAGACCTATTATAACCATCATTCGAAATTTTGTTTGCCTTAGCGGTTTTTTTTAAAACATTAAATTCTTTGCGATCATGATCATCCAATCGCAATCATGTCTCCGGTACACACTTTCCATTTTATTTGCAACTAGTTTATGAATATTGGTTGCATCTTGTATGCCGTAATACATGCAACGTAACCAATGAGACAGCGTCACTAGTGAATATGTAAATAGTCTGACCAGAAAAAAAAATCTTTTCTGGTCAAACAAAGCAAGCTTAATCTGAAAAACTACCTTATGTCCACCTCATGTCCTCATCTACCACTACTTCTTAACCATTTTCTAATAAATAAATTAAGTTAGTTTAATTTAGTCTAGTTGGTACTAAGCTTAAAATAAATAAAACAAGATATTGCCTTAAAAGATGTCCAAAAGAAGCGACCGACCTCAATAAACTGAAGCTAAGGGGCGGGCTCACTGAAGCGGCAGTTGGCTAAGGCGATGGTTCACTCAAGAAAGTGGAGCCGCGTATATAATTAAGTTAGTGTTTGAGTTGAATGAGTTCGAAAAGGTTTACAACAATCCAATATTATTGTTTGCGGAAGAAAGCATCCAAACAGATTGGTTTAATACCCTACGCTATTACATCCTACCTAACATAGCTAATTATGCAATTAAGTCAACTAAACAATTAATGAAATGGACAATCCAACAGTAAGCTCAATCCTTCCGCCTCCTTGGAATCAATGTTTCATTTGCATAAAATTTCCATCAATTTTTACCGAACTGAATAGGTGTTGACCGATAAAAAACGACCGAATCGGTCAAATGCATATTAAGCGAAACCCTACAGCGAACTTTCCTAGATACTGAGATAGGGAGGTACCTTAAAAAACTACACCCAATATACCAAGCAAGGTGAGTGGTGAACAGGCAACGAATAAATCAGAGATATGTGAAAAGAAAGCGGCAGTCAAAGTTTGGCCGAAATGCTTTTTTTTTTAAATTAAAAAGCAGGCTAAAAGACACACACAGTTCACTTGACACCATAGCCATTGGCTTTTATGGAAAATTATGGATATACAAAAGTCACGTCAAAATGAAATATCTTGCATTAACGGCGTTACATGACCTCAAACTACTCCATTCATTCAAGTTATACTTTTGGCTTAATTCTGAACGAAAAATTTGAAAAGCTTTTCATGAAGCAGTTTGACCGATTTTCGTAAGAGGTGGGGCAGTGAAAAACGTGGTTGCTGTTACTTTTGGAATTTAAACCATTGAACCCGCACAACGCACGAACAACTAATCCATTGCACCAACAAGAGTTACGACAAAACAACTTAAAAAGGCGCAATAATCCTCAAACAATAGGCTTTAAGAAGGATAACCGGTCAAGAAATTCATTCGCCAGAGTTCATAAACAATATTCCATGCAATCAGCCATCACATTGCAAATGATGGCAATTGGCAGTACACTCCACAGGTAGTGACATTATTATGAAAACAATTTCCCAGGCCAAGACCCGATACTATACGAAAGCAGTATAAGACATATCAAGCGATAAAGCTGGAAAGTCGGTCAATTGCTTTAAAAGGCTAAAAACGAAGTGTCAAATCAAAGGGTCCAAGTGGCGCATGATATTTATTTCCAATCTTGTTAAAGGCGTTGCAATCCCTTATCTTCTTACACAGAGGAAAGAACGATATTCGAAATTGTCATAATAACATTTCAATCAAGTGAATGTCACACACACAATGAGGATCACAATATGGAAGAACGTGATTCCATAAGGTAACGCAGAGTTCAACGACCTGCAACTCTAATGACCGTCTTATAGTACTTCGCTATGCATCCTCTCGGAATAATCTCACAAGATATCCCATTAGCATATATAATCATTAAAAGCTTCTCCCGATTGGAATCAAGCTATACCCTGGGTCGTAATGGGCCTGTTGACAAATTTGTTTGCTGTATTTATATCTGGGCTGTCCGTTCTCTGATCCACTCCACCTGTTCCATATATTTGTTCGAACGGAAGGTCCTTGCCAAATGTTAGCACTTCGTCAACAGTATGGAATCTGTGATCTTGAAGGAAAGAAGCTGGGATGACAGGAAAAAGAAAAATTAATCGAAAATGTTCTGAGAAAACCTTTTTTTCATAGAACCCATTCCACGACTAGCGCTGTTGGATGATATCAACTACAGTTCCTATCCAATCAGAATGTAAAGGAAAGCCTTGCATCACACAGGAAACAATATCAACAATTGAATTGGCCACACTTAATAAGTGAACTGAAATCGCAAGTACTGCCAACACTTTTTGAGCCCAAATAACTTTGGGCAATACAAAGGGTGCGCGCAATGTTGTTCTTGTAATTGCAATGTTATTGTTGTTGGATTAAAATTGCAACGTTCGATTTGTTATCGCAGTTCCTATAGAATACAAAAAGAAACATCAAATCTTAATATATTCGCAGATTAAGAAATGTAATTATCACCGTTTGTAATTTGCAGAAAGGGATAATTCTGATTGGAAAAGGCATATGTATGGATAAATTCATTTTAAGGTAAAACAAACAAATTGTGTAATTTTATGTTATAATTGAAGACTTACCCATAACCGAGAGAAAAAACCTTTCCTTTGAAGATGAAATTAGGTTTCATTGGTTATGGTCATTTCCAAATTATTCGAGCACTGATTCGCACGAATTGACACAAAACTTTCAGATTTCTTTATTAATTAAGTAATGAAAACATTGAAAAAATAATAATTTACTAAAAATTACATAAACTGCTCACTAAAAACACTTAAGAACACAGAAAGTTTGAAATTTAGTGCAAATTTATCGCACTTTGTCGGCCATCTTGCCAAATTAATGACATGACAGGTTTGTGCAAAATAATGCGCTAGTGAGGGGCAAGCTTTGCAAAAAGTAGTAGAGCTGAATGTTAATGAGTGGATGGATCGGTTATGACTATGAGCTTAAATGTAGATTTGAGTGAAATTTTCTCAGAAAGGATACAATATGGAAATTTAAAAGCGAGTTAACAAATATTTTACTGTTGGACAACATATAATTGTAAGGGTCATGTTATTGCATAAATAATAATCTTTTGGAATATAGTCGGCGTTACTAATAAGTGATAATCATTTTAAGCAACAACTTAAATTTTAACCTCCACACTTTTCAAAAATCCTGTACCAATAAATAAATTTACACCACAGACTAGCGCTAGTATCTCGTATCGTATCTAAGTCATAAAGTAATGATAAAATCAGGTCTGTTCCCGTACTTTTGCAGTAAAAATTAGTAAATTCTCATATTTCTTGGAGTGGGGGTAAATTATCTCAGAAAGAGACAAAATTACCAAAAAGTACGGGAACGCGTTTAAGTAAAAAACAGTAAAATTTTATATTTTGTATGTCAAAAGAAGCGAGTTGTCACTTTTAGATACCAACTGACAGTTTACTGATTTTTACCAACAGAAATTTCTGCAGTAAATTTTTTTTATAGATTTTTATGGAGGGTAGTTTTTTGCTCTCTCCTGAGCTCTCTCTTTTACTTATTTTTGCGTACGGGAACGGCAATAAGTAAATATCAGTAAAAATCAGTAAGAATCAGTAAATATTGTTTTGTACGGGAACAGACCTATTGTATAGTAGGCGCAAGTAGTGAATAATACTGCGAAGATGTGTGTGTGTGTTTGTTTGCGTTAGTGTGTGCGCATTAAATGAAA
Organism: Rhingia campestris; assembly: GCA_932526625.1. Classification (NCBI taxonomy): domain Eukaryota; kingdom Metazoa; phylum Arthropoda; class Insecta; order Diptera; family Syrphidae; genus Rhingia; species Rhingia campestris. Next base: position 98,952,637 of record OW052184.1, read on the forward strand.
GATAGGTTTGACAGTTTCATGAATAAAAGTGTTGTCGAAAAGTCGAGTTTACTTAGTTAGTTATGCGTTTTGATTATTGGTAGAGTTTCTATAAAGCTGTACATTATAAGCTAACCAGGTAACTAACTAATGTCGACATTTGCGTTTTATTTTTAGTAACGCCGATTGATTTAAAGGCAGCTAATATCACAAATCATGACGATCATGACAAATCAGAAAATGACAATTGAGTGAGCGCTGACCCATTTTTGATATTTCCGCGGGTATTTATTTTTGGGAAAACAGTTTTATATTAGTTAGTGGATAGCTAACCTTTGTTAATTAATAAGAGGATTAGTGTTCTATAGTAGGTATATCTTATGGTGGTAATGAAATAAGCAATTGAGTAAACTAATGTCGAATTATGCCCGTTTGCTGATATGTACTGTCCGTAAACGCTTAATCAACTTAAACCGCTAAGTGAAATATTTTTGGTTAAAAAAAATGAACACTTAAGGTTTTAAGTTCAACTTAAGCGTTTATGGAGAGTATTAGCAAACGATCATGTGTCATCATTTCAACAATAACGAAAAGTGCTTTTCGGGTTCAGACAAATAAATGTAAGTGTAATAGTGCATTCACACCGAACCGAAAACTGAGTTTTCGCAAAAACACCTGAAACCTTCATCGAAAACCGAGTTTTCCCATACATTGTCAGTTCTCAAAACCTAGTAGGTTACGACGTAACCTTCTCATAATCACTTTGCAGTCGTCATCTCGTTGAAGGTTGTGGGAAGGAACACACCTTTTCATACATTCTGCACGTGTTCCACACGTCCCACAAAACAGCTGATGAACTCGCTGTCAAAACAAATGTTTTTTTTTTCAGGTCTCAGAAAAATTTTCTTCATATCCATATTGGATATTGAAAAGAAAAAAAAAACAAAAAGAAGAAGCATTTGTTTGCGTTTTTTTCGTAGCGGCGGGCTTGAGAGTCACACATACACAAATGTTGCAGCTAGAGCTAGTATCACAAATCACAATTCACAGCTGATTGAAATGTCAAACGAAACCTGGTCAGAGTTCGGTGTGAAAGCATCCAGTGGTTTACGTAAACTTTTTTGCCAAAAACTCAGTTTATGATTCGGTGTGTAAGCACTATAAGCTTCTCACTAAAAGGTAATCGAGTGAAATGGAGTTAAATATATTGGTAGGTGACAGTTTCCACTTACGATTCTCTCCGTAGTTGGATCACGATACCTCATTTTGCAAAGAGTATTTTCTGCAATATGATGAGACTAAAATTTGCTGTATTCACACTTTTAGCTGGAAGAGTACAGCTGGTTATTTTGTACGTATTGTGAAGCAAATGCATCGATATTTTGATTTATTTCCAGAAAAAGATCCCCGCTGCTGACAATTTGTGTTCCACTGAATCAAAAACTATCAGCGGAGGAAAATCTTTAAGGGGTCCGTAAGTGTGACTTTTAAGTGTGTGTAAAAGTGCTTTTTGATTGCAATCAAATGAAAGTGTGTAACATATCCTCACTAATACCCACTTTAGTGAATTAGGATAAAAATTGAAAATGGTTGTGGTTTACGGCAGTAAAATTCTTCTTGTAGATAAATAAAAAGGAATTGGTGTTCATATTACCTATGGTTTCACGAGCACATCTTCACAAGATTTTATTTGGGCCTTACTGGTTTTAGGATTTGTACCACTTGTCGAGTGCACCGAAATCAACATTGTACCTCCTAGATAGGATTCAAACGCGTGCGAAAAAACTTTTAAGAGACATAGGAATAGCGAACTCTTTAGTTTCGCTCGAACATCGTCGAAATATCTCCTGCCTTACTTTGTTTTATCGCTATTTTAACAACCAATGCTCAAATGAAATAGTCACCTGCATTCCTCACATTCAACTATTCAGCTGCGAAATACGCTATTGATGCAAATCAGTGTATCCTTAAGCCTATGTTCGGACGAACGCTGAAATATAGAGATTTGTATATAAACCGAACGACACGATTTGGAATGCTCTTTATTTCCATATAACTTACAGTCATTTAAAACCAATGTGCACAAGAAAGGGGATAATTTTTCTTATCCCGGATTTCATTAACGCCTGCACTGTGATAAAACATAAAAAGGGTATTTATAACCCCTTGAGTGCGAGCAAATTATAAAAAATCCTCCCAAAGTGTAGAGGGAATATTCAGAACTATTGCAATAGTCTACTATAGATGCAGTGGCCTAGTGGTTGGACTACTAAGCGCGGGGTCCTGGTTCAAATCACGAAAGTGACAATACCTACTGTTTGTTTTTACTGGTCCATCTTGGCGTGGCAAATAATAAGGGTATCCTCTTATTTCTTTATCCCTTTCCTTTTGTTTGCGGAGTTTGTCGGCCTATATTCCAGAGGCGTTGGAAGCTCCTTTGAACCAGCACCAGCGGTTTCTTACGACTACCAACAAGAAAAGTTTTTATTGCTTTGCACCGTTTAAGTCTGTTCATTTACAGATTTGTGGTTACCTCCGGAAAAAAAGGTTTAATTCTAGTCGTATGAGCTTATGTTAGCAGATAATTAAAGGAGGTAAATATCCCTACAGAATACTAATTACTTTAAAAAAAACAACACCCAATGTCACAATATAATAGTAGGAGGATGAGAAGAATGAGTTTAGAGAAACGGACCTACATGCAAATTGTCATAGTTTTTAATCCTTAATTCCCATTTATATGATCACACCATTCATCTGTGCAAGAACAGCGGATCTTCAATATATGCCGAACCCGAGCGGCAAATATGAGATAAGCTTTTTCATGACAAATGTGACTATTCCAATGGTTTGTGTTATCGTCGTAAGGGGGGTTGGGTGAAAAACATTAATTGGTGTTGGAATTAGAAACTAGACTATCTTCGCAACAGTTTATAGCACTAACCCTCTTACAAATACAAATTTTTGGCGCAACAGGCTCGTTAGTACCCAGGGCCTAGCTTTCTCACAACCATTCATGTGTGCGTGTGTACTTCTTGCACGATGGCGGGACCTCCTGTTTTATGCCGGCTCCGAACGGCTAAGTTGAGATAAGCTATTCTTGACAATTGATACTACTCGGATGATTTGTCAGATCATCACGAGAGGAGGGCCAGTGAAAAATCATTTAGGTGTTGCTACGGCTGGGTATCGAACCCAGACCTCCTGCGCGGCAGTTCATCGCACTAACCATCGCGCCACTGAGCCCTCTTTGCGACTAACATAAACTAAATTTCCCAAAAAATATTTAAAAGTTTCATAAATTAAAAACATTTACTCATTTAGAGATGCTCAGAGGGACTTAATGAAATGTTTGACTAGACGAGCGGCTGAGGTACTAATAACATGCGATTTTGTAATTCATTATACCCTATCCCATCAGGGTATATTAGTTTTGATAGATCATTTTAACCCACGCCCACTTTTTGGGGGCGTTTCCCCTTCAAAAACAATTCGTATACCCTACTCCATATTATATGCAGGAGAAAAACGTTCTTTTTTGTCGAACCATAAAAGATTTTGGTAAACTGTCCCAACAATATCTTGTGACAACGTCATTTTCTATATTTTTTAAGGATGGGGTCAGATAGGGTATTAGACGATCCACACAGTGGATTACAGCCTTCTCATATGTTTCTAGTATAGAATTGGTATTAAATGGAATACAGCAGATGATATTTTCCCAACAATGAATCAGTTTGGGACCAGTGCTTACAATCATCTCCAAAAATATCAGTGATAGCTCAAGAATTTAGTTTTCCTCACTGGTGAAATATATTTTAAAAAGAGATAACAGTCTTATTCCTTCTAGAATCTCATTTTTAATATAAGAATATAAGAAAGTGGGCGTGGCCACCATTTGTCTTTGCGGGAAATTAGAAAAAATCAAAACGAATATACCCCTAAGTTATAGGGTATAAACTGCATTTTCCAAATATGTTGTTCAAGCATTTCTCATCACATTTCCATGAATTTTTGGTAAAAAAATAAAAGTTTTTGGAAAACGTCCCTCCAAAGAAGGTGTGGTTCAAAACTGTCAATATATCAAAGATAACGAATATTTTGTTTTGACATTTCGAATTTCCCTATTGTGTGACCAAAAACGTTTTTCTGAAAACATATGACATCTATATTTGTTTACTATTGAGAGCAGTTCCATATAATTATGGATTTCTAAAAGGAACCACATCACAGAGTTAAAAAAAATTGTTGGAAACCTCATGTCCTAAATTCCTAGATTTAAATTTGCCCGTCGAAGGAACCCGATTAGCTACAAGAAGTATGTAAAACAAATACCCATAGTTTTTGCAAACCGACAGTTCGTCCAACCCTTTGCAAGGGTAACACATTGAACTTAGACAATGCAAACTAAAAATAATTCAAAACACACTACACGAATGACAAATGAACACTCAACAGTAGGGGGTACATCATAGTCTAAGCGTATTGTCAAAATAACTATACACGCTTTTGTTATCCTTAAAAAAAAACTTAAAAGGCAAAACAAAACCTTCGGCTAGATCTAAACATTTGGAAACAATTAATCATTCACAAACCCAAAAGCCATCCAAACGGTGTGCAATCCTTCACATATATACGAGTATCTTATTAACGCATAATCAAAAGATATTTGCACAAACTAAACCATTAGAGATGCGAGCTGCAAAAGGGCCACATGTCAAGATCAATACAAATATTTATGCAGTCAAGCGGCAACAACACAAACAGCACTCTCTCTCCCATTTGCAGATGAATCCTTCTAAGACATTTGCCACAAACACTTCCTTGTTCGGCTCGGTCCAGTAGGTATTTGTCGAGGTGATATCCCACTTTGAAGAAATGATCTATTCGGTATTCGGCTCTGATTCCCCAAGGAAGACAAGAAAATAAAATGGAATACAACAATAAAAGGAATGTGATCACCCCAGGATTCGGGGCCTAAACTAATTTCCATTATTTATTTTTTGGGTCGCTCTCATTGTCTCGAGATGGTTTGTGCATGATGTAGGGCTGTGATGATAGCGCGTCCCGATATCGTTATTCATTATTTGAGACGATTCCTCCTTGGGATTTGGTACGCAGACTCCCGTGATGATGATCTCCGTTTCGTTTCGTTTTTTTTTTAAAGTCGATGATTCTTCTCTCCCATGTCGCTCTGTTGCAATGATTTATGAAAACGAACTTTTAATGAAGATCATTAATCAAATCCTCAAATTATTGTGCCGTTTTGTTTGTGGCTTCTATGTGCGCACAGAGGCAGAAACTAATAAATCAAATCAAACAGAATATGTAACAAGTAATCGGGCTGTGATATTCGATTCTTAGAAAGTTGTTCTTATGTAGATCGATGCTAGGTTTGTAAGTTGGTGATGTTAATGATCGTACTAGCGGGATACATAGTGTTCTTGTACTGGGCAGTTGGAGAGTCAGAGATTTGATTGGGAAGACTTATAATTTCAGGGAACAAAAAAATTGTATCGTCATGTTATGTTAAACCAAGTTGTCAGTTGGAAAATGAAAATGCATAGCTAAGAGTAGCTGTGATCAATCAATCGTGTAATAACTGTACTCAGGTAAAAGTGGATTATAGGTCAGCAATAACCAACATTGGGTAAGCCTTGTCGTGGCGGGGAGATTTCTGCGTAATCTACATCGGTATTGGAAGTTATGCGATCGCTAAATTTGTGCTTGCAGAAGGGAAATTACGTCGAAGGTCGACAAATCGAAGATGAGTATTATATCGCAACCAGAAAGCAGTTCCGCTAATGTACTCTTGCTCTGGTGACAGCGAATACATTTTGAGAAGAAAACAACTGCAGCGTCCACAGTTCAAGAAGCACCGAATTAATTAGCCAAGTTGGTCTTTGAACTTTACCTAATAGGTTGCGGTTGGAGGCTGTTTCTAAAGCCGTCTACCAGACTAGGACACCATACATGAGTATGGGTCTAATAAATTAATAATAGACAAGTAGAGCCAGAAGGATATATGTAGTTGCATGCCTTATTTCATTCCGATTGCCTTTTTACAAGGGTATACGGCTACGGTGGATTTCTTAACGCGTTCTTGGTTGTTGGCTTTCCAGTTCAGTTTTTTATCCAAAACTAGACCTAGGTATTTGGCTGATTCTGCGAACTTGAGTCTGACGCCATATAATTTTTATATTTCCTGCTGAAAAGGGCCAATTTGTTTTTTTCGACCCAATTAGAGAGTACAGAGAGACCATTTTGTAATAGATCTCTATGGGTATTAAGGTATTTGCCACGTCATCCGCGTAGGGAATCACCTTGCATCCGTCTCTTTCTAGATTTACTAGTAGCAAAGATTATGAATTCTCTACAGATGAGAATTCTGTAAGAAAAATTGTTCTATGGCGGGTCGTGCTGGCACAGCCCGCCATATGTTTTTGTTCTTGTTTTTCATGTGTTTTCATGCACACCGCCCGCCCGTACCATGAAGCTACTGAGCAACAGTTTCTGTTTTTTGTTCTCAATGCGTCATCTGTATAGAATTCATAATCTTTGCTAGTAGCTTGTTGACCACTAGATTCCAGAGCAAAGGAGAAAGGACCCCTTGTGGGGTGCCACAGCTAACGGATCTGCGTGGGGTTGAGATGCCAAGATTTGTGTTAATAATTCTGCCTATGAGTAGCTGATGTATTAACACTCCCAGCGAGTAGTCGTTATTTAAATCCGAGAGTGCATTAGTGATTGCTTTTGCTTTGACATTGTTAAAAACTTTACACTTAGTGAGTTTTCAATGAAGCGTACCAGTGAGTGAAGCGCTGTTTCAACCGACTTACCCTTGCAGTATGCATGTTGGGAGTTGGAGAGTGCAGTTGGTTCAATACTAGTACGGAGGTGTAGATCAATTGATCTTTCCAAGGATTTAAGCAGAAAAGAAGATAGACTGATCGGACGGAGATCCTTCGGACTTATATGAGAACTTTTTCCTGCTTTGGAGATGAATACAACCTCTACTCCTGTCCACCCCTACTTCTGTCCACAACGTTTACAAGTCGTGGAAATTTATTTCATAAAATTCGCGCTCTGTTCGCCAAACTTATAGAGTACTTCGTCAAGTTAACCGTACGCATAATCGTCCATCTGAGCAGCTAATACGCAATAATGGATCGATTCATGACCATATTAAGTCTTTTTGAGAATATTCATCCAAATGTGCTGAGAATCAACTGGAAGTTGAACCAGATTTTTATCGTCATATTATCTTCTGCGATGAGGCTAATTTCTGGCTTGACAGGTATGTGTAAAAACAAGCAGGATTGTCGTTTTTGGAGTGAGACTCTTGAGACTGCATTACATCCCGAAAAAATCACTGTTTGGTTGCGGTTTACATGACGAATGCGTCATCGGCCCATTTGTCTTTGAATCTGAAACCGGTACCAATATTACCGTCGATGGCGAACGCTAAATGCAAATGATTCGTGATTTTTATTATTCCTCATTGGGAATCATTTGGAGAAGAAAAGGTCTAACAAGACGGTACATGCCATGCAGTGCGTGCAATCATGACTTTTTTAAGCCAAACGTTTGTGGACCGAATCATCTCAAGAAATGAGCCTGTATATTAGCCACTTCGTTCGTTTTATTTGACACCTATGGACTACTTTTTGTGGGGGTACGTCAAATCTCTGGTCTATGCTGATAAACTAGCAATGATTGATCGCTTAGAATCCAACATTCGGCGCACTATTTACGAAATGAGACCCGGAATGCGCGAAAAAGTGGTACAAAATTGGACCGGAAGGATGGCGTTCATAAGGCCGCATATGCCAGAAATTATCTTTAAACATAAAATGCCATAAAATTTGTGACCTAATAAAGCCAAATCAGTTTTGCTTTATTTTTGAATTTGTTGTGCTTTATTTAAAAAAAAAGTTATATGCCTTAAAACAAACACCCTACAGAATTGGCCGCCTAAATGCTTCCAAAAAGTTAAAAGTTAAACGAATAGAACTCCATTACACAAATATACTTCAAAATAGAAGACCAGAAGTGCATCATTCAAACGCCATTACAGCAACAACATTTATCCGCAACAATTAACAACAATTTAATTGTTCATTTGCACTTATAGTAGGTACACATAAATAAACGTTGTTGTCTCACAACATCTCAAACTTAAGCAATCAGGATAACTAACAAGAATATGTTAATTGGTCGAGTGTCAAGTTTGTCATTTTGAAAACATGTCATTTATAATAGCTATTCATAGTAAAAAAACACCTGCTCACCCAGGCGACTTGAGCGAATCTTCGCCGTGATTCAGCATAATTGAAATTCCTCTCTCCAGTAATTGCGATAGTTAGATACTGATCATGACCCGCCTGTCCAATAACTGCGCTAATGATTATAATCACCGTTTCCCTGTCATCCAAATAAAGTCGTGATTTCTCCATTTTAATAATTCCGTCAGCCACTTATAAGGCAACGGTGCAGAAAAACAACACAACTCCAGCTATTCAATCTATTATTACGAAATCAGCAGAGCATCATCTTTGTCACGGCTTGAACTTGAAATAAATTCCACGATCATCGATCATGCACCGAAAAAATTCCATCGACACTGACACTGCCGCCACACCGCATTCATATGCCCACCTCCTTTGCCCCCATTTGGGGATGGATTTTCCTCCAACTAATGCTCCAATATATATTTTCCACACCAAAAGTAAAAAATGAAAAAAAAAATCACGGTTGTCGTGTCTCGTGTGATCAGAAAAAACCTCCTCCCCAACAACAACATTCATGCAGAGGAAAATAACAATCCATCCATGCCCGTTTGGGGCCAAAGTGACAATGTCATTTTCCACGCTTCAGCAGACAATGGAAATCTTCGACTGACTGTGTTCCATGCAAATCTCAGGCAAATTTTCCATCCTTCACTGGAGCATATGGAAGTGATCTTGGTGTTTTGTTATGGTTAAATGAGTTACGGTCAAGGTTGCAACCTATGTACTTATACATGAGCCGTGTTTCGTCTGGTCGAACATTTTACTTGATTGGCTTGAATGGGTTGCTCCCGCATTGTTCATGTCTGTCAATTCATCATTGTCTCTCCGCCCCATCAGGTAATCTGTATTCAGTTCAAGATCATTTCAGAAAAAACCTATCATTTTGTTTTTTTTTTTATTATGTGAAGAATAATTTGAAACAGGAAGTCGAAGGTGAGTGTGTGTCCAAGTGTCACAAGCATTGATTGCCATTACTATCGAAGAGATCTGTACAGTCTGTGGAAGCAAGAAAAGGCGCAGAGGGATATTCTAATAATTGGAAGAAAGGGGGACCTTATATCGTTCCACGAGATCGTAGCAGTTAATTCGAATTTTTGGCGCAACTGGACCTAACTTTGACTTAGAACCATTCATATACAGGTGTAACCTTTTGACAGGAAGGCGGGATCTTCATTTTTATCCCTGACTAGGTTGAGATATACTTTTATTAACAGTAAATACTACTTCTGGCAGTTCTATACCAGCTACCACTTATGCCATCGCGGATGTTTATTCATCTGTTCATCAAAAAATGTCAGAGGTTCGATATATCCTCGCAAAACGAAACATTCCTTGATGTTCTAGAACAAAAGAATGTTGGTAACGCATGGAGTGAAACTTTTTTATAAAAGAACTAAAAGCCTAAAGATTTTCCTGTTTATGTCAAATCTAAACGAAAATAACATATCCCCATCGGCAATGATAGAATATATTTTTACAGATGCAGCCAAAAAACTATCGGAAGCCCTAAGCTGCTTCACAACAGACATTACTGCCATCCAGAACATACGACGAGATTAGCAGTGCAACAGAAAAAGTTAAAACTGGTGAGCAGAATATGCAACAAATCGGATGCGGATTTGCAATGATAGACACACTTATCGAAGGTCTGTTATGCTTACGATCCGAAGGAGCAAAAATATGTCACTAGCAAGAATAGTTTCTACTAGCCATTATTTAAAACAAAATCGTCCTTGGTCAGTTAAATGACATGGTATGACAAGAGGACATAATAAGCAGTATTGTCGAAAAACATAAACACTCAAAATCACGTCCCAATAGCTTTCTCACCTTGATTTTAGGTGACATGGCAGTCTCCCCATCCCCAGCGCAACATGTCTTGGCACGACGTGTCGCATAACCAAACAAATTTGGTCAAAGCTGGATTTGAGAAGATCCACGGAACAGATTTCGCTTGAAAGATCGTACATTAACGCAACGTTAGGTGTCAGCCTCCACTCAGATGACTTCTGTAGGAGCAGCATGGACCTTTTTCAAACAAAAGGAAGCTCCATCTTGGAGCTTACTACCTCCAAAATCTCTGCGATTTGACAAAAAAGGAAGCGAAAAGTTTCCTTCGTTTCATTAACAGCTCAGAATGGTTTTTTCACGGATAGTTAGGATCCACGTGGTATCACAATGGACCAGACAATGGTCTAAGTGTGCTGGCGAACTCGCTTGCAGCCACTCTAACCTAACCTAATCTCCCAATCAAACGATTATTGACCATCACATAGCTTTCACACCTTGATTTAAGGTAACATGGCTGTCTTCTGCCCATCAAACGGTCAATGACCCCCATGCGATATAATGGAGAAACGCATCTTCTATTTTGAAAGTGCAAACATTCCGAAGCGCTAACATTGACTCTGAACATTTCATTGTTGCACCCAATGGCACGTTACTGTTAGAAATTTAATGTCGAAAGACTTCCAAGACCTGTGAAGAACCTATATCATTTCAACTCTCGATTTATGCCGAACTACCAGCACCTTATGTCGAAGGCCAATGGCGACGCTAACGACGTTGTATTAGGTTTATCCTGTCCACCAGCATGAAACTCATGGTTCAACGAAAAATGCCACAGTCAATAATAAAGCATATAAGGCAACGCTGCTGATGAAGACTGTGCTGATAAAGCAGAGTTTTGAGTTTTATAAGGAAGAGCATTTAGTTTTCAAAGCGAAAAAGAGATATCAAGAACAAGGGTGCGATCGAGGATAAAAAGAGGAGGTCCAGGTTCACCCCGGACGAAAGCGCCAAGTACGTAAGTTGACAACTGTAGTGCTTACTGATTTGCTTCACCTGCTTGCTTATAGAAAGCCTGACAGTTATCCTCCGACAAATGCTACAAATACTTCTGAGCATCTGTAGAAATGGTACCTACAACTAAGAAATGATCTCTCAAAAGACCGTTTAAGTTTTAAGTCACAAGGTCAGAGCTTAAAATCAAATTTTTAAAGCCACTTATCTTTGAGAAGTCCGTCCAAAACGAGTGAAGAGCCGAACTCTTAACATGTGAACAGTATTTTAGTCCTGGCGATCATTTTACGCCTTGGGCTGAGGTAACTATGCCATCGATTTGCATATGCAAAACTTAATTCAAACTTTACACCGCAATATCATAAATTTGGAATAGTAACAGAGTAGTAGTGATAATTCATCCCTGAGGTACTCCAACATTTGTATATATTTCATCAATCACCAAATGAAATTATCTGTTTTCATTGATAGTTTAGAGAGTTTTGCTTTACAGAGTTTTGCTTTACAGAGTTTCGGGGAAAACTTGAACGTTGATGTCTTTGCAATAACCAAAGCTACGGTTCTCTATTCATCAAGTTTTCGCCAGCCCATTATGTTCATCTTACACGGAACTTTACATAGAATACCTCACAAATTCGATTCCAAGCAAGACGTCAGTTGCAGTAAAAGACCTCACCTTCAGAGAGTACTTAGCGATAACGTCAATCTGACAGCCATATCATTTGTATGAAGGCGTTGTTCTGAAGCAGGACAGCGAAGATAGATATATTGGGCCTCCCATAAAGCGTTTAAAGAGGACTAGCAATTTTTTTTTCAAATCTATCATGATACAAATTTTACTTAGCCTCACCTCCTTTTTTCTTAAAACGATGAACAAAATCATTGATAGACACATAAGGGATGGTCCAGTAAAATTCAAAGAAACAATCTCAGAACTCCTACAGAGAGCACTTAACCTCGTTGCCGACTGGTGAAAAAAAGTTTCCCTAACTGTCAACCCGAAAAAAGTACCATAATCACATTCACGGAATCGGGATAAGCTAAAAAATAATCCACTCTGCTTGGTGAAACAATAGAGTTTTCACAAGAAGTTAAATACCTGGGACTAACTCTAGATGAAAAGCTCACTTGGAACTCTTACCTCACAAAAACCATAGACAAAGCCAGGATATCTCTGTGGACCAGCAGAAGTCTAATTGGTAAAAGCTGGGGGATAAACCCCAAAATTATGATATGGTTATACACAGCCATAACCAGACCTATTGTCACATATGCAGCTCCCACATGGTGGCAAAAAACGAAACAAAAGTAAACACAAGACAAACTCAACAAACTTCAAAGACTAGCTTTTGTATGCAATACGAGCGCAATGAGAACAATTCCCACTGCAGCGCTGGAAGTTATCCTAAACCTTCCACCTCTACATCTTCAGATACAGAAAGAAGTCCTGGGTGTGCCAGGACACAGTGGATACGTAGGCAACGAAAGCAGATATACGAGCCAGAAAATGGATTGGCATCAACATTCATGATGCCAAGACCATTCTGTGGAGTACCCATCAGCCCTGCTAAATTCCATATTAAAACATGGCTGAAAAACAAAAGGCCAATCATCACTGGACTAATACTGAAGGTAACAGACAAGCCAAAATGTTTTTGCCAAACACTTGCTACACAAGAACGAAACAACTCCTACATCTAACTAGGAGTCGAACTGTCACAGGGTTCCTTACTGGACATTGTCAAGTCATAAAAACACCTCTGACTATGGGTATAACTGAAGATAATACCTGCAGACTTTGCAACGAGGAAGAATCAGCAGAACACATCTTGTGTCACTGTAACTGCCTAATCAGATTACGTCAACACCAACTAGGTAAACACTACCTTGAGGCAGAGGACATATCTAACAGCATACTCAAAGATTTATTAGGATTCATCACAAAGTCCAGTATCATGAGTGAGCTCTATGGCCGCAGTGATATGGTACCTTGCTTCCAATTCCCAAACCTAATCAAATCTAGCTTATAACTTGAGGAAACAGTGCGTTTTACAGCGAGGTCCCTAATTCAGATCCCGAAGTTTTTTTTAGTGCTCCACCTCTTGTGAAAGTCTAACAAATATCCAAGAGTAACACAGCCATGAGAAGCTTCTCAAATTTGCCATTCGGATTCGACGTTTAACGGAGGTCCTCCTCTTTGTGGCAAAAATAATAACTTTGCACACAGAAATGAAGGGAGAATCCTAATTTAAGCCTTTAATACCAAATGGTTTAAATGTCCGGACTTCACAAAATAGACTCAGAGTCCGCAGTGCAGAAAATTCTTATACGAAATGCTTGGCACCAGGTATATCCTGCGATTGTAAGTCTTACCAAAAACCAATTCCTTTTCTTGCTAACAACACTGTCAACCAAAGATTGTAAAGATTTTATGTTCACAACAGTTGTTCAATGTTCAGTTCACCTGATGTCCATCGCGATTAGATGCATCTACGAGTATCAGCATGTTGGCAGCATAGCAAGGGCTCTCTAGCTGAAGAACGGAAATAGTATTTTTTTAATATTCAACACCACAGGTCTCATGTTAGGGTTTATTTTGACATTCGGTTAGAATATATCAAAAGTTATGAGGTTTTCCTTTCTTCCATGATATGCTGCCTCTAGGCATTTTACCTTCTTTGGTGGCTCCAATATATCTTTTTGTAGTCAGCCATGATGATATTTCGAACAATATCAATCCGATGGAATATTAATGCATTCGCCGTGTGTAGCTGCGCTCGTGCACACCAAACACATTAGGTATATCTAATACTTGGACAATATGGACGTAGCGCTCTATCCAGGTGTTGTTTATTAATGCCACTTGTGTGGAGGTAATAATTTATACTCAAGATGTCATCAAAATCGAATAGTATCGTAAACTACGACGAGACGTAAATCTGTGCGTGTATACGAGTACTCGTGCGCATATGGATAAACCCTTTTGCGCACCACCTGTTGTCTCCTGTTGAATGAATTATCCCTGGGATGTGTATGATAGGTAAATCTAGCCTGCGCTAGAGCGGTAGCATTAGGTGGGATGAACTGTCAGATATGTTTTTCTATTTTAATTATACCCTATCCCATAGGGGTATATTAGTTTTGATACATAGTTTGTAACATAGAGAAATAATTTAGCTATATATACCTCAAAGTATATGGATCGACTCAGAATCGATAGCTGAGTCGATTTAGCCATGTCTGTCCGTCCGTCCGTCCGTCCGTCCGTCCGTCCGTCCGTCCGTCCGTCCGTCCGTCCGTACGTCACCAGTTTTTGGGCCTTAAATTTTGAGCTAGAAGGATGAAATTTGGTATACGTGCTCTTTGTTGCTCCCAGCAGAACAAGTGTAAAAATTTTTGAAATCCGCCCACTGCCACGCCCCCTTTTTAGAAAAACGTATTTTTTGGCCAAACCATAAGGAATTTTGAAAAACTTTCTGAACAACATATTTAGACAATCTGAATATCTGTATTTCGTTCATATAAAGTTTTTTGCCACGCCCACTTTTTGGGGGCGTTTTTAATAAAAAACGTTTTTCGGTCAAATTTTAAAATTTTCTAAAAAAATTTTGATGCAGAATCATTAGTAATATAAATATGAACATTTCGTCAATAGACCATTTTAACCCACGCCCACTTTTTGGGGGCGTTTTTATATAAAAACCATTTTTATACCCTACCCCCTAACATATGCAGGAGAAAACCTTGTCTTTTGTAGAACCGTAAAAGTTTTTTATAAGCAGTCTGAAGAATTTGTTGTCACCATGTCATATTCTTAATTTTATCCACATCGTGTTTTTAGCCATGTCCACTTTTTGGGGATTTTAGTTTTACAGATAGGATGGGATAGGGTATTCAACGATCCGCACAGTGGATTGTAGCCTTCTCATATTTTTTTTTATGTATTTTTACAGAGGTCTAGACTAGGCAGTGAATTTGGTTTTATAGCTTGGCCGGGATACACAAAATCTCTGTTTGTTTTCATTGTTTTACATAAAACCAAATTTATTGTTTATGAGCTGACGTTTGCAGCCGAATGCGTTTATTGGAGTCTTCAGGTTTATTGAGGAACTATACGTAATAAATAATAAGTTCGTCTTGATCATGGAATTGGAAATATTTCAAAGGCTGAGCCCGCGATTGTCGAACGAAAATCGTTTGTGAGCTTGCCAGTTTCTTTGATATGGAGCACGTAAGCCGCATCATAAAAATCGTCCGTATCGCCCCGGTGATGAATGTTAATATCGAACACAGATTTATTATGACAAGCCGGTAGTAAAATATTTATACTGACAACTGCTTTTTTTTGGGTATCCATACTTTTTTATGAGGCATAGGTATTCTTGTTCAATTTCAAGCTAGATGATCAGAACAGTGTTGCTACAAGATGCATGGGTAGGTGAAGATCTTCCTGTTTATAGCTAGTGAACGAAGAAATAATTTTCAGGAACATGCCTTCGTTTCAGAAAATATTACATTTTTGCGTGACAACATTTTTAAAAACTTTTATCCTGACAACATTTTTGACACAGGGCAATAGATAGTTCTGGAATAATATGGACTGGATCTGACGGTTCTTCTCAAGGATTTTATAAACAAACTATGTAGCTCCTATTCGGACATATGTAATGAAACAACAAGGAAAACCGATTGCAGTTGTCTTGGTTATCACAAGGACTTTTGGTTTAGTTTATCGCAGAGCGTTTGTAAGCAAACTGATATTAAATTTCTGAAACTGGGTGCCTGGTCTTCAAAAAATGTCCTATATCTCAATCCATACAAATTTGCTATGCTTCACATTAATAACATTTTACCGGCAACAAATAATTGAATTAAGAGTTTAGGAGTGTTCTTAGCATATAGCTGGGCACGATCAGTCCTCAGTCAGACTGATCGTGTCCAGCTATATGCTAAGAGTACTTCCTAGACACTTCAAGAACACTAGGTAGGTAAGGGGATAACATCGACATATAAAGTAAATTTACAATTTAGCAGGTTTTTCATAAAAAAAATGTTCTAGGCCCCCTTCTAAGGAATATTAAGTACAATGGTGGTCTGAGGCTACTGTTGCCTCTTAAAATTAAAGTTTTGGTCTTTGTGGATGATATCGACATAGTAATATCCACGAGATCAAATAGAAAACAAAGGAAATCTACAAGGTGGGCCACAAGAAGTCATCCGATGTTGTTTGGCTCTCAGTGTGTGCCGTTGCTCCGTCCTGTTGGAACCACATGTCCTCCAGTCCTAATTCGTCCAATAGCGGCAGAAAAAAAATCGGTTAACATGGCCCTATAGTGCGCACCGTCCACAGTTGTCGTTTGACCAGCGGCGTTCTTGGAAAAAATGGCCCGATGTCTCCTCCAGCGTGAAAAGCGCACCATGCAGTAACTTTGAGCGGGTGTAATGGCTCCTCGTGCATTACTCGTGGATTTTCGGTGCCCCAGGAGCGATAGTTTTGCTTGTTACGTGCCCGCTGAGGTAGAAATGAGCCTAATCGCTGATTATGATTTTGGTCGAAAAATCGTCCACATTGTCCTCGAGATTGAGGATGGCTTGGGCGTAGGTTACACACGTTTGGCGGTCGACAGGCAGCAGATGATGCACGGACTGAACTTTGTATGGGAACATGCGCAAGTCGCTGACCAACATTCGCCTAAGGGACGACCGGCTAATGGCTAATTGCAAGGCACGGCACGGCGTCTGGTCGATGTTTCAGACGACAGCTCGACATCCTTGGCAACAGCGGCGATATTCTCGTCACAACGGGCGCTCCGGGGCCTTCAAGAGTATGTGACCAAACGGAGCAGTGTTTGCGCAGTCTGTGTCGGACAGCCGGGGAATCGGCGACGGGATTTGCGCTGCGCCAACACCACAGACGAATTGTTATGCAAAAAAAATAGACACAAATAGAAAGGTAACAAAATATATCCAAGTACATGTGCGAGATCAAGCCATTCGGTCGAAACCAGGAATTCATAACATTTATGTATGATCGATATATTAAGGAGCGCTTAGATTATTTTGCTCAGTAAGGAGCTATCCTCACTTGTAAGAATTCTGCTAATCATTGATGGATATCTTTTTGGTCACGAGAAATAAGTTCTACTAAGAACGTTAACAGTCAGGGCTTCTGCGACAACTAGCAGCGAATGCACTTTAAGTCTAAACTACGCCTACAATTAATGATTTGAGGAGGGTTTTCACTATTGGATCAGTTACTGGTTCTAGGTGAAATGATGCCCAGTGATATCATGCGAACGAAATCAGTAGAGGAGCTATGATATGCCAAAAGGTGAAATTCATTAAGAGGTAAGACCATTCTGCACGTAGAACACAGGAAGATGGAGACAGCAACTTCTTCTTAAAACATAGCCCTGGATAAAAAAGGGAACGGCCAAACCTAAATTCCTCTATTACGCAAGTTACATGGAGTTATGATGGATTAGGAGGTACCTGCCTGAAAATTTGGTAAAACACGCCACTAATCAGTTCACATTGACCAAACGATGAAGATGACATAGTTTGTCATTTTCTATTCAATAGAATGAGTAACCGCTCAGAAGTTGGCTAGACGATCAAGTCGAAGGAAACATTTAGCAAAATAAATCATTTTGTTACCAGTTTTCCTATAGAACTGAGGGCGATTAAATGTCTAAGACAACTTAACGGCCAATAAGAGAGAATAACAACAGAGCCCAGCCAGGTCCTAAACATAATACCTTTCGGCAGTTCGACGGGACAAGTCGTAGTTGACTATGCGGATGGTTTTTGACGCATCCCTGATTTGATTAGACAGGTTTAAATCGTGCCAGGTAAAACCAAAGGCTATTAGTATTTTTTTAAAAGATCTCACACTCACATCATGTGGCGCGGTACACATCTATTAGAGCACATGTTACACAACAAAAAAGAAGCTAGCAGTTCAAACAAGGACCTACGGAAGGTGGTACCGCGGGGAGAAGATAATCTATTACCATTCACCCCGAACAGAATTAAGCAAACAACCTTTCCAAGATTCACAAATCCACAGTCAAAAAATTAAATCAGAGGAACTTAAGTATTGTCAAGGCTTCTCAGTTGGTTCAAACAAATCATAGCAACAAGATGAAACCTCTATTGGCAAAGTTGTGTTTAACACTTGTCCAGCTATGAAATATTCATCTCACGATTGGAGTTTGTCCCATCTTGATTTACTTAATTTAAAGACAAGTGATTGACCTTATAGTCTTCTGTGTCTTCTCGAGATTCAAATCAGTAGTTCAGCAAAGACTTGTGGGTGCTCTTTCACTTTATGACAGATCATGTTATGGAAGACGTTCCAAAGACTTAAATGAAAAGTCCAACTGTCAATCAGCCCTATCGTGGTAACCGTCGGAGCGGACAATTTTACGAAACGCATACTTCGTCGAAGGTTCAAATTCCATTCGAGGTATGTGTCATCGAAAAAAAAAATACTACACAGTCGCGACGGCTTCACTTCACTTCAATTCGTAAATAAATTCCGCGAAGAACTTGTGTCGAAGGAATTCGGAAAAAGAATGACACTTAGCTGTCAAAAATTGCACGAAAAATGCACATGTACGCACTTCAACGCAATTCGCTTTTCGGTGGGAAAACCTCGAAGCAAAAATCCTCCGTATCGTATAAAATCGGATAATTTTCCACTCCGACGGATACCTTGATAGGGTTGAATGACTCGAGGACTGCAATACTAAATTTTTGTCTGTTAACAGAATAAGCCAGCAATGCAACGAAATACCAAGGTACTCGTTCTGTCTGTAGTCAAAGTCGCCTAGTGTCACTAACGATAGTACGGGTGACTTTCTTGGTTTTGAAAGATACAGAACAAGTACCCTTGTATTGTAAGTTACGGAATGAATACTCAAAGGGGGTAAGTCCTTTTTCAGGACTACACATTTCCATGGTGTTTTAACCGATGCGTACATGTGCATTCCATGATTCTTGTTGCGAATACCTTGGTGCTTCGCCTAAACCTTGGCACCTACTTTGTATTTCGTTCCGAATATTTTGTACTCTCATCTTAGAAGCCTAAAATTTATTACCTTCGAGTATGAAAACGGGACGAAAAACAGAACAGGAGTATCGAAAATCCTGCGAAAAAGTTCATAAAATTAAAATTCATGCCAGAAAATATACACCTAACCCATCTAGCAGTAACGGCTTTATAATCTTAAATCTTGTAGATATGTAATCAAAATAAGTAATGACACTTGGCTCCTCAAAACCCACTGTATATCATAAATCCAAATATTTCACAATATCACAGCCATTTTGATTTGGCCTACCAAATCACTACCGCTTCCAGGCATTTCTGTAAAAGTCATTCATCCGACACCCAAATGCGCATACTTGAAATACCAATTTCGATTGAAAATGAAAAAAACAAAGAGTGGAAAACAATCTCAGAGCGTTTATATAATTATCTTTGAAGTAATCGTTTTCGGTCAATCTACTGTGTCATGAGCGCCGCATGACGATGCGATCGGTCGTTATGACATTACAAGAACTCTCCCCCAACAGAGATGTTAAAAGTAAACACACAACCAAAGATTTCTCAAAACCACTATTAGTTGTCAAAAAGTCGTGGCGGAATCATTTTAATTTACGGGTACATGCGAGACCCTGAAGAGCGCCCGCAACGACCGACAACGCGAACATATAACACACGTCCATACACACGGATTCCCACAGATTGATGGAAAGTTTTAGCCGAGATCTAAATTATCTCTCCAAACAAGATTTACGTGGGCGTCAAATCAGCGGTCTTGTCAAAAGGTCACCGTCACATTATATGGTGATCTTCAGGTATACACCAGACAGGCCTCCTTCATGATCATCACATAGATGAGAAGAGAAGACGATACGATGCTCTGTGCACACTTGGTACCAAAAAGCAATCTATTTGAACTCTCTTTGCGGATATAGGACACCATAATGGGATTTTATGTCCACTAAATGATACTGGAGTGCATGAGTTGCCCTAGGGCGTTACAAAAGTATACAACGAGCTGTAGACACAACAAGCAGGCAAGTGGATGCTGATGCTGGTGGTATGGTTTTGTTGGTGGAGCAAAGCCCAACCATTTAAGCCGACCGCGATGAAGACGAGATGATGATGATATGATATCTAGAGTCGTTTACCATAACGTCACATTAGAAGTACTCATTATATCGTTCAGGGGACGGCTGGAGTTGACCCTGTTTGGGCATAAAGATTGAATTGAGCTTGAAGAACTTTGTATGTGTGCAAGTGATTTATGAGACTCGCATTGTTGTTGAGAGGTGGTCTAGAGCTAATCTGAAAAAATGTTGGCCTTTCACCAGATGAAATTTGTTTTGCGTTGAGGTCATACGCAACTTTGATTAAGTGTGTGTACATTGAATGTGGGACTTCTGCGGTGGCGAAAATGTTTGTACACATCTGCACGTTTTACCTAGATATACCGAAAGATGGTTTAAGTTTGAGTTTTGGATCCTTGCTACACAATACAAGGTGGCGCAAAAGTAATCCTCCTATCAGAAAATGCTATAAATTTTGCGATTGGCCCCTAATGTCAGTTCTGTTTTGACATTTGTGTAGTAAACACATGCGAAATACACGTTAATAAACTATGTTACGCTACACTGCTCCAGAACGCGGAATATTGGTGACTATTTATTTTAGCAATAATCGGTCGGTGACTTTGGCACAACGTGAATTTCGTCGCAGATTTCCTAGCCGTCCAACGCCTACTGGTGAAACTCTGCGACGTTTAGCCGCTCGCCTCGAAGAGACTGGCACAACACGAGATGCTGCCAGGTCTGGCAGACCCCGGAGTAGCCGTTCTGCAGAGAATATTGCTGCTGTAGCCGAAGATGTCATGGAAGCGCCGTCGACATCGACCAGACGACGTGCCACGCAAATGGGTAGCAGTCGACGGTCTTTACAGCGAATTTTGGTACAAGATTTGAAGATGTTTCCGTACAAAGTCCAGACGGTGCATCAGCTGTTAGCTGCTGACCGCCAATCGCGTCTAACATACGCTCAAGCCATCCTTAATCACCCCAAGAGGAAGATGATTTTTCATCAAAAATAATCATGAGTGATGAGGCCCATTTCCATCTTAGCGGGTACGTAAATAAGCAAAATTTACGCTTCTGGGGCACTGAAAATCCGCGTGTAACCCACGAAGATCCATTACACCAGCTCAAAGTCACTGTGTGTGCTGTTTTCGCTGGAGGAGTCATCGGACCTTTTTCCTTCGAAGACGTCGCGGGCCAAACGGTTACTGTGAATGGTGAGCGCTACAGAGTAATGATCAACGAGTTCTTTTTGCCGCAACTTGATGAATTGGAATTGGAAAACATGTGGTTCCAACAGGACGATGCAACGGCACACACTGCACGTGCCACAACCGATATGCTGAAGGATGCATTTACCGGGCGCCTAATCTCCCGTTTTGGCGATTTGCACTGGCCATCAAGATCGCCTGATTTGACCGCTCCAGACTTCTTTTTGTGGGGCTTTTTGAAGTCGCGGGTTTATGTCAACAAGCCTCATACTCTTGCAGCTCTTAAAGACAATATCCGTCAAGAATGTGAGGACCTATCGCCGGAAGTTTTGGCCAAAGTGATGGAAAATGCCATAAAAAGGGCTCAAATGACAATCAACTGTGGCGGCGGCCATTTACATGACATCATATTCTCGACTTGATGTAAAAAAAATTAAAAGACCAAATAAAAATAATCCACAAGAAGAATCAGTTTTTAATTTTTTTTTAAATTAAAGCCAAAAAACATCGGAAGGTTATATTTGCGCCACCTTGTATATCTAGAGGTCAAAAAAGTTATGGCACAGAATTGGGCTGGTGTTTCGGGCTAGTTTTTCATTTCATTATTTTACACTAAAAAACCTAGTGTCCATTTCTTGATACCATGGTGTACTTTCGACAACCTTTCTGCTTGTACCACTGCTGTGAACATTGATTTCAGCATATTCTGTAAGCATACATACATAGGTGTCTATTCCTAGGGCATTTTTAAAGAAGTCTCGAGGAATGTTGTTCGTAAGTTTTACCAGAACAAAACGTCAAGGAATACAATGCCCAAACA
This sequence comes from Rhingia campestris, assembly GCA_932526625.1. Taxonomy (NCBI): domain Eukaryota; kingdom Metazoa; phylum Arthropoda; class Insecta; order Diptera; family Syrphidae; genus Rhingia; species Rhingia campestris. The sequence continues at coordinate 98,974,860 of OW052184.1, forward strand.
GAATCCTGCCGAGACAAACAACGGAAAATTCTAATTCAGTCACAGTCGAAGATGCGAATATGGAAGAACATAGATATATACCACCTATTCATCGATTTCAAAATCGTATACGACAGCATTTTTGGAGACGAGCTAGATAGAACCATGTCTTGTTTTGGTATACCACTGAACTCGTCCGTCCGTGCAGGATGACAATGGAGTCAGCAAGGGCCTCACCGAAACATTCGATGCCCCCAAAGAAAAATGTACACAAGGTGACGCATTGCCGCGGGAATTTTTTTAAATGTATAATTCTGCGGAGGATTGTGCAACATTTTCGAACCCTTACCAAGTGCACAGTCTTCCATAAACGAGATGTCACCGCCACGTTTTCGAGTATTAAGTGGGCTTGGCAGTAAACAAGACCATGACCAAGTACAAGTATATTCATAAAATGTCCTCAAACCTAGATTCTCCACCTATTTGTGTGCGGGAAATAATATTTTTGCAAAAAATTGGACCACCAGCTTAAAGCCGAGCAAGCCTGAGAAGCTTCTCATGAAACTTTTGTGACAAAAAAATCGGAGTTGTTACTTTCCTGATTCGAACTACGGTCCCGAGCTTAGTTTTCCAACGAAATACACGTAAAGGAAGACTTAGCGTTACCTTATCCAACTTAAAGTGTGCTACTGGGGGTAGTTAGCTGGGGACTGGGATAAATGGAGAGGAATGTTGTTAATTGAGTCCCGTTTTTAAGTTGGACTGTAGCATCACTTAAGTAAGTTTCATAAAAGTTTGTGTTCTACCAGTCTTCCTACAAAGGTTGTTGGCAACTCTGCAATCAGATTTAGCCTCATTTTTGACTTTAGACTTTTCCGTCTCTTTTTAAAGTTGCTGCCTCCTATTTTTATGGACTTTGACTTTTCTGATTAAAACTCGAAAACATAAATTTTAGACCGCATTTAACAATTTTTTTTCAGAAACTTTGGTTTTCTAAAATTCTTATTTCTATACAGCTTATTGGCTACTCTATACGAAGCTATTAGTCTAATCTAATACTGCCTACAATTCTTAGACTCACTTGTCCAAAGGATTTATTCTGCCTGGATAGTTAAATAGGTATGTTGGTGGTCGCATCAATGTTATTTTGCGGATGGGAGAGACGACATTGCCTAGGTCTGTTGACACATTGACAAGCCCGCATCCGATCTTTCTTACAATCCACTTCCACTTGTCAATACAAAAGTTCATGTACATCTTGTCAGCCGTATATGAAAAACCCCTCACATTAATTGCAGATTTTTCGAATCGGGTGTCAATACTTTGACACTCTAGCCACTGGTCTCTCGTACATTCCACTTGTCAATCCAAACGTTCCTCTCGTATTTGTTAGCTGCCTAATCGCAAAAAGTCTCTCACACAGTCCGACTTGATTTGCAGGATTACATTCATATTACATACTGTACCGTGCAGCGTGCAGCGTGCACCTCTAACCTTTTCAATGTAACCCAGAAACTTATCTCCTCATGTCTATAGGCGTATGGGCGCCAAAAAAAAAAAGATTCAACGCATCCAACCTCACGGCCCATCATGTACACACTCATACGTACCGGCTTTTGAGTTCAATCAATAATTCGATATGATTAATTGATATCACGACCTAATCTATCACAAGGCTTCAATTTATTTATCTTGTTTCTCTCTTGCAGCCTCTCCTCCCTTCCTGCAGTCGTATGATGTGAGTTTTCCCCGAGAATCTATTTCAAAAAATTTCAAATTCCAGGCCTAAAGGCAAAAAGAAGCAGACGAGCAGTGCCGGAGATCAACGGGATTACGTTGTTACACACAAAGATCGATTATTGGCATCATCGCGTTAGGGTGCATATCACAGCTTGTTACTGTTACAATACAACCGTCCGACGATCTGTCTATACGTTGGAATAAATCCGCGTACCGAGAATGAAGGATGGATTGATCGGGGTGTCCAACAGATGATGCCAAAGGGCATGAATGCAGCCAGTCAGACAAGGCAAGGCACATACAGACAGCTCAGAGCCCCAGACAGACAGGAAGAGGAGTGATTGCAGATTGAGTGTGTATCTTTACTTGATCGAAAATTCGTTCAAATTCGTTTGCCGTTGTCAGGGAAACGGACGATACTCTCAAATCGAGTGGAACAACTCGATAGATGTGTAAGGATCATCATAAGCGATCCATCATATTTACACCTAATTGATGTTAAGAAATTTTATACACACAATGAGAAGGAGCGAGGGGGTAGGGGAAATAAAGAGATGAAAAAAAAAATAAAATTAAAACGAAATCTGTGATTAATGATAATTTGTTAGCAGTGATTGGTGGATGATGGAAAAGGATGTAAGTATTTCATGGTTATCATTTTGATTTGAATTTCATTGTTGTTTTGTTCGCTTGTCAAAATAGGTGCTGCAGGAAAGATTACAAAGGTTCGTAGTTCAACTTGAGCGTATAAGATTCTTTTCATTGTCGATGCATACAATTGCAGGGAAATGGAACGGAGAAATGGACTCAGTTATTTTTTCTTGTTAAGTGTAACAATTGATCTGACTCTCTGATAAATTTGGCATTTGCAATTAGGCAGCAAAGGAAATATTGAGCTTAGAAATTATGCTGATCAATAACCAATTAAGAGAGTAGACATACAATCAATGGACACACTAAAAATAAAAAAATCGTTTCGCCTCCCTGATTCCTCCAGCGTATTCCAGGCGGAATTGTTGGCTATTAGGGAGGCTTGTCACGCGATTAGACACGATAGTAATCCCAAGCAAAATATCGCTATTTTTGTCGACAGTCAAGCCGCTATTAAGGCGATTATCTCGGTATCGACGTCATCAAAACTAGTACTTCAATGCCAGAACGAACTGGACTCCATTGGGAGTCGGTACAATATCACTCTCATATGGGTTCCAGGCCACAGTGACATAGATGGAAATGAACAGGCTGATGCCCTAGCCAGGTTGGGCTCGTCCCTTCCCAGCTCACGTGCAATCGGCATTCTCACTCCTTTAAAAACTATCATGAATAATATCAACACACACTCTCTTAAAACAGCTGAACATATGTGGCGAAACCTCAGTGGGTGCGCCATTTCAAGAGATTGTGGCCTCGCTACAATAAGACAAAAACACGCGACCTCTTAAGCAGATCCCGTAAGGAAGTCTCCAGGGTGATAGCAATTACCACTGGTCACTGGCCCATCGGAGGTGGGGGAAAAGGAAACTTTAACTCACTTTCTGTGCAAATGCCCGGCTCTGTCAAGAGCAAGACAACGAACTCTAGGCAAACCTTTCTTTGACAATATCCGCGACCTCTCTGATAAACACATCAAAGAACTGATCGCCTACCTTAATGTCACTGATTGGATTTAGTACACGCCAACTAACAACAAGATATAACATTTAACCGCACGAGTATTTGGCATCAAAACGGCGCACTCCAGCGCTAATTGTGTTTCGTCTTGTACGAACAGCCAATCTATCTAACTAACTAACTAGACATACAATCGCTGGAACATTGACCGGATAAATAGGAATAGTGTAAGTCCTAGAATAAAGCAATCAGAGATAGTTGCTTACATATCTGGGCTCATTTTCTGAAACGTATCATGAATTTGGTTCAAGACTAACTTTATCTTGGGCATATGAAAATTCCGTGGGGGAATGTATGCACAACAACATAGCAATGCTGGGGGGTCATTCTGTATCTTTGAAAACGATTATCACTTAGACGGTAGTCAAGACCTCATGAGCAATCGCTCAATATTCTTGAAAAAATAGTTGCTAGATTTTGTAAGTCTTTTAAGTTGGAAAACAAGATTAAGTTATCAGCGTAAAGAATGTGGCTTATTTGTGAGTGCGTACGAACAATTCTACTTATTTCATTAAAAGCTATTATGAATAAGGGTACTGATAATGGCAATCCTTGGGGGATGCCGTTTTTTAAGTTATGAATAGCAGAGCAAATACAGGGTGGCGCACGAATCGTGCTACACAAATAAAACGTAATAACTTTTTTTCTGTGTGAGTAATCGGCTTATTTTTTTTTTATTTTGTAGGTTACTATTTAGATTTATAAAAATGGATGCTTGGGATACGGAGAAAAGAATTTGGATAGTGCAACGGTACCATGCTTTGCAGTCCGTCATTTCCGTCCAAAGGGAATTTAGGCGGGAGTTTGGCGGTAATCCCCCGAGTAGATGGACCATTATGAGGGTTGTAAACATGTTTGCCGAATCTAGAAGCATCGCACGAAGGCCTTACCATCGAGATGCCAATGTTCGGGTTCAGGGTACAATCGCAGCAGTAGCAGTAGCAGTATCTGCAATACAGGCCAATCCGAGCGTTTCGACCCGAAACTTATCTGGGCAAATTGGAGTTAGTAGACGGTCATTACAACGGATACTTCATGACGATTTAAACTTGTTTCCGTACAAAGTCCAAATTACTAGCAAGTTAAACCCTCAGGATTTGCCTGTTCGCCTGGAATTTTGCCAAAAAATGATATCAATGGCCGAAGAAGACAACACATTGATCAATTGTTTGTTCATGTCTGATGAGGCCCATTTTGATCTTAACGGCAATGTAAACAAGCAAAATTGCCGTATATGGAAAGAGTCTAATCCAGAAATGCTCCATGAGACGGAACTGCACCCAGAACGAGTCACTGTGTGGCGCGCAGTTTCATCAAGGTGTATTGTCGGGCCGTACTTCTTTGAAGAAAACGGTGTAACCGTTACTGTCAATGGGGACCGTTATTTAAAGATGTTGAAGGAGTTTTTTTTACCCAGAACTGCGCTGAAGACGTATATCATTCAACAGCGTTTGGTTTCAGCAAGATGGAGCAATTGCACATATAGCCAGACCATTTATGGCGGAGCTAAACAAACAATTCGCAAACAAATTAATTTCTAGGAACTCCACTCTTCGCTGGCCCCCAAGGTCACCTGACCTGACTGCACCAGACTTCTTTTTATGGGGTTATGTCAAGCAAGAGGTGTATAAAACGAAGCCCAGGAATTTAACTGAATTAAAGCAGTCCATAACGACAATAATTGAGGCGATCCCAACTTCAACTCTTCAGGCCGCAATGAATAATTTTTTGATCAGGTGCCGCATATGCGTGGGAGAGCGTGGAGGTCATTTGCGATCTATAATCTTTAAAAACAACTAACTATTTAAAATAAAATTTAATTTTCTAACCATTAAAAAAAAAATGAAATACATCGATTAAAAAAAAGTTATTTGAATTTCTTATTGTAGCACAATTGGTGCGCCACCCTGTATTATTAGTTTTAACTCGAAATTTACGATTGGTAAGAAAAGCTTTTACAAAATTGAAGATTTTCGTACCAATTTTCCATTGTGTTAGTTGGTTTAAAATAATGTGTGGGCCAATTTTGTCGAAGGCTTGTTCGAAATCGATTGAAAGATCCAATACGTGGTTTTTCTCTGAAAGAGCTGAAGATATGAACGTATCCATATGTAAGAGCGAGTCTTGGGTGCCTCTTCCTTTCTTGAAGGCTGTTTGTTTTTTTTGGTTTCTTTTCTAGCCACCAAGCTATACGCGTTGAAATTATCTTTTCCAAGATTTTTGAGATGCAAGGAAGAAGCGATATTGGTCGATAACCTTTAAAAGAAGTGCTGTCTTTGTTGGGTTTTGGAATAGGCACAATTGTAGCCATTTTAAATGTTTGCGGGAAAATTTTGTTGAAAAGAGAGAGCAACCTTGTTTTCAAACAAGGAGGGCAGTTATTAAGCATTATATAAGATATTCTGTCAAAACCCGGAGTCTTACCTCTGGTAGATCTCAAGCTATTTTCAAGCTCTAAGAGATTTATTGGGGTTTCGATTAATTTAGTTGAAGGAGATGTGCTTTATTGTAGTTTAGATTTATTTAAACAGTCGTATTTTTCTTTTATATACTTCTGGTGGAAGTTTGAGTCATCTTGGCATTTTTCCCAAGAATTAGCAAAAAACAAAAAAAAACATTTTTTAGCATACGTCCGAACAGATGATGTAAGCTTAACTGATTTGCATAGCGGAATATGAAACAGGTTATTTCGTTTTAGCATTAGATTTAAGTATTGATCAACCAAATTAAGTCAGGACACATTATAAGGCTGTTCGAGAGAAACTCAAGAGTACGCTATGGATACGACTTCTAAAATTTTTTTTTTGCTTCTTAGTATTTAGAAGAAAGGTGGTTTTTCAATTTTTTTTTGCTTCTTAGTATTTAGCAGAAAGGTAGTTCTTCGTGCACCAGACCGAACGTGAACTTTTAATTTAAATTTGGGTCGTATAAGCGCTCCATATATTGATTCCAGATCAGTATTTTCATAATCTTCACATATGTATATATTCGTCAAAAAAGGTGCCAAGCATGACACGATTTTCGAGATATTCAGCCCTATCGAGGTATTCGTCGGAGCGGACAATTCTTAGGTTTAAATTCCATTCGAGGTATGTGTCATCGGAAAATACTATACAAATGCAATGGCTTCACTTCACTACAATTCGTAAATAAATTCCGCGATGAATTTGTGTCGGAGGAAATCGTTGAAAGAATAGCACTTAGCTGTCAAAAATTGCACGAAAAATGCACCTGAACGCACTTCAACGCAATTCGCTGGGATGCGTTACAAAATGTCGGAGAAATATTCCGAACAACTTTTCGGAAGAATAGGTACATACCTCGAAGCAAATATCCTCCGAATCGTACAAAATCGGAGAATTTTCCGCTCCGAAGTATACCTCGATAGGGCCGATTGGTTTTCGGTAGCTTGGTGGATAATACAAATCTAGCTCCCTCAATTTCAAACAAAAATATTTTAGTACTGTTCAGTCGAAAAGTTCATTATTGCTTGCGAGTTTGCAAAAGGTGACATTTGAGGGTTCATATTCCCATTTGTAGCCCAAATCCGAAAACCACAGCAAAACCTAACAAACTTGTATTTTAAATGATAGGTTAGTCAACAAAAGCATAATAATAAAGCTTGACTAAGTGAATGGGCTTCTTTATCATGACATAATGTCTGTATTGAACAAAATTATCATCATCTGCCCTTATTTCCAATAGCAAAACGTGGAATTCATGAATTCTTGGCGTTTTCTATAGCCCGAAGTCTTTAATTCAAGATCAATCTTACTTTATACATGCTATAGGAAATCAATCTTTCCAAAATGTTGTGTTGAAAAGGTTTTATCAACACTTTCAGTCAGAGCCACAATGCGAGGAGTCTGGATTTATGACCATTAGCCTGATGGTTTTAATTTGAAATGATTTTCGACATTCCGTATATTTTGTTTAATCGAATACAGTTTTTACTTGAAAACCTATAAATTTATTGCGAAAATAAAAATTAAGGTATAAATGAAGACCTGGGTTCTACAATCCATTTTTTAAATTTTTTTTACCTTGGAATATCAATAATTGATGGCGGCATGCCAACGTTATTGCTTTCTAATATTTAAAGATCACCCATCGACATGTGCTGTCTCGAGGATGCCGACAATAACTCCCATAGTCTATTTTGCCAAAATAATAATAGTACCCTCACAGATCCCTTCCACGTGTGTCCAGGATCAAAGAACAAACAATTTTCAACCATGACTGCGTTAACAATTTACAAAACTTCATATTTACATTCAGTTTTCACACCTTTTATCTTCTCATTGCCATTGTATGCTAAAGCCTCTTCACTTTTTGTCTGATCCTTTGGGAATTTTCAACACCTAATCCAAAGAACGTGTGGCTGTTGAAAAATTTTCAAAAGTGATCACAAAATTAATTCCACACCGCAGACAAAAAAGCGCAACACAAGCACCGGAAAGTATTTAAAACGTCAACTCGAAATCTACTCACGCATGTAATTACCCCGGAATTAGGTGTACCCAATGCACAGGATAATCTCTCTCATAATGGAAAGTCCGGAACACACACTAAAAGGACAACAAACGGCCCTGCCAACACATGAGGTGTTATTCGATTTGCCTGCAAAAGGATATTGGTGTGTAAATACTCGAACAGACATTTGCCCATTAAATTTGTATGTAGGTACATGAGAAGGCGTAGGTATGAGTAGGCAGGACCACAGCTTGTATGAACGGGGATCATTAAGTCGTATCACATGTTTGGAAATTTGGAGAAATTAAGGTGAGCAAAGGAATACAGGACATTTGAGAAATCGAAATGCTAATATACTCCATTATATTCACATCAATCGGTGTGTGGTTTTTACCAAAAAGGACTTAGCAAGGACATGGTAAAGCGAAACAATTAACTGCGCTGCTGAACGCGGTCTGCGGTTTTCACAATTTTTTCGGACTTTCCCTTCTCACAGCAATGTAAACGAAAAATAATTATTACTTTGTGCGTATCCTGACGCGGTATTAATGATCTCCACGGTGATCATTAGCCTTTCAACAGTTGTTGTGCATCCTGAAAACACACGCACTTCAAGGATACCCTGAACAAATTGTAAAACAAATAAATACGAAAAAAAAACACTCAAAAACAAATAAAATTTGGAAAAAGGGAACAACATTTGAACAAGTTAGGGTGCTCCTAGGGACCGACCATCGATAGCCTAAATTTAATGGCAGTCGCGGCGAAGTGAAGAACGCCCATTGTCCGCCCAGTAATTAATTATTTTGCGGTCTTTATCTCTTCGGTGCCAGAGAGTTGGCTGGACGTGGTCCATGCATCCTTATTGCGCGATCTGTTGTTACTTTTTGATCTTTTGCGAATTTTTCGTTGTTCTTGCTTCGTCGTGGCCGACTACGACGACGGCGGCGGCATTATTGGTAGCCGCCACCACAGCGCTGGTATCATCGTGTGCGGTAAATTGAGATATCGAATCGTTTTTTGGACGACTTTTTGGTTCTTGCGGTTTCTCAGTGAGCGGTGGTGGGGCAATGGTGGTCATGAGAAAATTATGGAAAATCTTAAATTTGCTTGTGCCAGTTGTTGGTCGGTTTTATTTCCTGCACCCAGTTGCTGGCTGGCCATATGGATAATTGAAAAAGGAATGCCATCAACAAAAAAAAAAGGAGTCCGTTCAGGGCAATTATTCGAAGAGTATGATGATGGTAATGTAATTATATAAACGATGGGATCCTGCACGAGAATGGCTTCTTCCTTTTTTTGGAATGCCTTAGGAATTGAGCCAATGCAAAAATGGATCATTACGAGTTGGGTTCCGAAATTCATCGCTGATAATTGCAACGTAATTGAGCTGTTAGGGTAATCTGGTACACTAATGGGAAATACAATTAGGTCTGACTTTATAAAATCACATGTGGATGTTTAGTTCTCCTTTGTGGGGTAGTGAGGATCAGCGGTCATTATGACATCTGTTATAAGAATCAATTTTTGACCTTGCAAGGAGTAATTTCAGAAACGATTGTCGTTGAGACGATTGTATATAACAGAACAGAGTAGTCCATAGTTTGATCTACTATTTTGCATGACTATCAGTAATTCATTATCGTTATAGTACAGGGAACTGCTATTAAATGTTCGTAATTGATGTTACTTGATATAAAAAAATCATCAAAACGACCAACGATAATCGTCTAAAACAATTAAATGAATGAAATTAATGAAAGCAAAACATGAAAACAAAACATATTGAATAGAGGCCTCAAAAAATATTCATTCACATATCCAAAAGTTAAACAGAGCTCCCAATTTATTGACATTTGCTAGGAGCAATTTCAGAAACGATTGTCGTCAAGAAGTTTATACAAAACAGGTCCAACATTTGACTTTTGGATAGATCTAAAGAAGTGTAGACATTTCGATTAAATGGCTGTTTTTAGTGTTCATGGAAGCAAAATATATACAAAACGAAGAACGATTATCGTCTTCGTAACTTCTTGATGTCGAAGTCATTATATTGAATAAATAAAAGAAATTTAGCAACATAAGTTTTTCGATAACTTGGCAGTTTAGGTAGGCCATAAGTTTTGAAATTAGTAAATTCCTAAATTAGAAAATCAGAATTTGCCTGAATAACTAAGGGCAAGCAATCAAGAGGTATTTTCTTAAAAGCAGGTTTTTGACAGCAAGAAACCCCTGGTTTGATGAGGAATACCAACAGATTCTCACTGCCAAGAACGAGGCCTACAAGGTTCAGCTGCAGGTGAAGACGAGAGCTGCCATTGAGCTCCAAAGGCAGAGAAGAAGAGAAGGACACCCGCTTTTCAGAAAAAAAGAAAAAAGAGCATAGAGAAGTGCCACTCCAGGAACGATGTTCGCAAGTTTTACTAAAGTGTAAAACGTCAAAGCCAACGATACAAGGTTCGAACAGAATCCTGTCGAGATGAACAAGGACATATCGTAATTGAGACACAGTCGATGCTGAGGATATGGAAGAACCACATCTGCAGAATGTTAAACGGCAATGACGAACTACATTCCGCTGTCAGGCAGAACGAACCAGTTAATATTGGCAATGGCAGCGAAAACTGCCAACTACCCGACCTAAGTGAAGTGAGGATAGCAATATCTAAACTCAGGCTTAATTAGGCCGCCGGAAAAAACCCAAGAAGTCCAAATCGATTCCCAACACCTATTTATCGATTTCAAAGCCGCATACGACATTACGACATACGACAGCATTTATAGAGACGAACTATACAGAGCCATGTCTTGTCTGGGTATACCGTCCAAACTCGTCCGTTTGTGTAGGATAACGATGAAAAATTCTCGTTGCTCCATCGACCTTACCGATACATTCGATACCAAAAAAGGATTTAGGCAAGGCGATGCACTGTCATGTGCCTTCTTTGATTCCTGAGAGGATTGTGCAAAACTCCCGAGCCAACACCAGAGGCACAATTTTCCGAAAATCGGTGCAACCACTAGAATACGCCGACTATATTGACATCATTGGTAGGACTGAACGTGATGTCATAGCCACGTTTGCAAGTATAGAGAAGGAAGCGGCAAAAATGGGTTTAGCAGTAAATGAGGGTAAGACTAAGTATATGAAGTCAACACGAAAGGATACAAGACATCAACGAATTGGACAGAACGTCACCATTGACAGATATAACTTTGAGGTAATACGGGACTTTGTCTACCTCGGTTCCTCTATCGTCAGAAATTAAACGAAGAATTACTCTTGTTAACCGCTGTTTCTTCGGGCTAAGAAGGCAATTAAGTAGTAAAGCCCTCACTCAAACTACTAAGGAGATCCTATATAAGACCCTGATTATCCCAGTCCTGCTCTACGGCGCTGAAGCATGGACCGTATCAAAAGCGGATGAAGGAATCTTGGGTCGATTCTAGAGAAAAATTCTTCGAAAAATCTTCTGTCCCGTTTGCGTTGAAGTGCTACGGAGAAGAAGATTCAACCATGAACTATACGAGCCGACAGCGACATACCCCTAGTGAAAAAAACTCCGCATTGGACGTTTAAGATGGCTAGGACATGTAGAACGAATGGACACCAATACTCCGGCTCGCAGAGTCTTCGATTCCCAGCCAGACGTCGGACGCAGTAGAGGAAGACCTCGCCTCAAGTGGCGCGCACAAGTAGAAACCGACCTCAACTAACTTGGAGTGCGCAACTGGAGGCAGTTAGCTAAGGACCGGGCTAATTTGAGAGGCGACTATTTTTTGCCTGAAATTGATTATGATTTGCCTGAATAACTATTGTATTGATATACTCCTGAAGAACACAGAGTACTCTCTATTATTTTACAAGCAATTTAAATTTGATATCAAGGCGTGCATTTAGCATGAAGATGTTTCGGAGGCTATGTTGAGATCGTCGACATCAGACGAATTGATACCCAACTATTCATCCTATGCACTTCTTTGCAGGGTATTTTGAAGATGTTCCCTTCAAAGTGCAGCCAGTCCCATCAACTAATGCATGTTGCCCTTGCGATTATTCTACTGAACCTCTCAACAACAAAGTGAGCAATTTTGCTTCGAAAATCATCATCATGAGCGGCATTTCTTTATCCAACAAGGCAGTTTAGGTCTTCATCTAACTCGTAGTCAACGATTGACACCCTCGTGATGGTGTATACATCATTACATACATTTCAATTTCTTAAATTTTCAGGCTGTTTCAGGAGACCATATGAACAGACCTATTTCCAAAAAAATTATACAACTCCCTCGCATATCTATCGTGCACAAAAATTCCATATTTTATTCAACAACTACACTACACTACCGCCATTCCAAATAATATTCAGTATAAATGTAGAAAATTTCTTTAATTAGATCGAAGCTTAGCAGTTACCAGCTACCTCCACATCAACATTCGGGTGCATCAAGCTCAAGTCATGGTTTGTTGCTGATGTCCAGTTACGTCGTGGCAAGATTTTTCCAAAGCTAAAGTATTTCTGTCTCAGCTTATCCTTTATCTCGTCCTCATTCATTATAGCGCTAGCTTCCCGGAAATTCAAAAAGATCCTCCCCTTCTCGTCGGTCTTGATTGGCAGTATTTCAGTACAGACGTTACGGGCTTTCAGAAGAAAACCCTCTTCGGTGTCTAAACGGGAATCGACCGATTGACTACGACTTGGCTTGGAGGTATTACGCTTCTTGTTGCGCAAGCAAAAGGGATCTCTATCGCTAGCTTTGACATACTGAACAATGGGTCGATTGACACCCCACTTTGGACGATCGTCCATTTTGTCTTTTCGTTTTTTATCCTTCTCCTTGTCCTTGGCTTTAGCTCGAAAAGTTGTGGTAGTGGTTGTAGTTGTTGTCGTCGTAGTTTCAGAGTCTTTTTCTGAGCTCGTAGTACTTGCTACATAAGAGGGCTTCGATTTAGTTTTCGATGTTTGTGTGGTTGTTGTGGTGGACACCTCCCGCTTGAGGAGCACCTTGTAGAAGTTGTCATGGAAAAGGCAAAGGTCACAGTTAAGAGGTAGCTCAGTTTGTGTCTCGACGTCTTTAAATGCATCATCGTTGATGTGATCTGAGACTGAAGCCGTGCCTGTGGTTGGAATTAAAGCGATTTCTTGACCCATACCGGATGCCTCAACTAACACTGGCAGTTGTTGATCTACTTCGAGAGAATCTTCTGGAGAAACATCAGTGTCATGACGATGCCTGTTCGTTGACAAAGCGTGACACTTTCCACACATATTGCACGCGCCACCATCATCGATCAGGCTGCTCTTGCTGTCATGTGATGTTCCTGAACGTTGAGTAGTCGCGTCTTCACACGATGTCTTCACACTCACCAAATCCAGCACTTGGGGAGGTTTGATTTGTTGCTGCATGATATACGTGGCGATTTGAAGGTTTCCAATGACATTCTGTAGGCCAAACACGTCCGTGGTCACTGGCAGCGGAATTAGCGTTGTAGGCTGGAGTACAACAGCAATGTTCTCCTTGTCCTGTGCTGCTTCAATGCGATCGATTTTCTTATCCGATGGCTTTTTGACATTCTTGCGCAAATTTACGGGTGTTCCGATTAGGACTTTCTCTTCTTCCTCGTCTTTGGTGCCGAGCTCCTTCTCGCCATTGATGGGTTTTGCTGCCTCATCCTTGACCTCTGTTGGAGTTACAATATGGGCTTTCGTTGCCGTCATTATTGGTGGAGGAACATCACGAGTTGGCTCTTCAGCTGCAACCAGCAGATGATGATGATGATCAATGGCATCGTCATCGTCATCAACTGGAAGCACTTGCAGTATTTCTGGTTCACGATTTTCCACATGATGATGATGCTGCTGCTGTGGTGGCTGTTGCTCTACCACCATATTGACCTTCTTTGCGGGTGATGGTGAATGCTTTTGCACCATCACATCGCTTCCACTAGCGGCTGAGTCATTCTCTATGGTTTTTGTGGAATTGCTATGGCTTGGACTGCTGTGGGCAAAGCTACTACTACTGCTGCCGTTGTGGGTACTTTCGATTGGCGGGATTTTGTTCCTCCGCTTGCGTTGTTTTTCCAATTTCGCTGCGACCTCTGCTTTTGAAATTGCGTCCAGCATTATTTGCTGCTTCTTCTTCTGGGCTTCCTCCTTCTCCATTTGCATTCGTCGATCGTACTCCATGCGTTCTTGTTCAGCTTGGCGTTGTCGCATCAAACGCTCCTCTTCGATGCGTTCCTCTTGCAAGTGACGTTCTATCTCCCATTGTCGGATACGTTCTCGCTCCTGAAGCTGCTGTTTTATCGCGTTGTGATACTCCACGGCCTTGCGACGTTTGTCCATCCGCTCGGCAAGGACCAGCGGATCGACGGGGACATTTTGCCCGCGGATGTGTGACTGCAGCGACTGAGTGTCATCCTCGCTGTCCTTTAAATCATGCAGACCACGACTAAGCCAACCCGGGCCACTAGTTGTACTCCCACTGTCGGTCATGTTGTACTTGTAATTGCTCCATTTGGCGCGCTCCTCGCGTGACTTTGGGTAATACTCGACCGGGTCAGCTGGATACACTGGATATGTGTTTGATGTGGAGATATCACGGCTAACGTTCGAAGGACTCGTCGGTGAAATGTAATAGCTGAAAGTCAAGAGTAATTTAAAAAAAAAGTTCACCAAAGCTAACTAACATTGAACCTACTTTGGGTGGTATACCCCATTGTCCACCACATGCGTTGCATCCAAGGCATTGCTCACTATATCCTGGCCCTTTTCGCTCCTAACCTTACTGCCATGGTAGCCGTTGTTTGGCGGCTGATAGTAACCACGTTTGTTGTGACTGGATCGATTACTTCCTGTCTCGACCTCATTCCCATTGCCATCGTCATTATCCTCGTCGTTGTTGTACCATATATCGGGAGTGTGGGTATTCTTCGGGGAGTCACTTAGATATCCCGATGTATCCTCCTCCTGGCAACCTGGATTGTTGTTTATACGACTTTGAGCGTTGTTATTATTGCGCCGCATTGCTAGGGTATAGTCCCTATGTCTTATAGCTGGCAGACTGGGACTTCGTATACGTTGTTGCTTTGCCTTTTGTAAACCCCCAACTCCAACGCCCCCATTTGGATATCGACTTTGATGTTGGGTCTGCGGCGGATATCGATGAATCGTATAAGTGGCGTCTCCATCATTCAGCAAATCATAGCTATTGCCACGTTGGAGTATATTATTGCTGGCATCAGTGTTCATCTGCCTGGTACTGCTTCCATTCGATTGACTCAGATCCAGATTGGAGTAGTAGGTGCGTATCGAGGTACGCTCAAATCTGTGCGATGACGATGAGGATTGGTGATGATGTGAGGAGAACATTTCGTTCATTCGAGCCAGTTCCTCTATTGCACAAAGGAGAACAAAATCAATTCGAAAATATTGCCGGCGAATTCAATGCTTGTATGCTTACCCCTTTCCTTAGCCCATTGCTGTCTTTTCAGTTCCAAAAGAGGCTGTGTTTTCACACCATTCATTATCTGTTCTCCGCTAGAGAGCACATGAAAATCACTTTCAACAAAATTCCCTTCACTGTATATCCTTTCTGTTGCCGCGGAACAAGTCTGCACAAAGCGAAAAAGTCAAGAACACTATTTTACGTGGAATTGGAAATTCCGTCATATACCCCGTGAGTTGTGGTATTTGCTATAGACCTGGGCATGGGCACTTGTATTGGTTGTGTCTGGTTGTCATAGGTAACCTGGTTTGGTAAACAGTTTCGAGGTCTAATGTTACTTTATACCATTGGAACGACAACATGAATCCTTGCAGCCAAAAATTGGGATTTGTATGTGGCTGATGAAACGTGCCCCATGCAAATAACTAATTACGTGCTATGGCATGTGATAGGAAGTGAAGACTGACATGCATGTTGTGTGCGCTATAGCAATTCTATGAGGGACATAACGACAGGACTTGTGTTTCGTAATTTTGTTTTCATGGATTTTGTGCGGAAGAGGTAATGTGATGGGCCTATAGTTTAAGGACGAGTTTTGCGGTTTTGGTTTGAAAAGAGTTATACCAAATCGAATTCACTTCAATATTGCTTCAGATGACATACGAAAAGAGGATAAGAAAGATTCCTAAAACCTCCATTTGGAAGGATTATTATGCATCCACCTAGTACATTGATAGACTGTGCGGGACTTCGGTGGGTATCTGTGAATCTACGTGTGATCATAGAATCTACATCCGCTTGGATAAAGAATTCTCTGGTGAATATCATTCACAAAATGACTCCAATCTGACATAGATTGACCAGTTTTTAGATTTGAACAGTCCCGGCACAAAATAAAACATATTTTGGCCAGTATTGCTAAAAGTTAGATAGTTTCAGGTACCCTATACTCAGAATCTCTATTGAGGAAAAATTAATTGACCTCCCAATAGCAAGAACGTCTTCTTAAGGATTACAGACCGCTAAGTCTGATTTCTAAAATCCCCTGAGAAATTGTATAGTCAACTCTGTCTAAACAGAATTTCATTCAATCAAACTACAGGCTCAGTGGCGCGATGGTTGGTGGGATGAATAAAGCGCAGATGGTCTGGGTTTGACTCACAGCCGACTCACCACCTTAATGATCTTCACTGCCCCTCATCTCTCGATGATCTAACAAATCATCTTAGTATTATCAACTGTCAAGAAAATGTTATCCAAACTCAGCCATTTGGATTAGCCATAAATCAGGAGGTCCCTCAATCCTGCCAGAAGTACGTGCCAGAATACACATGAATTTGTGAGAAAAACTAGGGCCCGGGTACTAATAAAGTTAAAATTTTCAATTTCCAGAAGCAATTTCTTCTATTAAGCGCAGAAGTTCAACCTGTTTAATAACTCTTGGAGGTAAATACATAGGCTTCATAGAAGATAAGATGGTATATCGATTTAAAGGCTTCTATAAAGTTTCCGAGGATGTTCTTACATGTGAAATTTGTAAGATTTTTCGGTAGAAGTAATAGACTGTTTTTTACGCCGAAGTAATAGACCAATAGCTTATGGGTCTGTGTTCGATCCCCAGTGATGGCAACACCAATATGTTTTTGAAGTGAAACATCTTTTGGGACGGTGTGAATTGGATTTTATGAAACATAAAAGCATCACGATGACGGGTTTTGATCAGGTCCCCCATTCCAAGTACTAACCACAACCGATGCTGCTTGATGTCGGCGATCGCGTGTTGTTGGTTTTGTAGGTTTGTTTGAAGTGAAACTTATTTTTGGATGGCGGTTTGATCGATTGTAATGAACGGATGTATGTACTTGTATCTCAGGCAACACGTAGGTTGGTGTGCAAAAAAGGGATAGTTTCCTGTTGGCATGTTGGTTTGAGAAATAAAGTTGGTGCACCGGTATGCAGCAAGAAAGTGTGTTGTCTGTCAATAAGTAAATCTGGGTACGTGGAATTGTGTGTGAGCAAAATCAAATTATGAAACTCATCGGTGAGTTTAGGAAAGCAATATCCATTGCCGTAAGGAATCAAACCAGAGTTGCAACATATATGGATGCGACATTTGGTAACACGTAGGTGGCCTAAATGGTTATTTGCCTCTGGAAGTTGAAATGACAGCGGATTTTGGTGTCATAAATGTGTTTTAGCGAAGATGTGTGTCTGACGTTTGGAATTTGTAATTGAAGCTTGAATCAAAACAGGTAGATTTGATTGAGTTTTAAATGTGTACGTGATTAGTGATAATGAAGATGTATTTTTGGGATTGGAGTGTTGCCTTCAGTAAGGACGGTGTTTTTCATAACATTTTAAACGAGATGCTAGATATCGGGAACGCCTTCTACGTTTGTGGGTGTAAATAAAAATTGCGTTACTTTGAAAGGGGCATATTGGACGAGAGAGGCTGCAAGATGATGATTGGTATGTGGTCTGATTTGGGTGTAATGACGTATTCCGATTTCATGTATGAGTTGTATAACGGTACTTTTGACTAAGATTGCCCTTAGAATGCTTGACGGTTTTATCCATATTTGGGTGTCTTCCCGAAAGGTGAAGCGTTGGATTTTGGATTTTGATTGGATTTTATGCTTACAATAAAAAGGAATATCTTCATACTGGAGATCTTGCAAAAAGTACTGATGGCGATATTTGTATGATTGTCTTTTTGAAGTGAAACTTCTTTTGGGACGTTGTTGATTCGATTTAATGAAACGAAAAAGTGTAACGAAAATAGATCAAACAAAATATCGGTTGTCGTCTGCTCATCAAAACAGCGTCGGTCGCGGTAAGTACTTAGATATGGAAGCGCTTGATAACACCGAGTGTTGATGGTTATTGTAAGAGAATGAGATGAGTTGAACTTTCATAAAATCGGTTTTGTAGGCAAGAGAACTGAATTTCGGGGTAAGAAAAAGTTGAAATTCTCCAACCGATTTTGTGCGGTACAACAAGGTTGAAAACTAATCAAAACATATGAGAAGGCTACAATCCGCTATGCAGATTGTTTAATACCCTATTCAATCCCATCCTTAAAATTAAGATCCCCAAAATGTGGGCTCTATGGTCATAAAATATTGAGAATGACGTTATCACACCATGTTGTTCAGACGGTTTATTAAAATCTCTTATGGTTCGACAAAAAACAACGTTTTTCTATTGCATATGCCTTGGGAGGGTATACAAATGGTTTTTGTAGGAAAACGCACCCAAAAAATGAGCGTAGGTTAAAATGATCTAGAGACGAAATGATCATATTATCATAATTAATGATCTTGCATCGAAAGTTTTTTCATATATTTAAAAAATGTACAAAAAAAGTTTTTTTTTTATAGAAAACGATATGTCAATATGTCAGTTGAACTCATCTCAAATGAAATGAATACACTATGGAGGTGATAAACAGAGAGAGTGAGAGAGACAGGGTTATTGAGCAGAGTACAGTTTCACTTCTACCGCGTGTGAACTTATACTCGATTTTTTTTATATTTTTTTTCGATTCGAAAAATATTAAATTATCCATTTCTGAGTATAATCGCATCAAATGCACATTACAAATGACTTATTTTGCATTGTTTGTGAACATTTTACCGATTGCTAATACGGATGCCTACTTAACTTTACAAAAAATTAATGTGTAGTGCACACATTTTAGAATCTGACAGGACGTTGATTCGTCTTTCAATTAATGGTTTTGCAAAACACGTTTCAACTGCTTTGTGATTGATTCTACTCTTGAAATATTGCAGAGAACAGCCTAGTGAATGGATTGGTACCCCACTTGAATTCGAATCCTAGTAAGAAGCAAATTTATTTGTTACCATAAATATCACATTTCACAATAAAATTGTTTGAAACAATAATTGATATAAATAAACAAATAAAAAAAATATATGAGTAAATAGAGAACAGATTTCTTTTTAATTTCGTTATTTTTGAGTTTCGGTAAGGCTTAGCTAAGGAAGTCTTATAGAAGTCTAATGCAGTTCATTCTTCTGGAGGGGAATAGTATCGATACGGCTTTATCGAAGCATAATTGTTAGTTGGGCTATTCTCTAACCCACTGTATTTCTGAAGCACAATAATGATGATATTTTGATGACAACTAATTTTTAATCTCTTAGCTGAATTTTTGGTTTTGGCCAGGTACAAAACATCATTCCACCGCATGTCGCTTTCACTGATTTCCTTCAAATTTAGAGTTCTTATAATCATAATTTAAAGTCGAGTCCGCAAGGAGCAAGTACGTGCGTCTTGAAATTTGATTATGAGAAATCCTAATGGTACGAAATTCTGACAAACATTCATGACTATAAAACTGTCCTAAGAAGCTTCTCAAATTTGCCACTCGAAATCGGCGTTAACAAGGTGATTCCATTCTTTGTAACAAGAATCAAATTTCACACACACAAATGAATGGAAAAGCTAGATTTGGGATACTTTGAACTTTGAACAGTTAATGCCTGATATTTCATTTCTAACATCCAAACGCATCACAACAGGTGTTCTTTGCCACTTTTTTAAGCTTTGTGACTTTTTTTTAAAGCTTTCTAACTTTTTTCTAATTAGTCTATCATATATTAATCAATTAATCCTTGCAATCCTTAAACATATTTTATTTAAATAGTCTAGCAGTATCTTAATATAAAAAATCCATAAAGTGAATCCGACAAGTGTAGCTTCTCCAATAATAGAAATAAATTGCATTCTTGGGCGCAACAAGTGCCAGTTTTGGTTAACTCGTGCCATGGTAGTCTTTTTGCTTCCTAGCAACAAAAAAGGTTTAAACAGCTCATATCCTGTCTGACAAAAGTTGCCAACACCCTTACATTTTGGTTCAATGAACCAAACCTGGCAATATGCAACTTTTGCTAGTTGTGCTGAGCAGCTTATGATACAACTCCTGGGTGTAGAAAATCGATTCTTCATTCTTTTTAGCTACATGGTATGGCCGTATACCTTTTCCTGGATAGAGTTATTTACTCCATATAATCTGATAATACGTTGCATTTAACTAAATACTTTTTGTGTTTATTATATTCGTTGAACAGTTATACATCTATGTTTTCAATCGGGGTTAATGTCTCCTGGTTCATATGCAAATGTTGACCGAGTACTATATGAGGCAAAGCCATTGGAATTTATTACACATACTTGCGGCTTTATCCATTGCCATCAGCAAAGGTGTTTGACATAACATCAAACGACTAACTAGGACATATTACCTAGGGGTGCCATTTATCTTTGGTAAGGGGGTTAAGGTTTTTATGTTTGTGGGGGATATATAACCTGGTTTTTTGTTAAGGTTAGCCCTAAAGCTAAAATGGGATATGGATTTGCCATTTTGATAACGGTTTTTGCTATAAATCAGTATTTTGCAAATAAACATTAATAGTGTTACAACAGGAGTTATAGGTGTTGCGAATTTTTATGGAAGATAGAAATGTTATTGATTTTGTTGTAACAGCCTGTGGTTTATATACACTAAGGCCACAAAGTGCAATTTAAAAAAGGTAAATCACGCAGCGAGTAATCCATAAGACTTTGGAAATTGTACGGATGTTCTATGGAGATGATCTTATCATAGATACATTCCTTTTATCAATCAATTAAATTTTGGCTTGTAGTTAGTAGCTTAGCTTAAATAAAAGACCCGGAAATGCCATATTAGGTACTTATCAGCATTAAAAGAAACTCTGATCACAAAAATAATCAGCAAAAAAACGGAGATTTAGCGAAAAATAGAGTTGTGGGTTTAAAAATTGGTCGCCCCTACTTGCTCGCTCGGGCTCGAATATTTATTATGACTATAAAATAAAAAGCAAGAAAAGCGCGCGATCTAGGATATAGAGAGGTGCCACTCCAGGAACGATGTTCGCATGTTTTACCAAAGTGTAAAACGTCAAAGCCAAGGATACACATACAAAGCACGAACAGAATCATGTCGAGATGAACAAGGAAATATCGTAGTTGAGACACAGTCAATGCTGAGGATTTGGAAGAACCACTTCTGCAGACTGTTAAACTGCGATGACGAACAACATTCCGCTGTAAAGCAGAACGAACCATTTAATATTGGCAACGACAGGGAAAACTACCAACCACCCGACCTAAGTGAAATGAGGATAGCAATATCTAAACTCAGGCTTAACAAATGACGGCCTTCCTGCTGAGCTTTATAAAGCTGGTCGGGCCTGAAGAATGGAACCTCATAAGTCATCATCGTTTGAACTACAGAGGCATAAGTCTCCTCAACCTCAACGCATCGCCTACAAGATTCTATCTGCCGTAATATGTGAACGCCTGAAAGCGTTTACCAACAACCTGATCGGCCCTTATCAATGTGATTTTAGGCCAGGAAAGTCCACAACCAATCAAATTTCATTTCGGCAGATCCTGGAAAATACCCAAGAACTCCAAATCGATACTCACCACCTATTCATCGATTTCGAAGCCGTATAGACAGCAAATATAGAGACGAACTATACAGAGCCATGTCTCGTTTTGGTATACCACCCAAACCCGTTCGTTTGACCTCGCCTTAAGTTGCGCGCAAAACTACAAAGCGACCTCAACTTATTTGGAGTGTGCAACTGGAGGCAGTTAGCTAAGGACCGGGCTAATTGGAGAGGCATGCTGGTTGAGGAGCAGGTTCATTCCGTTCTGTAGCGCCACTAAGTAAGTAAGTAAGTATAAAGACTCTTAATGTTGCATTTTAAGACAATCAGCAAAGGCCTTCATACGACAGGAAATAGTGATTTTTCGTTATAAGCCAAAACTGAAAATCCAGTTTGGAGACTTTTAGGCTGAAATTGATAATAAGGAATCGTAAAATCGTACTTAAAAATGTATGGTATTACCACTTTGGTCGGTTCCTTTTGCACAATTTTCACAAAACACGCTGTTTGTGCTTTATTTTTCTGTCAATTGAGAGTAGCATTCTCAAGTCAAGAGCAAAGGCAAATACAATCTTGTATAACAAAACACTTGAACCGTTTTGGTTCATAACTACACTACGTAGATCTTGTGGATTACCTCTATCAACTTTCAGTGGAAAGCATGCTGAGCTTCGAATAAAACGGACGAGGATTTTTATTTCTCTGTCGGACAAATCGCAAAAAAAGTGTTTGCATAATGACTAAGAACTGCTGCTTTGTTTCCTGTTAAACACCTATTAACGTACTTTACTTTACTTTTAAATTCATTTTATTTACTTAAAATACTATCTTAAAACTAGACAAACATGACTAAATCTAACTTATAATTAACAATGTTTTCTTAAATTAACCTATCGGCCCTAAGCGGGCGCTCTAAGTTAATATTTACTGTTTTTTTTATACCCTATCCCATAGGGGGGTATATTAGTTTTGATACTTAGTTTGTAACATAGAGAAATAATTTTGCTACATATACCTCAAAGTATATGGATCGGCTCAGAATCGCTAGCTGAATCGAATTAGCCATGTCTGTCTGTCTGTCCGTCCGTCCGTCCGTCCGTCCGTCTGTCTGTTCTTCAGCGGTTTTTGGGCCTTAAATTTTGAGCTAGGATAATGAAATTTGGTATATAGGATCCTCGTTTGTGCCACCAGAACAAGTGTAAAAATTTTTGAAATCCGCCCACTGCCACGCCCCCTTTTTAGGAAAACCTTTTTTTTGGCCAAACCGTAAGGAATTTCAAAAAAGTGTCTGAGTAGCATATTTAGACAATCCTAATATCTATATTTCGTTCATACAAAGTTTTTTGCCACGCCCACTTTTTGGGGGCGTTTTTAAAAAAAACGCTTTTTGTCCAAATTTTAAAACTTTCGAAAAAAATTTTGATGCAAATACTTCCGAAATGGTAATATAAACATTTTGTCTATAGATCATTTTCACCTACGCCCACATTTTGGGGGCGTTTTCTTACAAAAACCATTTGTATACCCCATCCCAAGGCATTAGCAATAGAAATACGTTGTTTTTTGTCGAACCACACAAGATTTTGAGAAACTGTCTGAGCAATATAATGTGACAATGTCATTTTCTGTTTTTCATTGCCATAAGGCCTATATTTTGAGGATATTAATTTAAAGGATGGGATGGGATAGGGTATTCAACGATCCGCATAGCGGATTGTAGCCTCTCATATGTTTATTTCTGAAATATATTTTAATTTTCAAAGAAAATTAAAAAAACTTTGATATTCGACATTTTTTGTTTAATGTAAAAAGCTTAATCTAGGTTAAAACTAACTTAAGACTATTTAATACTACTTAATACTACTTAAAAATACTTACACCTAACTTAATTATAATCGGGGTGGCGAGCACTCGTTGCAAATGCCCCGAGGGGTCGCCATCCCAATCGAGACTTTTGGCGCCCAGGCTGCATGCATTAAACCATATTGTAAACCAATATGGTGTACATGCCCCGCCCCAGACCTCGTTTCAAAATTTTTATTTTTCTTTACAATTAAGGAGTGGACTAAAAGCCCGCAAAGTCCTGAGGAAGTGCTGAATCACTTCCCTCATGTAGCCACCAAAATTCCGTACTCTGCCTTTCAGCATCGGTCCTATCGCGATCCGATACCGAAGTGCTAAAGCGGAGGAGCTCAGGAGCATTGTCGACATACCCGTCGCGGATTAGCCGCTTGTCACGCGCGTCACGGTAGCGGTGGACCTCCTATTAACGTACTTATATGCCATCTATCAAGAAAGAACACTTTCTCTGAACTTTTCAAATCCAACTCCAGTCAAATCGTAGTAGGGCTGACTAAGAACTGCTGCTTTGTTGCCTGTTAAACACCTATTAACGTACTTATATGCCATCTATCAAGAAAGAACACTTTCTCTGAACTTTTCAAATCCAACTCCTGTCAAATCGTAGTAGGTAATACCCATTGATGACACCTATGGAGGCATTTTTATGCCATCTATTAAGTAAGATCACTTGGATAATGGACCTTTTTAGATCCTACTGGTAAATTTGGGAGTTTTGAGCTATAGCCGCACACAGGTTTTATCTGCTAATAGTAGTCAATGCTAAAGTAAGTTTGCATGTAGGGATAGGCTTACCAAGGGTATACTTTTTGGCTAGTGTTGGAATTGTAGTTCTTTGTCCGGCTTACGATTCTCTGCAATATCCATATGCCGAGGCATCGAGCAAGGGTGCTTGTTAAACTACTCTGCGATCTCTTGCTCAGCAACTCAGGGCTTTTTTGAGTTTAATGCGACCGATTCTAAGGATTCGAAAGCGAGAAAATGTTGATACTTTAATATTACATTATCATCTGAATAAGAAAAAAACTATTTAATCATCTTAAGTTCTACATTTAAAACGCTGCACTGATTAGAAATCAGGAAAGAGAAGCTTAGAGTACAGCCTGTCAAATAATACACCTGTACAAAGTACGTCGTGTTTTTTTGGGCCATCTCTCAAAATGTTGTTTCACAGGTTACCACTCCAAAAACTATTCTGTCCAATGAGCCACAAACATTAAATATCCATGACCAGGGTACATTGTCAACACGTTAGCAAAAGGGGTTTCTAATATGACTGACGTATATCGTTACTACTGCCCGGCAATAAGCAACCCTTGTTTTTCCACGCTTATTTTTGTGCATTTTTATTGCGTAATTTTGTTTATATCGTCCAATGATGAGGGCTCAGTGGCGCGATGGTTGGTGCGATGAACTGCCGCGTAGAAGGTCTGGGTTCGATTCCCAGCCGTAGCAACACCTAAATGATTTTTCACTGGCCCTACTCTCGTGATGATGTGACAAATCAACCGAGTAGTATCAATGTCAAGAATAGCTTATCTCAACTTAGCCGTTCGGAGTCGGCATAAAACAGGAGGTCCCGCCATTGTGCAAGAAGTACACACGCACACATGAATGGTTGTGAGAAAGCTAGGCCCTGGGTACTAACGAGCCTGTTTCGCCAAAAATTTGTATTTGTATTTTTGTGTTGTCCAATGATGGCCACATCTTTAGCATCAAATGGCTTAGACTGACATAGTCAACAAAATAGCTGCAAGGCTGCATCTGAGGTGTAAGATTACTACTGTCCACCAATACGGTTTTTTCCCCACAAACATAGAATTATTAGACCCTCTCATCTAAGCATTCTGGCTTTCGATTTTTTAACGAAACCAACATTAGTCAACAAAACTCCTAAATCGAGAGTCAAAATATTTTCTCAACCGGACCCTCATTTTACCAGTCCTACTTTAAGGAAAGCGAGCAAATATACGGCACCTTCGAACGTTTCGTCTAAGTCCTGTATGCGAGTGGGGCAGAGGAAATATGGAAAACCACGAACTTTATTAGCTGTACTAAGATCTGGATGTAGTACAAGGGATAATAATATGTCGACAACATTGGCTCCGCCACATCGACCGAATGAACATTAAGGCTCCAGCCAACAGAATATTCGAATTCCAGCCTTCAAGTTCCACTGTAGCCACTATAGCCAGCACACGGTTTCCTCACCTCGATATCCATAAGGGGACATGGCGGTCTCCAGATCAACGAACGGTCAACCAAATTGATCACATTGCGGTAGATAAGAGGCACGCATCCAGTATTTTGGATGTCCGAACATTCCGAGGAGCTAACATCGACTCGGATCACTACCTTGTAGCAGCCAAGGTAAGAATGCGGATATCCACCACGCCACAACAATCCAGAAATACTGTGAAAAAATTTAATGTCGGAAGACTGCAATCGCAAGAGACCGCCAAGACCTTCGCACAACGCGTATCCCTTAACCTCTCGATTAACACCATACCACCAGCATCGAATGTCGAAGAGCAATGGCAACGATGCCAACAGGCCATTAGATCAGCCGCAACTGATGTGCTAGGTTTCTCGCGCCCACCAGCAAGAAACCCCTGGTTTGATGAGGAATGCCGACAGATGCTCGCAGCCAAGAACGAGGCCTACAAGGCTAAGCTGCAGGTGAAGACGAGAGCTGCCATTGAGCTCTATAGGCAAAGAAGAAGGGAAGAACATCGGCTTTTCAGCAAGAAGAAAAAAGAGCAAGAAAAGCGCGCGATCGAGGATATAGAGAGGTGCCACTCCAGGAACGATGTTCGCAAGTTTTACCAAAGTGTAAAACGTCAAAGCCAAGGATACAAGGCTCGAACAGAATCCTGTCGAGATGAACAAGGAAATATTGTAGTTGAGACACAGTCGATGCTGAGGATATGGAAGAACCACTTCTGCAGACTGTTAAACGGCGATGACGAACAACATTCCGCTGTCAGGCAGAACGAACCATTCAATATTGGCAACGACAGCGAAAACTGCCAACCACCCGACCTGAGTGAAGTGAGGATAGCAATATCTAAACTCAAGCTTAATAAGGCTGCCGGAAATGACGGCCTTCCCGCTGAGCTCTATAAGGCCGGCGGAGATGACTTGGTAAGTAACATCCACCAACTCATAAGCCAAATCTGGTCGGATGAAAATATGCCTGAAGAATGGAACCTCAGCATCGTTTGCCCGATCCACAAAAAAGGAGACCCTCTGAACTGCGCCAACTACAGAGGCATAAGTCTCCTCAACATCGCCTACAAGATCCTATCTGCCGTAATATGTGAACGCCTGAAACCGTTTACCAACAACCTGATTGGCCCTTATCAGTGTGGTTTTAGGCCAGGAAAGTCCACAACCGATCAAATTTTCACACTTCGGCAGATCCTGGAAAAAACTCAAGAAGTCCAAATCGATACCCACCACCTATTCATCGATTTCAAAGCCGCATATGACAGCATTTATAGAGACGAACTGTATAGAGCCATGTCTAGTTTTGGTATACCGCCCAAACTCGTCCGTTTGTGTAGGATGACGATGGAGAATTCTCGCTGCTCCATCAGGGTCGGAAACGACCTCACCGACACATTCGATACCAAAAAAGGATTTAGGCAAGGCGATGCGCTGTCATGTGACTTCTTTAATCTGATTCTTGAGAGAATTGTGCAAAACTCCAAAGCCAACACCAGAGGCACAATTTTCCAAAAGTCGGTGCAACTACTAGCATACGCTGACGATATTGACATCATTGGCAGGACTCAACGTGATGTCATAGCCACGTTTGCTAGTATAGAGAAGGAAGCGGCGAAAATGGGTTTAGCAGTAAATGAGGATAAGACTAAGTATATGCTGTCATCACGAAAGGACTCACAACATCGACGAATTGGACAGAACGTCACCATTGACAGATATAACTTTAAGGTAGTACGGGACTTTGTCTACCTCGGCTCCGCTATTAACTCTGACAACAACATCTCGTCAGAAATTAAACGAAGAATTACTCTTGCCAACCGCTGTTTCTTCGGGCTAAGAAGGCAATTTAGTAGTAAAGCCCTCACTCGAACTACTAAGGAAACCCTATATAAGACCCTGATCATCCCAGTCCTGCTCTACGGCGCTGAAGCATGGACCGTATCAAAAGCGGATGAAGAAATCCTTGGTAGATTCGAGAGGAAAATTCTTCGAAAAATCTTCGGTCCCGTTTGCGTTGACGGGCTATGGAGACGAAGATTCAACCAAGAACTATACGAGCTGTACAGCGACATGCCCCTGGTCAAAAAACTCCGCATTGGACGTTTAAGATGGCTAGGACATGTAGAACGAATGGACACCAATACTCCGGCTCGCAGAGTCTTCGATTCCCAGCCAGACGTCGGACGCAGTAGAGGAAGACCTCGCCTTAAGTGGCGCGCACAAGTGGAAACCGACCTCAACCAACTTGGAGTGCGCAACTGGAGGCAGTTAGCTAAGGACCGGGCTAATTGGAGAGGCATGTTGGTTGAGGCCCAGGTTCATTCCGGACTGTAGCGCCACTTAAGTAAGTAAGTAAGCCTTCAAGTTCTAGGCGACAAGAACGACCGAACCACCGTTTTATGGATCAAGCGATCGCGGATTCCAGAACGCTTGTACTGAATAACTGGGAGTAACTTTCTAGGAATCGAACAGGATGGAAGGCTGCCTATTCTTAGGCAGAGGTCCTCAACGGGTCGGGAACATGTTAATTCAAGAGACGTATATATTTCAATAAGCACAAATCTAGAAACAAAGAGCAAGTGAACATCAAAGCTACGGACTCTAGAGACTTCGTACCGCGCTCGAATATTAAGGGCTGCAAAGAAAGACCTCGCATTAGGTGGTGCGACCAAGAATATTGCAAAGGAAAAAAAGGTAGGTAATGGTTCCATCAATGTTATCTGCAGCTGATGGTCTGTAAGTGGTACAAGCCTAAAGAAAATGCATAGGACATGATGCATGTAGCCATTTTGTCCTCGAAATTACACACAATACAGATATCATTACGTTTTAACCACATTTTTCCCAAGGCATCACCTCTAAAATAAATTCCCAAGCCGTAAATCCACCGCATTTCAATTACCCACATTTACTGCTCCACAAACACATATACAGTGCTCTCATCTTTTATTTTGACCCAGAGTCCCACACTAAACGGCTTCCAAAAAAAAATGTACCTGCGGCACTATTATTTGCCTGTTACCGCTTTATAATACCATAGCCCCCATTCATAAGAAATGTTAACTTTTCGAACCGTTCTCGAACCATTGTTCCTTACAAAAGCTGTCTAAACTGTTGGTATTATCGAATAAGCCCCACATCACTGTGGACATGTTAAATACTGCAAACAGTGTCGGTAAATGACAACGCCTCCATGTCTTGCCTTCACTTGCTCCCCGAGTTCTGAGATTCCCATCTTCCCAAAGTACGTTTGTGCTTGATTTCCAAACACAACAGCCACAACCACAAATTGTTAATTGTATCATCAAACACATGAGATGACATCCGAAGAGTACGCAAGCGAACTCTACCAGACACACCCTGCGACACTCCAACTCCTTCTGACCACAAAACGGACCTTGCCTCTTCGTTGGGAGGTAGTTGATCTGAATGTTCCCAGAAGTGTTTGGGCTGTTTGTACACAGACAATACACGTCGACTACAATGCGGCCGCTCTCGTTTTTGTTCGACAATCGTTACAATTGTTTTTCGATTTGGATCAGTGCATGGGTTTTGTGTATCTGTCGGGTCGGTTTGCCGGTCATCAAGTATCTGAAGTGTTAAAATGGGGTCTTAGGCATCTTCACAACTTGTAGATCCGACATGGATTAGATAATTACTGAATTCATGACATAAAGTCGTTGTCCGGTCGGCTGTGCTGTTACTGTGTCCAAGTGGAATGCGTCTTTGATGTGCGTGTGTAGAGTTGTGACAGGTTGCTGTTGTTCTTTTTTTCTTTGGGAAAATATGATTTTATTGGGCGATTTGTGAGTAGTTTTTCCCGCTGTCAAGGTGTAGCAACCAGGGGATTTACATACGAATGTGGTACTTAAGGGGGCGATAAAATGTGGACTCATTGTGCTGCAGAGTGGTTTGAAAGTTCGAGAATGGGTGCTAAACAGTGGTTTATTGGAGTTTAATTTAAGATGTTGCCACTTGGATGGGGAGGGAGAGGGAATTAAGACATTTTGTCATGTTAGGCTTACGCGCAGAGGAGTGACAACAATGGTTAGCTAATTTGGAATCCGTATGGGAAAATGTGTGGCTGGGACAACGATGTTTGAATGATTTTATGTGAAATGAAGTGGCGGCTGTAATCCAAATTTATAACCACTCAAAGAATGGGCACTTCGATGATAAGTGATATTTATGGAACGAAGGAAGCAGCAACTGTGCTAGATTTTTGACTTGAATTACCATGAAGATGATGCTTTCTTTCAGATTGACATGTTTATTGACATCTTTTTTAACCAACACGGCTAAGAGTCGAATAAATATTTGGGGTTTTAATATGAAAAACAATGCTTGAGAACAAAGGAGGTGTGGCACGGAAGTTGTTTTTCAAATGTGAAAATTTTTGATATTTTTTTCTACTTCGACGTATGCAGAGCACATGTTTTTGAAGCCACACACCCATTATTTCTACTTTGGATGAAAATTTACTTGATGGGATGCATGACAGTCGCATCATTATTGTCGACATTTAAACGTGTTTATATGCAATTTGGTGGCACTGAGTCTGATAAATGTGAATGCTGGCTAAAGAGCAGTAAAGTAATGACCTCAGTTAGCAGATGAATTTGAATATTTGTGTTCCAATGCTGTAATAAATTTTAGTGTGGATTTCTATTGGAACGAAAGTTAAGGAGGAAATAAGCGAAAAAGGTGAAAGGCAATGTGATTTTCGTGAATTGCTCTAAGGACCCTACTATATCGATTGCTTGGCGCTTTAAGTTCCAAGCATTATTCTTTGAGTAACACTGATCTATGTGCGATCGATATTGTGCGCTATTCTTGGGCTTCCTTAAAGATAATGTTGATTCCTTCTCTTCTGTTAGTAGATCTCGGAGGAATAATGGTTTGTCAGCTACAGTCCGCAATTTTCGTCAGCAACTGTGAAGAGAATAATTGAAACATTCAGGGAGACTCGATCAATTAATTATCTTAGACACTCTGCGTATCCTGTCACAACTAGTTCAACAGAAAACATCAAAACAGTATTTCTGACAGTCTAGAAACATCAATTCGGCACCGTAGTCAAGAATTGGATGTTTCGAAAAGCTCTCTATAGCGAATTCTCACGAAAGACTTGATAAACTTCATGATTACAAAGTTCAATTGACTCAAGAACTGAAGACAGCTGACCATGCAGCGCGAAGAGATTTCGTTGAATGGATTTTGGCACAACAACAGGTGGATGCTGATTTTTCGAACAAAATCATCCTCAGTTGTGAAGCTCTTGATGACTTCGTAAATCGTCAAAATTGTCGCATTTGGAGTTAAGAAAACCCACCAGTAATTATTGACAAACAAATGAATCCAAACACGTGATTGTTAGGTGCGGATTTTGGGCCGGAGGCATTATCGGACCATTTTTCTTCGAAAGTGAATCTGGTCAGGCAGTAACAATTAGTGTTGTTCGCGACATGAAAATCTAATTTTTAGTGCCTAAATTACAAGATATGGGTGTGACTAACATGGGGAAACAATTGAATTTCTGCATGAGTCATTTCCTAATCAATCAAAATTACATTTTGCGTGAATTTTGGGAAACCCTTTAGATGGAGACATCCTCTTGTAATATGTCCAGTACCTTAGTCCATTCGGTAGCTTCGAGTATGCCTAGGATCTCTGCTTGGATGGAATACATTACACGAATCTGTTAGTATTAAGAATTTGTCTACCCCGATCTTTTTGAAGTAAGCCACAAACACTCCAATTTCCATGTTTGATTTCAAAGCTTCGGATACCACATTCCAGCTCAGCCTCAGCTATTTTGATTCGAAATCAAAATCTTGGTACGAGATAATTTAGTCAGAAATTCCTTCCTTATACAATACTGATTTCAATTCAAATATTGGGATATGGCCAATAGGTTTAATAGACTGTTACCCAGTTTCTTTAAGTCTTGCGGCTGTATCATTGCTATGAGGATCAATTGGTGTAAGGTTTAGGATTGCCTCTAAGCCTGACACCCTTTTCTGTATTTTGTTTAGAAAATGTAGCTGTGGTAGCAGGTTTGCGTTTGTCAAAAACACTCAAACACGATAAATTTATTTTCACATCAAAATAGTTATCGGAACGTAATCACATTTTCTAAAAATCTAAGTTTTTCATAAAATAAACTGAACATTACAATTTAGAACACACATTTATTAAGAGGGATGTTGCAAAAGGACGAATGACTGTTGCAGAGCAAATATCAAATCATTTGTGAGTCCAATTTAATCATAGAGGGGCCACCAATGCGCGACGCAGTCTTTTGGAAAAAGGTAAGTAAAATTAAGGCTTAACAACGTTGTTCCAAGATTACAACGTGCGCCATCTTATGTCGGTATGCAAGCATTTGTTAACTTTGACATTTATCAACCGATTGACTTGAGTAAACATGTTTTTGAAACATCAATTCAGTACAATTTTGACTATAAATCCCTTCACATCAAAACAAGGCGCCGAAGAAGTGAAGCTGTACATTGAAAACAGTCGCTCAGTTGTGTTAACTCAACGTGCATATTGTCGAAATTACCGTGGCCAACAAGCACTACCCGTCGCTTGGTGTCGAATTTTGTTAATCACCGGACAGAAGGAGATCGTCGACATGTTGTTTATCAACTCCCAAGACGTTCCAATGAACTTGTTGAAGCGGGAAGAGTTGCATTTTGGCGTCAGTTGAACCACCTTGCGGTGCATTTTGAAGAATGATTTGAATTTCTTTCCGACAAACCGTCCCCGTGTCGCTGGATACCGCCAAAGAGCCTTGGTTGATACTGAACCTGAAGCCAATTTTGATGACTGAAGATGCCCATTTCACACTCTCTGGCGTCGTAAATAAGCAAAACAAACCGACCGACCATCCACGTGGATTGGATATGGCCAACCTGATTTTTGGAAGCCAATTTTGATAACCAACGATGCTCATTCCACACTCTCTGGTGCCGTAAACAAGCAAACCTGCCGCATTTGGAGGCGGAGAATACACACAAAAAAAAGTGAGAGAAGGTGACACAATCGATGGGAATCGATATCGATGGATTTTGGCTCATTATTTCTGATCATAAATGTGTGAAAAGGCCTGGGCGGATACTGGTTTCAACAAGACGGTCTTTCTGCAAAGAAAATTCCTAGAAGTGTGGTGTCAAAATATGGCGACATCGACTGGCCACCCAAGTCTCCAGATTTGACCCCTGCGGGCTTATAGCTGTGGTCAAATCTGGACAGACATTCGTGCTAAAATCATCGTTATACCGACAAAGATGCTCGAGAAATGATTGGAAATGCAGCAAAATAGGCAAATTGTTTGGTTTAGTCAATAGAGTCGGCCAATTGATTGAAGTTGTATTCCAAAACTTAATCCAGATAAATTATAAACGACCAAATTTAATAAAATTGAAATCGGTTGATTCTTTAAGTTATTCAAGATTCAGATACCGAGATGTATCTGTATTTACCTCGACCAGAGGTAAAAGTAATCGAGAAACCATTCGAGGGAAAAATTATATAGGTACTCGAACGCATTCCTGGACGTCTCGCAAGCCTTTGATAAGGCGTGGCAAGATGGCTCAAAACGCAAATTACGACAAGTTCTCTCAGGACCCCTATATGATTCTTAAAAAAATCTCAAAAATAGACTCTTGCGAGTGAGACATGAAAACGAATACTCGTAGCTTAAAGAAAGCTCGACTGGAGTACCGCAAGACGGTGTTCAAGGATCGCTTCTCTACCTAGTAATATACCGAACGAATATCGCACAACTGTTGCTATGTTTCGTATCTTGAAAAGCAAACTGTCATACATTTTCATAAAAGCTATTTAAAGTCTTTCATTACTATGGATGTCTCCTTAAATGCGAAACAAAACTTACGCCCTCACGCTGTCAGTTTAATTGATATGACAATTTGCGAATTTCTCTGTATACTTAACTAAAAATCACCAAATTTGTTTGCTTTGTGACGGTTTGCCGATGACACCGCTATCCTAGCAGAAAGTAAAACGGTCGAAGAAACTACTGCAAAACGCCCTGAATAAAGTGAATAAGTGGACACCCTGGCGGATTGCCATCAACGAAACTTAATTTAATTATATGAAAGTTAGAGACTTACCGATTTTTCTAAACTCGGTCTGAATATCTTTTGCAAACGAAGCCAAATACCTGGGAATGCAACAAAGTTGAAATTGAATTCGCACGTGAAAATGAAACGTAAAAATCCCGAAATTAAATATGTATAGAGAAATGTAATGTGCCGATGTGGACCTACGGTATACAACGTTGGGGTTGTACCAAGAGAACAAATGCCGATATTTTACAACTTTTTCAAAATAAAGTGTTAAGAAAAATTGTCCAAGCACCGTTGTATACTAGAAGCGACGATATTCATAGGGATCTTTGAATTCCTAAAATCGAAGGTGAGGCTACGCAAGAAAGTATATAGAAACCGACTAATCGGACATATCTACAAGACTGGTCCTACAAATTTTGGATGATACTTAACCACCTGAATCATCTGTGATTGACAGTTTTTAAATAGAATTTGACGCATTGTCTCCCCAAACAAAAAAGAACCTGAGTTCTTGTCAGTTGAATCACAGCTTAGCTTAGCATATTTCCAAAATTAAAAACCGATTAAGCTAAGCATACCATATATCCTGCTATTAGTCACTAAACACACAAATAATATATTATTTCCACATAATATGTATATTGATAGACGTTATTTTTCAAAAATGTCGACATTGATAGCTTTTAAGTAAAACTTGCTTTAAAAAATCTATTTTTAGTAATGTATTCATAAAATTGGCAACTTCACATGCATCATGAATGCGTGTTCGGTTAAATAGTTTCAAAGGAACCCAATTATTAGGTTGTCATATTCTTTGCCCGCAATTACTCAATTTTCTACATAATTTCCAAAACCCGGACCTGAATCCCCACCTCACTCGCAATGCCTATTATCGGTACACAAAAGATGCGCGAAATTAATTGATATAATAAATTTATTTAAATAACACTTACCAGTGGCATGGCATGGTTTACCCGAAAAAAAAAAAACAAATTCCAAAGCATCACTGTCGTCCTTGATATGTCAAGCTCATCTTGCACTTAATCAAATTCACACACAAAAGCCCCAACGTATAACTAAACAAGTCAACATTTTGTTGGCATTTTATCTCGTTGGCCAGAATAACACTGATGGCGATTTTAACGTCCATTTGTCATTCTTTTAATCATTTAAATTAGACAACAAATCAAATTTTGTACATTCGGACATACAGTAAATTAAGGAAATATGGCACGCATAGCTAGACAAAGCGGTATTAGTATAGCTTAAGAGATTTCAGGGGAGGGGGTTTTTTTTCTTGTGAAAGGTTTTCGCTGACAGCTGTTTGACTTAACATTTTTGTTTCAAGTCAGAGTAACACTAAGGTGTGAACTACAAAAACCAACATTAAATTATTGCCATTGATGTCGGCGAGAATAGTGTTTTGGATACACCTACTGTGTTCGTAATCAATCATGGATTGTACATGCCAGTTTGTAAAGCTTGCGTTTTTTTTTTTAGCAATTTATTAACAATGATGGGCTTAGTTTGAAGGGGAGCTGTAGACGGTGGTAAGACACCCTAGAGAGAACTTATATCTCGCTAAGAGACTGATTGGTGCCATTTGTAATGTTTTCGTGACTCTTTATCAGAGGAGGAGATAGGAAAGGTTAATTCAGAAATATTCGCCTAAACCCGCAGTATGCCTAGTGGTTTTATTGGGAGTTAGGAGATAAATGCTTCAAATCAAAAGCATCAGTTAGACAGTCCCCAGATGTTAGGATAATCAGTTTGTTCGTTTGTAATTGAAATATGAAACTCTTCTTATCCATCAATGCCTTGGTAGCGCAAGAAGCATGTGCGTAATTCACTAACAGTTTGTTCGTTTGTAATTGAAATATGAAACTCTTCTTATCCATCAATGCCTTGGTAGCGCAAGAAGCATGTGCGTAATTCACTAACTACGTCATAACAGTGCGTAAACCTTCCAGTCAGCATG
Source organism: Rhingia campestris (assembly GCA_932526625.1). Lineage (NCBI taxonomy): Eukaryota > Metazoa > Arthropoda > Insecta > Diptera > Syrphidae > Rhingia > Rhingia campestris. Next base: position 99,010,778 of record OW052184.1, read on the forward strand.
AAGGTATTGTAGATGAGAAATGTTTTCAACAACTATAGCTTATTGGAAATAATCTGACGAGGGCATTATACGGTTTTCATGCCGGATCGAAAATTGGGTACTCATTCCGTAACTTTTAAAACGGTTATCGTTGACGATAGTATATAAGAACTGCTAAGGACGTACGGTGGAATTTTTATATTGTCCATGTGGGCACAGGTTTACATCTTACCCGGTACGTACCCAGAAAGTCTTCTTCACTATCGTCAACGATTATCGTTATGAACGTTACGCAATAAGTATCTGATATTTTGTTAAAAAGTCTTCGAAAAACGAAGTATCCAGTATAGTATAGTTATAGTTACGTCGAAGTTTATTTCAAATTAGACGCTTGGATTTAGAATAAAATTGAAAATCCCGCCATCGTGCAACGCATCCCTACTAGTGTCTGCTTTTGACACTAGTAGGGATACTCACTGGACACAACTTACTCAAAAGTCACAAACTGAAAATGTATCAAATAGATGACGAACACTGTTAAGGCTTTGACGAAAAAAAATACATGAGGATGCCCTAAACTTTCTGTGGCACTGCCCAGGCCTCAGTCAAGAACTTAAATAAAATAGTTCAATGTGTTTGAGAAGAGGATATAACATACCAGCAGTGTCACTGCCCTGATATAAATAACAGCATAAAGAGAACCCTTGGCTGTTACTACTCTAAAGATCTACAAAATCTAGATGATACCGCTATGGTCCATCTCATCCATTCCTTCAAAGGATCAGACAAGTGACTATCTCTTTAGAACACCCGGAGTACGACACCAAAACACCACTTAAGTATCATTAAACTAATCCCATTCCATCATCACTTGGTCTGAGTTTCTATCGGCACATCAATTGTTGAATTTTCTGACGTTTTCTATATTTTCTGTACGAAACCCTTAAACCCAACATAGGACCGCGTTCCGTATCATTTCGGTGGATATTGACCCTTCATTCAACACAATGGGCTACTACATCGTCCAATATGATGGGAACGGAAAACAAATTTAAAGCCTTACGAGTCGAAGGGCATCCCCCGCACATTTCAGCGGCTATCTCGAAACTGTCCAGGGTTTAGTGGCGCAATGAACTGTAGCGCAGAAGGTCTGTGTTCGATTCCCAGCCGTAGCAACACCAAAATGATTTTTCTGGCCCTCCTCTCGTGATAATATCACAAATCATGTCGAGTATCAATTGTCAATAGCTTATCTCAACTTAGCCTTTCGGATTCGGCATAAAACAAGAGGTCCCGCCATCGTGCGAGAAGTATACACGCACACATGAATTGCTGTGAGAAAGAAGGCCCTGGAACTAACGAGCCTGTTGCGACAAAAATTTGTAATTTGTATTTGTATCTCGAAACTGTCATACTTTTTCTCGATATAAAATTACCAGTACTAAGGTTGAAAAGAAACACATAAGTACCATGTGGAGAAATGGACATACGAATGTTTGGAAGAAGTTTTTGATCATCAAAATTACAAAGCTTATGCCACGCTATCAAATCAAGCGAAGGCTTAGCGTGGCTATTTTCCAGCTGTTGGCTTGGGTTGGTGGAAGGTCAAAAACCTCTCAATTAAAAAAAAGGTAGTAAAAGCTGGTGCAAACAGTTTACCAGGGAGATTAGCTAGAAGCAATTTTAAAAGGCAATGGAGACAGATGGGTCGTTTAACCAGACTCTGTGTTTGCAGGCAAAATGTTTGGTCAGTCAGTAGTCAATATGCCTGATTTTAGAGAAGCCGAAAGTTTCCACTTAGGAAGTCCAGATGATAGAGCTTAAATTACAGCTTGTGGTCAAAACTAAAGTGCAATACACCGGCTCGCAGTCTTCAATTCCCAGCCAGATTTCGGACCCAGTAGATGAAGACCTCATCTTAAGTGGCGCTTACAAAAAGAAACCGACCTTTACCAACTAGGAGTGCGCAGCTGAAGGTAGTTAGCTAAGGATCGGGCTAACTGGTGAGGCATCTTGGTTGAGGTCCAGGTTGAGGTCCAGACTCGAGCGCTACTTAAGTGAGTGCTAACCGAAACAGTGAAAGGAATGGAAGTTTCATAAAGCCTTAAAATAGACGCTTGGTTTTTAAACTGTCAACACTGTTCTACAGATTGCCAATTTGACAGTTTAAAGTTGATTTGTGGTTAGTACGTTTTGCCATTTTACGATGAACAGATAAATGCCAGAAGAACGCGTGCAAACTTATTTTGAAAACCATGTTTTGGTTCCCCAAACTAATCGTGCCTTCCTCCATTTTTCGGTCGACATGATCGTCCATCTGAGCAAGTTATTTGGAAGACGATGAATCGTTTTTGCACCACGTATACTCTAGTGGATAATACGCAATCAAAAAGGCGACAAACAGTGCGAACAGAAGAAATTATTGCCGTTGTGGAGTGCAGTGTGCAGGTGCACCGCTATCATGCACAGGAATTGGAGCTATGCCCATCCATTGTGGAAGATTTAACGGAATGATATTGGCTTAAAAGCTTATAAGATCTAGCTCGTGCAAGAGTTGAAACCCCGTGACCATTATACGTTTCGTAGGTTCGGTGAATGCGCCGAAAATATGATTCAGCTTGAATCATTGTCAACTGCTGTCCGATGAGTATAGTCCATGTATATATGATATTTAAAAAGCAAAATTGCCAAATTTAGAGTGGAGAAAATACAGAAGCCTTTGGTGTGCTTTATGGGCTGATCAAAGATTAATATTCAATTCAAAAATGGACTCTAAAATGTGTTTATTGTGAATTGGAAAACGGAACCTGACAAAGAGAAATCAAATGTTTACAGAAAAACTCCTAGGGGAGAGAATATCAACATATTCTCCACATCTTCTGAGTCCACAAGTCACCATACCAAATAATTCTGACAAAGAAAAAAAAAACAATTTGACACAAGTACTCCAGCATTTAAAAATTCTTCCGCCATGATTGATATGAATTTCAATTAATTGTCCATTAAGTATTCGTGATATCCAGCAACAAAATTCAAGACCAATTTTAAGACTGGCCTAATTAAAATTCCATTGGTGAAAAGAAAACAAAAATCACGACTGCTTATTATTAGAGATTAGGTTTGACCTGCTGTTGGTCACCTAAAACCACAGCGACATGGATACCTTACTAACGAAACCATCTTACAACAATAATGGTGGCGATTAAAACCAAGTTATGTTTTGTCTGGGAAATTAGATACTTTATCGCTTTGGTCTAACCATTTTTTAATTTCGTCGAACTTGATTGGTCGATATTGTAAATAAATCAATTCAAGGTATTTGATTATTATCATTGTCGTGCCGCCATTCGAATCTGGGTCTGTCCATAACAAAGATAATTCTTGATTTGATATTGTGATAATCGGGGCATGAAAGTCATTAAACAAATGCTAATTTAATTTTATCTCATCAGCATTTTTATCTACGGAAACGCCCTGATTGTTAGCGTTTTAAAGCGAAACAAATATATTTTTTTAAAGCAATACGAGATTTCAGGGTTACCGAACCAAAACGATGTTTTCGCAGGGTTATTGACAGCTTTTGAACATCCTGTTCAATATGGCGAAATTATGCTTATTATGACGTAGATTTTAGGCCAGAAATGGATTTCATCGATGCACACATTTTTTGTCGAAAAAAGTGATTCTTCCCCAAGCCCGTCAAGAGCGCAAAGACTGAAACGGGGAAGATGCGGGAGGTCGACCGGATTTAAATCTAACTCAGTCTAATTATGTACGCTTTAGGCTAAAACCCTTCCTTACGTAAAATACGGCAAGATACTTATTTAAAAATGAGCCTAGTCAAGCAGTGGTTCTGCCCAATTCAGCGTCATGATAACTGAGTTCTTTCTGCCTAAATTGAATGATGTGTACAATAAGCGGTGTTAACCAGACTGTGTCGCATGCCAATCAAACCCATAAAACAATTAAATTACTGAATGCGACATTTCATATAGTGTACTCTATTGTTCCAGTGATCAAAATTGGCAGATCATGTTATTTAACACCATTGGATTAGGTACTTTCTATTTATATCAAGCTCAGAACTACTCATTCACAAAGATGGGAGATTAAAAGCTGCATTAACGAAATTCAGCCATAGTCAACGAAATTTCTTAATGGGCATGAAGAATGTTGACAAAAAATTGCGTATATGCCGGCATAGCCGAGGTCTCGATGTGCCATGTCATTTGAGACAACCTCAAACTTGCTCAGTATATCTTTATTTTAAACAAAGACTTTAATCATAAAAAATCCGTTGCGAGACCTAGTGGATCTGTCGATTTTTCCTAATATTCGTTTGACAAATTGAACCAACTCCAGCTAACTATAAATCGGAGGAGTCTTCTGACATTAATATTAGCCAGTTTACCTCGCAGCCAAGAACGAAGCCTACAAGGCTAAGCTGCAGGTGAAGACGAGAGCTGCTATTGAGCTCTATTGGCAGAGAAGAAGGGAATAACAACGACTTTTCAGAAAGAAGAAAAAAGAGCAAGAAAAGCGCGTGATCCGGGATATACAGTGGTGCCACTCCAGGAACGATGTTCGCAAGTTTTGCCAAAGTGTAAAACGTCAAATCCAAGGATACAAGGCTCGAACAGAATCCTCTCGAGATGAACAAGGAAATATCGTACTTGAGACAAAGTCGATGCCGAGGATATGGAAGAACCACTTCTGCAGACTGTTAAACGGCGATGACGAACAACATTCCGCTGTCAGACAGAACGAATTATTTAATATTGGCAGCGGCAGCGAAAACTGCCAACCACCCGACCTAAGTGCAGTGAGGATAGCAATATCTAAACTCAAGCTAAATAAGACCGCCGTAAATGACGGCCTTCCCGCTGAGCTTTATAAAGCTGTCGGAGATGACTTGGTAAGTAACATCCACCAACTTATAAGCCAAATCTGGTCGGATGAAAGTATGCCTGAAGAATGGAACCTCAGCATCGTTTGCCGATGTACAAAAAAGGAGACCCTCAGAACTGCGCCAACTACAAATGCATTAGTCTCCTCAACATCACCTACAAGGAATCTGCCGTAATATGTGAACGCCTGAAACCGTTTACCAACAACATAATCGGCCCTTATTAGTGTGGTTTTAGGCGAGGAAAGTCCACAACCGATCAAATTTTCACACTTCGGCAGATCCTGGAAAAACCCCTAGAAGTCCAAATCGATAACACCACCTATTTATCGATTTCAAAGCCGCATACGACAGCATTTATAGAGACGAACTATACAGAGCCATGTCTATTTTTGGTATACCGCCCAAACTCGTCCGTTTGTGTAGTATGACGATGGAGAATTCTCGCTGCTCCATCAGGGTCGGAAACGACCTCACCGACATACATTCGATACCAAAAAAGGATTTAGGCAAGGCGATGCGCTGCCATATGACTTCTTCAATTTGATTCTTGAAAGGATTGTGCAAAACTCCGGAGCCAACACCAGAGGCACAATTTTCTAAAAATCGGTGCAACTACGTCACCATTGACAGATATAACCTTGAGAACGGGACTTTGTCTACCTCGTCTCCGCTATTAACTTTGACAACAACATCTCGTCAGAAATTAAACGAAGAATTACTCTTGCCAACCGCTGTTTCTTCGGGCAAAGAAGGCAATTCAGTAGCAAAGCCCTCACACGAACTACTATGGAGATCCTATATAAGACCTGAACATCCCAGTCATGCTCTACGGCGCTTATGCATGGACCGTATCAAACGCGGATGAAGAAATCCATTGTCGAGACGAAGATTCAACCAAGAACTATACGAGCTATACAGCGACATCCCCCAGGTAAAAAAAAACTCCGCATTGGACGTTTAAGATAGCTAGGACAAGTGGAACGAATGGACACCAATACTACGGCTCGCAGTCCCAGCCAGACGTTGGACGCAGTAGAGGAATACCTCGCCTTAAGTGGCGCGCACAAGTAGAAACCGACCTCAACCAACTTGGAGTGTGCAACTGGAGGCAGTTAGGTAAGGACCGGGTTAATTGGAGAGGCATGTTGGTTGAGGGGTAGGTTCATCCGGACTGTAGCGCCACTTAAATATAATATAATAGTTCACCTAGATTGTCAAAGAAGATTGTCCTAGATTGAGTGTTCTTTTGTGGAGAACTGGACTAGAGCACAGAAAGAGCTGCTCCTTAAAGCAGCTTCTGCTTAAATCGGTGCTAAAGAGGACTAGTCGTTTGCTCACATTACACTACACATCAGCCAGGACAAGGCTTCTTTAATCGCCACGATTTCCGCCTAGAAAACACTACAATGAAAACATCATTTCTCTCCGATTGCCTTTTTACAAGTGCATAGGCTAAGCTTATATCCAAGAACGCGTAAAGAAACCCACCGTATTCTTTACGCGTTCTTGGATATTAGCTATCCAAGACCAGACCCAGACACTTGGCTGATGCTATGAACTTGAGACTAACGCCATTAAGTTTCGGAGGGACAATGTAGGGAGAACAGAGAGACTATTTTGTAATAATTCTTAAGGGGTATTAAGGTACTTCTCTGATACAGCTAATGTCACATCATCTGCGTGGGCAACCACCTTGCATCCTTTTCTTTATACTTTTTCTAGCAGCTCGTTGACCACTAGGTTCCAGAGAAGAGGAGGCAGGATGCCCCTTTGTGGGGTGCCACAGCTTACAGATCTACATGCGGATAAAACGCCATGATTTTCATTTCAGAAAATGTTTGTATCCGTATTTTTTACGGTTTAGACTTTAAATAGATAAAGGCTCTGGGGTTTACTTCAGTAACTTCTTTAATTTGCCTTGCATCTGCAAAGTATTTCAATTAATTTGTCTGCTTGTTTAAAGATTAATTCGATATAAAGTGTTTTAAATTGATGGTTGCCATCAGGTCACTAGTATTCAACGCCCTAAAATCTTTAGTGTGACCCCGGGGTTGTCAAACATTTTTAAAAACTTAAAAACTATCAAAAATTAAAAAAATATTGAGACTTCTTGATCAAAAATTGAAAATATTCGTGAACCCAGGGTTGTCAAAAATTTCGAAAACTTTGATAAAAATAAAAATGAAAATTATCATGATCCCGGGGTCGGTTAAAATGCAGTTTAGCGTTGGCCAAAGCAACTTCAGGTGGTCAAACTTGTACTAAGGATCGTTCAATCTAGCCAACAGCAGTACCTGCAGGAAACGGAAGGAACAATAGGACATTTCTATCAGAAAAACATATGAGAAGGCTACAATCTGCTGTGCGGATCGTTGAATACCCTATCCCATCCTATCTGTAAAACTAAAATCCCCAAATCCATCATTACGATGCTGGTTTCTATAATGTTTCTAAAGAAAGTCTCCAGCCACGTAAGTTACTCTTAATTTTAGTAAAATTCATATAAAGATTGGATAGGTTAGGGTATAAGACAATTCATTTATATCAGCAACTATGATAATTCATGTCGTGATCTTGTTATGATCTAGATAAGGTGCTTCCTAACCCCCACTTAACCCTTACTGGTCCGACTTTTTCGAGAGTTTGTTAACACATGTATAATTTTTTTGAACTTTTTTAGCAACATCGCCTATCGCTACTCAAAAGCCTATTGCTACTTTCAAGTTTCAAGACGTTTAATGAAACGCTAGAGTCAACTGGATTGAAGAGTTTACCAACCTGACAATTCCACTGCGTCATAATCCACAAAAAGCGAATTTCCTACACCGGGTGTCTTGTTTGATAATCTTACCCCGCCACATCAAGGATTAAAACTTATTCTCAGACCCAGACTCATTCTCAACTCAGATTCACATAAGAAAAAATTTCCGTCTCAGCAATAAGGCATTGGCACCCTTACAGTTCAAGGCACCCAGCGATATGTCCAGCAATGATTAGAATTTCCAATTCCATTCCGAACGTGTCATTTTCTTTTCTTTGACCGGAATAAATATCATTACCACCGAGAGAACAATAATCACCTCATGAACTTGACCCCATGGTATTTTTAGTTCTAACAAATAGACAATGTGGCACCTCGACTCAAATCCAGAGAGTAAATCGTACAATGGAAGGTCGGAACAGGTGTTCTCAACACATTACTCAAGGAAGATGCAATTGGCATTACCACCGCCAGCAGCTACCACCCGTCGTCGTACTATGACCGAAATCGTGCACAACAATTCCTTCTCACAGGAGGACCCCACCATTCATTGTCGGACACTGTTGGCAGATGCCCCCAACACACAAATAACCCGACTCATCGACAAAAGTCATTCCATCCAATTCATGAAATCGAATTGAATGCGCACTCTCGGGTCGGTGGTGGCTGGAAAACGCTTCTCCATCGCATTGAGGGCAAACCGATCGAAGCTGAAGCTTATTAGCTTCTTGGCAGCTATCGACGATTGTTGTGAGTTATGATGTCATGCGGTGGTTGGTATCCGGCACACCACTCATACAGTGTAATCCTAGGTACCCTAGTATCAGAAGCAGCTCGTCAAAAGCCACTTCACCTGTGTATACCATTGTGATGGCCAGAAGAGGGCACATTGTTCCACTGGGCTGTATGGGCAATCGGCACTCACTTGCCGAAGCATCACAATGCCAATAACTAAAATCACGAATTTATTTTATTAGTTTAGGTTCGCTAGTAAGGAGTGGTTTGTGTGTCAGTACGGCGAGCGCGATTTCAATAACATGCCATACACCATTGAAAACCAATCGCAAAAAATGAATTAAAATAAAACAATCGAATAAATGTGAATAAATCGATGTTAGCTGTTAGTTTGATGATGTCGGGAGGTGTGATAGTAGTGCTAGTTCGTGGAATATTTGCACTGCGATGTCCCGAGATGTTGTAAATTTAATGGGTTAAGCGTGCCGTTCAGCCCCCTGATGGTGGAAAAGTGCTGAAAGGTCGTTTACAGCGGTCATTGGATTTTCATTTTGTTAGAATGTATTGGAGATTTGATTGGACAGTCGGGGCAATAACTCATGTGGAGGAGGATCAAATATCGACATAGACGGGGACTACCTATATAAATTGTAAAATGGGGTACATCGTAAATTATGCATGACAAGGGCAAAAGAAAACTCCGACAGAAGCTGAAAGGAAAGGTCTACACTGCAGTTGGGCGACTGGTATACCTACTCTAATACGGTTTGGAATGAAGGACTAATGTGCAAGTGGAGGTGAAATGACGATGCTCTGAATGATAAGAGGATAATCAAAGTTTATTCGAATATGTTGGTATCGTCATGTCATATCCAAAAAGAGGGATAATAAGAGCCCAGGTAGGAAGACATTACCAAAAAATATTCACATACAAAAGAGGAAGAGAAACAGGTCTAAAAACTTGTAGATCACATAAATGCAGCATTAGTATTCCAAATTGTGCAAATTTATTTTGAAAATCATGGTTCTGTTCAAAATACGTATAGCGCACTACGTCCATTTAACGGTCAACATAATCGTCCATCAGAGCAAGTAATTTGATTAATTATGGAACGTTTTCGCACCACGTTTGCTCTAAGGGCCGGTTTGTTCACTGTCGGTTAACTTTAACGGACGGTTATTCCAGCCGATAACCGACGAATGTGTTTGTTCACAAAAAATTTAACTGGAGAATCCATAGTAAGGTTGGTTAACCGGATAAATCTGTAACCGCCCGATTTTGTTCAGTTAATGGCAGAAGATCATAAAATAGGAGCGTGCATATGACGTTGATGTTGCAAAACGTTGCCCTGATGCTGAATCATATCCAGGCGAACTTTACCTAGCTCAAAGATTCGAGTGTTCGAGCGCAAATGTCTCAGAGCCTGCACACAGATGTGTAGGAGTGCACATTCCGATTATAGGCATTACGTCTCAAACAAAAGACTTCTGGATGCTTCCGGTGTGTCCGGAATTGACAATGTCATTCTAGATCTTGTAAGGAATCACTTTGTTCGTTCGGCAAGTGTTAGCAAAAACGAATTAATCTCTGGATTATTCTATTCGAATCCTGGGTATTTCAGAAATGCCTTGGAAAATGGATACATTCCGCCAGAAACTTTTCTGTTGATGCTTATGGCTACCTATCGCATTCAACGAACGTTCCAATAATATACCATGCTACAAGGAGAGCAACAGATAAAAGGATCCTTTACGAGCCTTTAAAACTAGGTCCTGACATGTGATCTCCGATCTAACGATGACTTGTTAGTCGTTGGAATAGAGATGAAATGACAGGGCCTAGATAGGTTTAGATAGGTTAAGTTAGTCTTGTAAGTTTTAGTTTCATATAAAAAAAAAGTTGCGACTGTCTTCTAATAGGTTTTGACTCACATTTTCCTATTTTCAAAAAAAATATAGTACATAACAATAATACAAAAATTCACAAAAAATATAAAAAGTTGAATTAAACAAACAAATTATATATCATGTCATGCGAACCATAATGGTCTTTTACTTTGGCAAAAGTTAAAAATGTCTAGTCTTTAAGTTTATTTAGGCTATTAATTAGTATTAAAGAAATTGTGAATAAATAAACGTTAAAAAAAAGTGTATATTACTTTTGACGTGTCGTTCAGAGAACAACATTCCGTGCAAAATCAGAGAATTATTCGTGTGCTTTAAAAAAAAATGGCTAATTTTCTGATCGCACTTTCATTTTATGCATTAGGTACTATGCTCATCTCAGTCGGAAACTTTTTTGGTGTTTGTAAGACTACAGTTTCCGTCATAATTCACATGAAATACGATTTAGCTTTCGTGATTTTATGACGGTCTGTTATAGGTCTATATATTTTATTGCTTCGGTAAGTCATTTTCGATTTACGTCGAGCCTGTCGTAATCAACTAGGAAACATATACTTAAATCCCATCCCTAGTCCTTACAGAAATAAGCACAATAACACAACACAGACTAAAGAAAGATAACCCACAGATTGAGTTTGACAGATAAACTCGAAATGGAACGATTTATCGCACATCCACGGTAAGGTAACCGAAGCGAAAAATCTAGTGAACAAACACTCTTCGGAAACCGCAGATTCTTAATCGTGGGTTAAATCAAAACTGCGGCAATCGAAACGTCGATTTAACCGGCAGTGAACAAACCGGGCCTAAATGACAATACGCATCCACAGAGACGTCGTACCGTAAGTACAGAGGAAGTCATTGCTGCTGTAGAGCGTAGGGTAGGGGCAGACCCGAATCAGTCTATCCTCCATCGTGCACAGGAATTGGATATGTGTCCATCCACTTAATGAAAGATTTTGAGGAAAGATTCTCGTACAAGAATTGAAGCCACAGGATCACCTAGCTAGGCGTAGATTTGGTGAATGGGCCCAAAACAAGATTAGCGTTGATCCCAATTTTCACGAGCGAATTTCGTTTAGCGATGACGCTCACTAAACAAAACTGTCGCATTTGGAGTGATGATAATTCTCAAGTGTATGCTGAGACACCGTTACATCCACTAAGACTGACTGTTTGGTGTGCTTTATGGGTTGGTGGAATAATTGGTCCGTACTTTTTTTTAAAAACGATGCTGGCCAGAACGTTACAGCCAATGCTGCCCGCTAAAGAGAGATGATTACTGACTTTTTCGTTCATCAATTGAACAACCATGATGTGCAGGAGCTGTTCTTTCAACAAGCCAGCGCAACACAGCTCGTGCCACAATTGATTTGTTGAAGGAAATGTTCGGTGTGCGCATAATTTCGCGTTTTGGTCCTGTGAATTGGCGATCGTGCGATTTAACGCCGCTTGACTATTTTCTGTGAATATATGTGAAGTCGGTAGTGTACACCGATAACAATAAACGATTGACCACTTGGAGAACAACATTCGTTATTCTCGATATACAGACCACCCCCCTCCTATAGTAAACAAATGCTTGTTTTTGACCCCACTACAAAACACCGTTATCAATTATTGGCCCCAAACATATCGTACTATCCCCACTACGTCCGAGCCAGCGGTCATATGCCAGAAATCATATTTAAATTATAATACCAGAAGATTATCTTCCTAATAATGTAAATTCCATGTCAATTTAAAAAAAAATCATCTTTGTTTTATTTTATTTCAAAGTTCTCAAAAAAACACCCTTTACATACACTGGAACATCTTAAAATCTTAGTTAAACACAGTTCCAACACCATTGCAAAATGGTTTCAAAATTGATGCAAATAGTTGCAAAACAATCACACGTCTCGACGAGGCTCTGATGATGGGAGGGTTATAGAAATTTACAGTAGAAAGGGACAAACAGAGACCAATGTACTGTATACTTCCAAAACGCATTCCATATTGCAATAACCAAAACAAAAACAAAAGAATTGGCTTACCAACGACGGATACGTAAAATATTTATTAGTAACATTGGTTCGATAAATATAAAAATGGAATACAATTACGATTACCTACGATCATTAATTAAACTAACGTGAGGGCAAATAATAAAACGAAAAAAATGCATTGATACGCTTGAAGCCTGTGCATCTTAAAAACAAATTAATTGCAAAATAGCTATACATAGTTGCAAAACAGTCACATGACTCGACGAAGTTCAGAGAGAACGAAAGGGTTATAGAAACTAACAGGTGCCAGTGGAAAGGGTAAAGAGAGACCAATGTACGGTATATTTCCAAAGCGCATTCCATAATAACAAAACAAAAAAAATGACTTACCTACGATTGAAACGTAGAATCTTCATTAGCAACTGTAGTTCTATGAATATAAATACGGAATTACGATTACGACTACGATCGCGAAATAATTAACTAACGCGAGGGGAAATTATAAGAGGGGGAAAATGCCTTGATACACATTAAAGCCTGGCAGCTTAACACCGCTATCACTATGATAACTTAATTTTCACTTCACTGGATTGCACTAAAACACACACACACATTGCTGCCATGGATTGCCTTTACATGGCCTTGAACTTGAACTTGGCATTTTACAAGCTTACATGAAAAAACAGAACACACATTCACATTAACCAAAGATCAAAGAAATCAAAGAAGGGGGGAGAGAGAGGACAACACACAAAAAAAAAATATTTGGGGAGAACTTTACCGATACCGAAACCGATACCCGCACTTGACAAAGCTTCACCTACTACTGAATCAATGCGAGTGTCGGTGGCCCTGACCTACATTGCTACAATTCTGCAAATTTGGAAAAAAAATCTGTTGTCTGAAAGAGATTAATCTTCTGTTCTCAATACTCTACTGGACTACGGCAAGTGGTGAATGGGTTGGGTGGCAGAGTGGGTGGTACAAAATTGAGACCGGCTGAGAGCAAGCCAACGGGAAGTGGTGAAATCAATGATCTCTTGTGGGTGAAAATTATTTTTGGCAATTGACATACTCAGAGCGAATGCACCATGCGAGTAAACTGCAGAGACAAGCTGTATGGAAAATTTGGTCTCTTAGTCTGCTAAAAGCAGAACCAATATTAAGTGAGATCGATCTCTCTAGGCTCATCTTAAATGATGCTCTATTTTTGTATGAGTCGAAATGCAATAGCCTTCTCTTTTGGTGAGTATGGAAAATATGACGACTTTGGAAGCATAAACTTTTTATGTTTGGAACTTTTAAGCATCCAACCAAAACATGGCAACAACAGAGCTCTGGATGTTAGGTACCCATGACAAAGTGAGATTAAACTCGAAAAAAATGTTTTCTCGCTTCCAAGGAACATGCAGCTATGAGGTATCTGTTCTCTAGAGCAAATAGAGAGAATTCAGTAAACACCGTTTTTTTCTAAAACAATGAATTTGATTGCAATTTTTTGCAACATGTTCTTCTACATAATGTAGACAATCTCTTAGAAACATGTTTATCAAAACGATGAACATAAATCCCTAGATCTACAACATACTGTGGAACAACAAGTTGTGTGAAATTATTTTTACAGAAATTACCATACGCAAACCTTTTTTTATCAAAAGAATGAAATATAGGTCGAGTTCATAATTGTAAACAAATTGTTGTAAATCTGCTGTACAACTACTTTATGTACATTTATGAACACAAACCTTCCTGCATTTATGCGACAGCTATGCATTTGCGAAAATTGAGATACTTGAACAAACCCATTTACCACGCATATTCTGTAGAATTTTAGGCAGCTAACCACTGGTGGACTTAATCCATGCATTCGTGATCTTGCCAAAATGCATTATCAAACGAACGAGAATATTTTGCATATGTGGTGGTTGTACGAATACAAAAACCAAGTCGTGGTTCGCCAGCCAATCGACCCGGGCCATGAAATTGTTGCTTGAGATTGTCGTTTGTGGCTCGTGGTATGCGCCGTTGGTCGTGTTGGAGTCACATGGTCTCTAGTTTCATACATTTGATTGAGAAATTAAACATTATTTGATCATCCAAAGACCCGCACTGTTCTCAACAAAACTGCCTGACTCCTAGGGAGTAATCATCACAACACGCTGTTACTTATATAATGGTTCCATCCAGTGTTCGCAAATTTTCAGTTCGTGAGAACAGTAAAACCCTTCATTAACACCTGATGCGATATTTATCACTGAGGTTTGAGGCCAGATAAGTCCACTACTGAAATTTTTCACACTTTGGCATATCTCGGAAAAAGCCAAAAAAGCCACCTATTCATCGGTTTCAAGTTTTCATTCGACAGCATTTGTGACCATTGTATATTTGCATTGTACATCTCTAACATAATTCTCGAGAGGTTTGTGGGATAATCTTCCATAAATCTGTGCAACTATATTAGCTATAGCGTTGGCGCACAGATCAGGGCCTTGATCCTGCCTAATATTGTACCAAACGACAGAATCTGAGTACAAAAATTACAATTGCAACAGGACATAGTCTACGCTCAATTAAATAGAATTGACAATTTTCTTATAATGTGATTCGAAGGGACATTTCAAGGCCGACGCGATGGCTAGCGACAACAGCCTGCTCTTCGAGGCTTACTACCCCAATAATAATGATAATATATACATAGAAAGCACGCTTATGTCGGGCTTTATTCCACCAGAGCCATTATATCGACTAGGGTTAGTTCAAGAAAGGAATGGTATTCATGTGGAGCGGGGGACAAGCGGCTGATCCACGACGAGTACCGTCGAAAATGTTTCACTTTAGCACGGCAATAGTCAGCCCTATCGAGGTATCTTTCGGAGAGGATAATTTTCCGCAACGCATACTTCGTCGGACGTTGGCATTCCATTCGAGGGATGTGTCATTGAAAAAAAAAAAAACACTACACAAATGCGACGGCTTCACTTCACTAAAATTCGTAAATAAATTCCGCAAAGAATTTGTGTCGGAGGAAATCGGAAAGAAAAAGCACTTAGCTGTCAAAAATTTCACGAAAAATGCTTCTGCGGACGCACTTCAAAGGAATTCGCCTGGATGCGTTACAAAATGTCGGATAAATATTCCGAACAGCTTTTCGTACAAAATCGTAGAATTTTCCGCTCCGACGGAAACCTCGAAAGGGCTGATTAGCCCGCGATAAAACTGATGATGTAAAGCAGCGCAGCGATTTTCCGTGGCTAGTTAACAATGAGAAATGTGTTTCAGTATTCCCTCTGGACTTTGAAGACTACTTCTTAGTTTTAGTTTAAGGGCTTGTCCAGGATCTGGATCGTCCACCCAACAGATGGTGTAATTAAGATGGCGAAAAAATTTCCGAAACGAAAGTCAGTTCTAATCGGAACTCAATTTGTTTTCGAGGTACCAGTTGCGGGACAAAATAACAAAGCAAACAAGCGCGTTCGTTTGATTCCGCAACAATTCTTCGTCGGACAACTTTGAAAGAATTTCAAAAATTGTCGACTTAATGCATACCGCCGATGCGCGATCATGTGCGATGCATTTCGTCGGAAGATCTGTTCGAAATGCTCATTGGAACGGATATCTCGATAGAAAATTCTCCGAGTTCGAACAAATTGGAGTCGATTTTCTTCCGAAGGGATATCTCGAAAGGGATGAATATTTAAGAAAAAAAAAATAATTTGAAAATAAAAAAAAAACACATTTAGGTATGAATTATAAAAATTATCAAAACTGGTTCATGTAGAATTTTCTGATCAAGATATTAAGAACTTTACAATACACCACAAAACCCTTCGTGTTTTGGAAACAATAAAATATTTGCCATCCGTTCGTAATTGTTTGTTTAAAAATTTTCTGAATAACGAAATCATCAGCCAAAAATACCTGAACGTTTGATGTAACACAAATTCGATTACATTTTCATCAGATCATGACCCTTACGCAGTCTTCAAGTCAAACACTTCCACAAAAGCATAATTTATCATTGAAATCAGTACTTCATCGATATACTGTTGTTGTTGTACAAGTTGATCCAATTCAGTTATTCACCTGTTAGCTCCTTAAGTGTCAATTCAACTTTCGCCTTATTAAGTCATAAACAAAACTGTAAGATCATTCCAGCTCTATACAGACTACTTCCCTCCACAAGTGGACGATAATGACTTCATTTCACCTGGCAGACAATTGCTCTCGAAAATACTCCACATTCCTCGGGAGTATTCGAATCGACTTGTAATCGATAATCAATGCAAATGGGGCACACTCATGGTGTTTTGTCGTTGACAGCAACACCGATTTGGATAAATGCATCGCGTTAAGAAGCGTCACCTGACAATTATAATGCATTCGATCCATTTATCGAGGTCCCTAAATTGGGGTACAAGTTTTATTTGTCCGATCATTATGAACATCGGCCATCGATCCGGAAAGAAGACTAAAAACAAAGGTGCTCAGCCGAGGGTACGGCTTATGGACGAATATCTTAGACATCATAATTCAGAATGTCATTGTGTCTGCTGTGTCGGTTAGGGACACAACATTTTGTCCGTGTATATCTTCGATTTTATTTGGTGACCGCAGAACACTCTCTTAATTATTGGAGCCAATTAATTTACCTAATTTAATCTTTTCGAAAGGCTGACAGAGTTCTCGAAATGAATCCGATTTATATTAACATTGTCTGGGGGCAGGGGGAGAGAACGAGAGACACGAGGCTGATGTGGAGTGTAGTTTTGAACATTTTTGGATATAAATACCAGGCCTGATTAAAGCTTAACAAAGTGATACATGTTTCATATAATTAGCTCATTTATTATGGGCCTAAAGTGTCGGAGCACCCAGTGATACAACTTAATCCAGATGGAACGGAGCTGGGGTTGTTTTTGTTTCATTAACTAATTTGAATTAAGACGTGGCAGTTGAATGAGGAGATATTGTAGTGTGGATGCCGTAAAAGGCGTGTGGTTGCTGAGTTTTTAGTTTCAATGCTGAAGGATATCATTGCCATGGTAGGTATCTTTGACCATAAGTTTCAATTATACAAGGTAGCGCAAAAGTTGTCACCCGTCGCAAAAGCTGTCACCCGATGTTTTTTGGTTGCAAATATTTGAATTCTTCCGCAAAAAAGTAGAAAAATTTATTCTAAGATTCATGGCCTATGCGCCACCTATAATAATTGTTTCGATTTTCTTTGCAAAACACTTAAAAAAATGACGGCCAAGAATCATCGGGTGACAACTTTTGCGCCACCTTGTATAATGAGAGCAGTCATAACAAAACGAGGATGTTACACATAACAAGTGGGATTTCGGCTTTTTCCTTTCAGAATTTCTGGGAAATGTATTTCGTCATGCACTTTACATTATATGTCCAAGCAATCTATAAAGTCCGATGCGTATTTTTTTGACTTTTTGACAATTTCGTTGTAGAGAGTCTTAAGTATGTCTTTTGATATGACGGCAGTGAATCGACATGGATATAACATAAGGATGAACTAACGACGACAGGACCTGAAATGGGCCAACTGCTGAGGAGTGAAAGGGCTATCACAAGTAGACGTTGCCAAGGAAGATTATTACGGATGTGTAACGTGACAAAAAGGGTTGGGAAGACCAGGTTCTCCCATCAATATCTGGCATGAATGATGCTAGGTAAGTTTTATGATATTTATGGTTTATTTTAGGACTTATATAATAGGCGAATAATTAGATTCACTACCTTTTCGCAGTCTTTTACAGTAGTATTGGCAAAGGCATTTGATTTGTTCTTTTCCGCTTTTGCTATTTTCTGTAATTTTCCTTTTAATGTCCTTTTAGTACGTCTGTGGTCAGTGTAAAGTAGCTTTCTTATTTTTTTCCTTTTCTATTTTTCAAGCGGGCTCAGTGGTGCGATGGTTAGTGCGATAAACTACCGCGCAGAAGGCCCGAGTAGTATCAATTGTCAAGAAAAGCATATTTCAGCTCCGCCGTTCGGATTCGGCATAAAACAGGAGGTCCTGCCATCGTGCAAGAAGTACACACGCACACATGAATGATTGGGAGAAATATCGGCCCTGTGTAATAACGAGCCCGATGCAATAAAAACAAAAATGTTTATGAGTTTGGATCCCCGTTCGAAGAGTTAAGCCGAGCAATCGCGAGCGTGTCGAGCCCTTTTTTTCAGCAATGAAGATGCCTGTGTGGTCAACATAGTCTCATAAAAATGTCTTTTGAAATATAGTCTCCTTAGATTTTTATCGACAAAAATGAAGACCCTCTGAACTGCCCCAAATACAGACGCATAAGTCTCCTCAACATCGCCTATAAGATCCTATCTGCCGTAAAATGTGAACGCCTGAAACCGTTTACCAAGAACCTGATCGGCCCTGATCAGTGTGGTTTTAGACCAGGAAAGTCCACAACCGATCAACTTCTGCAGACTTCGGCAAATCCTGGAAAAAAACCAAGAAGTCCAAATCGATACTCACCACCTATTTTCGATTTCAAAGCCGCATACGAGAGCATTTATAGAGACGAACTATACAGAGCCATGTCTGGTTTTGGTATACCACCCAAACTCTTCCGTTTGTGTAGGATGACGATGGAAAATTCTCTCTGCTCCATCAGGGTCGGAAACGACCTCACCGAAACATTCCATACCAAAAAAGGATTTAGGCAAGACGATGCGCTGTAATGTGACTTCTTCAATTTGATCCTTGAGAGGATTGTGAAAAACTCCCGATCCAACACCAGAGGAAGACCTGCCTCGCCTTAAGTGGCGAGCACAATTAGAAACTGACCTCAACCAACTTGGAGTGCGCAACTGAAGGCAGTTAGCTAAGGTCCGGAATAATTGGAGAGGCATTATGGTTGAGGCCCAGGTTCATTCCGGACTATAGCTTCACTTAAATAAGTAGTTTTTATATAGTTCTATCAAGTAGGTATAGCGAACCTATAACGCCGAAAGACCGCCCTTAGATGATGCCTACAGATGTTTTTGACTCTTGTCCTGAATTGCTGTTGATTGGGTATTAGTGTACAGATTGTATATTGGTTCATTGTTTGCTTGTTCTGCAACAAAAATAATTTTCGTATGATGTTGTTCGTGTTGTTGTTAGTTGGACTATGTACTGCAACTCTAAGTCGTGTGGTTTTTTCAGTCTTTGCTAAGCTCAATAAAGACGAAGACCTATTTTTGCATTTGGTATCGTGATGTCAGTTGTAGTGTTCCTACGTGCTGCAACTGCGTGCCTTGTTGTTTGTTCAAGATAATCATCTTTAATACGGATTGAATGCCTTTAAATAGAGTATCGATGACTCGAATATTCTAAGACGATAAGTCGATGATTTCATATAAACTGGTAGTTGAAAAAAAACGTTGTTAAAATTCGGTATGATGGTGGGCAATAATAACCCAATAACTTGTGATGCTTGTGATCCAGAACGCTCATACGGTTTGATGCAGAAGGATTTTTCTAATTTGTAGCTGTTTTCGTTCGACACCTCTTACTGTGGCGGATGACAGAAAGATTAATCTAGCAAGCTGAAAGTTTGAAAAAATAAAACGACAAACTGCTATGACTCGGGGGAAAAATGTCCTGGTCGTCTAAAATAAAAGCCTATACAAGTCTATCTTTTATGATTATCTAAGGACGTTCGTCGATGCAATCAGTCGACACTATGTAAATGACTGTAAGAGGTTTAAAACGTATTTGACTGGAAATGCTAGAAATGCTTATAGTTCAGAACCCTCAATGAACTAAAAAAAAAAGTGAAAATTTCTCAAGAGCCGTAGTTGTTATTACAAAGTCCCATATGGGCTTCCTTTTCCGAATCTATTCACATCATTATCCAATACAATATTAAGCGACCCTGTCAGTCCATTCAGCTCACGATATGTAGATCGAATGAGCACCCATACTTCGTCCGACAGAGTCTTCCATTCCCCAGCCAGGTGAAAGAATTAGAAGAGAAAGGCCCTGCGTCCACAGGCAGAGACCAACATCAATCAACTTGATGAGCACTATTGGAGGCAGCTAGGTAATCAGTGGATAAAATATCGGGTTCAACCTTTAAACATATAGGTAAGTCAGAATCAAAAAATGTAACTTGTTTGGCATTAAGGATTAAGCAATCGGAAGCTAATGTCAAAATTCTAAGTTAAGTTTTCTTCAGTACTCTCAATTACTGAAGTTGCCCATAATAGACTTTTGAGAATGGCATTGCAAACAATAAAAACAAAATTTCGTTGCTTAGGAACCAAATTTAAATGTACACAGCTGTTGAAATGAAATGTAAATTTTGTCTATGAAAGAACAAAAGAAAGAGAAAGAGCGAATCAATTCGCTTTTTCGTAAGTGAGCAAAAGTGAACGAACTGAACGAATCGAAGCGAAAAGCTATTATGGTCGTACAATACAAATTGCATGTGTTCGCACAGTTACGGAAGTGGTCGTCCGCAACCAGCTTCTATTATAGTTCCGCCTTTAAGGGGTTATCGATTCGTGAATTTTTTAACGTACTCCGAACCCCAGTCCAGGTCAAGCGACAAGGACCCATGCGCGATTGAGCTACCGAGCAGATGGCTATGCCTGAGCCACGTGATGGCTGGACACCCGTTCTACTAGTCTGTTCGGACTTTCCAAGGATCCGGTGACCTTGGGTCATAAGGGTGGAAAGAGTTAGTAGGAGTGACCGTCACGAACTTCGACATGGCTCGGACGTCCTATTTTCGATGACTTTTTCCAACTTTTGTGGACGTATATCGACAATAACGCGGCGAATTTTGTCCTCCAACAACCAAAGAAATGAAATATCCGGCATTGAAGGCCCATATATGTCCTCAAACCTAGTTTCCCCATTTATTTGTATGTGGAAAAGTTATAGTTTTGCCACAATGAATGCGACCTTCAATTTAACGCCGATTCCAAACGACAAATTTGAGAGGTTACTGATGACAGTTATATTCTCTTGAATGTTTGTCAGACTTTCGCAAAAGGTGGGGCAGTGAAAAAGACTTAGATCCTGTCACTTTCGGGATTTGAACCAGGGTCCCCACGCTTAATATTCCAACCATAAACAACTACCTCACTCCAACATATCCCAATATTGCTATAAATCCATGGGGATCAACATTAAATGTCAGTTTGGGGATTTTAAACTTTGGATTGTTGTTTTGTGAATTTTTAAAGAGCAGGACATTTTTCCATGTTGTGCTATTGTGGGGTTATCTCCTTCCATAGTTCTAATATTCGACCTAATGCCAGCAAAATCCATCCTCTAAGTATCGTTTTAGGGAACGTGAAGGTTTCACTGTAAGCTATATGTCAAGTATAAACAAATTGATTTTATTAAGCAACCACAATATACCCGCATGTTTGCATAATTATACCATATTTCCCGACTCATTGTGCTTCTCAAAAGCTAACACATCTTGGCATTGGTCAACGAAGTATTAAATTTCAATGATATTCCCTACCAAGACATTAACTAATTCCCTCACATTAAGAGCATAGAGGCAGCGAAATTTCTCCAAAAGGTCGGCATTCCTTCGTCGCTTGTTTCATCAATGTCATGGCTCTTCTGTGTCGATTGTATCTCAACTTTTTTTTTGAAATAGTTAATTTGAATTTGAAATTAATTTCTCGACACCTTCGGGTAAACGCCAAACAATACCATACGATCCGTGCGATGAAATGCTTTGGTTTACCTTCGTTCTACATGGATGATGACTCCTCTGATAATGGTGATGACGTTGTTCCGCTGGTATTGTATCTCATCCTTTGACAAATCATCATATTATACAATTTCCATAAATTTACTTCTCATTGAAATCGTTAAATTCGCCATATGTTGTACTAGCATCAGAATTTAAAAAAAAGGCATTTCTACAGCACCATGGGGTCCCTGAATCCGAGCTATTTGATAAATCACCTCAAAATTGGTACAAAAACAGTTTTCACAAACGTGTGTGTTAACACACTCGTATCGGTATCTGAAGCAGTCACCGCGGGAGTATCTAGCAACTAGTCGATATGGGGCATTCGCCCCAAGGGCAATGAAATGCTGTATGGAATTTGGTTCCATTTGAATATGGGAGAGCTGTGCACACTGGAAGATGGATTCGCTCGGTGAATTATGCTTATGGACAAGATGAAGAAGTAGTGCTGCCATACAAAACGACGCTATAGGGAGTCGATAAAAATGCTATAATCGATTGGTGTTTCAGTGTAGACAATTGATTGCGGTTAGTCTGACCGTTGTCATGTTATTTCGATGTTATCTGTTAAATATTCATTGATATCGCAACTCCTTTCATGGCGAAATTATAATTTTTCACATTTTAGAAAATAAAATCAATGGGCTCCAATGAATTTGCATAGAAAATCAGTTTTACAGCTCACGAACAATTTTGAAAAATCACTGAAAAGTTCAGTGAATTGGTTTAAAAAAAAATAAAAAATATATATTTGGACAAACGTTTTGATCAGATTGTGGCTAAGACTTGGGCTTATGATTAAATCAGTTATTTATAGAGTTTGAGATATGAGCTCACGCACGACTGTTCTGTTTAGAACTGGTAAATGCTTTTTTTATTGTAATTTTTGGTGGTTGGCTATGTTTACACGCATGTTTTTAAAATTGATAGCCATTCGCCTTCAAACGCGATATGAGAGGTTCTGGCCAATCATCTATAGCAGCACGCACTAGAAGCAGGAGGTGAGACATTGATCGATCAAGAAAAGGGTTGCTTTTCTGGAAAAATGATTTACATGGCATCCGTCGAAAATGTGACCGACGAAAGCACCATATTTTACCTAGTTGCTAGTTGGTACTGAAAACAGCCTGCTTATGGAGGGCAACCACATATGTTCAACTAATTCCGAGACTTCCCTGCATTTTGCTTCTCATTCATCACTTTCATCAGGATGATCCCAATGCGACCATGATGATGAGGTCTTCGGTATCCAGTTACAGACCTGGGAATGCTGGAGATTATTCTCCTTCACTCAATGTTATCATCTGCTAGTCCAAATATCAGCGCTGTTGTAGTCAACGAATTGGCCTGTTTCGTGAAAATGAGTTTGGAACAAAGATCAGAGACTACAAAGTCTGCTTCGCAAGTATTGAAGGTAAGTACAAAACATGTACGCATATCCTCTCCAAATCAAACAAACCTATAGTGGCCTCATACATCAACATTTTCGTTGGATAGATTCTGATTTAACCAGACGGTCGAACCGCCAAACAAATCGAGCATGTGCTAATCGATGCGAGGCACGCATCCAACATCCTCGACTCTGACCATTTTCTTGTCGCGGCTAAATTCAGAGCTTGACTGTCCAACGAGAAGAAGCTGCGAACTGCCAAGAAGAAGAAAATCGACGTTGGACGCCTTAGCAAACCTATAGGAGCAAGAGCCTACAATGAGCGCCTGAGTATGCAACTCTCCCCTGTGCACTCACCTATCAAAGATGCTTACAATCAGTAGTGCCAGTATCGCGACATCATCAAGGAGGTAGCCTTAACCACTGCCTGTAGGGCACCAGCCACCCCAGAGAAAGAGCCCGTGGTATGATGATGAATGCGTGCAAAAGGAAAAAGGTTACATAAGATGTACACAAGAAAGCGCTGCAACGAAATGGCAACGAGGGAATAGAGTATCGAGTTAAGTGAAGGGAGGAAAAGAAGTAGAAAGAAGAGGGCTTACGCAGATTCCCAGCTCAAGTAGATCGAAAAGTCGCGCGATCGTAATAACATTCGGAGGTTTTTTTTTAGAAAAAAAAAACAAGTAACTGACTGCTGTGCTGCTAGAAATCCGGAACGCAGGCCCTTCGAGGCAGCGAAGGAAACCTAGTCACCGAAGCGCAGGGAATAGTAGTATTTTCAGCAGCTGCTTAATGGGCATCATGTAGAGTGAGTGATAGGGCATGAAGAAAACCCACGTCCAGTCAATGAAGAACTAGTTCCACCCCCTAAAATAAGATGTTGGCCAGATATAAAAAAAGCTTAAGAACAACAAAGCCGCAGGCTCTGATGGCTTACCAACGGAGCTTTTTAAACAAGGTGGTGATGTTTTGGTAGGGAGCATGCACCGAATCATCAACCAAGTATGGGTGGAAGAAAACATGACCGATGACTGGACTATCAGCTCCATATGCCCCATCTATAAAAAGGCGACACTATGTCTTGTGCAAGAACTATCGAGACATATCCCAGAATAATGTCGCATACAAGATCCTATCCAACGTACTGTGTGAACGTCTAAAACCGTTCTGCAACACACTAATCGGCACGTACTAGTGTGGCTTCCGGCCCGGCAGATCGAATATGGACCCAATTTTGAGGATTTGCCTCAACGGATCCGTCCAGCTGCTGGACTATGCAGACGATATTGACATCATTGGTCGCACCCAGAGTGCCGTGATAAATCCGTTCACGGCGATTGAAGAACAGGCGAAATCCGTTGGCCTTGAAGTAAATGAGGACAAAACGTCACTATTGATAGCAACAATTTCGAGGAAGTTAAGGAGTTTACCTACCTCGGAGAACACATGAACTCCACAAATGACACCCTAGTGGAGATCCGCGAAGCATTACCCTAGGAAACCGTTGCTACTTCGGTTTGGCAAAACTACTGGGTTCAAAACTCCTGACTTGAAGGACGAAATGTGTGCTCTACAAAATCCTTATCCTGTCAGTTCTGCTTTATGGCGCCGAGTGCTGGACGATGGAGATCGCAGGGACCCTGCTCTACCGCGCCGAAGCAGGGGCCGTCACAAAAGCTGATAAAGAAATTTTTGAAATCTGTTTACGTAAAAGGGTTAAGGAGACGTTAATTCAACCAAGAACATTGCGATGTGTACATTAGACTTTAAAGATGGCAAGGACATGTTCTACAAATGGCCACCGATACTCCGGCTCGCATAGTTTCATTGCCCAGCCAGACATGTCGGACGTACTGGAATAGGAGATTTCCAGCGACATAGACTATCAAAAACTCCGCTTTGGACGTCTAAAATAGCTAGGACATGTATAGGGACACATGGAATGGAATGGACGCCTTAAATGTCGAAAACTACTTCAACCAACTTAAACTAAAATTGGAGGCAGATAGATAGGGACCGGACTAATAGGAGAGGCACATTTGGTTGAGGCCTAGGTACATTGCGGACTGTAGCGCCACTTAAGTAAGTAAGTACTGAAGTCCTAGACCTTCTCCCAGTTTGACATACCTTGGCTACCTCGAGCGGAAGGCTGGAAAGAAATTTGGCTTGAGGCTCTGTTGTGCAAGCAACTGCGAAACGACCCATACCCCCTTTCAGTTCGATATACCTTGGGTACCTCGAATGCAAGAATGGACAAACGTTTGGTAAAAGCCTTTGGTTAACTCAGAATACGACCCAGACCTACTTCGAAATACCCTGGCTACTCTTAAGCGCAAGGATGGAAAGGATGTTGAGTTGAGGACCTGGGCCACCCCAGACAAGCTACTGCAAACAACAGCAAAGCAAGTATGAAAAGATCTGGATGAATCCCTTATAGAAGTTCTAATTTTTTTGAATATCCTTTATCTTATTACACCCCTTACCAAGTGAGATGCTCCAGTATAAATTACATTCCCCCACTAAAGGTTTATCTAAATCGAAACAATTTCTGTCACTTTGTTCCCCTTCGGTGTAGTTAAGCCACAAGTGTCAAAAACTCTACCCACTATCCATCTCACTAATTACGCAATTCAGCGTTAGCCTAACCATAACATGACTCTTAGCAGCATCCAACATGACAGCAGTTGATACGCCTGACGTTTCAACACTTACCATCATCGCCCTGCCCGTACATTACTCAACACATCTCCACCCTGCTTAACATGGTTGTACTAACACCGAATTCACCGCTAGTGACCATTGGTACCGCTTTCTGGCAACACATGCAGTAGCAGACATCAGGCATGCCATACACCAGACGCAGATACACTCCCCTTGGCGTCCATTTCTGCACTGTATCCAACTAAGTGAAATAATTATAATTCTCGACGCTGGAAAAAACAACCGACTTCGGGGCAAAATCCCCCTCCTCAGACTCGTGTATGGACCAATGCAGTTACCCATGTGCACATGTGACACACGAAGGTGTAGTACCCTCTGTGCAACTTGGTGGGAAATTCACACTCATTGTACCACGAAAATTCTTCAGGTGGGATGACTATGCGCCCGGTCGTCCGCACCACACTGCCCCATGTGACATATGTGTGTTTGCGAAACATCCAGAAACAACAAAAATTATTTGCGCGACTCCAGGAGAAAGGAAGACGAAGGAAAATAAATAACTAGAGTTAACTGTCCCACAGGCAGCTCAACGGATCCTAGAAATGGATACGCCAGGTGAATCGAAAACGAGACGCTCCCATCTTTATCGGTCGGTCACATACAAACACACACACACACACACAAGTTTCGGAAAGTCGGACGCGGCGACGACGTAGAAATTCCAATCATCAGCCAAATAGCCAAACAACATTGAGTTGGTGCTGTGCGCTAGAGCATCGCATCGCATCACATCATCGCCGCTATCACTGAACCATCGCCATCGGATGGGATGCGCTCCAAGGAGGTTATATCCTCCACCTCCTGCACAGGCGTTACGGTGAGAAACGATTTCTTATTAATGCGATAAATTAAGGAAACATTACAGGCATCTCTCTGGGGCGACCAGTGGTGATGGTGGTGGTTGTGGGTACTGGTGTGTAGTGGAGGTGTTAGATGATGATACCGCTGGTGGAACATCTGACGAATAGATACGCGTTTTTGAGATTTTTTTTATTCCTTTCGTTTTGCCTGTTTTTGATTATCGCACGTAAATCAAGTGACGAATGATTACAGACAAACGGTAAGCCGTGCAGCCAGTGAACCATAGAGCACGCTACACGAACGGACAGCAAGCCTCATGGTACCTACTCGGCACCAAAGTGATTAGGATGAAAAACGATAGATGTCGTGTTAGATTTTGCGCCGATAAAATTCAGTCGCATTCGGGTAGTTTGCCATTTCCCTTCGTTAAGGTGTCGTCGTCGTCTCTGGAGCCCCGGAGAATCTGTATGTTGGGGGGTATCTGTTGTTGGATTGTGTCACCTTAACGGGTTACTTGACAGAGTTTTGTCCACAAGGATGCGTATATAGCTGGGAGGTGCCTGCCCAAGTTTTTCTATGTCGTCCCTCACACCGGGCAGGTGTGTTTGTGTGTAAGCTTCCGCACAAGAGAGGGTCAATCGTAGCACGACCAACAGCTTGTATCTTTTGTAACGTTTGATTGATTTTTCTGTTCGTTGTGCTTGCGCACGTATATTTGGTTATAAACGGGGGTGGTGGTTGGAGGAAGACGACTGCGATTCGGAGGTGGGGCACTATGGTGTTTCTAATCATTTGTTCAGCCATCAAAGGTTATGTAGTTTGATGATTGCTGAGGAAAAAACAAAGCGACCTCTTCTGTGGAAACACATATCTACGGGGAAGTTTAATGAGGTCATTATGAAACCGCACATATACATACACACCTGCCAAGATGGATGTCATTGAAATGGAAGATGAGCGCTAGCGCGCGATCAGATATGTTGTTTTATTTTTCTGTTTCGTACCTACAATGGATATCTGATTTTATGTTATCTCTGCGCATGTTGACCTCAAAATGTTGGATTTTCTCTGTGCCCAAGAAGAAGAAGCCACGGCATCATCGTCGCCCAGTCGCAGCGGACCGCAATGTGCAAAATTACAATTTAATGGCACTGTTTACAATTAAACGTTTATGGCGAGTGAATAAAAGGGAATGCCATGCCTAATGAAGAGTTTTATAATTAAAATAAAACAGAAGCATTAAGTGCAACGCTGATAATGCAAATTAGTTGGTGGGAGGGGGGTTAGGGAAGAGTGTGTTATTCCCCTAATTGCCAGCCTAATGGATGAGACTGAATCACTTTAACGGCGCGGATAATATTGTTTGCGCTGAATTCATGCGGTATTAGTGCAAGGGAAATATCATAACGATTAGCCCCGGTGTGCTCAGATGCGGCAAAGTCTTAGTTTCAATGAAGCACAATTATTCTTAGATGCCTAATGACATGTGTGCCCCATCACTATGGCTTAATGCATCTAACCAGTGTAAGTTTAATGGAGTAATAAACTGAGGTACTTTACGTTAGTTTCCAGTTACTCACTGCTATTAGTAGATTAATTGCTTTGAAAAGGTTTTTAATCATAAAAATGAATTTATTATTAATGAGATCTTTGGTGTGATAAATCGTTCGTCCGGGTTGTGTAATGTCAACGCTGAGTATTTTTTTTTTTGACGCGGTCAACTGTTGCATTTTATGTCAGTATCGAGCTTTATTTAATCGGTTGGTTGAGGTCATTCAGCAATTGTGCAGTCTATCTAAGTGCCTAGCTACATGTTCATTGGAATCAAAGTCATCTCCAATGAGACAGGTGTTTTAGGTGTAAAAGCTGACTTCATTCCAACGACGTTTTTTTTGTGTGTGTCCAGGTCGTTATGGTAAAGAAAGTCGTTTGGATGAACGTGTGGCCAGGCACTAAGTTCACATTTCGGTGATGTCTTTTACTGGTGGTTTGCAATATAAGAAGATCTGGTGCGGTTTCGTTATTGCATATAGCCAACTTTACAATCGAATCCCCGGTTTATATAACAAAAAAGTGATTATAAGCCAACCTCCCTTAAAGCTGCCACAGTCAGTTGTTTATGCCAAATTATATTTTTTACCACAAATGATGAGGTCTCTAATATAACGCCAATTCCGAAAGACAAATTGTAAAAGTTTCTCATGGCAGTTTCCTACTCTTGAAGATTTATCAGATCTTCTTCAAGAGGCAATAAAAACCCATTTAGTTATGTTACTTTCGGGATACGAAATATATATTAGACAATGAGCCACTTTAATAAAAAATCCACAGCTGTTTGCCCAGTAAAACATCTCTTTCCTGTACAACCCATTTAGCTAGTCCTTGGATCTGCTTATCCAGAATTGTTCAATACAAACATGACCGAACAATACATAAAGAGTTAACCTTTAAAAGAACTCAGTAATACATCATATCTGCCTTAATAATTTCATTTCAAAATGGCGGGACTGTTTCAAAGTGTCCTAAGTCCTTTGACAAAGGTGTTAAGCCTTTGAATCCAAGGAAATACCGGTAGATAAGAGCAGTACTTTGTTTGATCTTTCTGATCTTTTGGAAAACAGCATCCGAAATAGCTGTGCAGATGACACTAGACTCCGTTGTGAGGCCAACATTTTAAGTCAATAGGCGGTCAACCTCGTATCTGTTGTTATTTCTGATGTCGAAGGTCCGATGTTTAACCATCACCTTCTGTAGAAGCTGCCTGGACGAGGAAGAGGAGGAGAGTATTACTCACCTTCTTTGCTCTTGTCGGGCTCTCTCAGTAAAAATGAATCTTCATCTGGGAGACTACTTCTTCTATAATCTAGGTGATCTGGCTCATATTAGTGTCAGAAACCTACTACGCTACATACTTATCTCTGAATGGTTCAATGAGGCGTACGAATATAGGGTAGTCGAAGGATCCACGTCGTACCACAACGGACCTTTTTGGTCTAAGTGTGCACGCGCATCGCTTGAACCTAACATAACTTAACCATCACCTCATACAACCGTAACTACAACCAGCACATACGCTTTTTGTGGAATTTTGAACGGATTCACTCATCGGCGATAAAAAAGGGATATAAAAATGATCTCATTTGTCAATACCATCAATCTTCGACATCAGAATAAATACCAGATCCGATGGTTGGCAGCTTATTGACTTAAAATGTTGGCGTGTTGGATATATCTGTTCGTTTTATAATGTACGGTTCGTAGCAGCTTATTCGGCTTCACGATTTCTATAAAGGGATCTCACATTGGAGGTGCATATATGAATGTCGGTGTCGCAAAACATGTTCGTACATTTGTCATTTGGCAACCCAAAACACAGCCCTCAACCAGAACCTTAATTGGAACCCGTAGACGAAAGTGACCAGGTGATAAGTTCATTATTGGGCTATAATTAGAAAATATCAAATTTACTCAAATAGGGTATTCACCAAGTAGTTCGGTCTAATAGGATCCTCCACATGTGACACCGATTTTTTTCTAGTCTTAGTGGAAACATTTAATCATGGAAAGACTTACAAACGAGCAACAATTGCAAATTATTGAAATTTATTATCAAAATTCGTGCTCTGTCAAAAATGTGAATATCCGCTGTTTTATCGAAAAATTGTGTTCAGCGATGAGGCTCATTTCTGGCTCACGGATACGTAAATAAGCAAAACTGTCGCATCTGGATGCATCCCGAAAAAAACGTCAGTTTGGTGTGGTTTATGAGCTGGTGGCATCATCGGTCCATTTTTCTCCAAAGAGGACCGTGGAAGAAACATAACCTTCAACTGCGAACGATATCGAGCCATGATACGCGACTTTTTTCTGCCCCAGTTGGCTGAGTTGAACTTGGTTGCCTTGTGGTTTCATCAAGACGGTGCCACTGCCACACAGTCGTGAAACAATGGAAATGTTGAAGTATGATATTAGTGAGCAGCTTATCTCTGGAAATGGCCCTGTCAGTTGGCCGCAAAGATTAGCGATTTAACGCCTCTTGATTATTTCTTGTGGGGTTATTTAAAGTCGTTAGTCTATGTGGACAAGCCGAACAGGCCGAAATGCTTGAAAAAGTGAGCATTTCGCAAAATTGCACCTTCCAAATGGACCATTTCAAACGGAGTCGCGGACAACATTTACATGAAGTTTTCTTTAAAACGTAAATGGCAAAGGCCTATTTATTGATTACAATAAAAATTTTGAATATTTGATGCAAATTTGAGTGTTTTATTCGATTTAAAAAAAAAACATATGAGAAGGCTACAATCCGCTGTGCGGATCGTTGAATACCCTATCCCATCCTATCCATAAAACTAAAATCCCCAAAAAAGGGGGCATGGCTAAAAACACGATGTGGATAAAATAGAAAAAATGATATAGTGACAACAAGTTCTTCAGACTGCTTACAAAACAATTTTGCGGTTCTACAAAAGACTAGGTTTTCTCCTGCATGTGTTATGGGGTAGTGTATAAAAATGGTTTTAATATAAAAACGCCCCCAAAAAGTGGGCGTGGGTTAAAATGGTATAAAGACGAAATGTTCATATTAATAATGTTAATGATTCTGCATCAAAATTTTTTTCGAAAAATTTAAAATTTGACCGAAAACAGTTTTTAATTGAAAACGCCCCCAAAAAGTGGGCGTGGCAAAAAACTTTATATGGACGAAATATAGATATTAATATTGTCTAAATATGTTGTTCAGAAACTTTTTTAAAATTCCTTACGGTTTGGTCAAAAACAGAGTTTTTCTTAAAAGGGGGCGTGGCAGTGGGCGGATTTCAAAAATTTTTACACTTGTTCCGTAGGCAGAGAAGAGGATCCTATGTACCAAATTTAATTATCCTAGCTCAAAATTTAAGGCCTAAAAATCGGTGACGTACAGACGGACGGACGGACGGACGGACGGACAGACAGACATGGCTTAATCGACTCAGCTAGCGATTCTGAGTCGATCCATATACTTTGAGGTATATGTAGCTAAATTATTTCTCTATGTTACAAACTAAGTATCAAAACTAATATACCCCTATGGGATAGGGTATAAACACTTCAAATCACCCGTTATAAGGACCCTGATTTCCTTAGTTCTCTCCACGATGCTCAAGCATTAAAATATCAAAAGCGGATGAAGAAATCGTTTGTCCTCTTTACGTCAGGGGCTATTGAGGCGAAAATATACCACGTTACAAGCCGTACGGCAACATTAAAAACACAAACTTTTGGCGCAACAGGCTTCGAGTGGCTAAGTTGAGATAAACTTTTCTTGACAATTGATACCAGTCGGGTGAGACGTCGGATCATCACGAGAGGAGGGAAAGTGGAAAATCATTTAATTGTTGCTACGGCTGGGAATCGAACTCAGACCTTCCGCGTGGCAGTTCATCGCACTTGCCATCGCACCACTGAACCCGACGTGGATACAAAAAATTCCGATAAAAGGGACACCAATAATCCGGCCCACAGAGTCTTAGAATCGCAGTCAGATGGTAGACATACACAGAGGAAGGACACCTCAGGTTAAGTGTAGAAACTTCAGATAGATATCTAGGAATCGACCTCACCCACTTAAATTGCGCAAAACGCAAAAAACTAGCGCTATTGAAGAGGTATGTTTGTTTAGGCCCAGGCTCACCTCGAACTTTTGCGCCACCTAAGTAAGCACTTTCAATCTATCGACCAAAAACAACCTCAAATCATGAAAATTTACAGTCAAAGACCAGAATTGTAATTTTCGGCCTATCACAACACTTCTTCAGACTACGTACGCTAGTAAAGTTAAAATACGACCAACAATACAGGCAATCGCGCCACATTAACATACCATCCAACCGACTAATGCAGAAACAAGCAGGCTTATAGGAGACATTATGAGAAGAGCAGAGTTTGACAAATATCTGTAATCATCTCGGGGCGCCATAAAAGTTCGCCTCACCTGAGAAAAGCATAAGACACCCACAAAGCTGATATAGCCACTGACTCTATAGCCTTATAAAACAAATCCGATCCATTAACTAAATTTGCGGTTTCGCGCCTTACATAAAATATAATTCTTCGAACCGCATTTCTCAAAACTCCGACTTCACCAAAGACGTTGATTTTGCAACTTTTTAATGGACTTAACAGTCCGGCACCAAAACGTTCGTAAAGAAATCAAGTGCATCAACTCATCACCCCATTTAGCGAAACAAAACCAAGTTAACCTCCTACTCAGCGAAGGAGTGCATCGGAATCATTTTAGCACGTTTTACGACCAATAAAACCACAATCCACCATCACAAGGCAAAGATGTATTCGCTGTGATACACTACTCTCATCAATTGCACCTCGTGGACAGGTGGTACAGGTATTGAATTTGATTAAATTCCACTCGGTAGAACATTACTCGAGCGCTTCCATGCAAACATTCAAACTTTCATACGTAAGTGCTAATTATTTCACGAGTTCATTCGATAAAACAAAAAAAAAATGTACCTTCGCCTGTTAACAGAAATAAAAACAAATTTCATAATTTCAGTACACTCGAGTCCCATGTGATACTGACACCTGGGTGTAAATATGATATACGACCATTCCGCGCAGCAAAACAGCGATATGCCACACCCTATTTCTGTTGATCTCCCCCCATTGACCGTTGATGTCTGATTGCTCCAGCGAAAGCCAGACACAAATTCCCATCCACATCGCATGTATCTGTAAAAAGTAACATTGAGCACACAAAACAAAATTTTTACAACTTCAAAAAAATGTTAAAAAAAAATTCAAAATAAAAAAAAAGTCGGTTACACTCTCAAATCGTAACATAAAAAACGTTTTAAGAAATTTATTGTGTTCGCTCTCGATACTCGTAAGTTTGATCGTAAAAATCAACCAAAGAAAGGCACTGCGCCGAGGACTGGGAACAAGAATTTCAGAAATTGGTTCGGTCGGCACTTTACGACGTGGTAGTAGCATCGTTTTTCGGGTCATTTGGACGATATTGGGCTGTCATATAACATTTTATTGCATCCCTAAATATTGGGCGGGGTGTACGTGTGATGGTTATGTCGATGGTGAAGTCTAAATTTATTAATTTTTTTTATTCTTTACTTGAGAGGCTTTCAGGAAGGCTGACCGACATTAAGGTGACTAATCATGCCAATGAGGATCAGTTTTTTTTCTGGATCGTCGTCGAACGAGTGCGGTGGTTGGGATTTTTTTATTAACACATTCAGATTAATACCTGCGAGTACTCTCACGTCAATGTGATCTTTTTATAGATCCGTGTATTCGTCTCAGTTCCTAGAAACTTGTTTTAGTGTGCCTTCACGTTGGTGTTGTAAAACTGATTATATGGGCTTGGCAGACCTAATTGCAGAAATGACTTCTGGTACAATGTGATGTAATTTTTTAGTGGAAACTGTCTGCAGCGTTATGCAAAATTAAGTATAAAAGTATCTATATTGCATTCGGAGAAAGATCGACTTAAAAAAAAGGCAAAAAAAGAGGTAGGTATGTATAAAGAGTTTTGAAGGTTGGTTTCAGATGAAAGGATAGACGAAGATATTTAGGATTTTTTTATTGAGTGTTCGTTACGGAATTTCGAAATATTTTTACAACTTGTGCATTTTAAAATAATTCACATCTGCACGAGAAGTGAGTTCGTCGGATCACCAAGGATTCTAAGAAGTCCTTATTAAATCACTTCCTTGTTAAAAAGAAAGAAATTAATGCGGAAATCGAGTCCGATACAAAGATAAAGTACTTTGGCCAGAAGCTGGAAGCACAAGAGACCATTTAGACCAAAACAGAAAGTAAATCATTTAATAGCAATTTGTATACACCCCATAAGGAATTAGATCTCCAAGGAAAATAAGACAACACCGATCATCCAATATATGTCTGATCATGGTAGTGATCCAGATAGTAATAAGGTTCATGTAGCAACTGGTTCTTACAAAAAACAAAGATCATCTGGGTAAAATAAAAATAGCCTCGTTAACTTGCATCCCCATGACGTCAACAGTTTCGAAATGCTGAATAGAATGCCAGAAATCAGTTTCTGTTTTTCGCAAAAATTTTTCTAGGATAGAGTCAAGTGACTTAAGTTATGATTCCCCAGCGGAGGTAAATATTTCATGAGTTCACTAGATGCGATCTTAAAAAATGCGGTCACAGATGTAAACTTAGAAAACTGCCCTGTCTGGCAAGCTCATCCGCTTTGCAGTTCCCACAGAGAATATAAAGAAGCGAATTGATGGTGATGGATAAAGGATTCGCTTTACATAGCTTTGTTGATTCCTAGTAAAGTAAAGGACTCACCAGAATAACAATCGATCAAACGATCATTTGAAGGAGAGTAACATATTTCAAAATCGTGCTGTGGAATGCACTTACAATATTAGTGGACCTTTGCTGCGTCGAAAAACAACTTCGGTGGCAAAATATAGAAAATATAGCGGATTTTTTTAATAGGCGCAAATGAATTGCCAATAATCTGTAAATTTAAGGCATGGCAGGGTTCATGAACCATCAACGTTTGGAAATTATTAAAAGTTACTACGGACATTTTGAGTCGGTACAACTTTACAACGCTTGCTCCAATTTTTGATCGTCTAACCAGACAGGTTGTGGATGTAAAATTCGTTTCAACAAATTCGCTATTGAATGTTAGTGCACCAATGAGACACCACATAACCGAACATATCGTAGTTCAAAATGATCTCAATCAGTCGATTCTACACCCGTTTGCATGAATTGGAAACAATTCTAGCCTACACCCTTAAATGAACCCAAGAACTGAAGTATCTTGATCATTTGAAAATCTGCAAAAGTTTGAAGAAAATCCAGAATTTTATTACCTTTACCGATGAAGCTCATTTTCGGCTTGATCCGGTTGCCTAAAGGCAAAATATGCGCTTCAAGAGACTCAATTGCAGTGAGTTTTTGTATGGATGCCATGAGGGAGATGTAACCCTATTCTTCAAGTTTACCTTCTCTCGTCATTTGTCCGTGCGAAGTTATTACTTTTGCCACAAAGAAGAGAACTTTCTGTTTAAAGTCGAATCCGAACGGCGCAAATTCGAGAAACTTCGCAGGATGTTTGTCAGACTTTCGCAAGAAGTGGAGCAGCGAAAAAAACTTAGGTGTTCTCACTTTCGAGATTTGAACCAGGTAACCCGCGCTTAGTAGTCCAACGCACTAACTACTAGGCCAAGTGACAGGTAGGTTTGGCCAGGATCGAACAAAATATACATCAGTGATATTCGGTTTCGTGCCATGTAGGTTTAGTCATAATCAAACGACTTAATATCGAAGGTGCCACACATATAGTCAAACAATTGATCTCTTGTAGCGGAAGTTCGGTCTAAGTGTAGTCCGATCAAATAGCTCTCTTATGCAATTTATGGGGTTACGTGTTAAGGGGGCAATAAGCCAACAAAATTATAGGAGCTCAGCTCAAGCGATTTAGTCTGTGCGTTGTCTATTACAGTCTCATATGGAATCCTTCTTCTTTTGACATGTGATTCTCTGAACCACACAATTGTTTTTAAAGTCAGCACACTAAGGGTATTCCCTAATATTGTTTAAGCATTGCGCGATCATTCAGGATGAAAAATGGGGGATGGCAATTTGCGTTAGATTTAAATGTCTGTAATTTGTTATGGGGAGGAAAAACTAATTTTGGAAAGTATTGTCGGAAACCTCTGATCCTGATAGAAGAAATCTCCTAATCGTTAACTCTTTCTCATCATAGAAAACAGAGCATGAGACATGAAGATTGACATAGAAAGTGCATACTTTGCAGACTTTGTTTGAAATCTATTTTAGTTTCCCGATGTGGTAACTGATCGTATTACTTTCAACTTATTTGTATAGTAAAGCTTGGTTTGTCTACTTCTGCTATCTGCACCTAAAGGCGTGTTTCCCATTTCATGATTATTATTACAAAGCGACGTTTTTGCATTGGTTTTCAGCTGAGTTTGGGATTTTCAGAGATTTTCTTCCACTGGCACAGTTGAGATTTTAGTTGCATCAGGACACGGAAACTTTAAACTGCGAACAACAGTTTCTTGCATCACTTGATACCATATAATAATGGCCAATTCTTTTCACGAAACGTCAAAGTAACCAAAAACCATCCATCAACACCCTTAAAGACTCTTCCAGACTGAGCAAAATCTTAGCGAAGGACCATTCAAACCCGTCCTTAATAAGAAAGTCGGATGGTAGCTGGGCAGAGACCTCATCCGAATCTCTGTCTATCCTAATTAACACACACTTCCCGGGTTGTAAAGAGGTGCCGCCAGCATCTGCTGACTCTCGGCCCGCTGACCATACAACTTGGGAAAATATCAAATCCATTATAACCACAGAAAAGACATCCTGGGCAATCAATAGCTTCTCACCCTATAAATCACCTGGCCTTGATGGCATCTTGCCGATCATGCTACAAAACTCACAGGATACTGTTATACCGTGGTTGTTGCCAATTTATAGAAGTTGTATTTTATTAAACTTTATTCCACACTCATGGAGACGTGTCAGGGTAGTTTTTATACCAAAGGCAGGCAGACGTGGACATGAATCTGCAAAAGATTTTAGGCCCATCAGCCTTGCTTCCTTTATACTAAAGACCCTGGAGCGGATCCTTGACATCCATGTGCGAAGCATTCTTAATGAATCACCGCTATCCACATCACAACACGCATATCTCAAAGGCAGATCGACTGAAACCGCTCTGCATGAGGTGATTGGGACAATCGAAAAGTCCCTCTACTACAAAGAGTACACCCTAGCCACTTTCCTTGATATAGAAGGGGCTTTCAATAATGTACAAACTGACAGCATACTAGAAGCCCCAACCGTAACTGGTGTAGAGGAGCATTTTAGCCAATGGATTATATCCATGCTAAGGTCTAGAATCATTCAATCAACACTAGGCAACAGCAGCTTAACGCGATATGCTGACAGAGGTACACCACAGGGCGGTGTGATATCTCCTCTGCTGTGGCTTATTGTTATGAACAAACTGTTAGTCCGACTTGATCGGGATAGGATTAAGGCAGTGGCATACGCGGACGACGTGGTGATCCTAGTGTCAGGAAAGTTTCTCCCAGTGATTAGCGAAATCATGGAGTACGCTCTGGGTTCTGTGAGCACGTGGGCTACAAGCTGTGGCCTGGGTGTTAATCCGAGCAAGACGGAAATGATGCTTTTCACCACGAAGACCAAAATACCAGCCTTTAACCTCCCCCGACTTAATGGACAAGCGCTCTCACTCTCATCCAATGCCAAATATCTAGGGACTATCCTAGATACTAAGCTTAATTGGAAAACCAACATAGAACAAAGGGTCAAGAAAGCATGTATAGCTTTCTATGCCTGTAGAAAAACATTCGGCAAAAGATGGGGCCTACAACCAAAGATGACACTTTGGATGTACACTGCTGTTGTTCGGCCGATACTCACCTATGGGGCACTAGTCTGGTGGCCTTCTGTGGGTAAAGGGTATATCATTGACAAACTTAAGAGGGTACAAAGAACTGCTTGTATCGGCACAACTGGGGCCATGAGATCTTGTCCTACTGATGCCTTAACGGTTCTTCTCCACCTTCTCCCTCTAGATATCCATATCAAAGATATTGCAATGTGTAGTGCAGTCAGGCTCAAAGAATCTGGCTGCTGGTTCAATAAGCCCTATGGGCACAGCAATATCCTAGATTCATTGCCAGCAGGTCTAGCTGACCATCATACCGACTACATGATACCCAAACTGAACTTCCACAATCACTTCACCGCTGGCTTTCCAACTAGAGAGGATTGGAAAAACGCATTGGTTGAAAAAGATTTTGACACACTTATCTACACCGACGGCTCCAAAATGGACTGCGGAGTGGGCGCCGGTGTCTACTCGGACACACTAAAAATAAAAAAATCGTTTCGCCTCCCTGATTCCTCCAGCGTATTCCAAGCGGAATTGTTGGCTATTAGGGAGGCATGTCACGCGATTAAACAGGATAGTACTCCCAAGCAAAATATCGCTATTTTTGTCGACAGTCAAGCCGCTATTAAGGCGATTATTTCGGTATCGACGTCATCAAAACTAGTACTCCAATGCCAGAACGAACTGGACTCCATTGGGAGTCGGTACAATATCACTCTCATATGGGTTCCAGGCCACAGTGACATAGATGGAAATGAACAGGCTGATGCCCTTGCCAGGTTGGGCTCGTCCCTTCCCAGCTCACGTGCAATCAGCATTCTCACTCCTTTAAAAACTATCATGAACAATATCAACACACACTCTCTTAAAACAGCTGAACATAGGTGGCGTAACCTCAGTGGGTGCGCCATTTCAAGAGATATGTGGCCTCGCTACAACAAGACTAAAACACGGGACCTCTTAAGCAGATCCCGTAAGGAAGTCTCCAGGGTGATAGCAATTACCACTGGACACTGGCCCATCGGTGACCATGCTGTTAGAATGGGTATACCCAACAACACCAACTGTCGCAGTTGCAAGGAGGTGGGGGAGAAGGAAACTCTAACTCACTTTCTGTGCAAATGCCCGGCTCTGTCAAGAGCAAGACAACGAACCCTAGGCAAACCTTTCTTTGACAATATCCGCGACCTCTCTGATAAACACATCAAAGAACTGATCGCCTTCCTTAATGCCACTGGTTGGATTTAGTACACGCCAACTAACAACAAGACATAACATTTAACCGCACGAGTTTTTGGCATCAAAACGGCGCACCTCAGCGCTAATTGTGTTTCGTCTTGTACGAACAGCCAATCAAACTAACTAACTAACCAAAAACCGATAAGATATGCAGTTTCAGTTCACAAATATTCCGTCCATTTAACAACGACTCTTTTTGTTAGAATACTAGAACGAACTCCCAGAAGACGTATTTCCACCAATATACACCAGTTCATGAGCAGAGTCTATAAACATCTGCAAGGATCATCTCAGGGCGCTCTTGGAGCATTATAGCTTCTCATCACCTGAGATTGTATTATTTTAGCAGAAACGGTAAGGGGACTCATTCAAGAAATTTTAGTCTCACCAAACTGACGTTGTGACGAATCACGTCGCAGTAAAGGATTTTTTTGGAGATCTCTGAAGGATCTTAATGATAAACTGAGCTAAAATGCCTTCCGCTTTGCAGATCTGTGAACTTGTTTATTTTAAAGGCCATTGTCGTTCCACAATCGTTTAATCGTTTACGAATACTCGTTTGTGGCCCGATTTGTTGCATCATCGACAGTGTGCAATAACAGCACAAATAGGTGTGGTCTACCCAAATTATTCAAATCTAAAAAAAAGTCTTTATGTGAATGCAGATTTCGTCCTTCGTATTAGTCCGAAAAAAACCATACAACCTTCAAAAATCAATAATGTCTTGCACAATTAATTTACCGCTTCTTAAGAAATCGCTGACAGTTGACAGTCAGTTTAAACGTCAAATCAACATCTAATAAGTAATTTTTCTTGTCGTTGTCAATTTATTCCTAGAATTCACAAAGCAAATGTCAAATTCAATGTCTCAAAAATATTGGTCATTATCACTTTTCACCAACCAGCGACATCCAATACCCCAATCAATAGGCGATCACCAAAATACACATTCTAAACTACCAACGTAATCAAATGCAAAACTATCAACAAACAAGTAAGTATCTTCTGTCAATTCAGCCCCACCCGATAGAAGAAAAAAAAACTATCTATTGAAACCTTCTTCAATCTTTTGTCCACATCACACCTGTTCGAATGCAAATTACCCACCTATTTGAACAACAAAGCCAAAATCCCCTCATAGTAGAATAGTCGCTCATGCGTTCGGTGACACGCAAACAAATCGCTTCCCATTAATCGGAACAATAACTTAAAAAAAAAATAAAAAAATTGTCGAAATTATATAATTCCCCAAATGCCAGTCATAAATAAAAATCCACACAAATTAACATATTAATTTGTAAGCAATTTCCTACGGTATCAAATGTCAAAATTTTGATTCCTAGATTAAGAGTCCTCATTAATTTCTGACAAAATCTCCACGGTATGTTTGTTTTGCCCGCCTAACGATCATTAATCGCTGAGATTAGAATTCCCCCTCCCGCGCACACATTTTCCACACATGTTAGGGATTTTGCGCGCACAAGCGGAAATGATTAATACGATCAAAACGGTGGAAAACCACTGCCGCAGTTATTCGCAAGAAAAACGGACCAAATGCACAGCATTGCTATGTTAGACTACACAAAAGTCAACAAAGAAAAGGGATTATCTGCTCATAGATGTGAGGGAGAATAAAAAGGCCAAAACAACAACACAAGGAGAACATTTTACGGTCATGGAATCCTTTAAAATTCAAAACATTTGCATAAAATGGGCACGTTAAAGCGTGAAAAGTGGTCAACCGGTCTCGGTGGAAACGAAGGATTTTATTTCTTTTTTTTTGTCCGACCTGCCTATCTACACCACAAGAATGCATATGGTGCTGGGGGAATTGACCGAACACACAATCTTTTGGCATCGCTTTGTTGTGCGGTATGCAAATACAGGGCGCACAACATACGTCATTGTTGCAGATCAGTGTGCGGTAGCGAAATATTAATGGGTTTAACCGCCCCCAAATAAATGGACATTTCTGCGCAAGGATCGATTCTACCTGCGGATGATCGTGAACAGAAAGAAAGTCACGATGTAAATTTATGACCCAAATTCCCAACAAAAGGATTAGGGGTGTGTTTTTGTGGAAAACCGACTGATAAAAGGGTTATCTGGTAGTTAACCACCTACAAAGGATCAAACCGCAGCGATTTGTAAAAAATTATCAATGGTCAGCCACAACAGCAAATTGGATTAGAAAAAAGTCAAAAATTCAGACAATGTCGAGGGACACGCCCCAAAGGACTAGATGAAACAATTTCTGACTAAGCTGAAGTTTGCCTTTGTTTTCAGTTTTGGTTTTGTTTTGTTTTTTTTTTCTCCTCTCCTTTTCGAA
Source organism: Rhingia campestris (assembly GCA_932526625.1). NCBI lineage: Eukaryota > Metazoa > Arthropoda > Insecta > Diptera > Syrphidae > Rhingia > Rhingia campestris. The sequence goes on from OW052184.1 coordinate 99,052,727, forward strand.
TGTCATATGCTGTTTGTCGTCTTTTGTGGCGTGCAACACATTTTGCTAAAGACAAACAAAATAAGAAAACAAAAAAAAATCTCTGATATCCTTTTGCTTGACCGTTGTGTTCAATGTTTTAGAAATCATTTATCACTCACCATGGCGACTTGCTGTGACGACATCTTTTCGGTGGAACATTTGTCTCTGCAAAGGAGAAAGAACGACACGAGGTTAAGAATTAGAATTCCTGTTCTTAACATATTTTAAGGATTTTGTACAAATTTGTATGTGTGGCAGAACGATTTCTCACAAATCTGATGTTAAATTTGTCATGGAGCGCAAGGCGGGCAACATACTTGCATCGAGAAGAGCATTGGATGGTGGGATTAGAAAACGAAAAAGTTCAACAGCAAACTTGATTAATGATCGACGGATGCAGATGATCACATCCTTGGAATTGAATGTAGGAGCTGTATCGAATATTCTTTTCAATTGTGAGTAGGGCAAAGCGAGAATTTACATTAATATATGGAAAGTTTTGTTGCGTAAGAAGAGGCTTTGAATTGATTGTTGGTATTCCTTTTCTGTTCCATTTTTTAGTGCATACATACTTTTATTATTGGTCAAGTCATATCGACACTTGTGGGAATGTTTTTAGATACCTTCAGTCTGACGAAATTACAGAAATTCAACCACCCGACATCAATAAGAACCGGATCGACATATAATTTCTACAGAGATTCATCGAAGTTCTAGAAAGATGTGACAGAACCCAGTTTTCTTTAATTTCAGTTAAAAGTTTTTATGTGTCAACTTAGGAATCAAGCGGAACTTGACTAAAATGCGAAGACGATCAGTTGCATCATGCAAAAACTCCAAATAGTTGCCGCAACTCTATCCATAAGGTTACGATTTGGACAATATCCCATCCCACATAAGCTCCTTGAAGCATTTTAATATCCAGACAAGCTCCCAAAGTCACATAATCCAAATGGATGGAAATAGTTGTACTTTGGGGAAAAACATGTTAAGCTAGTACACCAAAACACAGACTCCCATTGGATTAGATTTCAAAGAACTCAAAGGAAAGTGACACATACTTTTAAATCCTTCTTAATAATATCGAAATCTTCCAAAAAAGCGTTTAACATCTTGTATAGATGCTTAGGTATATAGGTAGGCTTTACTTCATTTCATATTAGTGTAACCTCCGCTTAAACGACGTGAGGCTAGTAATGACAACATTCCGGTCGAGCTATTCAAACCTTAAGGTGATACTGCAAGAGTGGTGCAGTGCAATAACCACCGCGGAATTAAACCCCGAGGGGCGTTTCGAAATCGGCATTCAATTGAAAGCTCTCAAAGAAAACTAATTATAAACCCAATATTTTGGGGAACATGATAAACATGATAACAACGAAATTTAGCATCGAACGCAACCCAAATCCAACAGTAAGACCAAGCTGGCGGGTTGCAGCGGGGCAACCAAGCCGTGAAGCGGGGGTATTGCACTGCACCTGCAAAACTACTTAATTCAGCTCAGCATCCATAGGATGATCAGACCATATATAAATCAGTAATTACAGAGGCATAAATATCCTTAACGTCGTCTACAATATCCTATCTGCCGTAGTGAGCGCTTATCATTGTGCTTTTAGGTTGGAAAGTCCACGATTATTCAAATCCTCACACAGATCAAAAATTAAAGATTTTCGAATGGATTCATCAATTTTAAATCAGCATTTCCAGGGATGAACTTGATATACTCTACACAGGATGAGTATAGAGCAACTGATTAAGTGGATTTGTAATTTCGCCAAGTTCTTCTGACCATCTTTACACGAAAAGTTTCATTAATAGGGGCTTCGCTTGACAACTAAGCAAAAAGTGTATCTGTGTCGAAATCCCAGGATGCGAATTGCAATAAGTGTGACCTTTAGAATAGAAGAGTTGGGATGGTGTAAAATATACACAATTGCGGTCAAAAAATCAGATTTTTGGTTCTTACTGTTGTTTTGCCACCAAAAACTGCAACAATATAAATGTTCGTACAATTTTCGTGTTGAACCTGTTACACTGACACCAAGATTATTGCAATTTAGGAATGCACTGTTGGACTATTAATTTATGTGTTGCAATATCATTTTGTACGTTCTGGAATTTTGCCATAAAAATAGGTGTGCTCAACCAAAAAAGGGGTCTGTTGTCGGAAGTACCCAGTTGATATGTCATTTAACCTAAGTATGCGGTGTCGTCTCGTCGCGTTGAAAGTTTCGTCTTGGTTGGAGAACAGCATAAAGGTGTACCGGCACATCCCAAAAAAGTTTGGTGAGGTACAATGTACGTCAATAAGTACATTGGGTACGTGGCATTGTGTGTGAGTAAGATAAAATTATAAAACTAATCTGTTAGTCCACTAACGCAATATTCTTTGTTGTAATCAAACGAAAGTTGCTTGAGACCTTATGCAAAGCTAGACATTTGGTAACATGTTCTGAACAAGATTCTGTTTTTGGGATGATTTAAGGGTAGGTGGCTAAAATGGTTATTTTCGTCTGAATGTTGAAAATTAGTATGTAGTCTGATTGTTTCGGATAGGATGACGTCGTTAGATTTGATGATGTATTCAGTTGTATAACGTTACTTTTGGCTTATATTGCCTTTTGAAAGTTTGTGTTTCTCGAGGTTTTGCTTTGACGGTTTTATCGAAATGGAGGAGTCATTCTGAAAGGTAGTGCGTATAACTTTGGTTTGTTTTTGGTTTTGTTAGTTGTTTACAATGAAGAAAGAAGCTAAGTTGATGCCAAATATTTGATTTGTTTAGTTAGATCCATTGTTATCTTACTGGTTGGACGCTCATGAAGAAGATGAATCGATTCCTTCGTAAAAAGTCAAAATGATTTCTTGGTATAAAGATGAATCAATCCGTTCGAAAGAAGAAGAAACGATTTTTCCGTAAGGAGTTGAAGCAAATGAAGCAAATTCTTCGAAAGAAATTAAAACGTTTACTTCGAAAGAAGATGTGAGATTCCTTAAGTGAAAAAAAATTTACGAGGTTTTACACTGAGGATGCTATAATGTCGTTTGGCCGACTGTTAACAACAAACGAACTCTTTTTCTCTCTCTCTGTATTCATCATTGACCAGAATACAGTTTCATTTCTACCGCGTGTGAATTCACACTCGATTTTGTTTAATAGCCTTATAATATGGGACGAAAAAGCCACTGCTCTTCAGAAGAAATAAGAGTGATGCAACATCTAAGGGGTGAGGGTAAAACCTATATGTTTATAGCAGAGGTCTAGAAAGATCTTAAGCTCAATAAATTTTGCGAAAACAGAGGAAGGTCCAAAAACGTCCACTACTACTGACCGACGAATTGCATTCTTAGAGAAGTCAGATCCTTTTGCGTCGTCAAGGACAATAGCTGCAAAAATCGACAATGAAAAATGTAATGCTTCCATTTGCCGGGGAAAACGTTCCCCTCCGATGGCACTTTCAGCAGGATAAGCAGGTTTTAAAAATAAGCATTGACAGTGGAGAAGCATTGACAGTGGGTCTTTGATTAAGGACTTGAGCAATTTGTTTAAAAATAAAATGGAAACTACTTTAGATATTTAAAGAAACAAATTGTCTTGAATTACTATCAAAACATTTATGAATGGAATTTGACTTCGTTCATATGTCCACAAAAGGAACGTATGCAGCGGTCGATACGTTGAACCATGTTTTCGTGACTCGACCAATATTGGATCTGAGCTCCTTTAACGTCGTCGGCTTGGGACTGGCAGGGCAACATCAAGCAGCGAATATTCTAATTCAAATTATTCTACTATAGACAATGAATTGCTTGTCTACTGGGACGAGAATTACATATACTGACTCGGAATTTCGTCAATTTAAATTATTTTCAATCGTTGTTCCTTTGTGTATTTCACCATGATGAAAATGTTGAATTTACTGAATATTTTGACATTGTCAGTTCGGTTATCGGTTTAAGGGTGGTGTGCTCACACTGAAAGTTTGAAGTTTATCAAGTCGCTAATGAAAGACTCCAAGTAATACAAACTAGCAGATCCAAATTGCTAATTACAACTGAACCAATGCATTTTGTTCTACAGAAGTATATATTTTATGTACTGCTCTCTTGTCATTGCAAATCGCTAAATGGTATTATTTCCAAATCCTTAAAATCCTTTGGCTATCACTCAAATTCAGCCCATTTTTTCCGAGCACCGTCCTCCATAAACTGCATAAACAGCAAGTGCTTAAATAAATCACAATAATTGTGGTATACTATCACGATAACACGTGTGTCACAACGTCAATCCCATCCCAGATTTCACCTCATATTCGCTCAGACCCAATTCTCCGTCAATCACGTAAACTCGTACAATTACATATAATAAATCTGTTAAATTATAATACACGCACATCTGTTTGTTTCTGTGTCATCCTCTTAATAACATAAAAGTTTTACTTTTAAAAATCCCAACACATCTAAATCTCATTTAGCGCATGCGACTCATTTTTGACTCCATAAAAGTGCCGCCCTTATTTCTTCATTATCTCTGCTCGATTACATTATTACAACAAAGATATTCGAAAAACCCCCAGTAGCTCCAAACGAAAATCCACAATCAACTGCCTACAGGCAAAAAATGACGACTCTTTAAAATGTAAATCAGGTAAAATCGCCATCATAACGCACGTTCAACAAAACAATTTCGAACTTTTTTTTTTTTTGCACAGTAAGCACGGGCCATCTACAGCAACCCACTATACTCGGGCGTACGTGGTGCTATTGTTAAAAAAAAAATTTATCCAGATAACTGACAGATTAAATCGGCGCATCCGCAAATATGAATGTGTCATCTTTATTTAGCCAAAAACTGGGACAATGTTGTAAAAACGTCGATTGATTTAAAAAAAAAAGTTTTTTTTTAAAGGATAATCATAATTTACGGTGATTATACATTTAAGTCATGGTATTTGGTTCTCCCACAATTTGTGACCACAAAAATAAAAGGTGTCCGACAATTACGATCCGTCGATTATGGTAGGTTAATATGTATGTGGTTAGGTTATTTACTTCAAATCAAAATTGAAATCTATCTGGGGAGAGTGGTTAACGCCTCTAATCTGCACACGTAAATAGAAACTTCTCTTCGTCAACACCTGATTCTCTTTCTCCCGCAGCATATAAATCTCTCTTTCAGCTGATTTTTAAGAGAAATAATACCGTTTGCAGAATTATTCAGTGAAGAGACATTTTCATGTATATAAAAGAGTTGATGTGCAAACTGCGAGTGGAAAAATTAATTTAAAAAAATAAATTTACTGTAACTAGTAACGAAATTGTACGTTTAATTGACATTAAACATCCTTACAGACGTACCAGCATTAATTCGATACAAAAATGTAATAAAATTTAGAATATATATGAAAGAGTTGACATACGAACTGATCAAAGTAATAAAATTAGTTTTTGTTTTAGACTGCCCCAAAAACATAAAACCAAACATGTGATAAACAAAAAACCATCACACCCAATATGACTGCTCTATAGTGGCGAAAATAGGAACCCAGAGACCCGTCGATAAACTCCGCCCAAAACATTAAACTGCCATCTGCTCTGTATTGGTCAATAAAATGAGAACAGAGTACATACCCGATTACCCCCACCCAAGGCTTGTATATTTTTATTACCTGGAGATATGTAGCAAACTCCACCGTAACAATCAGGCCAATGAGATCGCTTTACTTGCTCGGTTTCGGTTCAATTGCTAAATGGTACAAGTATATAACACATACATACAAAAAGAAATAGAAACAACCCATACCACCGATCTTCATGTCTGCAAAGGCTCTCTTTGCAACATTCTCCCCTGAATGATATTAAAGAGCGACTTCTCTGAGAGAAACATTCACATGCGAGCAAAAATGATTTCGGGACAGAGTCTTGAAAACTCTTCCAATTTTGTTGTTGTATATGATTTTTGCGTCTGCATAAGTTTTTTGTTATTATTAAATACGCTACCAGTTAGCCAGTACCGTTTTCAAACAGAGACCATCTTCCTGCCGTTGCGGCTGCTGCTGCTGGTGGTGGTGGTAATGGTATTGGTTGGGCATTTGCTGTGCTTTACGATTGATTGTTAAACTGGTTCCATAGGATTTGTTTGCATGGCAAACGTTTCAGTTGCTTGTAGTACGCGCTTCTTGTGGGCACGGTATTTTCTGTTCAATCCGTTTTTTGTTGTGTGTATTACCTTTGCTTAAGAGATTCTTTGCAAGGTAAACGAGCGGCAAATCTAGAGACCGTCGTAAATTGGTTTTGTTGTCGTCACACTTTAGTGTCGTATTTGGAGTTGGTTCATATTTTTTTTCTTTGTTTTTTTGTTTGTTTGGTCTCTTGGACTATTCAGTGTCGATAATAAAGCGTCGGTAATCACTTCGGCCACCATTTACTACTGACAGCAGTCATATTTACAAACGGTCGGTACCGTTCCATTGTTATGATTTAATACCAACAAATGCTAGTTATGCTGCAAAGATTAGCTACTAGAACTGATACCTAACATTGTGTTTCAATAACGAAGACTTGTACTCATATCATTGCGATCGGGTAATGAGAGCTTCATGATGAGTATTTACGCTCAGTGCTCTTTCTCATCTCTCTGGTGCCGCTGAAGTGTCTGCTGCAAAACCACAATGATACTACTGTACCAATGAAGTGTAGTGTTCGCCCCATAAAGGTGTGGTCTACTAACTAATGTGCTATTGCACTATAGAATTGCGCGGTTATACGATGCTATATGCGATGTGATCTCCTCTGGTCAGATATATCGTTCAATCTGCGGGTACATTATAGGAATTAGTTTATGTACACCTGTTCTAAGCGACAGACGTTTGTTTTGTTGTGTTATATTTAGTTTTTAGTTTTTACACGATCGGTATCGCGTCGCCGCGAAATGTTTTGCGAAGATAACAATTCTCCTCTTCTCTGACAACAAGTTAAAATATTTAAATTAATTAAGTGCAAATGTGTTGTGAATTTAGTTTTTGGATGTACACAGAGAATGCGGTTGCGCAAATGATTTTGTAACACCGAATATCACACAGCATTGCAGTTTGGCTGCAGCGTAATACCATTATCGGATTACATACAACCTATCTGTCAGTGATCATTGAAGATCATAAAACTAAGACAAACGAAACGCAAGCATAACGAGTTTAAGGTAAGTGTTGTAACAATTCCATTGATAAGTAGAGGGAAGTGTTAAGGATTCCCCATTGTAACTTGCAATGAGCCAGTAATTGCTGGACATAAAGACAAAAGAGTTGATGTGAAAACTTGTTTTCTTTTTTCGACGATTGCTTCAAATCGGATGAAACTGAAAGACTGATCGGTCTTTAAATTGGATGGGTTGGTTGCGATTTACAGGGATGTTATGGTTGTTAATGTACAGTCCTATGTTTGGTGTAATAATGATATGGAGTAGGGAAATGCTAATAAGTAAAAATAAGTAAATCAATTTACTTAAACATATATTTCGATAACAACAAGTAATGATGTCGTGTACCAAGGTGCTCTCAAAATGAATTGAATTAGAATATCCCAGGTGCGGATGAAGCTACAAGTGGACACTATATAGGGTTTTCATTTGAACTAAATGTTTGCATGTGTCAAGCAAATATAACACTTTTGAGTCATTAGTTCGAATTCGCAAGTATTTATTAAAAATGGTGATTTCTGGAGGTAGTGAGTTGGAAGGGTAAAATAAAGATCGAACCGCGAAAGTAACACACTTCTTGCAAAAATCTGACAAAGATCCAAGATTAGTAAAACTGTTTGCAGAATTTTTCAGTAAAGAATTATTTTTATGTATATGAAAGAGTTGATGTGCAAAAAATAAAAAAACCAATTTGGAGCATCCAGTGTTTAATTAAAATGATGCATCCCTACAGACGTACCAACATTAATTGCTCTATGCACTGCTACTGCAAAAATAGAAACCCAGCGACCGTCAGTGGTAGGGAGTTGGATTACAGTGAAGGGTTCCTGGTAAAATAATGATCGAACCCCAAAAGCAACACCCTCTTGCAAAAGTATGACAAAGATCCAAGATTAGTAAAATTGTTTGCAGACTTTTTCAGTAAAAAGATATCATGGCTATCAAAGAGTTGATGTACAAGAATAATAAATTCAATGTGCAGCAACCAGTAATGAAATTGGAAGTAGATAAATAAGGCTGATGTGTTTAATTCAATTTATGCATCCTTACAGACGTACAAAAATGCAATGAATATAATACACAAATCAATCGAACCGAAAAATATGCACACTCAATATGAATGGTCTGTGCATTGCTACTGGGAACATATGAACCCAAAGACGCTCAGAGGTAGAGCATTGGATTATAGTGAAGGGTTCCTTGTAAACTAATGATTGAAGCCCAAAAGTAACACAAGTTTTGTGCACCTCTTGGAAAAGTCTGACAAAGATGTTTCTCAAATTTGTATCACACAGTCTGTGTTAAAATGTAATTCCATTTCATTTGTACACACACACATATGAGAGAAAAGGCCTTATATACGCCGAATGGCTTATATTTTTTGGTTAAACCTAGATGATTTTCTTATCGCCTTGGTGCATTAGGACAATAAAAAAGCAAACTTCTGTTTAGGCTTGAGCTTTAGTATATAATTCATGTTTCCTTGTCAATGATCGGTTTTGATTTGGTATTTCAACACGTTCATGATGTGTTTATTTTTATTTCAATCATTCATTTATGTCAATGAAAATTTCCAATCGTCTCAACCCCTAGATTTGGATACTTGCTGGACAGTTTGTTATGTTAAATGTGTCGCTAGGTTCATTGCCGAAAGGCGATTTAAATGCGTCACTTAGGACCCAAGCCTTAGCCTTTTTCTCACAATGTTTTATGTGGGCGTGGCGTGTGTCTTTCTTTTATCCTAAAGAAGTTTTATGCTGTGTCCGACCGGCTTAATTGAGCTTTTAATGGCATTTGGCACTACTCATATGATTCATCAGATCATCGCGAGAGGAGAGCCAATGAAACACATTTTTATGTTTCTTAGGCTGGGAACAAACAACCAACAACTAGCCCTCATTCCACGAAATTTTTAAACTGCTTTAGTAGTTCTCCATATTATATGTAAGGGTGTTTAGCAAGGAGTAACCTCAAGTCCTTTTAAATTATGGACTATTTCTAGAGATTATGAGTGTTTCTGCCTTCCTCAGATAAGTCGAAAGTAAACGCTTCGAAATACTTGCAGATTTCGTGTAATTCTGCTCTTAAATTGATGGTGAAATATGTCTATTGGTAGTTCTAATGTTTGCTTGTTCCTTTGGAGACTATGTCTATGAAAGTCAGCAACACATAGCACGTAACTTATTAACGTCATGTCCATTAGATAAAACTGCTTGTCTTGAAGATATCTCAAATGTCGCAGGTATCGAAATATTTCGCTTAGTCAATTATTATTTTATCACATGTCTTATAAGTCTTTCCTGGGATAAAGGTTGAAAACGCGCCTGCATAATTAAGACGAATTGCTGGCCTACGAATATAAGCTCAGTTAAAGAATTGGCAACGTTTTCTAACGATGAGAACAGTTTTGAAGGCATGGTTTGACTTGTGCTTAATTTAGGATAAGAAGCAGGAGTTTAACAAAAATGGTACGCTATGGGAATGCAACTTGCTTATAGCATCAGTTTTGGCAATTAAGTTGTTGCATGTTGTTGAACTGGATCCGTTTTTGTATTCTTCAGAATATTTTCTAGGACTGTGTAAAAAAAAAGCTGATCTCAGCTTAGCTGTTCGTATTCCAGTTAAAACAGTGCAAGAAGTACAAACTCACACGTGATTGGTTGTCAGAAAAAGCTGTAGGGCCTGGGTACTAACGAACCTATTGAGTCAAAAATTGGTAGTTTTTGTAAAAATTGTGGCCTTAATGGGTGTGTAGTTTGTCTAAACAAGTTAATGTCACCTGTGCAAAATTAGAAGTTCGATTGTCTGTTTTCCGTAAATGATCAAAAAATGTAAAGCAGAAATGGTGGTTTTTGCCCTGAGGCACTTATAGAGAATCTCTGATACCCACACTTAATGCGGACAATAGAATTTAATGCAATCTTCTTGCTGCTATTATTTGAACCAACTGCTTTCAATGATGTTCCATCGCAAATATCCATAAATGGATAACAAAACTCGACTCGTCGCCAATAATTCTTTAAATTCCGAAAAGAATTGCCTAAAGCTTCTAACTCATTCCTTCCTGAGTAAATTACTATGCTGGAGCTATATTGGCGCTTCCTGAGTAATTTACTATATTAGCATTAAACAAATATTCTGTAGTTATGTTTCTTGTATTTTCTCCCCTTTTTGAAAATTTCTTTTATGGATTTCATAAATTCGCACAACATAGTTTTTTTTCATAGGAATATAAGTACCAATCATATCCCAACATGCTTAAAGTCTTATCGGTGTTAAGAATGGAATCGTTTTAAATATGTACTGACATCCTAATTGAAGAAATGAAGTGAAATATCTAGCATTACCGGTCCATACCGGCACTCAAACCATGCTTCTCCCTGTATTTGTGTGTGCAAAAGTTATTATTTTTGCCACAAAGATGAGGACATTCTGTTTGACGCCGAATCCTATCGGTGAGAACCTTCTCATGACATTGTTACTCTTGAATGTTTGCAGACTTTTGCAACAATCGAAGAGTGAAGAAACGTATAGGTGTTTTCACTTTCGAAATATGACTCCGCGCTTTGTAGTTCAACGCACTAACCACTAGGCCAATGGACTCACCCACAAAAAAATGTAATTTCGTATCTACAACGTTTAAAACCCATGAGTCAATCTATGTATACTTCTCTTTTTAATTTGTTTTCTTAGTTATTCTTACAAACATTTAAAAAAAAATGTAACCCATGTTCACCTTCATGTTTTATTAAAATTCAAACACCAATGTAAAATTATAAATAAATGCATTTCGTGAGCAAATACATATTTACCTGTGTAAACTTTAACTACAAAGTCTAACACCACTTGCTGATTCTGCAGATGCTGATTTACTGTCAATATAGACTTTACAAGATTCGTGTAAACAAAATTCCTGTTTTTTTTATATACAGAGTTTAATGGTGTTCAAATATGAACATGGTTTAGAAAAATGTAATCCTCTTATATAAAAAAAAATCATCATATCATAAGTTACGAATTAAGATTGAGTTGATGTTTGAATATTTTATTCAAATGATACAACCAGATGCTACTATGCACTTGTATCATCATTTGAATAAAAGCATCTGTTAAAATAACACCTTTTTGAATGAATTATGGAATTTTATAATTTGTCTGCAGATATAAAAATTAAAGCTTAACATGTTTATCGCGTCTTTTAGTAGAAAATGTAAAATGGGGTATTGAATTACAGGAATTTTGGGATGAACTTGCTTTTTATTGCTGTAAACTAGTTTTTTTTTAAATGGTAGGTTTTAATATGTTGCGTTACTTTAGGTCAGATTTGAAGTGTTTTTTTTTTCAATTTATATTATATGACATTGATACAATTTATATACTTGTATCAATTGGAAGATAGGAAAATGAATGAGTTATGCTTTGATTTACTTTGATCGAATCGTTATATTCTGAAGAAGTGCCCAAACAAATCCATCATATTGCAAGTGGGTACAATCACACATATGGGAATAATTTTTCAATTCATTCAATTATTGTTAAGGTATATCAGACACAAACCATGATACCCGCTTTTTTTCAAAAGACAAAAAAAGAATTTCGTATATCTTTACTAGCTGACCCAGCTAACGTTGTTTTGCCATATAAATTATTTGGTTGCTAAATAAAAAAGAACTTATAAGAAGACTACAATGCGCTATGCGAATTGTAAAATATTCGATCCATAAACTTTAAGGCATATCTAGCTAAATTATTTTCTTCTTTAGCCAACACAAATAAGCTCGATGGTTTGCAGCCGCGAGAACATGTCACCTATAATTGTCTGTGTGAAAAACTAGGTGTGTCCAAATCTAAGCCACAAACGGACATCGTTTGTCCTTGTCAATATAATAGTGAATTGGGTGCGTTTGAATTCAATTGGCACGTCTGTGGGATTCATTGGAATGCGTACCAGAAGAACATTTTCGGCACGGAATTTGATTTTTTTATGTTTTTCATTAATTTTTGAATGACCAATCGCGTGATATAACATAGATGCGGTGTCATACCTAGTAGATCCAGTGAGTTCAAAAACTCTTGGATTATTTACAGCTTCGTTGGCATCGCAAACTGTATCGATCAATTTGTATGATACCAAGTCGCCTGGCAACGACTGCTGTATCTTAAAGTTCAAATCGTCGACGTCCACATTTTTTGCTGCCAAAATGGCCCTTTCTGCCAGCCACATATATATATATAGTGTGCTTATATCTGGGAATATGCGGTCAATTTGAGCATTTTGGGTATTGAAGATTTTGCAGAAATCAGTGGGCAATTTTATGCAACTTTTCTATCGCCGATATCTAACATTTGTTTCGAGAATGTGTCAGTGGATGTATCTTGTAGTATTTTGGCGTTGAACGTGGAATGACGGAAAGTGTTTGTCTGAAAGTACCTGAAAGGAATAACAAAGTGCCCCCGAATAGTTTGGAGTGTTCAGTACAACGCTTCAAGAGAATGTTTGTGTGGCATATTGTATTTATCCCAGATGATAATTTTGCAGTCTTTCAGCCTTTAACCCTCGACGATTGTATTTTTTTTTTGGTACACTTCATCAGGGTTACTTCGAATATTGAGAGGCAGCTCAAATTTTGAATGAACTGGTCCGCCTTTATCCAATAAAGTTACTGCAATATCAAATGATGCAACTGCCAATACGACCCCATTATTTGATCGTATTTTGACGAGAATTAGCAAAATGAGGAATGTTTTGCCAGTTGCACATGTCCAGCCGAAACTGCCAGCCAAACAAAATGTTAACCCACACATGGACGAAATATTCATAGTAACTCAAAAATGTTCATCCAACTTTTTTTTTTAAATGTATGAAAAACGCCCTCAAAAAGTGGGCGTGACAAAAAACTTTGTGTTGACGAAATATAGATACATATTCAGAATGTCAAAATATCTTGCTCGGACACTTTTTCAAAATTCTTTGTGGGTCTGACAGTGGGAGGATTTTGAAAAAATAGGCCCTATGTCCTTCTCATTGCTGTTCTGACCAACAATGCAACAATCGGCAAAGAGATCTTTGTTCAATATTCCCTGCTGAACAAGTCACAAAATTAAAATTACCTGAGATATATTTTTTGGTCATTCCTTTTGCTGATTAAATAAAATCAAAAATCAATAATCAAAATGCTTCGTTTAAAAAGCAATTATTATTTTTAATCATTTTTTATAATTAGCAAGCACTCAAGGGGTTATGAACCTTTATATGTTTTAGCACAGTGCGGGCATTGTGGAAATTGGCGATAAGAAGAAATGAGGTACCGATGCACTGTAGTAAGTTATAATGGGAAGGAGTTTGGTAGAGCATTGTTCGGCTTAGGCACGAATCTCTGTATTTCAGCGTTCATCCGTAGATAGGCTTGAGGGTATTATACACTCGTAGCGTGGCGAGTATTGCGACTGAATTGATGAATAGGTGGAATGCAACTGCCTATTAAATTTGAGTATTGGCTGTTGAAGTAGCGATAATACAAAGTAAGGCAGGAGACATTTCAATTATGTTCGCGCGAAATTAATGAGTTCGCTATTCTTTTGTCTCCTTTAAGTTTTTTTTTCGCACGCGATTGAATGCTATTTAAGAGGTGCAACATTTTCGTTTGTGCACCCGAGAGGAGGGGGGAGTTGAACTCAAGTTTAGGGGTTGAACTCAATAAACGCATTATATATGGTGGCCAGATCAGAAGGAGTGAATAATTTATTACTTCGATTTAGGAAATCTAGACATTTCGCAGGCTTTTTAAGCGACTTCGAACATGTGGTCGTTCAAACGTGAGTCGTTTCTAATAAACATTCCGAGTATGGAAAGCTTTTCGGTTTTTTCGACGTAAGTGTCATTCATGGATAATGGCTATAGATTTTGGTTTCTCTTTAATCACAACAGACAGCATTGTATTTTGGAAGCACTGAATTCTACTCTGTTCTGTAGAAGAATTAATAATTCGCTCTGGTAATTTTGGAATGTTTTTTTAGTCAGTCATGTTTGTTTTTAACAAGAAGGTGATAAAGTCAAACATAGATTTCTATATGTTAGGCTTTTTTGCCTAAAACCAATCAAATATTTTTCTGTAAATGGAAACCAAGGGATTGTTTTCTGATAAGTAAAAAACAAAAACAAGCATTGAAACTTGCTAAGAGTATTTCTGAAACCTTATCAAGTAAAGGCGCAGAAGTGGCAAGTACTTTATTAAGCCATGTGTCTCCCACTGGATTTATTTTCTGATGAGGAATTGGATTTAATGGTTGAGGCCAATAAGTCAAAATATCGATGTCAAATTTGAAGAACTTTTTCCTTTTTTTATCAAAAAGCTTAAGAAAACAAATATAGAAAGGCTACATGTACATGTTGTCTTTAAGCCTTGGCGTGGCTTTGATTTTTCTGCAGCCGACTGGGTTGTGGAAATAAATATTTTGTTTGTTCAGAAAGTCACATCCAAAAACTGAGCGTGGTGACAAACTCTTTATTGGCGATATGTATCTATACATCAATATTTTGTTTAATGTTGTGGTTCCTTTTTTAATTTTAGCGAAAATTGTTTTTTTATGAAAATGCGACCAATAAGTAGCTTAAAAAGAAATTTATAAATTGCATACAACAACATAAATATGTTATTCAGAAACGCGAATCTATGGGATTATTCCTATAGAAGAGGCTCAGAAAAGGCACAAGAGGTTAGAAACAAAGCACGCAAACAATGGCAAGAAGTTTTCAAAAAAACACAAACACAGATCGGACTTTCTGACATTTTTCGCAAAGGAATGTTAAATAGATTAGGCTAGGTAAGGTTGAGTTGGTGGGTTGATGAGGTAGATGGTGTTCATCTTTCATCGCATTCACGCCAATATAAATGGAAACATAGAAATGCCTATTCTAGGGCATGCGTGTATAACGCTCATCTATCAGTGACGTCAATGCCCATTAGCACAATAAAAAAAAAAAACATGCGAAAATAATAGATAGATATAGAGTCTTTTTCTACCCATCCGGATGGTGTTGCAAATCTGGAAAAGAGGATTTTGGATACATTCTTTAGGTCCTGGAAAAATTAATAAGGATTCCTCATCGGTTTCTTCATCACCTCAACCTCTAAAAAGTTCACCTTCTACATTTAGATGAATTTATGAATTTTTTCTAAGTTGTGCCCACGACACAACTACTACAGATATGACTTTCGCAAGTTCGGTTTTGGTCATGAGCGTCGATGACTTATTAAACGCAACGTTGTATCATGAGTTGTGCCCTGTATATAAGTGTGAAACAGATATTCTGTTTTCCGGGTTTGTTTTGTTTGTGAAATAGATTGCACCATATTGCGCCCCATTGGCTTAGATATTTTCTGGTATATAGGAGCGCCGTGGATTTGCTCCGGAAGGCACGTCATGAACGAAATATGAGCTTTTTATCTTTAACGTTCTAACATTTCTAAAGACTAATTATAAGGTATGTGTGGTTTCAAACGTTATAAATAAATAGGATTACATATATTTAATCAACACGATATTGCCATTTTTATTGACATTTAATAATTTATTGGTTATTAGTATTCCGGGGGTGTGGTTGGGCCCCTTTTTTTCTTAATCAGGCAGAATTGAGTATACATTTTTGAGATTTCTAGATGGGCAGAAAAGATTGAATGTGTCAAACTGAGTGGGACACACGATCCAAACTACCGAACTAACAAAACAAGATTTTGACGTATTTTCTTAAAAGTGAATTTTTATCATTTTTGATAAGACAATTATCATTGTCTCTTTAAGCCCCTTAAACTATCTGTAACGTTCTGCAACGTAAGTGAAATGCATATTTTTTTTCTCTCAAAAACAATTAATAAATACTTTCCAAAGAAAAAATGTGCAAATGAAAGAAAGTCCCAAAATATAGTCACACGATAAATTCCCCAATGCTAATAAGCCTAAGTTTTACAATTTACTAAAAATCAATAAACAAACTATCCAATTCCGAAACAATGATGGCCCTTGTTCTCTGTCCATCAAGCACAACCAAATGATAAATGAGATCGAACCAAAAACTACTAAACTCAATTATCACCTAATAAAACTCAAATTGCTGATATAAAATGCTTTTAACCTCTTTTAGAGATACAAGAACGTACAAAATACCATCGCACCGAAGACGGATTACACCATAATTTATCTACGAAAAAAAAATCATGGAAACATGAAAACAGATGGAAGAACGTCTCCAGCATCACAATCAGGTCCTAAGTCTTAAAACAAAGAATATCATTGTTTTCGAGTTTTTTTTATGAAGGGCAATCAATCGTCATCGTGGTGGTTGGTAGTGGCTGAGTTTTACCTCTTGTTCGCTTTTGTTTACCAAGGGACTTAACAGTTGATAATTACTACCGGACGACATGACTCCGATGGTAAGAAAACTGCTCTAGGTGATGTGATCTGTTTGTGGTTAATCTTGATCTGGTGTAGAGCAGTACAGTTTCGGTCGATTTGTTCGTTGCTACAGTTTTTATGGTTTTCTAGTTCTGGTGCATTAACGTGACTACACTTTTTTCTCATATTCTGTCATGGAATCTTTAGCGCACGTCGTCATCTTTATAGATTTACATAAATCTCGATACAAATGTGGCACCTTTACGTGACAAATTATGTCAACTTACAATGATGTGCTTTGTTCGACTTTAATGAGCACAAACAGAGGTGGTGAGATGGGTGCGCATATATAATATTGCTGTATACATTTTATTCACACGGCTTAATGTATATCATGGTCATAGTGATCATAAAATGGTCATGCACATGAATTGTGAATGTATATATATGCGCAGTGCATTACAATGATAATAAAAAAAATCTGAATCATACATTGTTGCAATATATAAATCCCACCATTAACACTTAAAAGATCGTTTAAATTTAAATAGAGGATCGTTATTGAAATGCACTAGATTAGATTTGCTTGACTTTGGTCGGCTCGGGAGTAATGGTGTAATCGACATTACTTTGGCGTAGATGCAATAACTTTTTTTATGGTTTTATATAAAATTGTTCACATCAAACTAGTTGGCGGATTGTGGTTGTGTTTGTAATGTCGGAAATGTTTAAATGTGCATTGTTAATGCAATTCCACGTTCTTATTTTTTAATTAAACAGAAATCGGTTTTATAGTTGAGTTAGTACGACGGTGTTTGGGGTTTTATAGAACATGATTATGAATCATATACACATTTTGATATGACAAATGGATTTTGTAGCAAGTATGTTTATTAGCTTAAAAGATTTGCCAATTGAAGATTGTCAGGATTTTAATTGGAAAGCAGTAGTAAACAGACTTTTTTTTGTTTGAAAGGGTCATTAGGATGCTAGCCACTGCTAATACTTAAGACTGCTCATGCTCACTGTTCAAGTCATCGAGAGAGGGATTTTTTTAGGGAGCGAAACAAGTGCATTGGAAGTGACATATTTTATTTTCCCCTTCAAATTCTATGTAGTTATTCACATCAGCCATACTTTTTCTCCTCAGTAACAACATAGAACAACTTATGCTCTAAAGAGTGTTTTTATTTTTGGAGTTCTATTCCTAACCTTGCACTAATTTTGTGGAATGTATTCAAAGAAGAGTGATCTGCATCCAAAATAATTCATCTCCAACCGTTAAGTCATGTGCATATTACTCTAATTTGTGGCACTGTTGCGTCGGATAATACGTGTGACTTGTTACGAGGAAGAAACTTGCAGCAAATAGACATAGAGGCACTAAAAACGACACGAACAATGCAATACCAAAGAATAGTTTTTTTTTTTGGAAGCAAGAATGCAACGGAGCATATTTTTTTTTAGCTATTTCAGAGTGTTGATAAATATCTGTAAACATCTTTTCATTTCAGGTCTGCTTCAGAATTAAAGGTTCTCCTCATCAGAAGTACAGAAAACAAACGAAAAATTGTTGCTGGCAATACTGCAGCTTTCAAAAAAGAGCGCCTTTAGTAGACGAATATTGCAGTATCTAGGTGTTAAAACCTCTATTCGATTTTGTACAGTGGTATACTACTATTAAGGAACAAAAAAAAAACTAGTAACGTTTTCAACATATCTGCTCTTCAGACTAATAGTCTTGTCTGACCATTTCATCAGACAACTACCACCCATCCGACTTCTAAATGCCGTACGAAGAGCAATTATTATCCTTGCCAATGAGTGTTTCTTCATACAACACTGAGCATTCCGATCCTATACTTCAGCGTCGAAGGGTAGATCGTAAAATGCAGTTGAGGGAATCCTTTGTTATTTTGAAAATTTTGTAGTATGGTTTGCGTTTATAACGTTGGAGAACGAAGATTCGACGAATGCGTTTAAAAGCTTTACATGCTCAACAGGCCAAGCTTTTTCTTTCAACCACTCATGTGTGCGTATATACTTCTTGCATGATGCCGGGACCCTCTGTTTCACATCGAATCCGAATGTCTAAGCTGATATAAGCTTTTGTTGACAATTGATACTACTCGGATGATTTGTCAGATCATCGCGAGAGTAGGGCCAGTGAAAAATAATTTAGGTGTTCCTACGGTTGGGAATCGAACCCAGGGGTCGAATTACCACATCAGTTATCGAGTCATACGTGACTGATAAATGATGATTTGGTATGATCGCATATGAGATTCGAGTATCGAGTATCGAATTTTGGTATTCTGTCATCAGGGATCAATTATATTCTCATACGGAATACAAGAATGCTAAGGGTTTATGGCTTCGACTCGGCCACCCCAACATTACTCATAGCCACATTATTACAAAAAAAACATTTGTTTATCAATTTAGCACAATTTTAAATGGGCATTCGATACGTTACCATTCGTGGGTTTGTCAACATAAAATTTCGCAATATGAATAACAGGTGGCTCGGAAATGTAGAGCGCTTGGAGATTAATATTTCAATCGCGGTCTTAATTTGTACTCAAAGGGTTGAAGCAATGAGGAGCACTTTAAATCACAATTGCAGGTTATTTTCTATGTCGAAGAATCAACAGGTTTTTTTCCAGTTGCTGTAAAATTATTCGAATCCAACCGATATCAAAGAAAGGGAGAAAATGCATGCCTCAAAGCTACGGAACCATTGCTCTTCTCTATCCGTACGTTCGAAGGTTTCTTTCTTTGTGGCAAAAATATAACTTCGCAAGGCAAATGAAAAGAGAAGATTGGATTCAGGCCCCGCATGGACGTTAACCGCCAGATATTTGATTTCGTCCAGAAAATAATCGATTAATAGGCGATCGGAAATATTGGTTCCAAAAGAAAAGCTTAATTGGACCCTGCTAAGGTAAATGTTGTCAAAGCTTATCTCAACACGGCTTTTCGTATCCGCAAAGTTTGCCTCTGTAGTTTATGGCTTGCATTTGCAAACTAATGTGCTTGATCGACAATTTATCAATAACTAACCAACTGTACACAATCACCCCTATCGAAGTATTGTTCGGAAGTAACGTTTCTCCGATTTGTTCGAAACCCGTTCCGATCAGCATTTTGAAGAGATCGTATATGCGATGTGTTAAGTCGAAAATTGCTGACATCTTTGCGTGGAACTTCTTTCGAAGTTGTCCGACGAAGTATTGTTCCGCAATGGATACCTCGAAAGTAAATTGAGTTCCGATTGGAACTGACTTTCGTTTCGGAGATGTTCCGAAGGGATACCTCCAGTGAATATAAAACTAATTGATTAACTTAAACCAACAATTTAAAATTAAACAGAGCAAACGGTAATTTCTCCAGATACCCACTTAAGAAATCCTTTCCCTCGACTCAAATAACCTTGACTACGGTTGGTGTATTGTTAACCATTACTCCCACATTAAATAGCTTTACAAATGCACAACCAACGACACTTACTTGACTGCTGTAAGTAAGCCTGTGGAGTAACCCTCAAGGCAAAGGAAATCCCATCGATTGTTCTTCATTATGAAATCTCCACCTGTCGGTGTGTATAATAAAATCGCCTCCAATGTGCCCCTACTGTTTCTTTTGTGGCGCCTTTCCACTTGTTTCCCCCCAACACACACTACCACACATTACATTCCGTTCGTAGAAGTTCAAGTGCGAACATAATAATAAGACCCATAGTAAGACAACAATACATGCAACCATTGTGTATAATTTTGTATAATTTCCCTCATAAAACTGTTAAAGAAACGACAAAAAAAATTGTAAAATGTTCTTCAGTTTCAACACATCCATCACAGTGAAGGTGCAGCTTGTGTCTCAGTTTGTATACAACTTTTCTGTTCAAAAAAAATTGATATTGCACAGGAAAATATCACTAAAATGTCAACAATTACAACGTTACTACGCTGCATTGTGTGTAGGCTGTTGATTGTATGATCGGATTCAAGTCGTACGACCCAACTGAATATAGAACATATACTTGAGAAGTCATTAAGGTACTCATTAAAAAATTTGCTGCTTGAGACGTAGTTATACTATCTTTGTATTGCATCAAGATTTCCGTTAAATATTCAGTCATCGATGACGTTTTTCTTTCTCGTGTTGTGGTTGTTGTTGTCCACTGTCTCAATTTTTTTTTTTATTTGATCGACTTGATGTGAAGCACACGATTTCGAAGAAACAATAAACCGATTGGGCAATAAGCAGTAAATATTCTTAATTAATGGTATATCGAGGATTAAGCTTGAGTTGAGCTGACATGTTAGTTGAGTGCTTTGAAAGTGTGTCGTAGGTTTTGACAAAAAAAAAAACTTTGCAGTCGGGACTGTATTGTGCAATTTGTTAAATAAATTTTTACTTGCGCCTCTACTAACTGTGATGTGCACGAGGTGTTAAGCTTGACAATATTGTATTCTGTGTGACTTTAAGGTCTTTCAAATAATTGATGTTTATGGAGGTGTTTTATTTGGTTTGTGTAACCTTCTAAGCAATTGATTTGGTTTACTGTGGTAGTAGGTATGATGTTTCCGTCTTAGAGCGGCCTTCATCTTTGGGGATGTAGTTTTTAGGTGTTCAATGTATTATTAATAAATTTTGAGCGTAATATAATAAAAAAAATCTGAAATCACACATGTCGCATGCACTATCGTACACTCTAAGTTTGCACCCGTAATCACTGTACCTACTGCGCTTGCATGAATGTGTAACGTGTAGACCCTATTGGAAACAGTTCAGGGTATAATGTTTGCCAATGATTTATGTCCACCAAACGACAAAGAAAACGTTTGGGCTGCAGTTTGATAAAAACCTAAAACTTGTTTATTTTCAAAAGGACCATTTTGACCGTCTGTAACTCATGAAAAATGAAACCTGCGGTAACACCTGGGTTTGGGAAACACTTGTTCTCCACTCTTTTGTGTCACAGAATCTCTTTTTCAAAATTGTTAAGCAAATACTTGAATATGCTACCCAGGTATGGGTTTTTTCTATGTGGTCTCCCCTGGTTAGCAGAATAGTTTGAAACTAAGAAATCTTCAAACATTTCAAAAACGCAATAAAATCGAAACTTCCTTTTTTCAAATCAGCTACTAGCAAAAAATATCAATTGACCCACTCTGCTAGAAATTATATCCTTCAATCCCAACTCTTAAAATCTGATATCTATTCCCCTCTCCCGATCTAACTTCCTCCGACAACAACTGCTATACCCAGCCAGTAACCAGAATAATAAGCACAGGTCTTGCGATTTTCATTGCAACTACGATACTCTGTAAAACTATTTAGTCAAGTCAAGCTTGTACTAAGCTTCAATAAATAAATAAAAAGCCTGAAGTCAAGTTGGTACAATAAATAATTTCACAATTCAGAGTACGAATTGTAAAATACTCAGTCCTATCCCATATTTAATATTATAGAGCCCAAAAAGTAGCTCGGCTTCATACTTTCTATACCAAGTCGTAATATTGTCAAAATATGTTTTCTTAATCCTTTTCAAATTTCCTTTCCATAAACGACATTTATGGTTTATTCAACAAATCGTTCATACATAGTCCGATGATCCCCACAAACTGATGACATATAGCTCCACCGACGTGACGGACGGACATTACTACATCGAAACGACACATGTGACAATTACACAAAAACACACAATGACTACGTTCTGAAAGTAAATAAAAGGCAACAATTAACTTAAAAATAAAGGATATAACACATTGATATACGATCGGCTCGGGTCCTCTATACTTGGCAACCTGATCCTTCCTGCAGTGTTGACGTCTGATTGCATCATCATCGTTAGTGACAAGGTCATCGTGCAGTTCTGCAGATTGGTGGCGCGACTAGCTTATATGGAGGAACTGAATCGGTTTTGCTTTCCTGTGACGTCGTTCAAGTCTTCGATCATGACCAAGATCCTTTTCTACTTGATATGTTGGTTGGATCTTCCGCGATTCTTCTGTGGCTGGTGGTATTTTCTCAATTACGATGAGACTTCCGTAATGGTATTTGTGCTTTATATCGAATCGTTTATTTGGATTTAGTTCCTGCCTTAGCAATGCTTTCAGTTGGTAATAAAATCTTGTCCAGAGTTCCGATATTGGTTTTGGCTTTATAATCGGTCTTGAAGTTAAAAAAACAAGTAATTTTCCCAATCGTTCTTGTTCGAATTGATCTCTAGCACTTCTGAAATTCTCGTGAAACCAAATAACACAAACACAAACAATTTTCACAACATTCTGAAAGTAAATATAAAAAACAACATTAAACGAATACTTTTGATGCTAAATTATAAAAAAATGGATGCAAAACAGGACGAGGTCTCGGGATCGACTAATTTATACTTGACACATGTAAACAAAAATCTATTTAATAGTTTCACTATTTTAATACACTCTAAGAGGTGGAGTTAAAAAATTACGTTAGTTACTCGATGCAGCCTTGCCGGATTAAACTTTAAATCTTGAATTCCTTTGACTTCTTGCAGTTGCTTAAATAAATAGGAGCCCGATGAATCACACAGGCGTAAGAAGTCAGTATGGAGGTTAGGATTATCCAGTTTATACCGACGCGACGTTGCGCTACAATTCGGGAACACATTGTTGATAAATTAAATCTGCAACGGTGCGACTGGCATTCATGGGTGACAATTCGAAAAAGTCCGAAAAATATTTGTAGACTTATTGGAGTACAAAAGTGAACATCAATATCGACGCCCGACTGCAGATTCCTTACCTAGGTGACACCACAATCCATGGTAGACCCGTGGTGCAATCAAAATTTCTATCCAGTCTGTCCAGCGCAATCCGTATATAACTGTCTCCAGTTGATTTATTTAGGTTGGTCTGTAATTGTGTGCTCCACTAAGGCGTGGTTTTCCTTTATACTGTGCCGACAATATGCCTGGGAATCCAAAAGTCTGCGAGCCGTGCAGGCTTCAAACTTAATGACAGATGCCTAATGAGTAGTCTTCTGATGAGGTCTATGTCAGTGTGCAGCTTGTGAAAATCTTCGCCGCCCTTCAAGCTAGATTCACATGGTATTATTGCTAAATTCCCCATTTAGATCGATTAATCTTTCTTTAAATGCCGCTACAGTCCAAGCCTGTGTCTCAACCATAATGGCTCTTCAATTTGCCTGGATTATATCTAACTGCCTCCAGTAGAGCACTTCAAGTTAGTGGAGGTCTTCCCATAAAATATTCAGCCTTCATGGCCTAATAGAAGTCTTTTGAGCGGGTATCTGTCAGTGCAGGTCATAATATTAGAGCTTAAATCTCAAAGCTGACCTAAGATTTTGATACGTTCATTCTTTAAGGACGAAGAGTGCCGTAAAGTAGTTTTTGATACAAAATTATCTAAGTATGTCAAGAGGGCCTCTTTTAACTCGATGATCCTCCAGTGGGAAAAGTAATGCTTCGTTAAATTTCTGAGGAAATATCGGTTCCAGTATTTGAAAGGGAGTCGAGGTAGTAGTAAGGAGCATTACTACCTAGAACTTCCTTTTTGTTGATACCGATGAGACATTGTTAGGCGCTTACATCAAAATAATCGCAATTGGATCGCAATCATAATGATTTGGAACATTAATTGATACCAAGGAAGATTATCACGCTTGTTTTGACTTGTTTTTACCTAATAAATCACATAACAGTGCTACAACTTGTACAAATCCTTAATGCTAATTGAAGATTTAGGAGATGTTGTTAAAGATCTTTATAGGGCAGCGACAATTCTTGATCATTATTCTGATGGTTTCGTTCCAGTTGCTAACGAGCTTTATGGACCAGCTATACTTCTGGGTACAATGGCCTAATGGTTAATGCTTGGACAGCTAAGCGCGGAGTCCCTATTTCAAATCCCGAAAGCAACAACACCTAATATTTGCTTCTCACTGTCTAACTTTTTGCGAAAGTCTGACAAACATCCAAACTTGCTATTCGAGATCTGCGTTAAACTTAAGGTCACACTCTTTGTGCCAATAACATAACTTCGCATACAAAAATTAATGAAGGAACTGAGTTTGAGTTCTATATGGACCGCCGTTAAAGTGAAATTGCATTTCAAATGGAATCAACTGCAATTTGGTAGTTCAAACCCTTTGAACTTTGAACGAGTTAAGCAGATGACCTTCGTGTCAAAATTTCTGAACATATCATTGCCCTAAGCTCTCCTCATGTCCTATAAATTGGACTGTGCTGGGGGTGTTGCAGTGGCCTAGTTGTTAGTACGTTGGACTACTAAGCGCGGGTTCCCTGGTTCAAAAACTGTACAAGGTATTCCATCTCAATCACATTAGCCCCTTGTAGATGAAATCTTGTCACCAAATCTGTTAAGCCTCTCATGCCCGAATTAAAATGGGCAGGACTGATTTTTTTTAGGTTATATATGTATTAGTATTAGTAGGATGGATTCGGTTAGGATTGATTTTGGGTTTAAATAATCAGTCTAGTTTTTTTTTTAATTAAAATCCAATGAGTTTGGTTTTATTCAAAAGGGAAAGCAATATCTTGATAACGAAATTGACTTTTTGCCGGCTCTGTATAACAAACATTATCTCCGTCATATAACCACTTACGAAATTAAAACAATTTAACTTTTCATATCACGAAAAAAAACCGTTCAAACACATAACTCTTATAAGCGCGCTGTACAACTTCTTTTTGCAAGTGTAACTTAAACGACTCCTAACTATCCATTGTGTGTATAGCATCTCTGGCAAAATATATCTTTAAGATTCAGCAATCTTAAGATATAGCAAAAACAATCTTCATATTTGTTTGCACGTTGTCTTCACTCCTTTTTGTGCAACACTCCCCACGGGTGGATGATCATCATCAGCATCACATCTGTACGTGTGTACCCAGTATACACTTATCTGAACATTGAGGAAGATTTATCTTTTTCAACAAAAAAAACTGTCACCTGTTTGCAAGTCCAATTTCGTACGTGTACCAGAAAATTGCTATAATCAGTGTTTTGAGAATTTGAGCTCGCGCTTGTGCACGCCGCAAAACGCTTCTTCTACCAAGCTTCTACTTAACAACGTGCGACTACATTGCACTGCAATACTCGTTCTAGTATTAATCTTTGTGGACTCCGGTGGAGGCATCAACTTATATTTGTACTTGTTGATTGGGTAGATGGAGATTGGTAGATTGATTGTGCAAAATGTGACGGCGCTAAATTGATTGCATCTTTGTAAAAAAAAGTTGTACTTCAAAATGAAAGTAGGAGTAGACGAATAGTTCGAAAAACGACGGTGTTTCAAATTTATACGATCTTTCCTATTCATCAGGTGCATCTATTCGGGTTGAAAAGCTTAAAAGTTATAGGCCATAGTGGACTTTTAAGAGCCTAGGTGAAACATCGAACTTTATCGATGACATTATTGACTCTTTCAGTGACAGAGCGATTGATTGATGAAATTCTAGGGACACATAACATAAGCCGTCTTCCATTGGTAAATTATTGCACTTGACCTGCAATTACTTGCCAGCTTGTGTTATAGGAACCGGCTGATAGACGCTTTAGTGAAGTTGGTAATTTTGCCAATTCCTGCTACTAAAAAATGTGAAAGTTTGCCTTCCTTCAAAAACTTGTACGATTTTTGGTGAACAGGCCAAACGCATCTTGTAGGTTATCCACCAGCCAATAGAATCTTCAATTATAATCCGCCTTCAAGTTTGAGAAGACAAGGAAGAACGAACCCACGGTTTAAGAATTAAGCGATCGCGGAAAACAGCAACGATGACAGCAACGTGCCAAGATCGAAAAGATTGGAAGGCTACCTAGTCTCAGGCAGAGACCTGTAAAGTCAGTAAGTAATCAATGACAATTGTAAGGAAGGTTGACGAAGTAGCAGAATACTATCTCTGCGACTGTTTGGCCTTTACTTGGCGCAGACAACAGATTTTCGTCGCTGAGGTTGTGAATTTTAAGATCCTGGCTGTTTAGCACTTACGTGCCGCTTATTTTCACAAGGTCAAGAAAAATACAGGAAGTGCATCTTGTCAGTACAATCGGCAATAGGTTTAGTCTGAGTGCTCGAATTCAGGAATAAATGGTCACTTACAGAAATGAAAAAAAAGGAGTTATGTTAATTTTTTATAGACGAAAGTATTCCCTAGATGGAATCATAGTCCACCGTCCTTGTTAGATTGGACGAAATGAGATGACTTTTCAATGATACAATAAGCTAAGCAACTGGTAATTATATTCCAGACTGGAACCCAGGCTCTTCATCACATGAAAGACAGCCTATTCGCTGATTTGAAAGAGCATTTCCACGAATGCTTAGAAGTGGACCCGGCTTCAAAAGAGTGATAGGATCTTAAGAACTGAAACATACTGACCATACAAAGCATCGCGTATTCGCCGCTGATTGGGCTCTAGAACAATTGAAATCCGATTGGATAAATAAAAACCTTCTTTAGCAACGTTGTGTATTTTTTGCTAAAAGGCTATGTGAATCACAAAATTGTCGTGTTCAGAGCAATGAAGAGATTATGCCAACACCGTTGCATAACAAAAACATTTCCGTTTAAATGATATCCAAATAGTACAATCAATCTCTTTTTTCGCAAACATTTACAAATTGAATATTTGACACAATATCCCAAAGGCAATTACAAGGACGTATCCCCAAAATCGATGAGAACAATTCTTACTCATAGCTCGCCACATAAATACATACCATTCTACTAACCCCTATGTTCTGACGTCAAACTTTGTGATTTTAAAAATAATTTGCATATCATTAGCCCTTCTAATAATATAAACCGATAGGATTCGAATTTAAAAACAAACTCTAGACTCAATCAATAAAACCGAACACCGTCACCAAATTTATTAGTAAACCATGAAAAACAAACTCAAAGCGAATGACATTTCTCTCTAAATCCACAAGCTACAGCTAAGACACGATAAAAAGATCTCATAATATATTATCAACGTCCATGAATGCGTCTTAATGTTTTTTAAAAACTGTTAAACGAAAGACAATAAAATAAATCTACGAATTTCCAATTCGGACAACAATACAATTCGCATGGCCCTGGTCCAGACTGATCCAACAGTGATCGATTACTAATACGCTCCAGTTTATTGGAGTAATATAGTTTTTTTTTTTCTACGAAAATTTACGGCCATCATTAAAACGAGGACTTAATTTAGGCACCACCTACAGCGATGCGTTAAACTGGTATACCCTAACCACTTTATTATACGTATATAACAATGCCGTTAAGATAAAATAAGTCTAGATCTGTTCACAGCTGGAAGAAAAAGTATCTGATTAACATCACTAGCATTTTTGTTTGAGTCGTGTTTTTTTATTACAACTTCATTAGAGGATCCATCAAATAATATGCTCTGCTTTTTTATTGACCCATAAAAGTAAATAAGCCTCACGAAGCCAATAGACGAATTGGCCAGAGAAGAGTTAATCATCGAGTACCGCGTGGAATACTAATTCTGGCCTACACCTGGAATTCAAATTTATCATTTACTTATGAAACAGAAAACAGCTATTGACCTGAATTTCAATTTTGAATTCTTTAACTTTTTTGAGTTATCGCAGGTTGTGGTTATTTATGGAAAAATACCTGATAATGGGTAATTTTTATGAGTACGGACATGATTTCTTGCGCAAGGATTTATGCGAACTACATTATGTTCCTATGGTGAGACAGAATGTGACAAAAGTGAGGTAACAAACGCTTCAACAGAGTGAAGTTGGTTGACAGAACGCTTTGGAGTGTGCGTATTCAGGTTAGATGTTAAGCTCTGAGAATAATTACTACCAGGTCGGGAAGAATGTTAGTTGAATCATTGTTTGTAAAATAATCTAGGAAACATGGAAATATTTTTCGATCATAATGACCATGTCAACCAAAAAAGTTATCTTACGATTTTCACATTGAATATGTACTGTGAAAAGCGTCTTTTTTTTTACAGTCAATTGTCAAATTTTGACCAAAATAAAGGTATAAAGAAATGAGGAAGGCCTTGAGGAACCATCATGAAAAAGGGTGAGTTTACAACCAACTGAGAGTGTTGTCAAGTTCAAATCTGGAGGTCCAACTGTTTCTAACATTTGTGGCCGTGAATGTTGTCCTCCAAGTGGTCAATCGTTTCGGGCTTATCGGCGTAGACTAGTGACACATATCCCCACAGAAAATAGTCAAGCGGCGTTAAATCGCACGATCTTAGAGGCCAATTCACTGGACCAAAACGCGAAATTATACGCTCACAGAACGTTTCCTTCAACAAATCAATTGTGGCACGAGCTGTGTAATATGTTGCGCCGTTTTGTTGAAACCTCAGCTCCTGCACATCATGGTTATTCAATTGATTAACGAAAAAGTCAGTAATCATGGCTCTATAGCGTTCACCATTGACTGTAACGTTCTGGCCAGCATCGTTTTTAAAGAAGTACGGACCAATTATTACACCAACCCATAAATCACACTAAACAGTCAGTTTTTGTGGATGTAACGGTGTCCCAACATACACTTGAGGATTATCATAACTCCTAATACGTCCGTTTTGTTTATTGACGTATCCATTCAACCAAAAGTGAGCTTCATGGCTAAACAAAATTCGCTTATGAAAATTGGGATCAACGGCAATCTTGTTTTGGGCCCATTCACCGAATCTACGGCTTGCTAGGTGATCCTGTGGCTTTAATTCTTGCACGAGTTGGATTTTGTAAGTACGCAAACCAAGATCTTTCCGCTCTACAGCAGGAATGACTTCTTCTGTACGGACTGTAGGGCGCCTCTGGGGATGCGTATTATCATTTCAAGTCAACGTGCTGCGAAAACGTTCCATAGAATTAATTAATTAATTAATATAATTAATTGGTGTGATGGACGATTATGTAATCCGTAAAAATACGGTACTTCAGGATTTGGTTATGTGCTCTGTCTCCTGGAATCCTGAATTTTACAATTGTATACACTTCGACGTTTACGCAGCCCTGACGATAATTGATAGTACTCGAATGATTTGTCAGATCATCACGAGAGGATAGCCAGTAAAAAATCATCAGACTTTCTGCACGGCAGTTCATCTTAATAACAATCGTGCTACTGACCCCGTCGAAAGCTGTAAAACATGTAAAAACTAAGAATTTTTTTTTTAAAACTCTGCCATGTTGATGACGTTTATCATTAAAATTATTTACTAGTCAAGGGTATTACTGGGGCTCACTCCTCTCCAAACCTAAACTAACTTCCTATAGTTCCTCACTCTAGCTAGCCTGAGATCGTTTTTTAACATGTACGCCAGTCAAATCGAAGGTTTCTTTACAACTACGAACACTATGCTGGATAAACAACGAACCAAGCGTCGCAGTGAATAACTACAACCTTGATACAAACTTTGTCCACCTCGGTTATGCTACCAACCAAATTTTCGACATTTTGCGAAAATTTTCTATTGCCAATCTCAAACCTTAATTTGAAAGCCTTTATGGTGATAAAGCATGGAATGTATTGAAAACAGCTGAATTGGAACTGTGGATTTGAAAGCAAATTTTTTTTTTCAAAAACTGGGTCCCTTTTACGTCAACTCTTGAAGGCGTAGATTCCAGAACAAACTTGAAGAGCCGTACTTTACTCAACAAACTATGTACCTGGATTATGGTCAGAATATGTACAGAACAAATATTTTGTTTTCTTCGATTTCCAATCATGACTAACTAGATTTACTGCTTGCTGCTTTATATCCTCACAATCGATTTTATTCGTCTTTTGTGCGATTTGTCATTAAAAGTATACACAAAACACGTGCCATTTTAAATGGAAATTAGCGTAAACAACTTAAAAATATATCCCCCCCCCCCCCTTTGTCGTATCCACTCTTATAAGGCATAATGTTGTTTTTTTTTTTTTTATTTATTTGTAGTATTTAAAACAGATTAAGCCTCCGCAAATATCTTGACTGAGAAAATAACGATGCACGTGAAGTGAACTTTTAACTGACTTAACCTATACTATACTTGGATACACGATCGGAATGAATTATTACCAGGAGGCGCTAGACATATTTAAGTAGATGGAAATGAAATATATTATTCCCATTTTTGTTCGGATCGTTTACGTCTTGATTTTGTTTTATTCGATTAAATTATGTATAAAGTGCTTGTTTTTCTGTTCGATGCTATACGCAAATAATATTCATTTGAAAAGCTACTGATGACGAATAATGAAATCATTATGGATGCATGTTTTTTTCATTGGCAGAGCCTTTGGTGTTGTGATGCATGGGTACGAGTAGTAAAATTATGTACATAATTTAAAGCTTTATTGCTACCATTGAATATATGTTTATATTTAAAGTTTATTACGATGCGCCACGCAGAGCATACATTATAATTTTTTTTTTTATTTTGATTAAATTTATTGGAATTGGTGTGCAAATGTTATACTTTTTAAATATTTTCGACTTATTCTATGGAAAGTTTTTTGTTGCGTGTATGAATAAGGCGTGTAGAACAAGGCCTACTTGGAAAGATGGTCGTTGATTAAATTTAAATATCCACTTTAATTTTGGTGGTCAACTCTTTTGTCTCTTATTTGTTGCGATTAGATCTATATACTCAGGAATCGGGTTCCATTTAATTTAATACATAGGTAATGATTAGCCAATTCAATGCAAGAGAAATTGAGCCTTTCCTGAATCTGAAAAAAATCTTAGGAAACGACCCGACGTTACATCTGACTATATATTTCCTAATTAGACTTTTGACTATTTTTCTAATTTCTATGCAGCAAATATTGACATCAATACAAATATAGAAACAGGAAATGAATGTAGGTACACCTATAAATTTAGATCACGGTTTGAACCGAAGGAATTAATAAACCCAAAACTTTATTAGGGCTCTTATCGTGTTAAGAAATCTTCCATCTGACGACGTCGATTTCGCTTCAGGTTAAACGAAAAGTGTGCTGAAAACTGAAAACATTTTTGGCGCAGATCATCACGAGAGGAGGGCTAGTGAAAAATCATTTTGGTGTTGCTTCGGATGGGAATCGAACCCAGACCTTCCGCGCGGCAGTTCATCGCACTAACCATTGCGCCACTGAGCCCCTGTAGATAGGACTTTAAATATTTACTGACAATACCACGGAATGACAATACCACAGCAATCTGATTTACATTGCTGACAAGGGAACAATTTATTAGCGATAGGACTGCTAAAATTAAGTTCAGAGAAGAACCACATCTTTGCTATCTCATAATCTCGCTGCTTAAGTTGGTATATGACAACAGCAATAACAACCTCGTAGAGTGTATCCATGGGAATCCTTTGGAAAACCGGCGGCATAATGTAAAACGCTCTGTAAAACGAGAATCGTTTTGGATTTAACGATTGTCGTTTTTTTTTTTTACAATTTACATCTGACTGTCGTATAGTTTTTTTTTAAATCCTAAATAGACGGTATGATAGTTTCTTTTAGTTTCGTTTGGTAATATGTTTTTTACTCCTCGATCGTTGTTTTATTTTTTTACGAATTTCTTTGCTTAAAACGACTGTTTAGGGATTTTTTCTGCGAAATTCCATCTCTTAGGTAAGTTTGCACTTTTCAATACGTTTGTATGAATCGTATTCGTATTCGATGATTGAATGCCAACGACAAATGTGTCCCCATTAGAATATTCCCTTTAGCTTACCAGAGAACACGGCGCTTGGCCTAAACGACGACTTGGCATAGAAATATCATGTTAGCGATTCAAATACGCGGTTGAGATTTGGGACATATTGTACACAACAAGTGCATGTAATTCCGTAGTACATAAACCGAGTTTTGGGTGCACGACTGGGTCGTCCGCAACTTCATCTTTCACTGCGAGTTAAGGTAAGGGTAAGTTTAAATCAACCGAAAGCAATACCTTTCTCTTGTACGAGAAAGCTAAAAATCTAAAATCTGTCCAAACAAGTGATTATGCCACCATGACAATCAAAAAAGTATTTTTAGAGTCTTTAAATTTCAAATAAATCTGTGACAGCCACGCCCACTTACAATAAAAAAAAGACATCAACGCAAATTCACCCCACAAGCCTTAATTTTGATTAGAATTTCTGAAGTCTTTCCGACTATAGACATATTTTCCTGCGTTTATAGTTGATGGGGAAAATGCCCCTCCATGACAATTGGTCGATATCCATTTTTAATCTGCCAAAAACATGTGGAAACACAACAGTCTGCGATAATCCAAAAAGTCCAACCCACCAGCACCTATAAATACCTACAATTCTGAAATTTCCCCTAACATGGCTATAGAAAAAATTGGGTAAACTAAAGAAATCAAAAGTACATCACTAAAGTACCCTACAAAAAGTGGCGCATATGACGCTTATCACGGATTACGACTTCACGAGCAGACATTTAAGCGACTTGACCATAAATTTGAACATATTTCTGCACAGCATCAGACAAAGTGGCTTACTATGTCTGACGCTGAGGCATATAATACGTTCGCATAGGAAATCAGCTAACGTATGTTTTACAGCAATCTTCTCGTCCTTGAAAGCCATATTCAATAATTGTCAGAGTAAGTCGCATACATACTTTGTCTTTCTCGCCAGGGACAACGGACGCCACGCGGCATCAGTCGTACGGTTCTCAGCAAAACCCTTTATCTTTCTTTAGCTTTTGGTTTACCCCCTAAATCCGTCAAAATTGTTTGTTAGAAGTCATAGCTTGAGAACGACCTTATAGATATTCTAGTGAGAAGAGAAAGAGACAAACTGCATGCTGCAAATGGTACATCTAAACGTTTTCCAATTTCCAGGATCTATTGGTTTCTATAAAATGATGACGGGAAATTGTCAATGTGATAGTAAGGATTTCCATGATTAAACTGCAATAAATATTCAATAATCTGAAGAAAAACGAAGAGGACGAAAAAAACTAGCTATCCAGGGATATGAATTTCCAAAGGCTGCTGAAAAAATCGAAATGGTGTGGACATGGCTGTCAAAGTTCTTTGGATTAAAAAAAATAAAAACTGATGAAGTGGCTAATAAATTGATTGGATACAGTTTAGAAAAGTAAATACCTCACCGTTGGTAAAAAAAAAAACGCGTGATGTGTGCACGACTCGTAGGGTAAGGTCAAATACCAAATATTCAAAATGTTACGATTTGGATAACTTGGCTACAATTAACGGACAATATATTTAAGAAGCTATATTAAGACTCTTAAGTCTTAATACTGAACTTGAAAAAATAGGTAGGTAATGGCGTTCATGCGGCAGAAAATGATGATTTGTCGCTGTTGTCCAAAACTAAAAAAAAACTGTTCGTTCAGAAATATTTATGCCAACATTATTTATGAAGCTTTTCTACAATTGTTAATGGTAACTCAGATTAGTCGGAAAAATTGAGTTCCTGGTTAAGGCCTAAGTCCTTGTTTAAGAAAATGAACATATGTAATTCTAATTCGAGTTTCCAATATTAGGTTCTGAATTGAACCCAGCTTAATTCTTATTTGCATTAAAGGCGAACTGGCAGCCATCGATCCGGTAATTTTATTGACAATCTTGAGTTCAATATTGGCTCTGAACTAATCTTACATATCTGGCTTGTTGGCGAAGACTAATGATATGACGCGCCGCGAGACGTTCCTTAAGAATCACACACTCTAAAAGTCTAAATGCCTTTTTATGGCAAGCGTCACCGTACTGCTGAGAAGACAAATCACCAATGTTGAGTTGACGTAACTGCGGCTAAAAATAAAGTCCAAGCAAATCCCAATGGCGATTTTCATTGAACATCTCTGAGGCCAAATCCGTTGATTTAATTTTTAACTTTGTATCCTAAAGAAACTGTGATTACCAAGAGTAATTCTTCAATTGAGTTATTCGCATCGACTTTTTAAAAACTTCTTTGAATGTTCTTTCGACCTTGTCACAATGAGCTTGAAAAGTAATCCAAGCCAAGACACATGCGGATCTAAAATGGATAAACCTTTGAATCTATTGGCAATTTTTGCCAATTTTTGAAGATTTGATGATTTTCCAATCCCTTAATACGTGCTGAATAGACTGTTGACGACAGCTTTCAGGTTTCACATATTCTGGCATTTGTTTGTATGCAATGAAGAGGAGACTTATAACGCCACATATAACATAATTTCACCCGAACGACGGGCTCAGTGGCGCGATGTTAAGTGCGATGAACAGACCTTCTGGGTTAGATCCCCAGCCGTAGCAACACCTAAATAATTTTTCTCTGGCCCTCCTCTCGTGATGATCTAACAAATCATCCGGGTAGTATTAATTGTCAAGAAAAGCTTCTCAACTTAGCCGTTCGGATTCACAACAAAACAGGAGGTCCCGCCATCGTGCAAGAACACACGCACACAAGAATGGTTGTGAGAAATCTAGGCCCTGGGTACTAAAGAGCCTGTTGCACCAAAAATTTGTTTTTGTTGTCACCCGAACGATGATTTATATAGGGCGTTTCAATAAGGACCCTCATGACCTACGACTTGCTGTTTAAGAGACACCTGTCCAATTCAAAGACAAGCAATCCGCCTAATAGACGATTCTTCCCTTACTCCAAATCTCCAATCAAGGCAGTATACACCAATTAAAAGAAATATCATGTCCACAAATCAGAATGGAGTCATCACATTTGCGTCAGATGTATCATAGCAACAACATTGTCATATTAGAAGCGTCTAAACTAAGTTACCACCTGAGACATATGTTACTCCACGTCAGATTCTTCTTCTCCATAGCGTCCAAGTACGACCAGGTCTTGAATACTGTTCTCATGTTTAGAGTTCGGTCCCGAAACATATACTGAGCTTACTGAAATATTTTCAAAGAGAAGTAATCCGCTTATAGGCAATACTGGCTCAGCGACCACATGTACTTTTATGGCAGATATTCAGGGGAGCTTAGAGAAATCATCCCTAGAATTGTAACATTTCAACGATCTACAAGACACGCAGTTATATACAATCTACACACAGTTCCATCTAAAAACGACACAAACAACGCAATAGGTACTAAAAAAAAAAACTCTCTTTGTTACAAAGAAACGAACTTACAGAAAACGTATTATGTACCACTAATATACAATCTAGAAAAATTCACATGAAGAATCAATAGACAGCTCATCTCGGGGCGATTTTTTGGTCTCAACTGAGAACTGTAAAAAAAAAATCACTCTAAACGAATCGACTGTTAGACGTTTGGTGGCTTAATTCCAGGTAACCGTTCTTATTATTAGCCAATCGATTTGCTTAAAACATCAGAGTACACGTGAAAACTCAAGGCTGGCAATTTCTCGACGTTCACAATAACTTGGCCTTTCTGTGAATTCAACTTAACAAATTTTGCTTCATGACTTTGGTCTACACCTACGTAAAAACCGCTCAGGAACTTCAAATAAACAATAATAGACAACGACGTGTGTTTGTATATTGGCCGCTAGAGCAATTGGCAGTTGTCCCAGATTTCGCCCCCCTCCCCCCCAAAAAGGCATCTTTAGCGACGAGGCATAATTTTTGGTGAACATATGTCTAAAAACAAATGAACGGATATCTGCACGACATTGACACATACCAGAGCCTAATTTGTATGCCAGGTCCTCCAGACAAACTCCTTGTCCAGATCCTCATCCTTTTTCATCACCATTAATCCTGGCGGCCCATAGATGCAGAAAAAAAAATCGCATCGTGATTTTAATGATGGAAGCATGACCAAATCTGATGTCAACCTGTAAAAAAGTTCTTCGGACCGCCTGAAAATTTTATGTGTATTTCGATTTATCGGGTCCGAAAAAGCATCGTTCCCATAACAGTCCCTAAACAGGCGAGCGCTGCAGATGATAAGCAACTTCTTATGGTCTAAACTGGATTTTATGGATACTGCTCACATGTAGTTACAAAAGGAAGGCGCTACGTGGGTGGGATATTCGAGATACGCGGCGACGTGAACTGCCCACTCAAATCGTACGTTTAAACTCCTTTAGACTGTTTACATTGGTCCAGGTGTATTTGAATAAACCCCATTAGGAAGACCTTTAAACGATTTTCAATACTTAATGCCATAGTCAGGCCTACTGAGGTATCCGTTGCGAAGGAAATTTACTCCGATTTGTGCGAAATCAGAGAATTCTCTACTGCGGTTTCCGTTCCGATTGGTATTTCGAACAGAAATAGAACAAATTCATCGCCCATGATCGCTCAGCGGCTTCATGCGTTTAGTCAACGATTTTTGACAGCTATACGTTGAATTTCTTCCAAAATTGCCCGACGAAGAACCGTTGCGGAATCCATTGAACGCGATTATAAGCTGCATTTGTATACGTCAACAAAGGATATCTCAAAAACAAGCTGAATTCCGATTGAAGATGATTCGAAAATACTTCCGACCGGATACCTTGATAGGGCTCCTTATGTTTTTTTCAATAGAGTTGACATCTCCCACACATCTTGTTCCATTGGGACTGAGAGACCCTTTATGAAAGATGGCGATATTATTACACCATATCAGTTAGTAATTGTGAGCCCCATCTCCATCTCCTCATATTTTTTAGCCGAAGTAGTTCCCTTACTTTGTTTCAACCAAAAGATGACACAACACCTCTTACAATCGAGAACAAACAAAACTCCTAAATCGTCTTAAACCAACGTGTGATTTGCTTTTGTTATTTGTTAGCACCGGCTATACCATCCCACAAACTTGCATCACACAAATAACATTCCAAAGGTAGACGGTGCTAATTAATATCACAAATCAGTGTAAATTAGTCTTCTGTATCAGGTTACACTTTAAGTTGCCATGTCTTAAAATCAATGTCAACTGATGTAAGTCTGTTTTCCCGGCTTTGTTTTAGTTTGAAAAGGTGTTGACGGCATTAATAGTATCACATTGGAAAAAAGGTGTTAATTTGATTAGGCTCATCAGATTTGATAAGTGATGTAACCTTACAGAAAACGTTTGTAGTTACACACCTGATGAAGATGAACTTACATGAGAAATAATTTACTTTATCATCGTTCATCATGATCGTTCTGAAGCGTGACCTCTTTCAAAAACCACTTGATATTCAATTTATTTGTAAAGAGCGGACCTACCCCAAATATCCGGTACATGAATTATTATAGAGTGCAACTAATAAGCGGTTGTGCAAAGCGTTTCATCAGCCTACACAAGAGTGGAAAGTTCTCATGATTTTGTAATTAACTGAGAACAGAACTAGAATGTATACGGCAAGGCTGATGTTAACCGTCAATGCCAGGAAAAGATGATGAAGTAAAACTAATATTTACGGACTTGTTACCTACGTACAAGACTTAATGCATGTGTGACCATAAATCTTTTAAAAACTCATAAAGTTGAGAGTATGTGAGACAATGTTTTCATTTCTGCAACTATATGTGCATTTTTTATTAGTCTGACGTTTTTTTTATTAATGTTGTATGCAAATGTAGATAAATGTCGCATTTTTTGAAGGAATACAAGTCCCATAGACTCCTGTGGTGGGATTGAGTTTAATGATTTCCACTTAATTGCTTTCGATTTGCAAGGGCAGTATGAGACATGGTGGGTAGGCATGGGCACATTAATTTTGTATTGTAATTGTCAACATCTTTCTCTTCCTAACTGTGATGCAAATAAGCAATTTCTAACAACACTTACTTAGAGTTTTGGAGACTATAGTGCGGTCTTTTTAATCCAAAATTACCTTTGGTTAAAGTTAGCCTACAGTGAACAGACAGGACCTGAGTACAAAGAACATAAAACCATTAACCAGAGCATATTGAACATGCTTCACAAGTATGTAGAAGTAACAGCGTTTGATCCAATAAGAAAGTCTATACGTTGAAGAACCCATCCCAGAGCTGGCTCGGTTGTTATGGCATCAATCAACGTCTATTTCCAATGAAGGATAATCGTAAAGAAATTCTATAACGAGGTCTAGAGTTAACCTAGAGTAAACAAATCTAAAAGTGAACAGATCGGACCTAAGTACAAAGAATATAAAAGCCATTGACCAGTGCTAATGTGAAGTTACTTCACATGAGTGTAGAAGTTACCGAGATTAATCCAATAAGAAATGCAAAGACCCAAGAAAGTCTTTACGACAAAGAACCCATCCCATAACTGACGCAGTTAAAATGATATCAATGACTGTTTCTATCTATTCAAAGAAGATATCAAAGAACGCATCCTAAAACTGGCTAACTTGATGTGGGATCAATGAATGTTTCTTTCCAATCAATAAATATCGAATACCAATGTTACAGCAAGATCATTGATTAAAGCTAACCTAGTGCAAACAGACCGGGATAAAGTACAAAAAGTTTAAAAGCCATCAGCCAGAGCTAATAAGAAGATGCTTCACATGAATGTAGAATTTACAGAGCTGACCCAATAAGAAATCCAAAGACGCAACAAAGTTTTTGACTCATAGAACCCATCCCACTATTGACTTAGGTGATATGAATGTTTCTCCCCATTCAAAGAAGACGTCAAAGAAACCATCCTCGAATGGGCTTACTTAAAGTGGTACTAATGAATGTTTTTATTCAATCAAGGATGATCAAACAGGATCAAGAAGATGCTTCACACGAGTAAAGAATTATGGAGTTTGGTCCAATATGAAAATCTTTACGTCAGAGAACCCTTTCATGGCCTGGCTCGGTTGATACGGTGTCAATGAATGTTAATGTCCAACCAAGGAAGATCGTATAGACTTGCTACAATATTATCATTGGTTAAAGGAGTTAACCGAGAGCTAATATAAAGATGCTTGGCACAAATGTAGAAGTAACAGAGCTGATCAATAAGAAATCCAAAGACCCAACAAAGTTTTCGACTCAAAGAACCCATCCCACGACTGACTTAGGTGATATGAATGTTCCTCCCCATTCAAAGAAGACGTCAAAGAAACCACCGTCCAACTGGCTAACTTGATGTGGTACTAATGAATGTTTTTATTCAATCAAGGATGATCAAGCAGGATCAAGAAGATGCTTCACACGAGTAAAGAATTATGGAGTTTGGTCCAATACGAAAATCTTTACGTCAGAGAATCCTTTCCTGGCCTGGCTCGTTTGATACGGTGTCAATGAATGTTAATGTCCAATCAAGGAAGATCGTATAGACTTGCTGCAATATTATCATTGGTTAAAGGAGTTAAGCGAGGCTTATATGAAGATACTCGGCACGACTGTTGATGTAACAGAGCTGATCCAATAAGAAATCCAAAGACGCAACAAAGTTTTTGACTCATAGAACCCATCCCACTACTGACTTAGGTGATATGAATGTTTCTCCCCATTCAAAGACGACGTCAAAGAAACCACCCTCCAACTGGCTTACCTGAAGTGGTACTAACGAATGTTTTTATTCAATCAGGGATGATCAAACAGGATCAAGAAGATGCTTCACACGAGTAAAGAATTATGGAGTTTGGTCCAATACGAAAATCTTTACGGCAGAGAACCCTTCCCTTGACTGGCTCTGTTGATATGGTATCAATGAATGTTTATATCCAATCAAGGAAGATCGTATAGACTTGCTACAGTATTATCATTGGTTAGAGGAGTTAACCGAGGCTTATATGAAGATACTTGGCACGACTGTTGATGTTACAGAGCTGATCCAATAAGAAATCCATGGACCCAACAAAGTTTTCAAGTCAAACAACCCATCCCACGACTGACTTAGGTGATATGAATGTTTCTCCCCATTCAAAGAAGACGTCAAAGAAACCACCGTCCAACTGGCTAACTTGATGTGGTACTAATGAATGTTTTTATTCAATCAAGGATGATCAAACAGGATCAAGAAGATGCTTTGCACGAGTAAATAATCGAGAGAGTTGGTCAAACACGAAAATCTTTACGTCAGAGAACCCTTTCCTGGCCTGGCTCGGTTGATACGGTGTCAATGAATGTTAATGTTCAACCAAGGAAGATCGTATAGACTTGCTACAATATTATCATTGGTTAAAGGAGTTCACCGAGAGCTAATATGAAGATGCTTGGCACGAATGTAGAAGTAACTGAGCTGATCCAATAAGAAATCCAAAGACCAACCAAGTTTTCACGTCAAGGAATCCATTAAAAAGCTGACTACACAGTTGGTATGGTATCATTGCATGTTTCTCTCCATAGGAATGGTAGATATGTTAGTAACACCAGCATTTGATTTGCCTGAGTGACGAAGGGATTTGAGATCAGGTGGCCTGCCAACTCATTTTGTGATCTTAGCGTATTTCCTCAGCGTATTACTCTAGGATGTGCCGTTAGATAGACAAATTTGCTGGACAATTCCTTCCATCGTCGTTTGCTTCGTTGAACTAACATCGAAATACTTTAGACACACTGATTAGTTTGGAACATTTTTCAATAATTATAATCCTAGGTTAGAGTAAAACCTCGTGGTGCGATTATTTTTTTTCATCTTAACTTAACTCTAGTAATCGTGGTGCAATTATTTTTTCTTAACTCTAGTAAAAATAAAACAGATTTAAAAGTCCAATTTATACTCCTAGATGATTAAAAATAGAAAAAATCTTCCCACCTAACAATTTTCAAGGCAAAAAAATTATTGTATGAGATTTGGGAAAATTGAAAAAGACTTACCGAGAGCAAGCAAACTCCTTATAAGGTGAGATCCAAGTTTTATTGATAATGAAAGTCCTCAAATTATTCGAGCACTTATTCACACACAAAAAAATATATTTACGAGCAATTAGGACAATTTTAAAAAAAATTCCATCTTACCAATTGCAGACAAAAATTTGCTAATGAAATCTGCGCAGATGCATGCGAGTTGATCGATCAATTGATAAATTAAGTAATGAAAACATTTAATATTACTATTTTGCTAATGAGTTTAACAATTTTTCACAGAAAAAAATAAGAAAAAACTTAAAACACCAAAACTTTGCAATAAATGCAATTTTCCCATGTAGTGGCATCCATCTTGGCAAAATGACAAATATTTGCATGACAGGTGTGGGTAGTAGAATGCAGTCGCCTAGAGAAACTTTTGTGGGAGGAATTTGGAAAAAGTAGTAGAGTTTAATGGTGCTGGGTGGATGGTGGGTTGAGCTTTTTTGGTGAAAATGGAAATGAGTGAATCTTTGTATTTTTATAAAAGGAAAATGAAAATGTTTATGGAGTTGGGTGAAATTGTACACAGGATGGGCATTTCAATGAAAATGCGTATTGGCAAATATTTTATTATTGGACAACAGTAACAAGAAATTCTATTGAAATTATTTTGTTATTAGAAAATATGACTTTTTTTCTATTATTTTCTATTTTATTTAATAGATCTATTTGTAGACCAGAAGAGAAAATGAAATAAATATCTGAGGCTTTATTGAATTACTAATCTTCAGCAGTTTATGGTAAAACGGATAAAATATTTAACTCAAGTAGATTTGAAGAAAATGCCAATTGAGTGTAAAAGAGACAATAATTCATTTATTTGTTTATTATTATAAATGTTTTAAAATATACCAACAAAAATATTTGTTAAGACCACTAGCAAGATGAAACTATCTGCAGAGAAAAGGCTCGTCACCAAAAAGCAGTTAAATAACATTTTTAAAATGAGTAGATTTGTTAGTGAGTGCGTGGTTTGGTAATGCGTGCGGTGCGTTTTAATGACAATCATGTTAGGACCCAGCTATAGTGAAATAAAAAATGCTCCAAAAAATCCATAATAGCCTGAAATTGTAGCTAATGAATTATAAAACCAACTTATTAAATTTAAAGTAGCAATTGCACTCAATAGGGGTGTTTCACTTACCCTCTGCTGAGATTGTTATTAAATAAGATGAATATTCTCAGCAG
Source organism: Rhingia campestris (assembly GCA_932526625.1). Taxonomy (NCBI): domain Eukaryota; kingdom Metazoa; phylum Arthropoda; class Insecta; order Diptera; family Syrphidae; genus Rhingia; species Rhingia campestris. The sequence goes on from OW052184.1 coordinate 99,095,242, forward strand.
AAGAGAACTTTTTATGCATAAATAACTTCGTAGCGTATAATAATGTAAATTCACTTAATGATACATAAAAATTAACCAGCTGTACTTTTTTAGTAAAAAGGTTAGCAGACGCAATCACACAAATTAGTCAAATCACATTTAGTCTCAGCGTTTTGCAGAAAATCTCTGCTTTGCTAAGTTAGGAATCGTGATTTTTTTCGTACCAAACATTTTGAATGATCCATTATAGTTACAAAATTCAATCAAACGCACGTTTCAAATGTCATAATGCCCGTTATCGTGTGCATTTCACTTATTTATACAACGTATGCCTAAAGCAAACTTAAATCTTGTTATAAAATCTCAACTTGGTAAAATAGGCTAATATTGAGTGGTATGTCCAAAACACATGTGCAGAAATTCGTGATGCATTGCGGCAAGTAAAAAGCAAGATCAGAATTTTTTTGACACACATGTACTGCATTTAAATGATCAATGATTCTAATGAAAATAAGATTTTGTTTGTATTTGTATGATGGTGGTCCTTCCTTTAGCAATGGATTTCCCAATAGAGACAACTTGCAGAACAACGCATGCAGATTTTTTTATTTAGTCATGTAGTATGCCTATTGAAACATTATTTCATCCTTTCTGCGGGATAAAAATAATTTGGTGCCTTTTGCTGACAACCAACTCACCAAAACGCAATCCAGTGCATCAGTTCAAAATTCAGCCCAAAACACAAATGAGGAAATTCTGGTCGGTCCTTCCGTAACTTTGAAAACGATTATCGCTCAGACGGTAGTCGAGACCTCATAAGCAATCTCTCAATAGTCGTCTGGTAATTGACGATTATTGTTTTAAGTGTATCAAATAAAGTAATATCGCTGACAGCAAAGACGACTATTGATCTTAGTTGTTGCAAGATGTACCGTCGAAATGTTATCGTCAAACGATAATCACTTTACGGAATGAGGGCCCTGGTTGCTATTAAGCACTAAGTGCAGCAAGCAAAACACATGAGTAAAACATTTTTTGACATACAAGCAGTGGCTGCATTCTTATTTCATATCGCATTTTGGATATTTTTTACGAAGGGAAATATGGCTGGTATGGTCCTGAATTTTGCAGTGAACTTAGAAATAGAAACAACTTGCAGTACTGTAGGTAATACATACAAATTTTATGTTTTCACGTCTGTTGAATTTGTGAGATCTATTTTTTTTTTGCAAGAAAAATTTCAGCACATAAGTTTTGGGCTTGCGTGTTACATTCCAAGTCACTTTTGACAGTGAATATACGTTGAAAGTAAACCTTATCGTTGTAAACGTACATGAACTTTCAATATTTGGTATATTGACCATATGGGATAGGGTATACAAATCGAGTGTGAGTTCACACGCAGTAGAAGTGAAACTATATTCTGAAAAAAATTGTAAAAGAATGAGATATACACACTAAATGGTGGTGGTAAACAGAGGATAGCGATTAATCTCTTTTCCGTTACACTTTTTCGTTAGCAAAAGAAGTTTCACTTAAAAAAATGTTTGTTCTAGAGTTGTAAACACATTTTAGGCAATTTTATGCAACAAAATCGGAGATATACACTGCTGGTCTTAGGTTAGACGCACGCCTACTTGCATTAAGATTTGTTTCGTATATATTATTTGAATGATGATTGAAAAAAAGTTGATATGCAAAAACATTGGCTATTTAATGATACTTCAATTATGATATTTAAATGAACATAATAGTTTAACAAAATTGTGTTTTTCAAACATTTTTTTAAAACTACTCAAAAAAAGGTGCCTTTTTATTGGTCACTAAAATAGACGCACTTAAGTTTATTAATTCTTTGGAAGAAAAGTGTTTCATTTTTGACTTAAATTTTTAGTTGGTGTTAATATTTGATTTAAAAGAAATAAAAAAAAAAACATTTTCAGTAATGAGTACTGCCTCCTTTGTTAGAAATAACTTCATATATCCGGTCCTTCATAGAAAGATACAGGGAATCTATGTAGGTCAAGGAAATCTCTGTCCAAGCACGTTTAATAGCTGCAGTTAATGTTTCCTTATCTTCGTATTGCTTTCCCCCTTCGTATACCTTCCGTGTAAGCCAGCCCCAAACATTTTCAATTACGTTAAGATCTGGAGAATATGGTGGCCAGGTCATGATATTAACGTTTTGACTCGAAATAAACGACTTTACTACTCGAGCGTTATGAGCATTGTCTTGTTGGAAAATCCAAGGAATTGGTCCAAAGAGGTCCTTTAATTTTGGAAATACGGACTCCAACAATGTTTTGAAGCGATCGCCGTTCATCTTCTGATCGATAAAAATCAAGTCAATTGTTCCATAAAACGTGATGGCACCCCACACCATGACTCCACCTTCTCGGCTGTGGTGGCGGCTTAAATATAGTTCATCTTTTCGCAAATCGTGATAATAGTATTGAAAGCCATCAGGACCATCTAAATTAAAACGTTTTTCATCAGTAAAGACAACTGAACGCCAATCATTAAGTCGAGTGCCAGATTGAACAGTCCACGTCATGTATTTTTTCGCGAATTGAAGCCGTTTTTCTTTGCGTATTGCATTCAGAGGGGGTTTTTTCTTGATTTTCATACGCTTCAGGTGTTCTGCATTTCTGATTGTACGCTGAACAGTTGAAAGGCTTGCTTTTACTCCGGCTAATTCCTTAATCTTAGCTGCAGACTTAGTCGAATTTGAAGCAATTCGAACAATTTTGCGTACTGCTTGTTCAGACAGTGCTTTTTGTTTTCCTTTGAAGTTTTTTCCATATGCCTCTGGATCCTTTAAATATCTATCAACAGTTCTGGAGCTGCGCTTTATCTGTTTGGCAATGTTTCGGTTGGATAGTCCTTGCGAGTGAAAGAAGTCTACTTTTTGACGTTCCAATAAGCTCATAACAGTAGCTTTTCCCATTTTTGCATTAAATGTAGGTCGAAAACAATTTATTTATTTATTTTTAGTATTTTTTTCAATAAAAAAACTGCACTAGTTTACTCAAGACAAAGAAATGTAAATTGCGTCTATTTCAATGACCAACCGAAAGCCCACGTGTTTGCATAGACATTTCTGGAATCTTAGAATGTACAGTTATTTCTTTCGCAAATCAACCAACTATAAGCACATATTTTTCGAACAAGATTCGAACTCTAATAAGAAAAGTATTTTGGACAGTTAGAACAAGCGTGATTATAAATAGAACAGTTTATTTAAAAAAAACGTTGGTGCGTCTAACCTAAGACCAGCAGTGTATATTATTTTGGATAAGTCATATCAAAAAATGGCACGTATTTATGTTGCTTTGATATAATGTTATATTTCTTACGTTAACTTCCCCTCTTAAGCTTTATATTAAGTGGTCCATCATAAAAATCGGTCGAAGCATTAGTTCGGAATTGTATTTTTTATTTATCTCTCTTTCGTTTCACATTTTCGTTTCAATCCGATTCACACCGCCCCAAAAAAGGTTTCACTTCAAAAATTATAGAAAATTGAGAGATCAGAACAGGTGAAATAATATTGAATTGATGGGTTTACCACATCATTTCCATACAAAGTTTTAGGGGCGTTCATGAAACGTTCGTCGTAAACTTAAATCATTAAAGTTTTCGCACGTTTCAAACTTATCCTTAATGTGAAATTGGGTGCTACTTATACCCCAGATTTCTGGTAACAGGATAAGTAGGAATAGGTAAGAATTTAATCAAATAAGATTTTATTGTTTTTGTACTACTATGATTTTAGGCCTATTAGTCTTACGTCCTTCATTCTGAAGACTTTTGAAAAACTAATGAACATATACATTCGTGAAAAACTTAATTACAATGATATCTCCCCATCCCAACATGCTTATACAAAGGACAAAGGGGTTGAAACAGCACTGCACGACGTTGTTAGTGCTATAGAAAAGTCTCTAAAAGACAAAGAATACACACTCGCAGCATTCCTAGATTTTGAAGGAGCTTTCAACAATGTCAAAACATGCGCAGTGGAAAGGGCATTGCAGAATTCCAACCAGGCACTCACTAACGTGATTGTAAGTCTTCTCAAAGAAAGGAATATCAAGGCAAAACTGGGCGACACTGAACTAAAAGTAAACGCCTCAAGGGGCACACCACAAGGAGGAGTCATCTCCCCTCTACTATGGGTTCTTGTCGTTAATGAAATACTAATGAAATTCAAAAACAGGGGGGTTAAAGTAATTGCGTACGCAGACGATGTAGTATTGCTTGCGACAGGCAAATTCTTACCAACCATAAGTGAGCTGTTAGAAAACTCGCTCCGGACACTCAACACGTGGGCAAAGCAATGCGGCCTTGGGGTCAACCCCCAAAAAACCGGACTTGTGCTGTTCACAAATAGAAGATCAATACCACACTTCGAACCACCAGCTATAGAAGGAATACCCCTCAAAATAGCTGAAAGTGCGAAATATCTGGGAATAATTCTAGACAGGAAGCTCAATTGGAAACTTAATGTCAATGAAAGAGTTAAGAAAGCAGCAAATGCTTTCTACGCATGTAACCGAATATTCGGCAGAAAGTGGGGACCTAGCCCCAAAATAATCCTGGGGATGTATACGGCTATCGTGCGACCAATACTCACATATGGCAGTATAGTCTGGTGGCAAGCCACAGACAGAGCAACCAACTTGAAGCAAATGACAAAAATACAAAGACTAGCGTGTATAGGGACAACCAGTGCGATGAGAACAACCCCAACCTCTGGATTGGAGGTGATTCTGAATCTGCTGCCCTTGGATCTATACATGCAGGAATCAGCTGCCAAAAGCTCCTTGAGGATCAGCCAAACAAACAGCTGGATCCCGAGCCTCGCTGGGCATGCGCAGGTCCTAAAGAAATACGTAGGGAGCGTAGTAAACTCTGACTATCTATCTCCCTATCTAGACTTCGATCGACCCTTCACCTGCTCGTTTCCGAGCAGAGACGAATGGGACAAGAATGAACCCACAAAAAGGAAATCGATATTCATCTTCACAGATGGATCAAAGATGGACTGTGGAACAGGTGCTGGCATATTCTCAGAGGAATTAGTAATACACAAATCAATCAGGCTTCCTGATCATAGTAGTGTGTTCCAGGCTTAGGTGCTAGCAATCGCTGAAGCGGCTCATTTGGTGTCAATAATGGAAATACCACACAGTGATATCACCATATTCATTGACAGCCAAGCGGCTATAAAAGCAGTATCTGCTATCGAAATTAAATCAAAGCTAGTTCGCCGCTGTCGCGAAGAGCTCAAGGTTCTCTGCTCACAGCATAATGCTGATCTCTGCTGGGTTCCTGGTCACAGGGACATAGACGGCAACGAGATGGCCGACGAACTGGCAAGAAATGGATCTGCTACAGATCATGATCAGGCACTACAAACGGTCGAACCACCACTCTGTAACCTCAGAGAAAGAGTGGAATACAAAACCCGAATGAAAGCCAATACCAGGTGGAAGTCATTGACTACCTGCGAAATATCTCGGAAGCTCTGGCCAGAATACAACGGAAACCGAACCAAAAATACTATTGCGGTACGACAGGAGCTCCTTATCTAAACTGGTAGGGGCTCTAACTGGTCACAACTTTCTCAGAACCCATACAATGAAATTAAATCTCAAGGATGACGATATCTGTAGAGGCTGCGGCGATGAGGAGGCACACGAGGATACACCTCACTTCCTCTGTCACTGCCCGAGTTTCTGTCACCTGAGGAATGGAACACTTGGAAGCTACTACTTCCAAGACATCCAAGAGCTATCCGATATTCCATTACCCTATCTTTGCAGGTTCCTACGAACATCAGGATGGCTGGATAGAGTGGAGTAACCCATAGTAACGATAAGGAAGGACGTAATCCCACCAAGGGTAACACAATGGGTCCACATGGACCTAAGTGTGGCGGAATAGAGAATCCTCTACTCCACCAACCCGCAAACCTTACCTAACCTACTACTATGAGGCAAACTACAGAACTTAAGGATGTAGTTAGTAAAATTTCAAATTTTTTCGTATTTTCCCATTTATAACATTTGAACAATTGGGAAATTGGAATACAGGATAATGGAAGATAGTATTTCAAAAAATCTCATATACAATTTTTTTTACCAAAACGATCTTTACTCCGACCAAATTGACAACACGACTGGTACAAGGAAACAAAACCCACACTTCATCTCAAACATCTCATGGGTAATTTTTAATTATATCAAGGTTAAGCAATTTATTTGTTTGGTAGATGTCTTCATAATAAGCATAAAAAAATGAGCAGACAAAAAAAAGAAACAAATAAACAAACATCTTAACAAGATCATGATTTATCATACCACTGATTGAAGTGAATTTCCTTCTTCCTACACAATGCAGACAGAGATTTATTGGAATTTATGATAAATTTGATCGAATTGCTCCACATGTGTATCTTTTTGTATACATATATCTTTTTTTTGAAATCATGTTGAACACAAAAATTATGTTAGAAATATGAAGACCAAGGAAGGGCACAGCAGGTGGTTGAGGTGTATTTTTTGTTTGTGTGGTTAGTATTCACTGTTTGCTCTCGATATAAGAGCGTATGAATTTTATATCGAGCATAAATCATTTTGAGATTTTGACATTTGGTGGCAAGTGATCTTTCAATTTGGATTTGTTAAGTTGTGTTTGTAGGGCTGGGTTTCTGGTTTAATTTGAACTGGTGATGTCTGATAGTTAGCAATGATCGTGGGAAATATAGACATGAACACATGCTGGGATATTTTAAAATACTTATTGGTATGTTGGTATCTGTAAACGAGGGTGCATAAAACGATTTTGAGTGCTTTGCTAAAGAGGTTAAAAAGACCTTTAGAAAAAGCATAGTGCCATTTTGTTAATACTCATTTCATATTGATAAGGTGATGATCGTGCGTAATTATGTCTTAGATTTGGAACTCTGTTATGCGCTCAAAAATCCCCATTTTTGTCCAGCGAAATACGGCGAAAAGCGGTAAACATCTTCATCCTGCAATATGTCCACTTAAAACCTTTTCTGTACATTCAAATTATTTATATGAAACAATGAAATAATACAAAGATGATTTGTCCGATCAGAGGACCCGTGAAAAGCACTTGGGGTTTTCTCGGTTAGGACCAAACCTAGAACTTTTGCGTTCAGGGAATAGTAAATTAGGAAATACACTATTCATTGCTGCAGAGATGGACCAGAACTGGGCCCTCATTCCGTAAAGTGATTACCGTTTGACGATAACTTTTCGACGGTAGATATTGCATCTGTCGGCGATATCACTTTATTTGCTTCACTTAAAACAATAATCGTCCATTAACAGACGATTATTGAGCGATTGCTCATAAGGTCTCGACTACCGTCTGAGTGATAATCGTTTTGAAAGTTACGGAATGAGACCCCTGGGCGCCTCTCGATCTGTTTGGAATTTAAGGAAAAGCCAGCCCACTATTCTACAAACTTTAACAGGGTTGATTTGTTTTATAGGTGTCATGACTTTAATCAGTGTTGGGAGATAGGCTTAATGATTGATTTTTCAAAATGCCCCTATAGCTTAAGAAAAAACACTTTCAGGTGTGGCCACGTATTCCTTGTGTGTCGAACTTAAGCCAAGGAATAGGAAATTCGAAAAGCTTACCCTTTGGTGCATTTTATCAGTCAAACTGACCACGAGACCAAATTCGGCATTTGGCATAAAAATCCATGTAATCAGTATTTTCCTAAAGTTCTTTTCCTTATTTGACTGAGGTCACTACCGGACAAAACAAATGGAACTTATCCTCATGGGTTTCTTCATTACCTCAACACCTTTTCAGGTAAAATAATTATGACCAGAATAAACCCACCCGTTTAGAGGTAGATTATCTGTTTTGAAGTGAAACTTCTTTGGGCTCGTCGGGGTAAATTCAAAATCTCATGAAACGAAATTTCAACACGAAAAGTCAAGGGTAGGGGAAGGCTAGCATGGTAGGGCAACGGCGGGCAAACAATAACCGAAAACTTGTTTCAGAAAAAGAGAGCGAGAGCGTAAGTATGAGAGAGCGCTCTGCAGTGAATCCAAAGCATGCATATCAAAAAATCTATGGGTAGGGGGGCGGTAAGCGCGGACCGAACATATGTGCGACGAACAGCAACATGCGAAAACTTGTTCCAGAAAAATGTTCGAGAGCGTTAGCATGAGAGAGCTCTCTGTAGTGAATGTACCGATTTTAAGGCCAAAGAATGCTGCTCTCAGCTTGTTTTAATGGCTCTTTATACACTTACACATACACATAACCTTCCGTTTGCCGTTCATAAGAAATTCTTATTAAGAAAGCATGGCATGTATAATTTATTTTGTCGATGCATGAAGTTTCACATCAACCTTGTTGCACTCTACGGTCTCTTTTTTGTCGTAGAAATTCTGGCTTTCTTATACTCAGACAGCTTTCGAGAGCCGATCTTCGCTTACTCTTGCAGATACTGACTTTCAATGAAAATGGTTAAATCAACTTGTAACGATAAAATTAAGACACTTTGGTTGCCTCTGTTACTTCCAATATCTCTGACTAGAAGGTATTTCTGTGATTAAGAAGACGAAAGGTGCTTAACCCTTAATGCTTTCAAATAAAAAAAACTATGTGGGAAAGAATATAAGGCACGACAAAGAAGACGAATGAAGTTAAAAATTCAACTGCGAGTCAAAGTATCTGTTTGGATTTTGAGCATGTTCTCTTGTACTAATTTTCCAATCGTTCAGATGGTTGATATTTAGAGGACCCGCCGTTGGTGTCGTTAATCGTTTGGCTGTGACATCACTTTTTGTCAGATATTTCAAATGGGTTACTTTACTTGTAGATTGCCACCAGACTAGTCCTCCATAGCCGTATACACCCATTAAATTGGCCGTATTTCGAATTGGTAAAAATGGTCCATTGACAACAGAGCTTCATCGGAGATATCTTACGATATCTTAGATCCGAAACACGGCCATTATATTAGAGTTTGTGTATCCGAGTTTCTTACAAAGCTACAGCTGGATGTATAGAAAGCTGTTGTAGCCTTTTTTGTGTCTTCATACGGATTTAGTTTTGTGTTGTGTATGACATCCAAATAAATCGAGCTATCAAATAATTTTGGGGTACACCCATCGATAAAGCGAGTATTACGTTTGAATTGTAGAAGGGGCGAAATGCATCTGGCTATTTCGCGTGAACATTTGTTGTTATAAAGAGGTTAAAGAGTGTAGGGCAGGGCAGATTCCCATGGTGTTCAATTTAGACTTTAAAGTTCGCTATGGTTTGGTCTCCCATCAGTTTTATCGCATGCTTTTGTATCATATCAAGGTGTAGGTGCGATGGTATTTTAGCTATACTCTAACAGACATTGGGGTTGACCTCAAATTTGGGGCGTATATAATCTTTGTATACCAATAGGTGCAATGGTGTTTTTAAAATGAAGTTTCCCTTTTCCTGAGAGAGCTCAACAAGAGCAAAGCAGGTGAGTAATACTTTCCTCCACGTCCTCGTAGCAGCTTTTATAGAAATCATTGCTGAAAAGGCCTAGTCTTTTTGCGTGTAGGCCTATAGGACAGTGTCCTGTGAGGACACCGAATATGGTACTGATGTTTGATCTGTTCAACATTGTTAAGCAGATGGAATGCTTCTGATTAAAGCTAGGCCAGAGTTGCTCGGATATTTGGCCCGTTGTGCAGTTTATCCATCTGTGGTTTGCTTTCTTAATCGCAATTTAAATGTAGCAAGGGGCATACGCATACTGAGCATATCTACAGGCGGTAGAATGTCAAGGGTAGTGCCCCCTCTAGCAAGCTCATCTGCATTGCAATTCCCTAGTATGCCTCAGTGGCCGGCACCCAAAAGAGGTGAATGGTAAAATGCTCCGCCATCTCGTTAAGAGACAGTCGGCATTCGTGGGCTGATTTCGAGTTGAACGATTGCTTCCAAAGCTAATATGCTTTGTGGATATTACTTTCCTTTTTAGCCAAGACAAGGCTTCTTTGATTGCCATGATTTCCGCCTGGAAAACGCTACAATGATCGGGAATATGAATGGATATGCTTAGGTTAAGCATCTGGAGAAAACACCTTCACCCACTCCAGATTCTGTTTATTTTTTTAGGTTCGTCGGCTTTGCGGATGAAGATTTTCTTCTTTTACAGGCAGCACATTGGTCAAACAATGAAGAAAGGCTAGAAATGCCTTTACAAAATCATTCGATTTGTTAAGCATAATCGAAATATTTCCATAAATCCTGAGAAGATAATGTGGAAATGAGTTAAAATAGGGGACAGATACCTATGTTTCAAGAGCTTTCCTTTTTTATTGAAATGTTTGATTATGTACTTTGATTTTTCGAAAAGTGCATGAATTCATGAATAATGTCATTTCTCTCGGCAATGTCATCACATAACATTCTCTGGGAATGTACTCATCCACTCCAGCAGTTAGCTCATCACATAAAATATGACTTAGCAAATGATTAATGGTCTGAAATTCTGTTGTGCCTACTAGACCCCAATATAAAAATGACAGACAGACAGGCAACCTGTTTGGGATGTCACCATTGCAGATTGCCTGTGGTCTACCTCTATTCTCAGTCCTATGATTGGTTATTGTGCAAGAAAATCGTGTTCTCTGTTATGTCATCCCCAGCATTCTACTAATTGTATGTGACAGCTATAATGCAATCGATTTCTTCATCCCAAAACTGAAAAACACACGATTTTGTTTCTGTTTTCCACACAAACAAAGGCTCATAGCCCACGACACATATCATCGGATATATAGGTTATAGACGAATACAAAAATGTACCTCACATTAAGTGACAAGAAATCACACCTATTTGTAATTGCTGGCATTTCTCACCTTACCCGCACCTATAGTGCTCGTTGATCCAAGTGGATCGCTAGAGCAAACGCACTGTACAAGAGTACAATGTGGTGTTAGATACATCATCATCGTCGTAGATACGAGTTTTTCTCCTCCATTTGTGCTGTCAATGTAGACACATTTCACTTATTCGAAACTGGACTACAGACTATTTAAATGAGCGCACGTTTTGTAGCACACAGTCGATCATTTATGTGCGTAGCTAAGGTACGTCTGAGAACCACATCAAGTAAAAGGTATCGAGGAAGATGAGAAAAGTTAAAGCTAGGTCAGGCTAAAGAAGGAAAAAACAAACAAAGTCAATAAGTCATTGTAATGACGTACTATAACTCACATTTTCAATCGTGCATAAATTAATGTTCAAATGTTAAGTGTACACATGGGAAACAACTTTATCATCATCATTACAGCATATCTACAAGCTGGGCACAAATAGTGTAGGTATCTGAGATTGTATCTCCGTGTGGCGTTGTTCAATAAATATTTGATTGACTTTGGAACTATGGGTGGCTTTTCAATCTGCTAGCTATGTGCCGGAGTAAAAAAAAAAAGGCCAAAGTAAATATTTGAAATGTTTATAGGCTATGAACGTTCACTGCATTGGTACACGTCGAGAGCTAATTAACAACGAGTTAGGGAGTCGTAAAAAAGGATTTAGAAAATGAAAGCAACATTGAATAGATTGATTTGGGTTCATTATGTTAAGGCATATGCGCATGAGCCATTGGTAATATGTGTGGATTCAGATGGACGGTGGTATATGTATTGCTTGGTAACATTTGTGGCATTTGGATATATCGTTCTTTTGTGTGGTTAGAAGCTATCTCTATGGAATGGTAGTTTTTGTTATAAATCTCCTTTATATATCTTCAATAGTTAGGAGATGACTTAAGAATTACGAACACAAAGCCTTGAGATCATGTTCACTAAGATTGGGAGGGAGAATTTCTGACGTCGGAAATAAGAACAAAGTGAGAGTTTCCAAACAAACAGAAGCGGGTATTTATGAATGCAAAGAAATGAGAGATTTATATTATCGTTATCTGTTTGCGGTTAATGGGTTACAAAAAATAAACATTTTTTAGCCCCTTTAGGATGCGCCTACTTTCAGCCGGATAAATGACACGAATCGTGTATTACTGTGTTTTAAAAACCACCTTACGCCTTTGAAAGGGCTGGTGGAAATCTTCTATAGATACTATGAAAAGCGTCGCGTCAAAGTCGACATGTGCTCACAGTAGTGTCAGTTGTTTACTCATTAAAACCAGCACCCCTCTTGTATATGAATTGCTCCTAAGTACACAACTTTTATCACGACTCACGAGTATATATAAATATACAAGCTGGCCCGTCAAACGTTGTTTTGCCATTATCAAATGGAATGACCGCCTACAGCGCCACCTGTTGAGAATTTTTCAATTTTTCTTTTTTCCTAAACCTTCGCGGAGCAATTACGAACAAATCCGCAGAAGGAAGTATCCAATTTGGTCCAGTCGTTTTCGAGTTTTAAGCATCCGAACAAACCAAGATCCATTTTTATATATATACATGGCAGCTAACTTTCCTTTAAGATTTCTATCCCTGCAGAACTATCGTTTGGCATTACTTCGGGGGCGGGTTAGGAACTTACAAATCTACTTCTCCTTGTTGCTGGTCAATCCTTTATAAAAAGTCAAAGTTTATGGGTCCATCTTCCCTGTAAAGAATGGTTTCAGCTCTCCTGCCATACTCTACAGCTTCGGCGTTTTTCTTCCAGTCTGGTATCTTCGATTATATCGGGTATGGATATTGTCGTCGTAGGTCCTGTAAAGCTCCCATGATATAAATGGGCCCATCTTCCCTTTGAAGACTGGTTTAAGTTCTCCTGCCAATCTCCTACAGCTTCGCTTGATATCTTCGACTGAAGCTCGGGTCTGGAAATTAGTGTCGTAGATCTTGTGTAGGTAGCCATGATATCTATGGGTTCACCTCCCCTTTGAAGACTGGATACATCTCCCCTGTCATACACTACAGCTTCGCCGTTTTTCTCCAGCTTGACATCATCGACTGAAGCTCGGGTCTAGATATTAGCGTTGTAGATCCTGTGTAACTCACTAGCCATGATATCCATGATATCCATGAGTCCATATTCACTTTGAAGATTGGTTTCATCCCTCTTTCCATACTCTATAGCTTCGCTTGATCTTTTCTGGATATGAGCGTCATATATCCTGTGTAGCTCACTAGCCATGATATCTATGGGTCCATCTTCACTTTGAAGGATGGTTTCATCTCCTCTGCCTACACTACAGCTTCGCTGTTTTTTCCAGTTTGACATCATCGACTGAAGCTCTAGTTTGGATATGCGTCGTAGATCCTGTGTAGCTCACTAGCCAGGGGCTATCTCCCTTTGAAGGCTTGTTTCATCTTGTCTGCCATACTCGACAGCTTCGCTTTATATCTTCTATTGGAGCTCGAGTCTGGATATTAGTCTCGTAGATCCTGTGTGCTCACCATTATATCTATGGGTCCATCTTCCCTTTGAGGACTGGTTTCATCTCTACTGCCATACCCTAAAGCTTCGCTGGTTGTCTTCGACTGAAGCTCGGATCTGGATATTGACATCGTAGATCCTGTCTAGCTCGCTAGTCATGATATCCGCTCGTAGCTTTTCCTCGATGACGCATATAGCATCATCGGACACCGTCCGAAAAGCACAGCCCAATCTCACAATGTTCACGGATTTTATCCTTCTTGGCTAGGACTTAATCTTCATCGATTTATCCCATATGGGTGCCGCAGTGGCGCGATGGTTAGTGCGATGAACTGCCGCGCAGGAGGTCTGGGTTCGATTCCCAGCCGTAGCAACACCTAAATGATTTTTCACTGGCCCTCCTCTCGTGATGATCTGACAAATCATCCGAGTAGTATCAATTGTCAAGAATAGCTTATCTCAACTTAGCCGTTCGGAGTCCGCATAAAACAGGAGGTCCCGCCATCGTGCAAGAAGTACACACGCACACATGAATGGTTGTGAGAAAGCTAGGGTACTAACGAGCCTGTTGCGCCAAAAATTTGTATTTGTTTGTTTTTTTTTTTTTGGGTGCCGCATACATTAGGATGGACTGCACCACCCTTGACAGAATTAGTTTTAAGTGTTCTTAAGTGTTGTCTGGGTTCTCCAATATTTGTCATTATACTTGATAATGCACTGCTTATTATAGCTGCTTTGTGGCACGTACTTTCAAAGTGTTCCTTGTATGTAAGCCCATCGTCAAACGTCACACCTAGGTATCATATGACTGGTTTTGACTTTATGTTATTGTCGCAACTAAAATTGCGATTGTTTCTTTTTTCTTGCAACTGCTTGCTGCCTCTGTTTTGTGTTCGTCGAGCTGTGACCCGACTGCTGTCATCAACCTTCTTAGTTTTCAGATACATTCGTTTCCTATATCCATGTTGTGCAACCACAACGACTGCAATATCATCAGGAAACCCTATGACTATTTCATTGGGACTCCGTGTCTGAGAACCTTAATATTTCATAAAATGGGTCCTAAATCCGATCCTTGTGGAACTCCGCCCGATATGTGGTATTGTTTCACTCCATCCCCGGTATCGAAGAGTAAGCACCGGTTATCCAAGCTTCTAGGGCTATAGACTAAGAATATTTTGCAAACAGATCAGAGGCTTCAGCAAACACAAATCGCTTAGTGTTGTCTTCATTCTGATAACTCAAGGTATGGGCATCTTTGTAAAGCACTGGTTACCACCCTTAACTTGAAAAAAAATCCTTCAAATCAGTGGTTTTTGGTTTTATCATCGCTGATGGTATAACCCAGAACTAATAAATTGAGAGATCACCTTGAAGATTAAATCATATAAAAGGAATAAAGAGTAATAAGTAATAAAAACGTACTTATTGTAACCAACCTAGATACAGGCAATGTTCAGGTAGTGCCTTCCTTTACAGAGTTTCAACTAGGGTCATGCAATATGGAGAAGCTTCTTAGGTTCATCGCTCAAGGCACTGTACTTGAAATGAGTCATTATCAGCACAAAAGTAGTCTCCCCCACAACTGACCAATTCACATCGAAAAAAAAGTTCTCATGTTTACCCCCAACATGCCACAACACTTTCAGATATTCATCTTAAACAATCCACAACTTCTCACCCACCATAGAGATAGTTAGTTTCTCAAAATCAGTGAGCATCATGTCATAACCCCATGGCCCTCTTCACCACATACACTGAATAACCGCAAATTTAACAAAACCCACATTTAACCTCTCTCGCAAGGCAACAAACAACAGAAAAAGAAAGAAATCGAAAGTAAAACAAGAAAAAAAGCATCTCGGTCACGATTTAATTTCTATCTCAGAGATTGCTTTCGAGGGCTCGCAACTATACGAGCACCAGCATAGTATTGGCAGATATATCGCCCCCTCCCGCTTCTACACACATTATCTGGCCCCACTCTCTAAAGGTGGGGCCCTTCGGTGTTGCATGTTTGCTTTTGTTTCGACATTTTTATCGATAAACAAAAAACAAACAAAAGCCAGCAACCTTCACATGGAGAATTCCTTAAATGCACACGCATCATCGCAACCGAGAAATGAGATTATCTAAAGTCGTCATGATCGTCATTACGTTTCAGGTGTGCCCCCATTCATCATCGCGTTTAAGTACACATCTCTCATCTGCGTTTAATATCGATCAGGTACGCGCGCGTTAAGCGGACGTAATTCGCAAAACCCATTAATGGCATGCCACGGCAAAGAGCAGGGCACCCCACACGTAAGTGTTATAAAAAGTAAATGGTAGGCTCAGCATAAACAGCAAAAGGCGAGCACTCTACATACCCAGCCGACACGACAGACGGATTGGGCTACTGCATGCTCTCGACGACTCTCTGGGACTGGGACGACTGCGCTGAAGTGGAAAATGCATTTTTTTGTGCATTCAGTTGCCAGGGATATAGCAATCGAAAGGATTGCACCCAAGTTAGCACCGCGCATATGTACACAAAATGCAAAGAGCCAACAAGCATCCAACCAACGAGCAACTAACCAGTTCATCCAGAGTGGATAGCAAAGTGGAGGAATGGTAATGCTGGTGATTGCACTTTAAGTGAGACCAGCCGTGGGAATTGGATCATTAGAATTGCCTGGTGATAATGTTAACGTCAAGATATCTCTTAACCCCCATGAGTTGGGATTACAGCAGCAGCTAGTAGCATCTAGCAGCCACTGCATCCATGTGGACTAGGTTGTGTGGCAACACACAGTGGCACTCGAGTAGACTCGTAGAGTCTTGGTAACATGAACAAAAACGGACAGGAGCTGCAGCCAGCTACAACATATCTCAGCTTTCTCGGTTTCAACTCGGGGGCCAAAGAAATGATCGCCTTTTTGTGTGTTGGCACTTAAGATATGTGATCGTGTTTTAGTGTGGTAAATTGTCATGGGCTTTTCATTTAGGAAATTATACCGGGCAGAGGAGTGCATGGGCACACTGTGCGTCTGCTATTTGGATTTATTTATTTTCTTTTTGTTGTTGTTGTCTTTCGTTCACCATTTTGTTTTAATTTAGCTGCTTATCTGTGTGGGTAATTTTTTATGCATTTATCGTTGGCTTTACCGTTGGGCAGGGGAGGGAGATATTTTGAATGATAGACCTTTGAAATTAGTTCTAATCGGATGGAGAGGAATCTGTCTGTCTGCGCTAATGTGTGGATATATGGTATCATTGGAGCTAGGTATTGTATAACTATTTACATAGGCGGTTGGCAAACATGCTCCATCATGTTGGAAGGACATTCCACTAGTACCAATCTTTACAAAGTGTTAAATCAAGCTTTTTGTAACGAAAAAGGAAACCCATATGGGGTCACTTGCAGAAGGTCTTACAATTTCAGACGCAATATAAGTTGGATAGTTTTGTTTGGTTTTATAGGGGAGTCCTCTTTAAATTTGAATGATTGCCACTTCAAATGTATAAAAT
Organism: Rhingia campestris; assembly: GCA_932526625.1. Classification (NCBI taxonomy): domain Eukaryota; kingdom Metazoa; phylum Arthropoda; class Insecta; order Diptera; family Syrphidae; genus Rhingia; species Rhingia campestris. Next base: position 99,112,133 of record OW052184.1, read on the forward strand.
TCACAAAATGTATGATCACTGATCGGTATAATTCGATCGATTTTGGAAAATAAATTAGAATCCAATAATATATCGACGATTGGGGACTTTCCAGGACATGGTGGTAATAGTGGTATAGAGACTGCTAGCTACCAACAGAGATTTTCTCACAAGGAATCAATTGCGATGAAATGTTAAAATGCGATATATTCCTCAACCCACAATCTATTATATGACTTTGATAAGGTGATAGACAATTTAAGGCCTTAGACACATTCAGCACACGTTTACGAATTTATATTGGTAATGTTAGGTAATAACTATAGAAAGCTATTCAAGTAAAAACAAGGCAGATACTATGAAAAGCCTAAAAGCAGCTCCCCCGAACAAGCTGGGCTCTAATCATGTATAGAGGAAACGACTGCACCACGTCTTTAAGCTCTTTAGGTATTTAAGTTGCATTTGATTAGACAACGTCGCTTTGACGATCAAAATTAAGCATCATAAAACTTACAGAACTGTTCAAAACATAAAATCAATCTATGGAACACAACTTTTGATACAAATGGCTTTACGACGATCGTTTTCAAAAATACGCGATTGATACCCAGGTATCTGATGTGGAGTCACCGAATTTATGGAATATCGATCGCTGTTCACAAGCCTGGCTGCTGGCTACAAAACCGGAACTCAGGCTCTTCGAGACAGCGAAGGAAACCTAGTCACCTAAGCGCAGGGAATAGTAGATGTAGTAGGACAAGAAGAGAACCCGCGTCCATTCAATGAAGAACTTAGTTCCACCACAAAGTATAGAAGAAGTTGGCCTAGCTATAAAAAAGCTAAAGAACAACAAGGCCGCAAGCTCTGATGGCTTACTAGCGGAGCTTTTTAAATAAGGTGGCTTTGGTAGGGAGCATGCACCGAATCATCAACCAAGCATGGGTGGAAGAAAACATGCCCGATGACTGGTCTATCAGCTCCATATACCCCATCTACAAAAGAGGCGATCATATGAATGCAAGAACTCTCGAGGCATATCCCTGCTTAATGTCGCATACAAGATCCTATCCAATTTACGTCTAAAACCGTTCTGCAAGACACTAATCGGCACGTACCAGTGTGGCTTTTGGCCCGGCAGATCGTATACAGACCAAATTTTTTGCAGTGAGACAAATCCTGGAAATGACCAACGAATTTCAAGTCGAAACTAACCCCCTATTCATCGACTTCAAAGCCGCGTATAATATCATACATCGTCAGGGGCTCTATATGGCGATGGCCGGATTCGTAGCTCCTCCGAACTATTCCAAAGATGTACCGGATTTCGGCAAGGAGACGCGCTATCATGTGACTTTTCCAATCTCGTACTGGAGCAGATATTGCGCAGGGCAGGTGTCAACACGCAAGGCACTATTTTTAACAGATCCCTCCAGCAACTGGGATATGCGGACGATATTGACATCATCTGTCGCTCTCAGCGTGCCGTGATAAAAGCGTTCAGGGCGATTGAAGAACAGGCGAAATCCGTTGGCCTTGGAGTAAATGAGGACAAGACTAAGTACATGCTATCTGTCCAACGCCTAGGACAAAACATGACTATTGATAGCAGCGATATCGAGGTAGTTAAGAAGTTCACCTCCCTCGGAGTAAACATAGACTCCACGAATGACACTTTAGTGGAGGTCCCGCATGGAATTACATAGGAAACCGTTGCTACTTCGGTTTGGCGAAACAACTAAGTTCAAAACTCCTAACTCGAAGAACGAAATGTGTGCTCTACAAAACCCTTATACTGCCAGCTCTGCTTTATGGCGCCGAGTGCTGGACGGTAAGCAAGAGGGGAGAGCTGATACTGGCCTCCTTCGAAAGAAAAATACTTCGGCGGAATTTTGTCCTGTGCGCGAGGAGGGCGAATGGAAGAGAAGACACAACCGCAAACTCTATGAGCTGTACCAAGATGTGGATGTTGTTCAAAAAGCCGAAACAGGTGGACAACATTGGCTCGGCCACATTGAGCTAATGGACAGTAATGTTCCAGCTTAGAGGATCTTCGAATCTCAGCCCTTAGGTTCTCAGCCCTTAGGTTCGAGAGGGCAAGGAAGACCGAACCTTCGTTTCAATGAACAAGCCATCGCGGATGCCAGAGTGCTTGGTCTAGACAACTGGAAGCAGTGAGCCCGGGATCGTAGAGGATGGAAGGCTGTAGTGTCTCAGGCAGAGACTCTTTAGAGATTCTTTTCGGATTGATAGCATAACATTGGTCCTTGACGGTTCCCCACAAAAAAAAGTCCAAAGGTGTCAAATCGCAGCTCCGAGGCGACCAATTGACATCGCCTAGACGGCTGATAACACGATTTTGGAATTTGGTGCGCAAAAGTTCGATTGTTACATGGGCTGTGTCGCATGGCGCGCCATCCTGCATGAATCATTGGTCGTCCAAATTCATGTCTTTAATTTCGGTAAAAAAAAAAGTCGGTTAACACTGCTCTGTAACGTACACCATTGCCGAAACGTTGTTCCCAGACTCATTTTCCAAGAAAAATGGTTCAATTATGCCACCACTCCACAATCCGCACCAAACTGTCACTCTCTATGGATGCATCGGCTTCTCGACAATAACGTCTGGGTTTTCCGAGCTCCAGATGCGGCAATTTTGTTTGTTAACGTAGCCGCCGAGATAAAAATTCGGCTCTTCAGAAAAGGTGATTTTTCACCCAAAATCGTTGTCCAATTCAACCTGCTCTAAGGCCCAAATTGCGAAGCGATAACGCAGCGGATGGTAGTGCGCATTCAATTGCTAAGTCATTTGGGCCTTGTAAGCGAATAATCCGAGATCTTTGTGCAGAATTCTCCTCAGACTAGTGCGTGAAATGTTGAGCTCTTGAGATCGGTGGCGAGTTGATGTTCCGGAATTGAGTCTGACATGCTCGCAATCTCACTAACTTTTTGCACAAACTTGCGTACAGCAGGAGTGGTGGGTGCTTCATTTCGGCCAGACCTCTTCTTTTCAAAAAACGCACTGTTCAGGCACTCACTTTGGAAAATTTGTAATATTTACCCACGTTGTTCAACGTAAAGCGACTTATTTCGTTCCGTGAAGGTATGATATTGACTTTCTACAAAGAGTATAGAACTACATAGAGTACGTCTCACAGCTAAAAATTGTGTAGCCGTTTCAGACGCGGGCGGTAAGTGCGAGGAGGAATTTTCGTTTGATGCTGGGGTAGTAATGTGAACACTGGGGTATCAATATCAGTACCCCACATAGTCAATTTTCGTTGTATGAGATGCGCACTCTATGCAGTTCTATACTCATTGCTTTCTGTCAATATTTCGAGCTGGAAACAGCTGTCAGTATCAAAAAACCAATGATTTAAAAATAAACCTCTAGATGGCCCACCAAGGCTTAATCTGGCAAACAGTCTAGATCATCCGCTTCTTAAAAGAACCGGGATGAGGTTAAAATCTCTTTCGGACACTCGGATCGCCAGCCCCTTCATCAATATTTATTCTTTTCAAGGGATGGTATCGCCAAGGGCAACAATAACCCATAAAACCTAATCTTACCTCTCAGTTATGTTGGGTCCATGTGGGAGTCGTATCCATCCAACAATTTGCATGCGCACATGCTAAACAGTTTTAAGACAAATGTATCGCTAGGCTAAATATATGATTAATCCTCCTTTCTCTTTCGAGAAGCGCTTTTTGTCGAGGCGTATAGCAGTTTGAATTTATTTGCTTTTTTGTAGATTTAAGGTTATTGCATGCAAAATGTTAAAAACTCAGTTTCTTCTGACTTAAGTAAGAACTGTCTTGGAGAAAGATTTGAATGACCCATCCCGAAGGGATATATAAGTTTTTTTTTTTGGCATTTGTTAAATATGTCTGTGTATATTTGTATGTCAAATTAGCACCAAAGCTACATCCTGTCAACTGTACGTATTTCGAGAAACTCTGGGCTTACGTTTTGAGCTAGATTAATACAATTTCATATGAGAAATACTTGTTGAACTTATAGCATATAAAGCGTACATATTTCGAAAGTCAGACCCTTGCCTACGAACTTTTGTACGAACGATTGTACATACCTCATATAGTTTCCAAAGCTTTTCTATGACTATTCGAAAAATATCAAGCTAATTGCTCTTGCAACACATCCAAAATACAGAAATACAGGCTTTGTAAACATTTAGATGCATCGAAATTTAAATACCACACCGACGACGCGACGTTTACCCGTTTGTAATTGATTAATTCACCGCTAGTTATCCACCTGCATCCGTAGCCAATCACATGGACATTTCCAATTAAAAAAACATAATTCGCCTAGGCCAATAACGATCCGCAATCCGCATCGATAAATATCCCACATGATCGCACCAAATACATGCCCATCTGACCTCCGGCAAGTTTTCTCTTTAACGACAGTCCCAAACGTACAGTCAAAAAGGATGTGCACGCCTAAGCTTTCTTCGTCTGGAGAAAAGATAATTTCACCCACGGCCATAATCAATTTGTCATAAAACCGAATGTGACAGCAGTGTTTTTAATAATAACTCATTCCAAAATAATTAAACAATATCTTAACGTACACAACGCCACAATGCGAGTTGGAGCCTAATTGAGTTATCAGTAGATGCACAAGCACATAGGCTGCATATCATGCACGAGGATACCTATGCGCCTGTGCCGTATGGTTATAGAACCACTCCGAGTGGTCCAATTCGAACGAGTTTTACTCCGCGACGAATTCCCAGAAAACATGAAAACGAATGCAACCAACACACACACACACATCGCACATGAAACATATGAATCCATCTAATGATTATGTCTTCGGGTGAAAAGCAAAACCCAAACAGATATACAAAACGAGCTTGCTCGCGCGCATATAGATACGACAAGTATTCGTAAGTCGTATGCGTACCCAATTGCAGGTCGTAATCAATTTTAGCCCGCTGAGCCAAAGACTAATTTTTCTTGGTCAGAAGTTTAGACATTACCCATGGAACAGGCCGGGCTGGAATACCTTGCCACGAGAGGGTGGGTAATGCAAATGCTATTAGAAATTCGTGGTGCAGCCATGAGATTGAGATTTTGTTTTGAGTTTTACAGATTTGTAGATACTTTTTGTGTGTCTGGTTGTTTTTTTTTTCTTCGTCGACCGACTGGATGGAGTGTGCTGTGGTTTGGGATTTTATGGATGCACTCTTTAGTGGTCGCCGATGTGCGGTACTGGTCAACCGGTGTAATTAAATCTATGAGGAGGATATTTTCCAGTTTATTATTATGCAAGACATTTAGCCATGAGTGGTAGATGTGCGACGGCTACAGCGACAACGATGATGATGATGATGGTGGTGCGCTATGGTATGTCAGTCAGTGGAGGAGGGTGGCACTAGTGCACAGGATGATGATGATGGTATTTCGATGGTAATTATCGGATGGAGAGAAAAGTGCTGTTATAACAGGTGATATGGTAAATGCGTAAAATGATGTTGCACTCTGTCAAACGGGGTGTATATGTGCATTCAAAGATGCGGGGAACCATGTAATGTAAATTATTTATTTTTATTCCATCAGTAAATTAGAAATATCTATTGCTGTAGATTGCCGAATAGGTTGGTGTTAGGAAGAGTCAAGCACAATTGTGGTGAAGTTTGATGAGATTTTTTTCTATGGCAGTTTTTACCTACTTTATCCACTGGGATATGAGCTGGATAGAATGTCCGGTTGCGGGGTTTGGTGTGCATTTTTGTTTATCTCTTTTCCTTTACCGTAGATGTCCTTTTAATAATTTAGTTGATCTTAACTTAGTTAGATTTACAATATAATAATATAGAAAGCTGTCACTAAGCATATTGAATTTATTTATAATACTGGAGGGCAGAGGATAGATAATCAACGTTTTGATAAAAAAAACAGTACGCCTTTTAAAATTCGAAGCAACAATTTATACATGCAGAACACCACTGGAGTTGCAATATAGTGAAAAATGGATTTACAAACTTTCTGGCCAAACTTCTCCAGCCCTGGACTCTGCTATCATAGACAGATCCTTGGACCTCTAGTCAGCGAATGTAATCCTCTTAATGTGTCCCTGATGGAAACCTAGGTCGCGGCAAGTGGGCGCAGAGCCCGGATGTTCCCGAAGCATTTGGAGGAAGTTAGAGGCGAGCTTCATCTCTACCTTCCTCCATTTTCCGATGTTATACTACCATCCGGGTCAATTACCGCAAATTCCAGATGTCCTTTCAACATCTGGCTGAACGTCCTATCAAGGGTTCTGGGCCCCGACTTCCGTTTTCAGTTTTTTGGCACTCCTCGTGGTGTCATCCATCGACCGTTGTCTTTTGGCGGTATCCTCGGAGGAGCTGGAGAAACGTTTAAGTTGTTCCTTCGCCGAGCTCAGAGACGAGTTCTGCAGACGGGGTTTTATGGATTCGGGCAATCATTTTGTGAAGTGCCCGTTTATCCTTGTACGTGGATGTAGAGTGACGATAGGGGTGTACCCCTTGCATCTCTTGACTACGGATCGGACCAGGTTCCAAAACCATTGTCTTCCCCGAAGACTCGGATGCGATTACGGCCATAGAGGTTAAATCTTCCCTGGCACACCCTTCCACTACGTTTGGACCAGGTTTTCGCAGGGTCTTAACGTTAGCGGCGGTGTTTCCGCTGGAGGAGGAAACGAGTATGCTGGACCAGGGTGCGGGTCAGAGAAGTGGGTGAACCATTCTCGGTAAGAGCGGGGTCTCAACGCGGTGCGAGCTCGAAGCCGAACAGAACCTTTAAGGTTTGGGTTGATTGGGAGAAAGTCCCCTTGCAACGCCTGAACAAGGTTTGGGGTAGGACCAAGTTTTAGAACCAACTTCTTCACCGTCTCCCTTGGAGCAGAAGTGCACTCAGCAGACTAGGTTTTCCCAAAGTAAGTTTTGCCTTGACTGTGTTAGTGCTTCCAGGCGTCACTCCCGAGTTCCTGAAAAAAGTTTTTTTTTGGGAGGACCGACCTCCCGTTTTTTGTTGTCTGTGTTTTTTTGTGTGTATTCATGTTAGGTCCCACGATCAGCGGAGAAAGTCGGTACACCTAAACATAGATCGCTATGTAGCCAATACAGGGTAATCCGGAGGCTGCCTGGTATCCGAATACTCCGTTAGCGTCTGAGCTTTTGTTAGGGCCCTCAGCCTGGTCTATTATCGGCACGGGTCGTGTGAGACCTTAATCCAGCCCTTTAGTTATTTCTGATCCGCGAGTGGTATTGAGTAGTTCCACCAGCCCTGCGAGTATGTCGGCCGTAAGGCTTACACACACAGGGGGCCCCCTATCCGCCACCCGGGGACGCGCGCCGATAGGAGAACAACTAAACTACCATGCTGGAACTTAGTAGGGATTAAATTCAAACCGTTTTTAAGACAACATAAAACTATTTAAATCGGTTTGTAGTTGAAGCGAATCGTTTAGATCTCCTACACATTTGCAAATTTTCAAATCATCAGCATATATCAATATTTTCCTATCTCTATCTATCTATCTCGAATACAAGCTCTTACATCGTTAATTGTTATTCTTGCAAAATAAAATTGGTCCTAAATGACTTCCTTGAGGTACTCCAGACTGAGCAACAAAAGGATTGGACTTGGAACCTCTAAATTTCACTTGGTAAGTTCTCAATGAGTTATATGATCAAACCCAATTTATGAATCCTGGAGGGAATCCATACGCCTTAAGCTTGGAAATTATGAGGTCATGTGATAACTGGTAAAAGGCTTTGGAGAAGTCACAGTCAACTTCTTTTTTATTTCCAAACTATTGGAACAATAGTGCATAAAAGTTAATTAGATTTGGGACAGTGGATCGTTGTGTTACAAAGTTATGTTGTTCTTCACAGATGATGTTTCGACAAAGGAAGACCAATTTATCATAAATGAGATGTTCGAATAACTTAGGAATGTAAGATAGTTTTGAGATCGATTTTTAATAGAGATGTCTCCTCGATCACCTTTTTTTAAAAACTTGAGTTATAAATGCATCAGTTAGGAATTCTCCAGTGGCAAGGGAGCTTTGAAACATATACTTAAGGTATAGCAAAAGAGCATCTTTGCATTGCTTTACGATTATTGGTGGGATTCCATCGGGCCCGCAGAATAATTAATAATATCTTCCCAAGTGCATACCCGGCCCTATCGAGGTATTCATCGGAGCGGAAAAATTTCCGATTATGTACGATTCGGAGGATTTTTGCTTCGAGGTATTCTTCCGAAAAGCTGTTTGGAATATTTCTCCGACATTTTGTTACGCGTTGCTTTGAAGTGCGTTCAGGTGCATTCTTTTTCCCATTTCCTCCGACACAAATTCTTCGCGGAATTTTTTTACGAATTGTAGTGAAGTGAAGCTATCGCAGTTGTGTGTATTTTTTTCCGATGACACATACCTCGAATGGAATTTAAACCTCCAACGAAGTATGCGTTGTCCGCTCTGACGGATACCTCGATAGGGCTGACAATTCACGCTTGGGGTTCCCCGTTGATGTTTTTCTTACCTTAAACAGCATAAAACTGTGCCTACAACCTCCTATTTGTTCAAAAATTATAGTGCCCATTCTTTCACTTCGATGCTTAAAAAATATATTATCTGTACAATCAGTAATGAATTGAGATAACTCTTTCAACCTACTGTTGTATTTAAGTGCTTCTGACCAATTAGTTTACAAGTCTTACAACAATTTTCAACAAAATACCACCGTATTACGGTTTATGTAAAAGACTACGCTGTCGATGACTAAACAACTTAAATCGTTGGGGGGATTACAATTGATCGCCGCATTAAGATATGACACAGACCACCTCGTCACAAAAACTTATATTTTTTGTATAAACAAAAGAGTTCAGTAGCGAACTGGTTAATACCAAAACATAATTACTAACATCCACTTCCATTGACCTACGTAGTATTTCTCTTCAATAATACTCAGTTGTTCCTTAGGTTAAATGAAAAAAAAATATAACAACACTAATAACATACTCTAGTAACTCCATAACCATGACCTTCAAAATTAAAACCAATTTTCCGCTTCTTTTTCGATTACCCTTAGGTTTCTCTACGCCGTTTTTATGCTCACCATTTCTGATTCGACGATTTGTTAAGTGTAACAATAAAGTATTACCTCCAGTGTGTAAAATTCGTTACGGATATTTGAAGAAAGCTTAAGCCTTAAGACGGTCAAACGTACCTATACCACACACCACCACAACAAATTCAATCGTTTGGAACTCAAAACTTCGGCTCGTGTTTCGGTTTGTTTTGTTTTGTTTTTTTTTTTGTAGAATATAATGAAAAGTCGAAATGAAAACGAAATTACTGAATAAAAAACGAAATTATTTGCTCATCAGAGTTAAAACACACACACACACACAGAAGTGTTGAAGATCAATGTCAGTAGGATAATACACGAGGAGATTCCGCAAGACAATTTTGTTCATTTTTGTTGTTGTTTATTCAATGCCTTCTTGTGTGCTCTTCATTTTGTATATCCAATCTTGGCAACTATAAGCAAAATGAAGAAACAAAACAAAAAATTACTATTACATAACCATTTACGCTCTAATGAGTTCCTTACAGCAGTGAATAAAGCAGACTGCAGAAGCAAGTTGCTACTTCAGATTTTCAGACTTACAATGCTTCTGGGAAAAGGAATAAAGTGTTGAGTTGTTGATGTTCAGTTTGGAACGCAACGACCGGCGTCAGGTCGTTAATGTAGTCACGTTAAGTATGGCGTGAAATGTGTTGTCAAGGTCACCAAAAAGTGAGTCAATTAAAACTTTGAACAATGTAGGGTTCCATTTTGAAGATTTTTGTGTATGAGTCTTCATGAGTTAATGATGGAAAGCTTTTCGATTGAGGGAGGTGAGGGAGGTTATGATGAATTGCATTTTGCTGAATACCTCTAATGGCAGAAAAATCGATTCCGAATCAGCACATTAGGCTTCTTTTAAGTGCCTTAAATAAATTAAAGTACGCGCTTTTGAATAGAATTCTTAAATTTCTGTAAGATTATATTATAGCATAAGTCAGCTAAAATGGATTCATTAGTATACGAGAGCAAGATCCAAGAACCTAAATGCTGTTAACAAGATAAACCATACAAATTGACGAATTAGGCGGAAAATTGCAGTGGACAGCTATAACTTTGAGGTTATAAGGTACTCTGTCTACCTCGACTTTGCTATTTAAACTGGCAAGGATATCTCATCAGAAATTAAACGAAGAATAATTCAGGCCTATCACGAAAACATTTTCCAGGGAATTTTGCCCATGTCAGCAATTTAAATCAGATTGCTGAATGGGAACAGTTTCCGGGAAAATTTATTCACAATAGGCCTGATTATAGCAAATCGCTTTTTTAAGATGACAAATGTTTTGAAAGCTTTGGAGAATAATCAATCCCGTTTGCGTTGACTACCTAAGAGGAGGAGATTAAACGATGAACTTTGCAAGCTACATAAATCTGGCTAAATACTAGTACACATTTGATGTTTATGATGGTTATGATATGTTGAGCTATTGGACGTCAAAATATCGGCTTTCAGGCTCATTAGAGAAATGCCTCCCCTTAAGTGGAGCACACAAATAGAAACCAACAAATTTGAGTGCGCAATTGGCGTCAGTTGGCCAACAAACAGGTTAAATGAAGAGGGACGTAGATTGAGGATCAGGTAAAGTATGTAAGTAATAAACAGTTTTAGTCAGTAATAACCTCTTCTATTAATAAACGCTGATTAGCTAGCCAATGACTTACTTTTCCTCTGATCATTCTCCAGTCATTTAAACAACGAGCGAGTCACTGATAATAAATGAAAAACCACCCAGATTAACAAACGCGAAAACCAACTGGGAAGGTTTCAAAAACGATATTGAAAATAATATCCGACTGGGTGTATCGCTTAGAACCCCATTGGAACTCGAAGTCGCTGTTGACTCATTTATCAATACCATCCAAAAAGCAGCATGGAATAATACTCCTCAACAGAACAACATTGTGAGCTAAAGTAAAATTAAGTACCCCCGAGAAATACAAGATTTAGTAAGACAAAAAAGAAAAGCTCGTAAAAGATGGCACCAAACTCGTGCCCCGCAAGATAAAACACATCTCAATCGGTTGAGTAATTTGCTATCAAATTCGATTAAAAATCTTAAAAACCATGCAGTAGAAACTTATCTGCAAAGCCTAACCGCTGGAAAGGAATCGAATTATTCGCTCTGGAAAGCAATTGGAGTCATAAAACGGTCAAAAATCGCTGTGCCGACAATTAGGGTAACTCAAAACGTTTGGACAAAAAGCGATAAGGAAAAAGCTGACGTTTTTGCCTCACATCTTGAGGAAACATTTAAGCTATTTGATGGTCCAGCGGAAAATGAAAACATTAACATATTCGAGAGTACAACCGAAAATAATATTGTAAGATATGCAAGTATTGCCGAGCTTAAACGGGAAATACAGAAACTAAAGCCTAAAAAAGCTCCGGGTTATGACCTGATTACAGGAGAACTTCTTAAAATGTTGCCTCGGAAAGCATTAACTAAGCTTCTTTTTATTATAAACGCAGCATTCAGATTAGAATACATACCAAGGCAGTGGAAAGTCGCGGAAGTGATTATGGTTCTAAAACCAGGAAAATCACCGAATGAAATAAAATCTTACAGGCCTATTTCACTTCTTCCAATAATTTAAAAAGTTTTTGAACGGATATTACTCGGTCGCTTACACCCCATAATTGAACAGAAACGTCTTCTACCTGACCATCAATTTGGGTTTAGAAGTAAACATTCAACGGTGGACCAAGTACATCGAATTACAGATGTAATTGAGAAAGCTTTCGAAGAAAAGAAAATTTGTTCAGCCGTATTTCTTAACGTGTCGCAAGCTTTTGACAAGGTGTGGCACAAAGGCCTTACTTATCAACTAATTCAAGTTCTGCCAGAACACTTATATAAAATCCTCATGTCGTATCTTGAGCATAGACTCTTCCGTGTGAAACTTGGAAGCGAATATTCCGAGTTCAAAGAAATAATGGCAGCGTCCTTGGACCAATCCTGTACCTCCTATTCACTCGTGATATTCCACAAACAAACGATACAATAGTTGCAACGTTTGCTGACGATACTGCTATACTAGCAGTTGGCACAACAATAGAGGAAACAAATATCAAATTACAAAACGCTCTTAACGAGGTTAATGAATGGACTAAATCCTGGCGGATTGCACTTAATGAGAGCAAATCGATCCATGTAGATTTTTCGTATAAACGGACAAACAATTTGCCTGTATTTCTAAATACGGTTCGAGTCCCGTTTGCAAATGAAGCGAAATATCTCGGTATGACACTCGATGCAAAATTAAAATGGAAGTCGCATGTAAAAAAGAAGAACTTAAGAATAAATACAGAGAACTGTACTGGTTGCTCGGAAAATATTCGAAGCTTATCCTTGATAACAAGCTGCTATTATACAAGCAAGTGCTAAAACCGGTTTGGACATATGGTATACAACTATGGGGTTGTACCAGTGAAACGAATCTAAACATTCTACAAACTTTTGAAAACAAAATGTTAAGATCATTCGTCAATGCGCCGTGGTACGTAAGGAACGAAGATCTACGCAGAGATCTGGGTATTCCCGCGATTAAAGATGAAACAAAAAATTTTGCACGAAAACATAAAAAACGTTTATTAGGACACGTTAACACAACAGTCCTCCAAATTCTTGACGAAACAAATATATTGCGGCGTCTTCAAAGAACTAAACCCTAAGATTTGGCCCGATAATAACAAACCGCGCTATAAATTGCGGAAAAGCAGGAACTCTCAAAGGAATGTTACCTGCCAAACATATTATATACTCGTGATAAAAAAAATTGCTGGATAAGTCGAATACTTAGTTGCAATAGAAATACAAAATGGGTGATGGTTTTAGTGAGTAAAAATCTCACACTACTTTGGGCACGTGCTCATCGTGTCCATGAAGATTTCCATCAGCCCACGGAAAAAAAATAAAACTTTTGACATTTGCGCGTACACTTATTATTATGAATTGCTACATTAATCATTGATTAGATAATCAGCGTTTAATAATACGAGGGTAACAGTTTTAGTCAGTAAATATCTGTTTTAGTCAACTATGCAACTATGTTTCAGATAGAGATGGTGGGGATTTAATGTGAATCTAGCCTCTTGGGGTCACCAAATATGAGTACTGATACTGACTTAAATTTCAGGTGAAATGACTGCAGATTTTAAAATTTCTACATAGACGAATACGAATGGCTTCATCTTGTATCAGCAAATATCTTCGCTGGTACAGAAGAACGGTTGGTCTAAAATGTAGCAAAAGGAATGTTTGTGAATAATATCACCCCAAACGAAGAATCCGTTCGGAATGATTTCTGAAATAAAAGTCATTTCCAATCGGAATTTGCTTTTTAGGTATCCGTTGCGGAATAAAATGAAAAAGCATACGATCGCGTTTGATTCCGCAGCCATTTTTTCATCGGGAAACTTCGGAAGAAATTCAACGCATAGCTGTCAGATGCGTGATCATGTGCGTTCGATTTCGTCGGAAGATATGTTCGAAATGCTAAATAATAAATAAATATCAGGGGTAATTTTCTTCCGAACGGATACCCCAATAGGAGTGTATATCTTTATACGTATCTATGCCTATCACATAAGGATACCTTCCTGTCATATATGGTGACTTTAGTGAGGAAATACATCTAGGGAATTTTAGTATTTGTTAGAGCCTATTAAAACTTTTAACGCTTTATCTTATTTAAAAAGTTTTGAATTCAAATTCAAAAAATTTTCGAAAACGATTGATGATCTGTTTCGAAATAAAAACGCATACATAAATTTAATCTCCGCAAATTACATAGTCGTACCAGTAAGGATGTTAATCATGAATTGCCATCTCATTTAAATATATCTTACTAGCTGACCCATGCACGCCTTGCTTTTCTCGCCCTTAGCAGTAATAAATGTGCAACTTATATCTGATGCATTTGGCACTGAACATTTATTAACTTTCTCTTACAAAGAGAAATGTATTGCTTTCGTAAACATTTCGACATCCAGATTTTGACAGATTCTAACATTACGATGATAGTGGAACTCAAAAAAGTGTCCATCTGTCCGGATTTGGTCCTAATTCTAGGCCATTTTTTTTACTTTAGCCATTATAATAACGTTATGTACCTGTTCTCAAAAACGGCGAATACTTACTTTTATATAAGTAAGTGATATTCAGATCAAAAGGATAAATAAATATATTCCATTAGGATACTTACATTATAGCATAAATATCTAATGAAGATAGATATGTATCGTATTAACATCAGAAATTGTATTGGTTATGCCATGTTTGCCCCTTTGCCCACTCCTCTGTAGTCTGTATAATACCACATTACTATCCTTAAGCCTTGATCCTTTTGTTGAACTCAATAGTGCAAACAATTTTTTTTAATGTCGCGTTCACTAAAAAAAACATATATGTCCATCCTTTATAAAAATTGGAAAATGTTTTTAGCAATGTCTCTAAATTTCATCAATAGACAGTTTTAAGAGATTGTCCCTTCGACTTAGACCACCTAAAGAATCGAGATGCTTAATATGATGTCGACATTCTTGCACCTCTGTATCAAGTATTCCTGTATGTTATTTTGTCAAATATTGTAATTTAATAAAATAGTTATTTGAATAATTAATAAACTTTTTTTTTCTATTTTCAGATCTTCTATAAGGTGAGTTCAGTTCCGAAAATTAATACGAAAAGGATGCTTGTTATTATTGGTAAAACCTACTTCATTGGGTCAAAAATATAGCTTGACATACCGAATGTTTTAAATGTTTTGAACCATTTTTGGACTGACAAATCCCAATGTGTATGTCTATTGTTAGCTGGTTTATTGATGGATCTAATATTTTTTTCGATACTGACAACTTGTATGCGCTCATTTGACAGAAACTCGGTATTAAATTTCCGCGGACCGACGGACGGAATTCCAAAAAACACTTTTATGGGTTCCGCTATCATCGTAATGTAAGAATCAATCAAAATCTCGAGGTCGAAAATTTTCACGAAAGCAATATCTTTCTCTTTATAAGAGAAAGTTAAAAATTTCTTGAAGCCTCAATCTGCTGCATATCCATGAAATTTGACGGCCATAAGTCCAATCAGTGAGCGCACTGTCCGACTACGTTTATAGGAAGGAGATTTTAAGACAATTAAGGACGTTTAAGCTAAGGAAATATCAAAGGCGAAAAAGCTTAAAAAGACTAGCTTTCACAATGGAACATCCGCACAAGCCAAAGGAGTTCTGGAGAAGCGTTCTATGAACAGATGAAAGCTCCTTTGAGTAAAACCCATTAAAAACCAAAATTTTTTTTAAGGTTAAGGTTAAATGATAAAGCTTTTCCTTCCGGAGGTATATACTTTTGGTGAATTATTCAGCCTGCAAAAAGATAGTGCCCCATGCCACAAAGCCCGAATGATAACTAACTATTTGAAGGATAGCAATATAGTACTTGTGAGCAGAGGTTGAGCATTTTTGCAGTCGATTGCTTGGGTAGAAGCTTGTTTAAGACAGGAAAATTCACAAGCATAACCGAAAATATGATTGTGTAACTTCTGTAAAGTTGTGTTTAAGCTTCCGGAGATGTGTGTAGGTTAAGATGTTTCGGTAGACCTTTGCATGAAGTTAATCTGAAGCATAATATGTATAGAGCTTACGAATTAACGCTTAAAATGTGTTGTATTAGTTATATAGAAAAAGGAAAAAATAAACAACAATTCTTTATAAAGCCATTTAAAAGTTAAACTCAAAAATGCACGATTTTTATTTCGTCAAAATACTTATACCGACTAGTGTATCCTCAAGTTCTACAAGGTGACGCAAAAGTAATCCTCCTATCAGAAAATGCTATAAATTTTGCGATTGGCCCCTAATGTCAGTTCTGTTTTGACATTTGTGTAGTAAACACATGCGAAATACACGTTAATAAACAATGTTACGCTAAACTGCTCCAGAACGCGGAATATTGGTGACTATTTTTTTTTTTTTTTTTTTAAACTACAGCCAAAAAAACATCGGAAGGTTATTTTTGCGCCACCTTGTACTATAATTCAAAAAAATTAACCGACTTAAAAGCAGAGATCAGGTAAAGAAGAGATAGAAAACTTTCCAGGACTTTACGTTTTGCCCACAAGCTAATTCAGGAATTTTCCTGGATTTTGACAGATAAATTGATAACCACGGTCTAACTCCAACCAGATACATACATTCCTTGTTTCAAAAACACTTGTTTGCAGCCCAGCTAATTTATGTGTCAAAACGACACGTAAGAAATTGGGCGATAAAGGGGAAGACGTACGAAAGTTCCCTATCTCTTCTTTACTTGATCTCTGCTTAAAAGGCTTAGTAACATTAAAAAGTGCTTTAGGTAATTCATGGAATCCATTTTTCTTATTAAGAAATGCGATCTTACAACTTGCATGAACATAATATAAACAAAATACAACACGAAAGTTTGTTTGCAAAAAAAGTTATTGCTACCTATGAAATAATTGGCTGGCTTGAGATTTTTTTCGCAACAATTATTTAAGCAAACAAATGTGTCAAACAAATTTAAATGACTTACCGTTTACTGACTCCGAACTAGGTTCTCTTCTATGACATCAAATAACTCTTGATATGAAGTTTTATTGAAAAAAGTTCAATCTCTGCTTCACACACATTTCACAACATTAATGTTTTCCACCACAAAACAATTCTTGACGAATCCATCCTATTTCACTAAAATAAGATAAACGGCTATACACTGAAACAACCACAAATTATGTAGGTTTCCTAAAACATGCTTTAATTTTTCGTTGGCGAGCAATATTTAGCAAATTGATAAAAAATATCGCAACACATTGAACATATTATTTGCACGAACTCAAGCGAATTAAAAATGTATATTCGAACTTATATGACTTTTTACTTGTGAACACACTAAAAGATAATTCTAGAAACTAATTTACTAATTCGTGAGTGAAAAAAAAAAACAACAAAATCCTAACCAAAATATTTATTTTCCAATCACTGTGACAGCCACCTTGTCAGCTGAATGACAAGTCAAATGCGGGTAATAGAGTATCATAGTAAGTAATAGAGTGTGGAGATCAGGAAAAGTTAGTAATAGAATTCAAAATTTGCAGTGGGTGGACACTAAAGTAGGAATAATAATCCATGCCAGTTTCGATTCTGAATCCATTTAATTTTTAATTTATTTTTCATTAAGGGTATTCATGCAACGTCGTAATTTTATTACGTGCGAAAGATTATAATTTTACGACGACGTTTCATGAACGACCCTAAATCTGCACCACTAAATAATGCGGTAACCCACTGAATTCAATCTCATTTTACTAATTTATTTATTGATAGAATTTTGTTCCTATTGTTCTCTTTTCTTTCTCGATAATTTTCTTCAGTTTAGCGCATACGTTTGATGTGTGAAAGTGACTGATTAAATGTCAAAATATCATTTCAAAAGTTTACAACGTTTACCATCTCAGTTTACGCACCCAATTCCTGTGATAAAATTCCGATATTGTTGGAAAAGATTTCTCATACAAATTTTGACAGTTCATTTATCACGTCGTAATTTTATCACGTTTACAACGTTTACGGCGACTTTCCGACGTTGTATGAATACCCCTATTATTTATTTTTTTGTTCAGAATCTCTGCAAAAATTAGTAAAGTAAAAGAATGTTCTCAACAAAAAAAATGATTTAGCTTTCATTGAAAAGGAGGAACAATATCAATGGCGTTGGAGTGGTTAGTTTCAGAAATCTCCCCTTTTTCAGTTGGGCAACTGCGTTCTACATTTGAAGTCTTCGGAGATGACTGAGTGAGTGGAAGAAGACAATTTTCTTGCAAATGGACAAACAGATTATTGTTTAAGGAAATGTTTTCTGAGAAAAAGTACATGTTACAGTATCATTCCGAAAACACCAGATTCCAAAACAAGCATATTCACTAAATCTATAAGCAAAGAAGCATATTCCTAGGGCTAGACTACGTATACCGAAGGACGTGTGAAGTCATCATTAAGGTGTTAGATAGCATTTTTTCCAATAGTCTGTCCAGACTTTATGTAGTTGTTACGATTTTCAATATTAAGACAAAAACGATTGGCGGACCCAGTATATTGACACGGTTGGTTTATGCGGAAAATTCGTTAATGCCTTGGCTCTTAAGATAGTCCATTTCAGACACGGTGGCAAAATATCATAATAACGACAGGAGAACAAAGTTTATTGGGAAAACAGAATAAAACAGAATGGTTTCACTGTTTTAGCTGTACTCAAGTCTCAATTGCAGTTACAGTACAGAATGAAACTGGGCTTCAACCAACATGCCTCTCCACTTAGCCCGGCCCTTGGCTAATTAACTCCATAGTTGCCTACTCCAAGCTGGTTGAGGTCGGTTTCTACTTGTTCACGCCACTAAGCCGAGGTTTTCCTCTACAGCGTCTGAAGCGAGTTTTTTTTTACTAAACACCGCAAATATCTTTAAAATTTCAATGTTTGTATATTTTTCCATGAGAAAGTATTTTTTTTGGTACATAAAGGGTCTTTCAGCCCTTCCTGTCTTTGAATTTAAATAAAACGAAGTGTGTGTGAGATGTCATTGACATTTATTATTCATTTACAAGGCCTATCGATGTCATTATTTATGGAGTATAACATAGTTTAAATGATCGCCGCGGCTTCCTGGGTGGAGCGCATCCGAAATGTCCAATTTTATATGACTTTGGCGCATAAATCAGGCTGAATTTGAACGATGGCATAGGCTTTGTTGGCTTTGAGGGCCGCTGTGGTTTGTTGCTTGTCCGCATAGACCTACGACTTCATTAAACCCAATTAGAAAACGTCTTACGGGGTCAAATCGCACGATCTCGGTGTTCAGTTCACATCACTTCCACGTGAGATGACCATCCCCTCGAATCGCTCGTACAGAATCTCCAATGTGGCGTGAGCTGTGTGGCACGTAGCGCCGTCCTGTTGAAACCACATGTCGTTGGTGCCCAATTCAGACACTTCAAGCCAAACGGAATTGGTAATCACCGACCTAAAGCGTTCGCCGTTGAAAACGTCGTTCACAAACAAATATAAACCGATAACGCCACCAGCCCATCCACACCAAATAATGACTTTTTCGGGATGGATTGGACGCTCTTGGAACTCAAGTGGATTTCAAATTCGACAATTTTGTTTATTGCCGTACCCATTCATCCAGATGTGGGCCTTATAGCTGAAATTGATTTTTCGAAATAATTTGTCTCAGTTTCCAACTGCTCCAGATCCCATTCAGAAAACACACGTCGTTGTCTATATTGCTTACCTTCAGATTCTTGGTCAGTTGGATTTTGTATGGGTGCAGGCTCAAATCACGATATAAAATTCGCCAAGTTGTGGTCTGTGAATGGCCAAGTTCTTGTAAGCGACGCGAATTCGACTGCCTCGGATTCTCCTGCACACTCTTTTGGACTGCGGCAATAGGGAGATCTTGCATTTCGTCGACGTAAGGGTGTGGATTTATTGTTTACTGAACTTGTCGACTCAATTTTATCCACCACACTTCGAATATTACTCTTGGTTTGACGATTATGACGACCGTAAAATGGGCGAAGCGCGCAGAACAGAACACCCATTTTAATAAAACGATTTTATGATTTGTACGTGTTGTTGAACGCTATGACTCACCGTCAATGGTAATTTGGCAAAATAGACTGCATAAATGACAGACAATTTGACAGATGTAGCTTCAACAATATATCCCCTATCAACTGTCAAAGTTCCGATGTCCCTATTGTTAAAGTTGCACTAACTGCTGCCGTGAACCCCCATGCTTGGGCTCTCTGTTGGATTTGGGTTTCGTACTAGGTTGGAGGTATGCAACCCCCTGCTAAGGCTCACTGTTGGCGGGGGCTTGTTTTTTACAGTCAAACTCACATGCAATCCAAATCCAACAACGAGTTGCAGGGGAAGCATGCCCACCACACGAATTCAAAGTTTTCATACACCCAAACTCGCACTTGCATGAATGCAAAGTATGAACCCCCCTGCTTAGGCTCTCTGATGAATTTGCGTTATGTGGTATAGTTGAACACATTGTTAAACGGAATAGTAAAGGGTGGTAAATTTTAAGGGCCCGTGTTGATTTTGAATAAAACACAATTTATTTAAGAAATTATTGTCATTTCTTTTTATTATGATTATAATAGAATGGTTCATATATGTATGCAACAAAATATCGGCCCACCTCTATCCGATGGTCCAAATTTTCGATGACGCTGAGGTATAATAAAATTGAGGTTCTATGCCGTTAATGTGCCAATTTATCTCATCCTTTAGCTCTTGAATTATTGCTTGCTTGTCGACGTACACCTTTTCTTTCAAATAACCTCAAAGAAAGAAGTCCAACGGTGTCAAATTACATGATCTTGGTGGTCAATTGACATCGCCAATACGTGAGATAACGGCCATTGAATTTGTCGCGCAAAAGAGCCATTGTTTCGCTGTGTGGCAAGTGGCACCGTCCCGTTGAAACCACATATCGTCCACATCCATACCTTCCAATTCGGGCCATAAAAAGTTCGTTATCATCTAACGATAGCGAACACCATTCACAGTGACTGCCTGACCGGCCTCATTTTGGCAAAAATACGACCCGATGATGCCGCCAGCCCATAAACCGCACCAAACAGTCACTTTTTGTGGGTCTATTGGTTTTTCGACAATCACTCTTGGGTTATCATTCGCCCAAATGCGGCAATTCGGCTTATTGACGAATCCACTGAGGTGAAAATGTGCCTCATCACTGAAGATGATTTTCTTCGAGAATTGATCATGCACTGTTGCCATTTCTTGCCACCATTCTGACCATTGACGACGCTTGAAATGGTCAAGAGGCTTTAGTTCTTGAGTCAATTGCACCTTGTAAGCGTGTGAATGCAAGGCTTTATGAATAATTTTCATCAACGACTAGCGTGAGAGGTGCAAGGTTGAGGTGGACGGCTCTTCAGCCACACTATCGCGAACAGCAGCAATATTTTCTGCAGTATGAGCTGTACGAGCATGCACTGGTATTTCAACAGACCCGATTTGCTCAAATTTTTACGCACAAATTGTACGCACATTTGGACGATTAAATTGACCGAAAAAATCATGAAGTCCACGATATGCATTTTGATTTGAACGCCCATTTTCATAATAAGCCTAAATAACTTGAACGAGTTGCTCGATTGTGTATCTTTCCATGATTCAAATTGAATTAGTCTGAAATTGAGAAATGTCAAATAAAATGCAGAAAAAAACTTGACGTTTAAGTGTGGTTAACATTCAACATCGGCCCTTAAAATTTAACCACCCGTTTCAAGCGTTAGATTGTTCAATCCACCCAAGTGTTATGCTCAGTTTCAGAAAAACTGTATTTCTGGTCAAACTATGAGGCCAATTAATTAAACAACATATGGAGGCAATATTTGCATATTAACTCTAGCTATATACACTTTTGAAATACGCCATCTTTGAGGGCATTTTATTGTAAACAACCAATAGAACTGTGTAGTTTTGAAAAAAACATTTTTAAATTTCGTCTTAAAAAAAAGAGTGTCACGCACTCTCTTTGGGGTCGTTGAAGACTATTACCTTATAGTCTTTTTTTTTAAGGACTGAATTTATAATAAATTTGTATTTTGGGATGAACAAACCTGTAATGTTGATAAAACTTTTAATCGTCCTCAAGCCGGTATCATCATATTACATTTCTCTAATTTGGTGTAATGCAGGCGCAACAAAGGCTGGCATAATCTAAATCTCAAGGAAAAAAAAGTCAACGTCTCTCAAAACATAAAAAAGCAATTCCGTCATAATATCACCAACAACGAGGTCGTATGTCAAAAAAAGCCATCTAATAACCAAAATGTTAAATATACCTTACATTACAGCAACAACAACATAATCAAAGTCAATAAGAATTAAATTGATTGCATTCGCCCTAATGCCTACTTAACCATTACTTAAAAGAAATTCATTCAACCATAGTTAAGCAATAAAACAACAACAATGACAACAACAACTACAAAAAATCGTAACAAATCGATGTGTGTACTCATTCAATCGAAAACAATGACAAAATGAGTCTAAGCATATCGCAAGCGCATATTGTCCTCACTTAATTATTTAAGTCACGGTATCGAAATTAACAGCAGAAAATACATCAAATATAAGTAACGCATGTCTACTTAGCTTAGCACAACAGCCTTGGTACAATTACACAGTTTTTCTTTATTTTGTTGTTGTTTTTTTCTTTTCGTATTTATTATTATTTTTCTGTGCTCACTGTTTTCTTGGATCTCATTCAAAAGTAATGCAAATACTAGGTTGGTTCCACGAACTGTTGTCCGGTGTTACAATTTTCCCGCCTTGATGTATTTTCAAGACATGTTAACAAAAAGTGGCATTTCAATGAATATATCTACCGTGTGTGATGAGAATTAATTTTATGGATTCACGTAGGCATACCCGTCCAAAACATCTGAGTCATATTTTTTGGAGCAAAAAGAAGAAGAAAAGGAAAAAAACATTTTTCATGCGACCCAAATAATTGAAATCTATTACAAAGCAACGATATTGCAATTGTAACAAATTTTCCAACACGACTCTAAAGTCATGGGCATGGATGGACATAGGCATAGACATAGGCACTGGGAAAAGGAAGTTTGGTATGAAATCCCCCCAGGGAGTGATCAATCAGGAAACATGTGCAATGTGCGCAGAGAAAAGTCGTGCACATTTCTTGTGGGTACTCTTGCTATTCGGCTCTGTCAAGCGGATAATCAACGAAAAACGAAATGGTAGTGTGTTCCGACACGCATTTCAAATTCATGACAAATGACCTTTCATAATTCGTTGTTGACTTTTGATGTTTTTTTTTAAGAATTTTTTTTTCTATTCAGTGTAGGGAAATGCCGCGCAGACAGATCGTTAACAACATCATCGATCATAGCACAATTTTATGGCAAATCAAAAAGGATCACAATTTGTATTCTTTTACAGTAAAATGTGATAAATCCAGATACAAATCGAGATATATTTTCTGAGTGAAGCAGAATTCAATTGTATCCCAGTACAGAGTGATGTACGTAGAATATCGGTGACGTTTGCAAGTCATTGGAGATTGCACGTTATGATTTTGTATTGTGGTGCACCTTTTATGTAAGGAGGTACGGATGTATAAAGGTAGATATATAGACGTTTATTACGTGTGTGAATATAATGAGATATTTTCTGTTTTTGCTATTTGTACACCTTACTGGCAACTTAAATCCTGCGCAGACAATATTTGTTCCGATATGAAATGAAGGATAATGTGAATGGACATCAATGGGTATGCCTACAGTTTATGGGGGGAAATGCAAATCGGTATCTTCAGGCACAGAAAATAGAAGAATGAGTGGGTCATTCACTTTTTAAGTAGTGCAAGGTATTTTTGGAACATAATAATGACGTTTTGAATTTATTTTATTTAGGTACTTGGGCATTTTTTTCCGTATAGGTTGGTGAAAATCTTTATACTCACAGTAGTGTGCGATTTTTACTCACTAAAACCACCACCCTTTTTGTATTTGTATTGCGAGTATGCGATTTATCTAGTAATTTTTTATCACGAGTATATATAAATATTGAACATCTTAAACTAATTGACCTTCTATCCGAACTTCCAGAACTTGACATGATCTGTGCGGTTACAGACCGCTTACCAAAGACACTATGCTTCGACGAAAGATTCTCAACGGAGATCACAACCAGAGAAGCATGGTGTATCAACAACCCACCAAACTGCCTAAACGGCCTAAAGTGGTATACGGATGGTTCTAAAATGGACTCAGGGGTAGGAGCTGGCATACATGGACCAAATAAAAACATCTCAATACCTATGGGAAAAAACCCTAGCTGAGCTCCATGCCATACAAGAATGCGCAAACCTAATACACAACTCAGGTATTAAAGGCGCAAACATCCATATATTCACGGACAGTCAAGCAGCTATAAAAGCCCTTAGCTCAAACATCATTGACTCCAAATCAGTACTACACTGCTTCAACTCCCTCCAAACACTCAGTTCCAGGAACAAAACCAGACTATGGTGGGTCCCCGGACATGAGGGAATTGAAGGTAACGAAAAAGCTGATGAACTAGCCAGAAAAGGTTCGGAAACCCCCTTCATTGGACCTGAACCCTTCTGTGCAATCCCCAAATCAGCCATAAATCTGGTCAGAAAAAACTGGGAACAAAACTAATGTGTTTCATACTGGGGAAACATCCCAGGCCTAAGACAGGCCAAAAGAGCTATTCAGCCCATCAAATCAGATGCCAATAAGATACTAAATCTTCGCAGGCACGATATCAAAAACTTAGTAGGCTACCTAACTGGTCATCACGGTCTGCGATATCACCTAAATAAAATGCGTCTAGTCGACTCACCGGAGTGCAGACTATGTCTAGAAGAAGACGAAACAGCCGAGCATATCATATGTGAATGCCCGGCCCTTTACGGTATGAGAAGGGAATCTTTCTTGAGGGAATTTTTAAGTCCCGAAGAACTGAGGAAATATTCGTCTGAAAGTATTATCAGCTACATTAGGAAAGTAGAAGCGCTACTAATCTAAAACACATCTGACGGCAAGCACAATAGATCTTTTAGGTCGATGTATATATTACTGCTTAGGCAGTAATATACACATCGTGTATATTACTGCGTACTTTTCGTACTTTTCCGCAATTTATAGCGCGGTTTGTGGGTAGCGGGATAAATCCAAGGGTTTAATTCATTAAAGACATCGCATAAATTTGTTTCATCAAGAATTTGGATTGTTTGCATGCATGCATCAATTTTTTCTACTACGGTTTTTATGTTTACGTGCAAAATTTTTCTCTTCTGAGATCTTCGTTTCCTACCACGGCTCGTTGACGAATGCGTTAAGAACTCAGTTCTCACTTTATGAGTTCGTTACATAAAGAGATGCCGTTTTTTTGTAAATAAAGCGAAAAAAATCAATATATTGAGGAAAATTTTTGTTTAAGACGTTAGTTTGGTTCATGCCACTAAATGGTTAAAGATAATTTTCTTCGAATTTTCCCCACGACTAACTCTTAAATGGTATAATTTTCGACCGCTCTTTTTAGCATATCTGCCGGTCTCCCATGAATGACACGAGTAGTGTTGGTTTCCAAAGCTTCAATCGTTTCGGGTTTGTCGACGTATGCAAGAGACTTCACAAACCCCCATAGAAAGTAATCAAATGGTGTCAATGATCACAAGTTCTTGGTGGCCAATTAACAGGACCATTTCTTGAAGGTCTGGGTTCGATTCCCAGCCGTAGCAACACCTAAATGATTTTTCACTGGCCCTCCTCTTGTGATGATCTGACAAATCGTCCGAGTTGTATCAATTGTCAAGAATAGCTTATCTCAACTTAGCCGTTCGGAGTCGGCATAAAACAGGAGGTCCCGCCATCGTGCAAGAAGTACACACGCACACATGAATGGTTGTGAGAAAGCTAGGCCCTGGGTACTATACGAGCCTGTTGCGCCGAAAATTTGTATTTTTGTTTTTTTTTTTATTTCTTGAGATGATGATGAGATGATTCATTGAACGTTAACCAATGATTTGTTTGCTGTATGGCATGTAGCGCCATCCTGTTGAAACCATAAGTCAGCTACAGCAATATCTTGAATTCGACGCAACGAAAAAAGCATTGATCATTGCTCTGTAGCGATCTCCATGGACAGTAACACGCGCGAATTCTACATTTTTAAAGAAATACGGTCCGATGATGCCACCTGCCCATAAACCGCAGCAAACAGTGCATTTTTGGAGTTGCATTGATAGCTGTTGAATTGCCTCTGGCTGTTCATTGACCCAAATATGACAATTTTGCTTGTACACGTTTAACCAAAAATATGATTCGCTGCTAAATGAACCTAATGTGGTCGAAGAACTCTTTAACAAGATTTAACTTATCACTGATTTTAGAAATAAATTTCCACAATTAGTAAGCGTTTTGCCGGCAATGCATACTGAATACAAACATTTTATAGATAAGACAGTTGACAGGTAATTACTGTAAAAACAACGCAATTGAAAAAAGTACATCATATTGGATCGCCTGTTATCTAAGAGGCACTGCAGTCCGGAATTAACATGATCCTTAACCAAGATGCCTATGAGTTTCTTAACATCAAGATAATTGTTTGGCTGTTGTTGCTCGGTGGAGTTACAAAGCTCGAATAGGCTTACGTGGGTCATTAGTGATTCAAGAATGTTAAGAACCCTGTATTTGGGAGTTTTTTTTTTAAAATTCAAATATAGTTGACTTTCCATAGGTGAATGCCACTTACAGCTGTTCGCCCTCGTGTTTCAAATTGCTGCAATTGTATTTCAGAATCTCTTGCCGTTTCAGAATGTCTAGTAATGCAAGCAATCGTTTTGAGGATTTAAAACATTTTTTGTCATTACAAAGATATGCAGTTGGGAATCAATTTGAGACCTTCTTCACGGAAGTTCAATAGAATAACGACTGAGTTGACCATTGTATCGAATCCATCGGCTTCTTTATCTGGGATACGTTCTTTCAGCAGCTATCTTACGGTTCTGGTCTTGGTCTAGAATATTCCCATGAGGAGTACTTTACTGAACGCAGCTGCAGTCTGGCACCTAACTTTAACATACAAGTTGAATTGTGATCAGTTATACCTGTATAACACTGACAATAGCCTTGATGGCGAGATACAATACGTACAGGTTTGTTTTAACTCGAGAATCAAAAAATACTTTTTTTTACGAATTTATAATTCAAGTTTTGTACTACATAGTCTACACCTATGATTTATAGTGGTTATGTTGTATGAACTGATCATGCATGCTGATATATACTTGATCCACGACTTAACCATTTTACTTGTGAACAAAATTTGATCATTGGGCGTATTACGGAACCAGAAGGGCAATTATGGTGAATGGAAAATATAACAAATTTTGGAATTTATATTTTATGTTACCAAAGCGTTCATTTTAAAAATAAACAGCTTAGATTTCTTTTTGGCATATAGTCTGCAAGGAATAGCTATAAGCCTAAGGCAAATCTCTGCTCGTAGATGTTTCGTGTTAAGCTCTCTGCGACACAGATCTGATAGTGTAAAATAAAAATAATGTATGAAGTGAAGATAATTTAGTGACAACCAATATCCAAACTATCTTTTGATTCTGTCTCCTTTTCTAGTGGACTAGCCATTAAGGCTATAAATCAACTTCTTGCATTGGAATTCCTTTTACAACAAGCTAAATCTATCTTAACAATCATTGGGCGTATCATTCTTTAAGCATTTAGTCTAATCGAGTTGATGAAAGTAAGAATTCATTGATTTTCAAGTGACAATTTTTTTTGTGAACTGGCTCCAGGGGTGTCATTTGTGCAGTGGAGTTGATGGTAGTGGTCGATGCATTAACTGGAAAAGTTTTGTACCAAAAGCCATTTAATTTTGGTAGTATAGTTGTTCTCCTATCGGTACGCGTCCTCGGGTGGTGGGTAGGAAACCTATGTGGGCGTGTAAGCCTTATGGCCGACATACTCGCAGGGCTGGTGGAAATACTCAATACCACTAGCGGACCAAAAACATCTAAAGGGATAGATTAGGGTGTCACACGACCCGTGCCGATAATCGACCAGGCTGAGGGCCCTACTAAATGCTCAGTCGCTAACGAAGTATCCGGATATCAGGCAACCTCCGGATTACCCTGCCTTGCCTACATAGCGCGGATCTATGTGTAGGTGTTCCAACTTTCTCCGCTACTCGTGGGACCTAACATGAATACAAAAAAAAAAAAAAAAAAATAACAGACAACAAAAAACGGGAGGTCGGTCCTCCAAAAAAAACCTTTTCCATCACCTCGGGAGTGACACCTGGAAGCACTGCCGCAGTCAAGGCAAAAATGACTTTGGGAAAACCTGGTCTGAACCTAGCAGACAACTGTGGAAAAGAAGGAAACCCTTCCTTTTCATTACCCGAATCCAGAAAACAGCGTCTGCGGATCTGACTACAAGGCAGAACTCTCTGAGCTGGACAAAGGAACAACTTCAACGTTTCTCCAGCTCCTCCGATGATACCGCCAAAAGACAACGGTCGTTGGATGACACTTCGGGGAGTGCTAAAAACAAAAAACTCCCAGAACCCTTGATAGGGCGTTCAGCCAGATGTTAAAAGGAGATCTGGAATTTACAGTAATTGACCGCAGTGATTTTATTTTTTTCAGGATCGCTCTTTTAAAAGTCTGCTCTATAACCTATCCTGCATTTTTCGGCTAACACTAAACATTCAAGAGTGCCCACTATAATGCTTGCAGGTGTTTTTAACTCTTCTCTTGTATTGTTGTTGATAGCATTTTGGGGAAAATACGCTTTTTGGAGGTTCATTTCATTGTTTGTTTGTAACCAAGGGGGAAAGAGACCTCAGCCAACTGATGGGTTTCTCATTTCGCATTTTCTATGAATAACTGCACTTATTTTCATACTTTTAGTAATGCGAGGTTACATTTAAAGTGGATGCTTTTTTATTTCTATTTATTTTTATTTTCACTTATCGATGGCGCTATGACTTTTAAAAAAATGTTAATCCTTCTACTGGATCTCTACTGACATAATATGAAGCTATATCTCCTTTTACGACACCAGCGATCTAGAGTCATGTCAACCCGGAAATTGGCTTGCACAAAGTTTAACGACATTCAATGTTGCCATCTTGCTTTACTAAACTGACTATCTAGAGTCATGTCAACCCACAAATTGGATTGGACACTTGCCGGGCAATTTTAAAACGTCAAATGTGTGTCTAGGCTCTATAGTTAATTGGTTACCACATGCTATTTATATTGACAAATACCGACCTTCGGCAAAACAAACTTGCAATCCTGTAGCAGTTGCATAAGCAGCCACAAATAAGCATTCCAGTGGGCTTTTGAATAACTAATATCGAGTTGTATAAAAGAAAAACATTGAAAAACCATTGAAAACGAACAAAGGGCAATTCTCGAATCAGTCGTCCTTAGAAACCCCTACCCACTTTGCCATATGACCACCGTAAATCCTCTCTTCATCATCATTGAAATGAGAAATGTACAAAACCAATTTAAACATCAATTAAATCTACATGCATGATTTCATGATATTATTTACGAACATTATCTATGCTATCCTATTAGCTGTGGCCTTTGCAAATAAATTGCACTCAAATGTAACTAAATTCAGGGTTAAGATCGAGAATCTAAAACGTGACTAGATAAACGATCGAAACAGTTTATGTGTTGCCAACATCTTGCATATTCGCATCACAAAAACTGACACTACCTCGTTTGAGTATTTACCAGTTCGCACCTCAACTCTTTCGTTTTCATACAAAAAATGCAAAAAAAAACTCTAATCAAATGTTTGCAATTTCTTAACCCCAATGCCCATAACAGTTCAATTTTGCAACTGAAAATCTAAATACAATTCCAAAAACAACCTCTCTTGACGAACATTTCCGCCGTTGCAATCCCTTAACCTCACTGCAGTCCAATACAAAGAAGAAGAAGAGCACCAGCAGGCAAAAAAAAAAAAACAGCGCAACCTCACCGACAGCACTAACCCAGTAAACTTCAAGAACAACTTGAAAAATAAAACGATTTTCAGTTTTCCTATTTGAATATTCAAAGCAGGTGGAAATCAGCTCACGATGATCTGAAAGACGACTCGGGCCGTCTAATTGTCTGTCTATTTGCATTTTTTTTTCGTTGTAGTTGTTGTTTGTTGCTTGTCTGTCTCTTTAGCTATTTTGCGTTTGATTCTTTGCCCTACAACCACCGACTGTCAGTGTCTTCTGCTCTGCTCTATTTAGCAAAAAACATTGCTAATGCAATACAATTCTGCTTAATAGCTCGGAATATGTATTTCAGCGTGTGTCCTGTGTGTGCGCGGTTGAAACTCATTGACCATTCATGTAAACGAGCTTGTGTGTTAAGATCGGCGTTAAGCCAAACTAAAACGTGATAAGTATCACTATCGCAATAGACGTAGTTGCTTATTGCAAATTGTTGGCGGTGTGGGATTTTCAATTTTTTTCTCCGCTTTGCACTTAATTGTTTATATCTATTAGATGTTTTTTTTTGTCGTTTTTTTTTGCATTTGAAACTACTGTCATCGCTAGACAAATGGCGTTACACGTTGCATTGACAAGAGAGTAGCAGCGGGGTAATAGAAAAAAAAATCTAGGAGATTGAAAAGGTGACGGACAGAATTGCCAATTGGCGAATGCTAAGTGTACTTACTTTGTCGAGTGTATCCAAGAGAGGCTATCGAAAACGATGATGACGACAGACAGACGACGACGACTATTCAACGACGACGACTAAGACGACAACGAAGACAGACGGCTACAGCTAACAATGACAGACATGTTACACATGTGAATTCGGAAAGACATAGTTCTGGGTCAGTTTCGTTATGTTTATTTGTTTTGTAGATTTATTTGGTAGCATATTTTGTTTGCTGTTCCGTTTGAATCGATTTTAGCAGTTAGTCGAGTAATTAAATATTTTGGGGTAAGCTTTTGAAGGTGTTATGCGGTTATGCGGTTAATTATTTAAATGTTTTTGTTACTGGTAGACATCTTGCAAAAATGACAGCAGTGTGAAGGACTTTTAATCAATCATTAGGGGGAAGTCCAAGGCATTTAAGATGAAGATGATTAAGAATGATGAAAACTATTTTACTCGATTGAAATTGTTTTTAGTAAATAAAGGTAGGAATACGAGCTTGATCATGACTTGACAGGCTTTACAGGCTTTACAGGCCCCCCCCCCTTCGGGTTAGGGGTCAGAATATACCCGAGGTAAGGCATGCCTGTCGTAGAAGGCGACTAAAATCCACTCCCCGTATACCGAGTGTAAAGCGTATACAAACAACAAAAATGCAATGAGTACAACGAAAAGATTTAATGCCCCAGGTGGCAATTCAGTTTCACCCACCCTCTACGGAGGTCGGCTCTACCGATTCTGGGAAGACCCAATTATTGCAAATGTGTAACCTTTTCGGGAAAAGTTCAAGGGTAACGATGTAACCTACATCTGGATCTCAAAAAAATATATGTGTCTCAAGGAGCTCGACAACACCAGAAGTGTCAGCCCACGAAAAACGAGACTCAATGAAAAATAAGAGCCTTAAGGAAGAAAACGACGTTCTTCGAACAAGGCTTAACAATGTCGAACTGCTCTGCGAAGAGCTACGTAAAGAAATTCTCCATCTAAAGGAAGAAAATTTGACTCTGAAGAGTTCATGTAAAATACCTAATGAGCCAAAACCAAGTTCAAATGGCCCCGTGAATTCGGAATACCACACGGATGAAGAAGAACTCAGTCGCGAAACTGACTGGATCTTAAAGAAAAGACCAGTAAAAAAGAGGAAAGCTGTATCCTCTCCTGATTATGGTTCTGAAACCAGGAAAATCACCAAATGAAATAAAATCCTACAGGCCTATTTCACTTCTTCAATTATATAAAATCCTCGTGTCGTATCTTGAGCATAGACTCTTCCGTGTGAAACTTGGAAGCGAATATTCCGAGTTCAAAGAAATAATGGCAGGTGTACCGTAAGGAAGCGTCCTTGGACCAATCCTGTACCTCCTATTCACTCGTGATATCCCACAAACAAACGATACAATAGTTGCAACGTTTGCTGACGAAACTGCTATACTAGCAGTTGGCACAACAATAGAGGAAACAAATATCAAATTACAAAACGCTCTTAACGAGGTTAATAAATGGACTAAATCCTGGCGGATTGCACTTAATGAGAGCAAATCGATCCATGCAGATTTTTCGTATAAACGGACAAACAATTTGCCTGTATTTCTAAATACGGTTCGAGTCCAGTTGCAAATGAAGCGAAATATCTCGGCATGACACTCGATGCAAAATTAAAATGGAAGTCGCATGTAAAAAAGAAATGCGAAGAACTAAAGAATAAATACAGAGAACTGTACTGGTTGCTCGGAAAATATTCGAAGCTTAACTTTGATAACAAGCTGCTATTATAACGGGTGATTTTTTAGCTGGTTTGGTTTTGGCAACACTGGTTTTGACAGCTGACGTGTGTTTAGTACCTTGTGTCACTGTCAAACAGCTTCAGTTTGGTTTGCAATTTAACCATGGATCGTCTTACAAATGAACAACGCTTGCAAATTATTGAATTTTACTATCAAAATTCGTGCTCGGTTCGAAATGTTCATCGCGCGCTGCTTCCATTTTATGATCGGCATTCTCGACCTTCTGAGCAGTCTATTCGGAAGATTGTGACCAAATTTCGCACCAAATTTACTTTGTTGGACATTAAACCACCAACACGTTTACGTACTGTGCGTAGTGAAGAAAATATTGCGGCCGTATCAGCTAGTGTGACAGAAGACCGCGAAATGTCGATTCGGCGCCGTTCCCAGCAGTTAGGCCTTTGTTACAGCACTACGTGGAAAATTTTGCGGAAGGATTTGGGCGTAAAGCCTTTTAAGATACAGCTGGTGCAAGAACTAAAGCCAGCCGACCTACCACAACGCCGAATTTTTGGTGAATGGGCTCTTGGAAAGCTGGCCGAGGATCCGCTTTTTTATCGAAAAATTGTGTTCAGCGATGAGGCTCATTTTTGGTTGAATGGGTACGTAAATAAGCAAAATTGCCGCATTTGGAGTGAAGATCAGCCAGAAGCATTGCAACAGCTACCAATGCATCCCGAAAAAGCCACTGTTTGGTGCGGTTTATGGGCCGGCGGCATTATTGGGCCATATTTCTTCAAAGATGATGCGAATCGCAGCGTTACTGTCAATGGTGAACGCTACCGAGCGATGATAACAAACTTTTTTTTGCCCGAAATGGAAGTTCTTGACTTGCATGATATGTGGTTTCAACAAGACGGTGCCACATGCCACACAGCACGCGAAACAATGGCGCAATTGCGAGGCGAGTTTGGTGAACAGTTAATTTCACGTTTCGGGCCGGTCAATTGGCCGCCTAGATCGTGCGATTTGACACCATTAGATTATTTTTTGTGGGGGTATGTCAAGGCTAATGTCTATAGGGACAAGCCCGCTTCGATTGACGCACTGGAAGCCAACATCCATGCATTCATTCGTGAGATACCGGCCGATATGTGTGAAAGAGTATGCCAAAATTGGACTCAGCGGATGGGCTACCTGAGACGCAGCCGCGGTCAACATTTGCATGAAATTATCTTTAAACATTAAATTGCAAGGTTCAAACTATCGATTCAAATAAATATTTCATTCATTTTTTCGAATTTGTGTGTTGTGTTTTTTTTTTTAAAAAAAGTTCTAAACCTCTTAAAAAATCACCCGTTACAAGCAAGTGCTTAAACCGGTTTGGACATATGGTATACAACTATGGGGTTGTACCAGTCAAACGAATCTAAACATTTTACAAACTTTTGAAAACAAAATGTTAAGATCAATCGTCAATGCGCCGTGGTACGTAAGGAATGAAGATTTACGCAGAGATCTGGGTATTCCCGCGATTAAAGATGAAACAAAAAATTTTGCATGAAAACATAAAAAACGTTTATTAGGACACGTTAACACAACAGTCCTCCAAATTCTTGACGAAACAAATATATTGCGGCGTCTTCAAAGAACTAAACCCTTAGATTTGGCCCGATAATAACAAACCGCGCTATAAATTGCGGAAAAGCAGGAACTCTCAAAGCAATGTTACCTGCCAAACATATTATATACTCGTGATAAAAAAATTGCTGGATAAGTCGAATACTTAGTTGCAATAGAAATACAAAATGGGTGGTGGTTTTAGTGAGTAAAAATCTCACACTACCTACTTTGGGCACGTGCTCATCGTGTCTATGAAGATTTCCACCAGCCAACGGAAAAAAAATGCTTGATATACTAAAATCGCGTTCAGGGAGTTCTCGAAACAACAACGAATTCTTCTTTTGATTGGTCCAATTTTTAGCATCACAAAGTAGGACAGCAGTCATCAGGATATCGGGGGTGTCCAAAGCGTTTTTTGGACTTCAGCAAATTACTTAGGAAAACAATTCTAGCAACGAATTTAAAATCAAACTAGGTATATTATTCCTCAGTAAAAGTTTCAACGAAAGAGAGCGAATTCTCAATTTATTCTTCCTTTTATAAACTTAGATACATACAATCCACAAATTACAAATACAAATTTTCGATGAGTTTGTTAAGTGTTTACAATTGTCATTTAACATTTCAATTCCATATTGTTACAAAAGTAATATTCAACATGAGTATCAAATACAATAAAATCCAGATTAATATTTTAAATGATGTGAAGCACCAACAGGGGGCTTTTATTGGATTTCTTTAAGAGCTCTGTTACTACTAAATTGCCAGCGGTTGGTTAATTTTTGTTTTCCGAAGATATTTTCTTGTCAAAATTAATAGCGGATCCGGTTATCTTTCTACCTCAAGTTATAAAATTCTTCGGTCCAAGCTATCTTAAACGACCAATGCGGAGTTTTTTGACCAGGGGTATGTCGCTTTACAGATCGTATAGTTCTTGGTTGAATCTTCGGTTCCATAGCCCATCAACGCAAACGGGACCGAAGAATTTGTGTCGGTTAGGTCGTTTCCGATCCTGACGGAGCAGCGAGAATTCTCCATAGTCATCCTACACAAACGGACGAGTTTGGGCGGTATACCAAAACTAGACATGGCAATACAGAGCCATCTCTATAAATGCTGTCGTATACGGCTTTGAAATCGATAAATAGGTGGTGGGTATCAGTTTGGACTTCTTGGGTTTTTTTTTCCAGGATCTGCCGAAGTGTGAAAATTCGATCGGTTTCCTGGCCTAACGCCACACTGATAAGGGCCGATCAGGTTGTTGGTAAACGATTTCAGATAGGATCTTATAGGCGATGTTGAGGAGACTTATGCCTCTGTAGTTGGCGCAGTTCAGAGGGTCTCCTTTTTGTGGATCGACTGCTAAAGCCATTTAATCCCTCTTCATTAATTCTAGTAGTTAGACCGATTATTGGTATATTCGACATTTGGTGTTGCCTCGACGTATTCTAGTAGTTGGACAGATTTTTGGAATATTTGACATATGGTGTTGGCTTAATAATTGTGTACAATGCGTAACCTTGTCTAAATCGTTGCTTGGTATCGAATGTTTCGGTGAGGCTGATGCTAACTTAGATGAAGAAACGACAATTTCTCCATTGTCATCCTACACTAGAGGTCGAGTTTGAACGGTATACCAAAACAAGACTAGGATCTGTATAGCATGTCCCTATTAAATTTAAAATATCGACGAATTGGTAAGGGTATATATTTTATTGTTCATGTTTTTTTAAGATCTATGAATATTTGATCAGTTGTAGATTTTGGTGCCATAAGACTATAGTACAGAGAATGATTAGGTTCTTTACAAAGGGTTTCCGGCTTTCATATAATATAGCAGATAGGATCTTGTGGGCGATGTTGAGGACACAAATGCCTTAATAATGAATGTAGCTTATTGGATATCTCATTTTGGTATCAACAATGGATGTTGGGATTCCATTTTTTCTTCATAATTTTTATCCAACTAAATTTTGCTAATGACTCGTTGTACGTTATATGATTCCAAACAGCTCACCAGAAACATCGTCATTTTAAATTTGGATATAACTATCCTCCCTTCACTTAGTTCGTATGAATGGTGGCTTACACCATTTAACAATCGTTGAAGAGGTTTTAAGATATTCTATGTAGGGAGTACGATTTCACAAGTTCACTTCAACAGGGTCTTGTTACATTGTATTGAATACAGCATTCCTGTATATCTAGACATAGTATAAAAGGAAGTTCACAAAACATGTTTGTCTGTATGAATGTGCTAATCTCGAGAACTGCTGAATGGATTTCGATTTGGATTTTACTGTAATGATCTAAATTTCCCTGGACAGGATATAGTTTATTCAAAATTGCTCCATCACTTACACGAGCTGAACATTAGAAAAGCATTCGAGGTCTAAGTTTCAGAAATCAAAGAAATTCCATCATTAAACAGCCCCTAACTCAACAACGGCTTATTGAATTTAAAAACAAAAGATGTATAGTAGATATTTAGTAAATTCGTCTAAGATTCATTGGAGCTACCAAATCATCCTTATTTGTTATCTTAAAGCTAAGCTATGATCAAAAAAAATTCATGAAAGGTTTTGCTGACAGCTCCGTTACTGATATGTATGACATAACGAATCTCTATCTATACATAGTATCTTTTACAAATATATCTTCTCCTTAATCAATTTTTAGAGTATCGTTGTACAAATTGAATTGTACCCGGGAGAACTTCTCGCGGAGAAGTCGGTCGGGTTGCTAGTTTCTTATCTACGACTATACCTCTACATAATCCTCAAACCAGGTATTTATGATTATGGCTTGCAGATTTAGTACTGTTTTTCTAGTGTTAAATATTTTAGCGAAAGCTTAAAAATTTAATCGTCGTATAACATCTTATGAAAAACATAATTGCTGGAGAGAAGTAGATGTATCCGTGGCTGGTTGGGATAAGCCATCCTTGTGAAGTAGAATTGTCGAGGTCTTTTTAAAATCAGATGCCTGGCGTCGAAAAATTTAAAACAAGTAGAAAATACCAAAACGACAATAATTTTGGAAGTACCCAATTTTTTCAATTGACACTTTTCTAAATTAGAAAGAGAGGGACAGAACTCGAAAGGGACATATTTGTTAACAGTGCGAGGGCATATATGAAGTGAACGTTTTTTTTAGGCAGTTACGTTTGATAAAATAAAAACACCGCTGGCACCAACCTAAATTTAATAAATCGATTCTATCGGTTTGATCTATTTTTGAATTGCTGAAGCTGCAGGACTTTCTCTGGTTGTTGCAGCTGTAATCCGAAGTTGTACCTTTGCTGTAATAGAAAAAGAGGAGAGAGAGTGTTTGGATGGACATCTAAATTCACCACTTGTATCCTAATGGATATTAGGATGAAAAAAATGTGTACACGGCTGGCATTCTATTTCACCATTATTTCAATTAGCCAAAGCTGCCAGTAGTGGTTTCATAAAGGTTGTGTTTTTCGACAGTACTATGTATATGTTCTCTCTACCTACCTTGGTGAAAATTGAAAATCCCCCATGGTGTCATTTGAAAAATGAATTGCACTTAGTTGTACCTTTTTCCTCGAATACTAAACATTTTTTGACTTGAAACTTCCTATAGTGTATAAGACCGAATTATTTCATAATTATTTATTTTCTTAATTTTTCTTAATTTATTTGGATCATTCGAAGCGCATTTTCCAAGCCGAAAATTTGAAAAAAAAAACTACCAGCATCTGAAAATGTAAGGCAACACCATTGAGGATGGCGAACAATTAGGAAATTACATATGGTCCTTACCATCAAATTAAGTAGACGGAATGTCAATAGTCTTTATTTCCATAAATATTGGATATACCCCTATTGAGGTATCCGTTCGAAAAAATTCCCGAAACGAAAGTCAGTTGCAATCAGAACTGAATTTGTTTTTGAGATATCCGTTGCGGAACAAAAAAAGCATTCAATCGCGTTTGTTTGATTTCGCAGCAATTTTTCAACGGACAACTTCTTAAGAAATTCAACGCATAGTTGTCAAAAATTGTTAACTTAACGCATATCACCGATGACGGATTCGGTTCGTTACATTTCATCGGAATATCTGTGAGAAATTCTAATCGGAACGATACCTCGGTAGAAAATTCTGCGATTTCAAACACATCGGAGAAAATGTTCTTCCGAGTGGATACCTCGATATGGGTGATGATGTCAAACTGCGAACTAAAAAGTCTGAAAAACGGTGTCTATTTTTTTAGTTCTTAACAGGCATAAAGGATCAAAAACTGAAGTGGATTTTTTAGTTGCAAATTCTATGAAGTGATCGCATATGAATAGATGTAGAACGGATATTCAAACATCTGTTCCTGAAAAAAATTGGAATAATTATTTCATTGATGTTATTATTGAAAACAAGTTATTTATTTTGTTTAAACTACTTTTGTCTTCTAATTTAAATCATCGCCAAATGAATTTTTGAAATGTCAAATTTTAATTTGAAAATTTAATATTTATGAGTCGAATTAAATAAAATCTTATTTGTTATGGACACCTTTTAAAATAAAAACCGGAAGTTATTTATTTCTTTGAAGGAGATTTAAAAATTTAAGACATGCTAAACTATTCATATTGATCACGCTTTATATTAGCAGAAAAAACCTCGTGATCTTATATCGGTCATACCAGTATAAGCCGTAGTAGTCTAGTTACTACCATACCTTGATTATCATGTTTTTAAAGCGTGTGATTTTCTTTATTTAATTGTGTTTTATTTATTTTATTAATTATCACAAAGATGATTCATATGCAAAAAAAAAATAATAATACTTTGGATATATTAAAATAAAATTAATAATGTTCCATTCACCTCATCACCTACATATATAATTTATTTTTATTATTAAAAAATGCCTGATTTATGTAAAATAAAATGTTAATTTTATCTACACTAGTTGGCATAAGTATTTTGACGAAATAAAAATCGTGCATTTTTGAGTTTAACTTCTAAATGGATTGACAAGAATTCATGTTTATTTTTTCATTTTTATATATAACTAATACAAACTTAAATAAATAAATATAATAAATAAACTTAAAATATTAAATATTTTTTCATAGAAGTCAAAAAAGATATAAATTAATTTGTAATTTCGTGTGTTGGCATAAGTATTTTGACAAGTATATAACTCTAAGAAAAAACATTTAAAACTTAACAAAAGTAAAAAAATAAAGAAGAATTTAGTAAAATAAATAACCTCCTTTGGCTTCAATAACTTTTTGAAGGCGTCTCGGTACTGAATCTACTAAATTTTGAAGAATCTCTGGAGATATCTCTTCCCAAAGGGAAGTGACCTCAGAAATCGTCTCCTCTCTGGTTTTATTTAAAGAAACTGTTCTTTTGCGTTTCAAAAGAGACCAGACGTTTTCTATTATATTTAAATCTGGACTTTGAGGTGGCCAGTCCAAAGTGGCAACACCAACATCCTTCAAAAATTTAGTTATGATTCACCAATAAGCCTACCTCCGGAAGGAAAGGCATTATCATTTAGGGTTCTTAAATATTGACCTTGGTTCATCGAGCCGGTGATAGGAACCAATTCACCCAGGCCATTATACGCAACACATCCCCAGAACATGACAGAGCCTCCACCATGGCTCACTTTTTGACAAACGGGGCGTCTTTTTTGCCTTTCTACCTTTGGCAATCTAACGTAAAATTTGTTTTTTGATGAGTTATACTCAAAAGAGCTTTCATCTGTCCATAGAACGCTTCTCCAGTACTCCTTTGGCTTGTGCAGATGTTCCTTTGCGAAAGACAGTCTTTTAAGCTTGTTTACCTTTGATATGTACGGCACGTCCTTAGCTTTAAATGTTTTAAAATCTCCTTCCATTAAACGTCGTCGGACAGTGCGCTCGTTGCCGTCAAATTCCATTGATTTGCAGCAGTTTGAGGCTTCAGGAATATATTTCTTTTAAATTCCCGTAGAAGGGTTCGGTCTTCAGTGGGCGTTGTTTTGCGCTTAGCACCTGATCTCATTAGGTTTGTGATGTCATTATGCTTTTTAAACTTATTGATTTGATAGTGCACAGTTTGACGCGACACATTAAACTCACTTGCTATGTCTTTTACTGCCGTTCCAGCGTTAAACTTCGCTACCATTGAAGATCTGACAACCAAACTCAACTCAGCCGTTTTACCCATGGTTTTTAATAAATTTTTATTTTGTTATCAACGTTTAATGTAAATTAAAGTTAACTACACAAGTTTTTTGGTTATCACGTGCTCAAAACTGTTAAAATATTTACACAAAGTTTCCGTCAAAATACTTATGCCACGTAAAAATTCTTTGTCTGCATGCGTTCTTATCAGCAGAAAGAGAATGCAAAAGGTAAACAACACAAAACTTAGCATGCATAGAGCTAAAAATAGATTCTTTGTTTCGCGCATCATTTTTGCACCGTTGTTTTAACGATACCAAGCAAAGTTAGTCTCAATAGTCACAAAAAGGTTTCGTCAAAATACTTATGCCGACTAGTGTATATCATGAAATACATTTGTGTCACACTTCCTAATCACATTTTAATACATGCTTCTACAAACCTGCCACCAATTTACAATAAACTCAAGATTACCTATCTCACTAATTCGTTTGGACATAAGTTTTCTTTTTTTGATGTCCTGGTTGTCATGCAAAAATAAACCTTTTATATTAGAATTTCGAAAAATCATTATAATCCTCCACCACTTTACGCGTTAAAGCGATTTTAACTCCATTAACCCGTGAAATATTATTTTATTGAAATTCTTATACAAACAAGAAAATTTATATCTGAAATGAGCAGTTCGCAACTCTTTTGTTCTTTTGCCAAAATTTCGCTTCAGTCTAAATTTAATTTAAATATTTGCACACATCATGTGTTTGATTAGACTGTTGTAAATTGATAGCAATATAAATAAGCGCATGGTTACATACTGGGAATCATCAGTTAGCACTAGCCAGGGTCATGAAAAACGTCTTCAGAGTTATATAAATGGAAGATCAGCGAAATTTAATTATCAGTTTGGTCGTGTTTGGATTGAAACAAATATCGATTGTCTGTACGTTTTATCAATTAGAAGGTATTAATTGTTGACTAATATAGATCAGTATTTGTTTTGCAAATAAATTCGTCCATAATGTGATTGGAAATGAAATATAATATCCTATATCCGGATGAGAGCGAAAGGATGTTCATGGTAGTGTCATATTTATGGTTTTAAAACAGCTAAAGAAAAACCAATTTACTGTAGCATTATTTATAAGGATAAAGATTCGGAATTATGAGTTTAAAATAGTTGGCAAATTATCGTTATTATCGGATTTAAAAAACTACTCCTCCCTTTCTAATGAGGAAATAATAATAAAATGT
Organism: Rhingia campestris; assembly: GCA_932526625.1. NCBI lineage: Eukaryota > Metazoa > Arthropoda > Insecta > Diptera > Syrphidae > Rhingia > Rhingia campestris. The sequence goes on from OW052184.1 coordinate 99,153,313, forward strand.
CCTAACTGATCCTCGAAAAGATATTAGGAATGTTATTTCGAGAGGTGTATTCATATTATATAACGGGTGATTTTTTAGCTGGTTTGGTTTTGGCAACACTGGTTTTGACAGCTGACGTGTGTTTAGTACCTTGTGTCACTGTCAAACAGCTTCAGTTTGGTTTGCAATTTAACCATGGATCGTCTTACAAATGAACAACGCTTGCAAATTATTGAATTTTACTATCAAAATTCGTGCTCGGTTCGAAATGTTCATCGCGCGCTGCTTCCATTTTATGATCGGCATTCTCGACCTTCTGAGCAGTCTATTCGGAAGATTGTGACCAAATTTCGCACCAAATTTACTTTGTTGGACATTAAACCACCAACACGTTTACGTACTGTGCGTAGTGAAGAAAATATTGCGGCCGTATCAGCTAGTGTGACAGAAGACCGCGAAATGTCGATTCGGCGCCGTTCCCAGCAGTTAGGCCTTTGTTACAGCACTACGTGGAAAATTTTGCTGAAGGATTTGGGCATAAAGCCTTTTAAGATACAGCTGGTGCAAGAACTAAAGCCAGCCAACCTACCACAACGCCGAATTTTTGGTGAATGGGCTCTTGGAAAGCTGGCCGAGGATCCGCTTTTTTATCGAAAAATTGTGTTCAGCGATGAGGCTCATTTTTGGTTGAATGGGTACGTAAATAAGCAAAATTGCCGCATTTGGAGTGAAGATCAGCCAGAAGCATTGCAACAGCTACCAATGCATCCCGAAAAAGCCACTGTTTGGTGCGGTTTATGGGCCGGCGGCATTATTGGGCCATATTTCTTCAAAGATGATGCGAATCGCAGCGTTACTGTCAATGGTGAACGCTACCGAGCGATGATAACAAACTTTTTTTTGCCCGAAATGGAAGTTCTTGACTTGCATGATATGTGGTTTCAACAAGACGGTGCCACATGCCACACAGCACGCGAAACAATGGCGCAATTGCGAGGCGAGTTTGGTGAACAGTTAATTTCACGTTTCGGGCCGGTCAATTGGCCGCCTAGATCGTGCGATTTGACACCATTAGATTATTTTTTGTAGGGGTATGTCAAGGCTAATGTCTAAAGGGACAAGCCCGCTTCGATTGACGCACTGGAAGCCAACATCCATGCATTCATTCGTGAGATACCGGCCGATATGTGTGAAAGAGTATGCCAAAATTGGACTCAGCGGATGGGCTACCTGAGACGCAGCCGCGGTCAACATTTGCATGAAATTATCTTTAAACATTAAATTGCAAGGTTCAAACTATCGATTCAAATAAATATTTCATTCATTTTTTCGAATTTTTTGTGTTTTTTTTTTTAAAAAAAGTTCTAAACCTCTTAAAAAATCACCCGTTATAAGTCCTGTATCTAATTTAAAGTTTTGCCGTTATAGTATATACTTTATCTATAGAGTATTAGAACCTTCGAACCCTAAAAAAATGCCCTAATGGTATAACTCCCATTATACATACATACTGAAAAAAACTGCAGGATATATTTACTTACTGTAAGCCTGGGTATGAGAAGCATTTACCGTATTAAAAACGGATTATGAAATACTTGGTCATTTTAAGAGAAAATATTTAATCTCGTTTGTATTGACGGACTATAGGTTCGAAGATTCAAGCAAGCACTTTACGAGCTGTACTGCTACATAGACCCAATCAAAAAGCTCCGCATTGGACATGTGAGATGGCTACAACATGTAGAGCGAATGGTTACTAATACCCCGGTTCGCAGGGTATCCGATTTCTAGCAACTGGAAGCAGTTAGCAAAGGACCGAGCTAATTGGACAGACATGTTGGTAGAATTCCACGTCCATTCCGGACTTGACGATAAACCCGAGCTGGATGTATTCACTACTAACCGGTCTATTCCTGATTTAGGAAACACGTTCTTTGCAAGATCGAAGGAAGTAAAACATCGATTTAATTATAAAGAAAGCAAACATGGACTCTAAACGTGTATTTGAACCACCAACCAAAAATGGACTTCTTCTCCGAAGGTCACGAAATAGCTGTTCAGCTCTGTGTTAAAGCGATCCTTGGTCAAAGTAGTGGAATGCCATACAAAATCCAAACTTATAGCTGCACTATGAAAAGTATGAAATATGGTATGTTAACCAGTTCTACAACTAGCTCAGCAACAATTTTAGGATATGTTAGGTTGCTAGATTGACAAGGTAGGCGGTGACGTCTTCCCTCATCACATTCAGGTCACTATAGACCCGTTCGGGATCCACGTGCGTGGTTAGCTCTTTCCTTTGTCCCGGTACTGTCCAAGATGAGTCCCTTTCCAGCCATACAGATGTTGTCGCAAGCCTTAAAAGATTATATTTCAGATAGATCCGTGAAGTGATTGAAATAGAATTTTTCGGGCACTCATGGGGTTCACCCTTTTAATGCTTTACCACAGTACGAACATTAGAGAGGAAGAAGAAAGAAAGTGATAGGAAAGATGTTGAATGTAATGGAGACTTATTACATGGTTGGTGTCCGAACTAACTTCGGGGAGGGACTGTTTTTTGTGTACGTTATATTCGCATACATTTCAAGATGGTTTATACTTTGAGGAGGAACTACCGACCTGTTTTTTATTTCTTTGATTAAAAGTTTCATGGATTTTGGCTGGGATTGAACGCGCCACCTTCCACTCAACAGGCGAACATATTACCACTATACAGCGGCCACCCGTATTTAACTGAGGCCCTCTGATGATTTGTCGGATCATCATTAGCAGTATACAGGTAAAACACTTTTAGGTATTGCAACGACTGGGAATCGAGCACAGACCTTTTGCGTGGCAGATCTACGCACTAACCAGCGTGCCAATTTGGATGGTGTATCAATTTTTGTTCATTCGCTTCATAAGGTTACACAATACAGTCGACGTATTTTTACCATTTGGACTGCATTAATAGTATAGTCAAGGTCATAAAGCTGGCAGTCTTGTATGCGAGGAAGGTGTATACATGATTAACTATTCGACCGTGCATAGTAGTCTTTACAGGGTCCAGTAGTAACAACCATTTAACTTTGGAATTCTTAGATTTGATCTCATTTATTTTGCCAAACATAAGTAGCATCGGTTTTTAAGGGTCAGTCGATGTCGCAGCTCTACTAAGGAATCATTCGTGGGCTTAGCGAAAATAGTCGTTATTGTCAATATTGATATTTTATCCAAAGTTGTGGAAACAATGTTTTATGTGTTAGTTCATATTATTTAACTGCAAGACCAACGCGCTTTTATTTTTCATTAATTGCTGTCAAATAAATCAAACGGCTCTATAAAGACGCGCTAGGAGCGACCAATATGACTTTCGTGTTTACTGCTCTACCTAATATCATTTCCAATATCAGATTGAAGAAATCGAACGATAGACTATCTCCTTGGCGAAATCATATAACGGGTGATTTTTTAAGAGGTTTAGAACTTTAAAAAAAAAAAAAACACAAAAAATTCGAAAAAATGAATGAAATATTTATTTGAATCGATAGTTTGAACCTTGCAATTTATTATGTTAAAAGATAATTTCATGCAAATGTTGACCGCGGCTGCGTCTCAGGTAGCCCATCCGCTGAGTCCAATTTTGGCATACTCTTTCACACATATCGGCCGGTATCTCACGAATGAATGCATGGATGTTGGCTTCCAGTGCGTCAATCGAAGCGGGCTTGTCCCTATAGACATTAGCCTTGACATACCCCCACAAAAAATAATCTAATGGTGTCAAATCGCACGATCTAGGCGGCCAATTGACCGGCCCGAAACGTGAAATTAACTGTTCACCAAACTCGCCTCGCAAGTCGCAATTGCGCCATTGTTTCGCGTGCTGTGTGGCATGTGGCACCGTCTTGTTGAAACCACATATCATGCAAGTCAAGAACTTTCATTTCGGGCAAAAAAAAGTTTGTTATCATCGCTCGGTAGCGTTCACCATTGACAGTAACGCTGCGATTCGCATCATCTTTGAAGAAATATGGCCCAATAATGCCGCCGGCCATAAACCGCACCAAACAGTGGCTTTTTTCGGGATGCATTGGTAGCTGTTGCAATGCTTCTGGCTGATCTTCACTCCAAATGCGGCAATTTTGCTTATTTACGTACCCATTCAACCAAAAATGAGCCTCATCGCTGAACACAATTTTTCGATAAAAAAGCGGATCCTCGGCCAGCTTTCCAAGAGCCCATTCACCAAAAATTCGGCGTTGTGGTAGGTCGGCTGGCTTTAGTTCTTGCACCAGCTGTATCTTAAAAGGCTTTACGCCCAAATCCTTCCGCAAAATTTTCCACGTAGTGCTGCAACAAAGGCCTAACTGCTGGGAACGGCGCCGAATCGACATTTCGCGGTCTTCTGTCACACTAGCTGATACGGCCGCAATATTTTCTTCACTACGCACAGTACGTAAACGTGTTGGTGGTTTAATGTCCAACAAAGTAAATTTGGTGCGAAATTTGGTCACAATCTTCAGAATAGACTGCTCAGAAGGTCGAGAATGCCGATCATAAAATGGAAGCAGCGCGCGATGAACATTTCGAACCGAGCACGAATTTTGATAGTAAAATTCAATAATTTGCAAGCGTTGTTCATTTGTAAGACGATCCATGGTTAAATTGCAAACCAAACTGAAGCTGTTTGACAGTGACACAAGGTACTAAACACACGTCAGCTGTCAAAACCAGTGTTGCCAAAACCAAACCAGCTAAAAAATCACCCTTTATTTACTTACTGTAAGCCTGGGTATGAGAAGCATTTACCGTATTAAAAACGGATTATGAAATACTTGGTCATTTTAAGAGAAAATATTAAGTCTCGTTTGTATTGACGGACTATAGGTTCGAAGATTCAAGCAAGCACTTTACGAGCTGCACTGCTACATAAACCCAATCAAAAAGCTCCGCATTGGACATTTGAGATGGCTACAACATGTAGAGCGAATGGTTACTAATACCCCGGTTCGCAGGGTATCCGATTTCTAGCAACTGGAAGCAGTTAGCAAAGGACCGAGCTAATTGGACAGACATGTTGGTAGATTTCCACGTCCATTCCGGACTTGACGATAAACCCGAGCTGGATGTATTCACTACTAACCGGTCTATTCCTGATTTAGGAAACACGTTCTTCGCAAGATCTAAGGAAGTAAAACATCGATTAAATTATAAAGAAAGCAAACATGGACTCTAAAGATGTATTTGAACCACCAACCAAAAATGGACTTCTTCTCCGAAGGTCACGAAATAGCTGTTCAGCTCTGTGTTAAAGTGATCCTTGGTCAAAGTAGTGGAATGCCATACAAAATCCAAACTTATAGCTGCACTATGAAAAGTATGAAATATGGTATGTTCACCAGTACTACAACTAGCTCAGCAACAATTTTAGGATATGTTTGGTTGCTAGATTGACAAGGTAGGCGGTGACGTCTTCCCTCATCACATTCAGGTCACTATAGACCCGTTCGGGATCCACGTGCGTGGTTAGCTCTTTCCTTTGTCCCGATACTGTCCAAGATTAGTCCCTTTCCAGCCATACAGATGTTGTCGCAAGCCTCAAAAGATTAGATTTCAGATAGATCCGTCAAGTGATTGAAATAGAATTTTTCGGGCACTCATGGGGTTCACCCTTTTAATGCTTTACCACAGTACGAACATTAGAGAGGAAGAAGAAAGAAAGTGATAGGAAAGATATTGAATGTAATGGAGACTCATTACATGGTTGGTGTCCGAACTAACTTCGGGGAGGGACTGTTTTTTGTGTACGTTATATTCGTTTACATTTCAAGATGATTTATACTTTGAGGAGTAACTACCGACCTGTTTTTATTTCTTTGATTAAAAGTTTCATAGATATTGGCTGGGATTGAACGCGAATTACGAGTTTGAGACTCGTGAATGTTAAAAAAAAACATATGAGAGGCTACAATCCGCTGTGCGGATCGTTGAATACCCTATCCCATCCCATCCTTAAAATTAATATCCTCAAAATATAGGCCTTATGGCGATGAAATACAGAAAATGACATTGTCACAATATATTGCTCAGACAGTTTATCAAAATCTTTTGTGGTTCGACAAAAAACAACGGTTTTCTATTGCTAATGCCTTGGGATGGGGTATACAAATGGTTTTTGTAAGAAAACGCCCCCAAAATGTGGGCGTAGGTGAAAATGATCTATAGACAAAATGTTTATATTACCATTGCGGAAGTATTTGCATCAAAAATTTTTTCGAAAGTTTTAAAATTTGGACAAAAAGCGTTTTTTACTAAAAACGCCCCCAAAAAGTGGGCGTGGCAAAAAACTTTGTATGAACGAAATATAGATATTAGGATTGTCTAAATATGCTACTCAGACACTTTTTTGAAATTCCTTACGGTTTGGCCAAAAAATAAGTTTTCCTAAAAAGGGGGCGTGGCAGTGGGCGGATTTCAAAAATTTTTACACTTGTTCTGGTGGCACGGACGAGGATCCTCTATACCAAATTTCATTATCCTAGCTCAAAATTTAAGGCCCAAAAACCGCTGACGAACAGACAGACGGACGGACGGACGGACGGACGGACGGACGGACGGACGGACGGACGGACAGACAGACATGGCTTATTCGACTCAGCTAGCGATTCTGAGTCGATCCATATACTTTGAGGTATATGTAGCAAAATCATATCTCTATGTTACAAACTAAGTATCAAAACTAATATACCCCCCTATGGGATAGGGTATAAAAACAACAACCGATCACTTTGACTGACAAATTTATTCTGGTCTTCCAATTACTTACAATCTATCAAGTTAGCTATAAAGACAAAAGTTCTTAAAATGCTAAATAGACATCAAGGTACAATTTCTTAGGAAATAAGTAAATGAGAACACATATGCTTAATTGACAATTATTGGCATTAAACTACAATTTCTTAAGAATTAAATGGATTATGAATTATGTTGATGACCGCAGGGGTTTTGGGGGTGCTGTGTCGGCATGTTGACCTTTCGTAACTCGCGCCACCTTCTACTCAACAAGCGAACATATTACCACTATACCGCGGCCACCCGTACTTAACTGAGGCCCTCTGATGATTTGTCGGATCATCACTACAACGACTGGGAATCGAGCACAGACCTTTTGCGTGGCAGATCTACGCACTAACCAGCGTGCCAATTTGGATGGTGTATCCATTTTTGTTCATTCGCTTCATAAGGTTACACAATACAGTCGACGTATTTTTACCATTTGGACTGCATTAATAGTATAGTCAAGGTCATAAAGCTGGCAGTCTTATATGCGAGGAAGGTGTATACATGATTTACTATTCGACCGTGGATAGTATTCTTTACAGGGTCCAGTAGTAACAACCATTTAACTTTGGAATTCTTAGATTTGATTTCATTTATTTTGCCAAACATAAGTAGCATCGGTTTTTAAGGGTCAGTCGATGTCGCAGCTCTACTAAGGAATCATTCGTGGGCTTAGCGAAAATAGTTGTTATTGTCAATATTGATATTTTATCCAAAGTTGTGGAAACAATGTTTTATGTGTTAGTTCATATTATTTAACTGCAAAACCAACGCGCTTTTATTTTTCATTAATTGCTATAAATCAAACGGCTCTATAAAGCCGCGCTAGGAGCGACCTAATATCATTTCCAATATCAGATTGAAGAAATCGCACGATAGACAATCTCCATGGTGGGTACACGACTGGGTCGTACGCAACTTTCTCTCTCACAGCGAGTAGGACATTAGATTAAATCCCAAGCATGAGAGAATTTGAAGATTTTCATAATTTGACATAAATAATGTCGACATGATATTTTACGAACGTTTATTCCGGAATTTGCAGGAATCGGTGTCTATGTTATTGGCCCAAACTGAAGATTCTTTTATAGAAATAGTTGACAATCAGCGAAAAGTATCTTTTTATCTGAATGGATTCAAAGCGATAAAGTGGGACTCATTATCTGATAGAGTCCATTGAAGATTAGGAAAATTAAAATCTCCTAAAATTAAAACGTCGATGGTATCCACAACATTGAGCAGATAATCAATCGCGTCTATGGCAAGCTGAATATGTAGATGTTGCGCCCAGATGCACTTTTTTTTTAAACAAATGAATTGTGTTGTGCGAGGTTGTGTTTAGACGGTCGTGAATTGATAAAAGAACAACGCGACCGGAGGAATCGTCTTCTATTTCACGACCATCATTCGTCCCGAAAAACAACGAAGTCCGGGGCGAATAGTTCGCTGCTATGGTAATCGCAAGACAGATTGTTTTCTTTTAGTGCGAATATGTCATATGGGAGCCTTTGAGAGAAATACGGAAGATGTTTTAATTCGAGGGCCCTTTACATTCTGGTATTAAATAGACAAACATTCGGGAAAAGTTCCAGTAACTTATTTTAGAGTTCGAACTTTATCAGATGAAGGAGCGTGTGTCGATATGAAATGAGATCTACGTTTGCAGCTGATGTAGGAAGCGAACGAAGAGAAATCGTTTACCACGTGGAGTGGTGGTATGTTGAGACACTTGTAAAGGGTGATCCATTTCGAGGTTCCCTACTTTTTTAAAGAAAAAAACACAGAAAATTCAAATTTAATGGAGAATGTTTATTATCATTTGAAAGAACATTCTTTGGCATTTATTTTTTGAAGATTATGTCTATCAAATGTTGGCCGTTGCTACGTCGCAGATGGTCCATCCGTTGAGTCCAATTTTCGATCACTCGTTCGAGCATTTCGACTGGTAACTGGCGAATGACACGCGTGATGTTTTCCTCCAAGGCCTGAATCGAAGCGGGTTTGTCGGCATAAGCTTTTGACTTTACATATCCCCACAGGAAAAAGTCTAACGGTGTGATATCACACGATCTTGGTGGCCAATCGACCGGCCCAAAACGTGAAATTATGTGCTCACCGAAATGTTCTCTCAATAAGTCCATTGATTGATGCGATGTGTGGGAAGTGGCGCCGTCTTGCTGAAACCAAATGTCGCCGAGATCACGAGCTTCAATTTCAGGCATCAAATACTCGGTTAACATGGCACGATAACGGTCGCCATTGACGGTTACGTTCGCACCGGCATAATTTTTAAAGAAATATGGACCGATGATTACACCGGCCCACAATCCACACCAAACCGTTGTTTTTTCTGGATGAAGTGGCAGTTCTTCAATCTCTTCAGGTTGCTCTTCGTCCCAAATGCGGCAATTTTGTTTGTTTACATACCCATTGAGCCAGAAATGGGCCTCATCGCTAAACAAAATTTGCCTCGAAAACGTCGGATCTTCTTGGAACTTTTCAAGAGCCCATAGAGCGAAGTGATGTCGCTTGGGAAGGTCGAACGGCTTCAGTTGTTGCACAAGCTGTATTTTGTACGCTTTCAATTTAAGATCTTGACGTAAAATGCGCCAAGTCGTTCCATACGTCAGTCCGAGTTGCTGCGAACGGCGCCGAATCAACTCTCTACGGTCTTCGTGTACACTCTCAGCTACGGCCGTTATATTTTCTTCACAGCGTGCTGAACGTGGTCTATTCGGTCGAATATTATCCAATAATGAATGCTGGGTCTCAAAATGGGTGATGGTGTTGCGAATAGTACGCTCAGTAGGCCGATTATGTTGACCATAAGTTGAGCGAAGTGCACGAAACACATTCCTCACAGAACGTGAATTTTCATAATAAAGTTGAACAATTTGTAAACGTTGTTCACGCGTAAGTCTTTCCATTATGAAATGCCAAACAATACTAAACAAAAATAACATGACAGCATGACACGACTCACACGTGATCTGTCAAAAAAGGCTATTGAAAAAAGTATCTCTACATGGATCAGCCGTTAGTATTGAGCGAATAAATTCACCAAAATATTCACATCAGTGGGTAGATCGTCTTGGGAGATGGGAACCTTATCATTGGTATTCGTTTTTCAATCAATGCAGCAGGACCCTATTTCAATAACTTACAAATTTTTAATTACAAGTACTTGTCACAAATTTGTGAAAAAATCGATAAATGTTATTTCACCAGTTTCTTTTGATCACAAAATTGTACTTGTAATTTAAAAGAAATACAAGTTTCTATTTGTGAAAAATTCCTACACGTATGTAATTTTTGATACAAATTTGTAAAAATCGTATTTAGAGTGATAAAAGTGTTTAAAATAGCCCTTCGCGGAAGACATTGTAGTAAGGAAAGCGATAATAATAGCGATAGTGACGATTTTATTTTTGTCAACAACAGAAGGAGAAGAGTCTATCGTCCGCGGATAAATTTAAATATTTATGGGTGCTTGTTTTTTAATGAGCGTTTTCGTGTGAATTTCTGCAAGGTGGAAGAACGGACAAACATTTTGCATCAGCAATTATTAACTACAGTTAACTGGATTGGAAATGGTGGGCAGTATCATGGAGTTTCCGAATTGCATGGTATCTCAAAAGCCGCAGTATGCATATGTGTTAATCAGGTTTGCACATCGATTGTGGATTTATTGTTTGAAGACATTGTACAATAGCCCGATGGGGTGGATAGCATTCCTGGAAAATTTCATGCTATTGCAGGTAGATTTCTTAAGTTCAGAATTTATTTAGCAAATAGAAAAATGTATGCCTTGTGTATATGGATGTATTGATTTTTAACTTTCTCTTAAGAGAAAGATATTGTTTTCGTGAAAATTTTCGAGCTCGAGATTTTGAATCATTCTAACATTACGATGATAGCGGAGTCTAAAAAAGTGGTTTTTGGAATTCCGTCCGTCGGTCCGTAATGGTCTCCCCAGCCTAACGGCTAGACCGATTTTCTTCAAACTTCGTATCCAAGCTTGTTTTAGTCATAATTCTAGACTATTTTTAACTTTCTCTTACAAAGAGAAAGATAGATATTGTTTTCGTGAAAATTTTCGACCTCGAGATTTTGATTGATTCTAACATTACGATGATAGCGGAGCCTAAAAAAGTGGTTTTTGGAATTCCGTCCGTCGGTCCGTCTGTCCGTGACGGTCTCCCCAGCCTAAACGGCTTGACCGATTTTCTTCAAACTTCGTATCCAAGCTTGGTTTGGTCATAATTCTAGGCCATTTTTTTTGTTTGCTTTTAGCCATGTTAAAACTGGTACCTGCCATATAAAAATTACACATAACCTCAATTTTCTCGAAAACGGCTCTAACGATTTTAATCAAACTTTATATTTACTATAACCATATTAGCTTCAACAAAACTGCATACCCAGTTTTTTCAAGAAAATCCATATAACGGATTTTGTCATTTAGGCCATATAAGGAAAATTGATAATTTCTTGCAAACTATTATGTCAAATTGAATGAAATTTAATATATATACTACTATCACAGCTTGAAGAAATTCCACATAATTAGTTTTAGCCCAACTATCACTAAACGGAATTTTCAGTTTTAGCCAATAACGGAAAATCATTATTATTCACATTGACATCGATTCCTTCAAATTTCGGAGTAAACGTTCGTATAAACACATTTCGACATTATTCATATCATTTTAAGCATCAATAATCAAAATGCGTACTATTTGATCTAACGCCCAACTCGCTGTGAAAGAGAAAGTTGCGTACGACCCAGTCGTGCACCCACCACTCGTTTTTTAACACTATCAGATCTGTATCGTAGCGAGCTTAATACAAGCACCATCTACGAGCAGAGATTTGATGGGACTTTAATCAATATAGATGCACCTCGTGGAAACGAACCTTCATGTATCGATAGACATGGAAAGCATTCAATAAATTGTATGCTTGTGTCTGGTCCAGTTTTATAATGCTTACGTGAATTGGCCCGGAAGTGTGCATGATTCAAGAGTAAGAAGAAGTCTACTTTACACTCTTTATACCCTATCCCATAGGGGTATATTAGTTTTGATACTTAGTTTGTAACATAGAGAACTAATTTAGCTACATATACCTCAAAGTATATGGATCGACTCAGAATCGCAAGCTGAGTCGATAAAGCCATGTCTGTCTGTCCGTCCGTCTGTACGTCACCGAATTTTAGGCATTAAATTTTGAGCTTGGATAATGAAATTTGGTATATAGGATCCTCGTCCGTGCCTACAGAACAAGTGTAAAAAAATTTGAAATCCGCCCACTGCCACGCTCCCTTTTAAGAAAAACTCATTTTTTGGCCAAACCGTAAGGAATTTTAAAAAAGTTTCTGAACAACATATTTAGACAATCCTAATGTATATATTTTGTCTATATAAAGTTTTTTGCCACGCCCACTTTTTGGGGGCGTTTTCAATAAAAAACTGTTTTCGGTCAAATTTCAAATTTTTCGAAAAAAAAAATTTGATGCAGAATCATTAGTAATATAAATATGAACATTTCGTCTATAAACCATTTTAACCCACGCCCACTTTTTGGGGGCGTTTTTATATAAAAACCATTTTAATACACTACCGCATAACATATGCATGAGAAAACCTTGTCTTTTGTGGAACCGTAAAAGTGTTTTGTAAGCAGTCTGAAGAATTTGTTGTCACTATATCATTTTTTCTATTTTATCCACTTCGTGTTTTTAGCCATGCCCACTATTTTGGGGATTTTAGTTTTATGGATAGGATGGGATAGGGTATTCAACGATCCGCAGTAGACTTACTTACTTACTCTAACGAGCTTTACAAGTTTGTGAGAAAAACTTGTTGTTTACAAGAAAAAAATAATAATTGGTGAAACGGTAACTCTACAAACTTGTTTGGCCTTAAGTTAATGAGATCGTGTAAAGTTGGGGAAATTGGTAGCTAAATTGAAATGAGGAAGTAATCGCATTTGAAGTTGCCAATTTGAGTTTGACTCGGGAGTATTTTTACTACTAGGCATTTATATTTGAAGAGTTCCGCTGGTAGTCTTTCAGAAATTGGTATCGCTATTGGCCCACATAGGCTTATAACCGTATGTCAGTTTCCCGACATAACAAAAAAACAAACAACAACAACCTGCTGAGTGCAACAATTTATTAAAAATATTTTATCCGCACGTTTTATTTCAAAATAAATATGTTTCATCACACCAATTAATGTGATTTACTGTTTAAAGTGGTTGCCTCCACGAAAAATCTGAACATCTTCACCACACCAACCTTGAAATGGTTGCACTTCGGTAAATATATATATTTAACCATGTGTTTGTGTGTGTATTTTTTTTTTTTTGCAAAGTCAATAAAAGTTTGTTTTTCCGTGTGGTTTGCTGCTTATTTTTGCTTCCATTCAATGCAAAATAAATAGAAATCAGTTTTTTTTTTCTTCTATGTACGTGAATAATAGGATTCGCTCAATTAGCTATACAAACAACAATATACGAAACAGGTACATTCATATAAGGCAAAGGCGAAATGATCAACATTGGTAATGGTAATGGTAATGGTCGTGTCTGTACTTGAAGCTCTCCAGACCAAACGAAGCTTATTAAATGTTTTTTCTTCCGGAATTTCAGATGTGATAACGAGATCAAAGGTTAAGAGGATACTTAAGCCGGCAAGCAATAACTAAAATTAATTCATAAAAACGAAAGCAAATAGATGCGCGTCTTAAGTGGCGCGCGCAGCCTACATCATATAATACAGACGACAGCAGACGACAAAGCAAACAACATGGCATCACTTACTGAAATAGAAAACTACTTAATTAAATTCAGGTTGAATATTGAAAAGATCTTTGGATTCGTGATTAGACATCACTTGTAGAATAAATAATTCCATTAGGCAAATGGCTAGGTGCTGGGTGTTCTATAAGTTTAATTAGTTGCAAATTATATGTGGGAAAATCCGAAAAGTAGTTCTCTAAAAATGAGAAACAGGTGATTTGGATTAAATAACTGTAGTGTTGAAGATATCGAATTTGATGTGGAGATGAAGATTTTTTTTATGGACGAGAACTAATGGATGAACCGAACCATGGTAAAATGAAAACGATTTAAGAAATTTGCCGATTCATAATGAGCCTATTACTAGGTTTATGGTTTGCACTAAATTAGGGTGTTTGACGTAGAAGAATGTGATAGCGAATTCAGGCAATTGTTTATAAGATTGGGGTTAGAATTTTGAGATGTGCAAAGACCCAACTTAAAACATTAAAATACTTCACAGGATATCACCTTTTAGGTCACGTATACCTTTTCAGTTGGAGGAACATGATAATTAGTACCAAAGGCCTAGCTTTTTTCACCGTAACTGTTAAATATCTTTATAAGTGTCGAATAAAGACGGATATCACGAATTACTAATTCAACTCTTTATTAATACTAATGTTGTACTTACAATATTTACAAAAGATAACCTGCAGGTGCGAGAGCCAAAAAGAGAAGAAGGCTAAAAAGCACATGCATAGATTTGACAGCTCGTGGATATGGATACTTAAGACGAAATTCTCCTGTAGGTTGTGCTGTTGTTCTTAGTTTCTTCGTTGAGGAAAATACACAATAATTACCCTTCGTGTGTGCATGTGTACACATTGGCGGGACCTCCTGCTTTATGCAGAATCCGAAAGACTGAGTTTTGACAATGTTTTCTTGACAATTGATACTACCCGTAAAATTTGTCAGATTACCGCGTGCGTAGGGCCAGTGAAAAGACATTAAGTTGATGCTTCGGCATGGGATCGAACCCAAATTCAAATGCGCCAGGGAAGTCGGTTTATTGGCTTACACTAACGATTAAAATAACCGCACAGGAAAACTTGCATTGGGGTTGAATCAGGACTGCATGAAGGCCAATTTATGACACCTCTCCTGGAGTGTGGCGCTGCAGTCCGCAATGAACCTGGACCTCAACAAACATGCCTCTCCAATTAGCCCGGTCCTTAGCTAACTGTCTTCAGTTGCACACTTCAAGTTGGATACTTACTTACTTAAGTGGAGCAACAGTCCGGGATGAACCTGGGCCTCAACCAACGTGTCTCTTCAATTAGCCTGGTTCTTAGCTAACTGCCTCCAGTTGCGCACTCCAGGTTTCTATTTGTGCGTGCCACTTAAGGCGAGGTCTTCCTCTACTGTGTCCGACGTCTGGCTGGGTATCGAAGACTCTGCGAGCCGGAGTATTTGTGTCCATTCGTTCTACATATCCTAGCCATCTTAAGCGTCCAATGCGGAGTTTTTTGACCAGGGGTATGTCGCTGTACTGGCGTTCTCGTACTCGTAGAGTTCTTGGCTGAATCTCCTGTTTCCATAGCCCGGCAACGCGAACGGGACCGACATTTTTCGAAAAAAAAATTCCTCTCGAAGCGACCAAGGGTTTCTTCATCCATTTTGGACACGGTCCATGCTTCAGCGTCGTAAAGAAAGACTGGAATGATCAGGGTCTTATATAGGGTCACCTTAGTAGTTCGAGTAATAGCGGAGCCGAGGTAGACGTACGGGACTTTACGTCGATGTCGTGTATTCTTTTGTGTTGACGGCATATACTTGGTAAGACTACTGCTAAACTCATTTTAGCCGATTCCTTCTCTATACTCGCATGATTGGCTATGACATCACGTTCGTCCGACCAATGATGTCAATATCGTCAACGTATGCTAGCTAGTATTTGGGATTAGTGGAAGATTATACCTCTGGTATTGGCTCTGTAGTTTTGCACAGTCCTCTCAAGAATCAGATTGAAGAAGGCACACGGAAGTGCATTGCCTTGTCTAAATTCGTTTCTGACTCATCATCGTTTCCGTCATCCTGCACAAACGGACAATTTTGGCCGGCATACCACAACTAGACATGGCTTTATATAGTTCATCTCTAAAAATGCTATCGAATGCGGCTTTGAAATCGATAAATAGGTGGTGGGTATCGAATTGGACTTGGATTCTTGGTTTTTTTTCTAGGACCTGACGAAGTGTGAAGATTTGATCAATCATGGAGATCTGTTTGGCAGGAAAAATTTCTTCAACTCACTGCCACGAGCATTGGATGTATTGGACACGTGTATGACATTGCTGCTTCCTGCTGTAACCATATTCTTTGGTTATAGCAAGGGACGTTTTGGAATTCAGGCACCAAGAAGTCATCTCCATATAACGCTCTAAGTTCACTACAGCTGCACGTCCCCTTTTATCTTTAGAAAAGGAAAGACCGATAGTTCCTCGCGTCGACATCGCAGCCCACACAATCACTATAGGCGAATGAAGGGGTTTCCTGATGATTGCATTTGCGTTCCAATAGTGGAAGTTCTGCTTATTCAAGGGTCAATTAAGATGCAAATGAGCTTATATTTCAAAAATCAGATGTTAGGCTCAATTAATTGGTTTAAAAAGTCAAGCCTCTAAGTGGCATCCTGGGGGCATAAATTCTTGCATGAATTGACTTTAATGGAGGTGCAGCTTTAGGTCTTTTTATACGATGATCTATGTGCTTTCAAAGTATCTGGGCTATAACGAATTGAGAGGTTTGGATCGTCACAAACAGATTGATTAACACTTTCAACGTTTTTCACCGTTTTTGATGATGTAGGTCGTCCAGATTTTGGTTTTTCCAGTAGTATACCGGTCTTTAAAGTAATTGGGATCTTAAGAATTGAATGGTTTGGATCGTCACAAACAGACTGATTAACACGTCTTACGTTCTTGATGATCTTGGTCCTCCCGATTTTGTTTTTGTTTTTTTCAGTATTATACCGATCTCTTCAACAATTGTTTACCCATTTTTAAATTAGTTGATCCTTGGTGCATCATTAAGGTGACAACAACGTTAAATTTCCTAGCCCTAGGTTCCTGATTGACAAACCCCTTGCGTCTTAAAATTGTGCCGTTTACACAGTAAGCTTAATAAATACAAACACTCAAATTTAGAGTATATCCGTCCAGCTGTTTAGTTGGGTGCACATGCACGATCCGGCAGACGTACAGAATTGGTGGATTCACTTTTCGGGCGTCTCTATCGTAGAGTTCCAGGAACAAAACCAGATTATGGTGGGTCCCCGGATTGAAGGTAACGAAAAAGCTGATGAACTAGCCAGAAAAGGTTCGAAAACCCCTTTCATTGGACCCGAACCCTTCTGTGCAATCCCCAAATCAGCCATAAATCTTGCTATAAAAAGGTGGGAACAAAACAAATGTAATTCATACTGAGAGTACATCCCAGGCCTAAGACAGGCAAAAAGAGCTATTCAGCTCTTCAAAGCAGATGCCAACAAGATACTAATCTTCGCAGGCACGATATCAAAAACTTAGTAGGCTACCTAACGGGTCACCACGGTCTGCGATATCACCTAAATAAAATGCATTTAGTCGGCTCACCGGAGTGCATACTATGTTTAGAAGCAGACGAAACAGCCGAACACATCATATGTGAATGCCCGGCCCTTTACGGTATAAGAAGGAAATCTTAATATTAAGTACCGAAGAACTAAGGAAATCCTCTGCAGAATGTATTATCAGCTACATTAGAAAAGTAGAAGCGCTACTAATCTAAACAGACATCGTATTGCTTCGGCAAGTCAGAATTTAAAAAAAAGAAAATACCTCCGAAAATTCTTCTTTGGCAGTCTTAATAGAAAGCTCGGAGTGGTTTACCTGGCAGATAAATTGGGGAATGATGGTGCCATGTGTTGCAACGTGTCCAGCTTCCATAACCTCACCTAACCCAGTTTTGCTGCATGTGCTCAATTGCCAAACTTAGTTTTTTTTGGTTTCAGAACTTATATCTAATTTGTCATGAAATAAAATCATTTTAAGTGTGTTGTCGTGTTTTCTCATAAAAATGTCATTATGACAACTGAATGTATCAATACAGTATCGGATATTTTTTGACTTCAAATCCGAGCCTTATTGTAAGATTGCTTGTGAAAAAAAGTATCTACTCATTGAAATCCAACCCTCAGTGATCATGAATCTCTACGATATTTACTGGCAAAGACACCACACGATTTACATGTCCGGTATCATAGAATACATTACTCAGAGGATGCGATTTCAAAGCCTTGACCTTGAATCGAATGCATTCCATTCCTATTTACAATTTAATTTATATTCCAAGATCCCATATCGTTTAGCGAGTAACTGAATCTATAAAAACTCAAAGAGATCCCACATCTATGCATGTTTCAATAAAAAATAAATCATTTTGCAAAATACACCGCCAAGAGCAGTCGCCATTATTGTGTGCGCGCATCTCCTCTAATCTTCCACCTGCATTTGCATTCAGGTTGATGAGATAATTTTTATTTATAGCTAATTAATTGGTTACAACAAACATTTCCCATTCAACATGTAGATCTCTGTACAGTTCTCGCTTGTTATATATTATTTTCGAAAATATTATACTCGGGCTTACGATAAATTCTACAATGAATGCATCTTATCGTGCTGTATTTTCATTTTTCAAATTACTCGAGCTCCGGCATATTGCTGGTGTTGCAATCTGGTGCCTAGCTGACTGTGTGTGTTCATGGCTACAGAAATTGGTTTACACTTGACAACGACCCAAAGGAAGTGAATGCTCATGTCCATGTGTATATGTTGGCCACATTCTTAAAGGTGCTGCTGGGTGATGATGATGATGATGATGATGATACACCATGCAAACAAATCTTGATGGTACAGAAAGATGTCAACTTGTTGTGGCGTTCGTTTTGTGTTTATTGCCAGCTCGTGCATTCTCTCTTCTCTGTACGAAATTGTGAAAAATTGAATTGAATGGGGAACGAGAGACGATTACGATGACAACAAGTTGACGCGACGCGACGAGGAAGAAGATAAAAAGGTTGTGGCAGCAGAAGCGGCACAAGCAGGAGCGCGCAGAAAACCAGTTGAACGCGTGCAGCAGAAATTAAATGCTAATTTAATAAATTATTCATTATTGAGGAGACAGGGAAGCCTGAGGAAAAAAAATGTCGTATATGTATGCCACAGATTGTTGGCACATTATGGTTTTGATATTAGAATCGGATTTGGTGTAGAGTGGGGCAATTGATTGTTACTTTGCGCTTGTCAACGATGCCTTATCGCATGTCATCTCTCATTGGTCGCTTTGTTCATTCAAATTCTATTGGTTTTAGATAGTAAGCTGTGAATACAATATCTGTCGAATGGATTTTTCATATCTAATTAGATGGTTAGATGCTGCATTGGGAACAGAGTAACGACTGTGACATGAGTGTCAACATATCATCGCTGGGGTTAGGATTTCTTGACCTACAGAATGGTTGGCTATACACTTTCAATTGACACCTGAAACAAAAAGATTCACTATCGTCAAGAGCCAATCTTCGACAATAGTAGTGAGTGAGGTAAGGTCAGGATTTGACTGAGACATCGAACTGATCTTGTAAGCTTTAGGCAGGTTTAAAAGATCACTTATAGAACGCCTGACGGACGCTGATTATGACTTGTTACTGCCGGTAGGCTTCTATATCTGAACCAGCTAAGATTAGGTTTTGACTGAGACATCGAACTGATCTTGTAAGATTTAAGCAGATTCAAACGATCCCTTATTGGACGCCTGATGGGATGCTGAATATGACTTGATGCTACTGTTAAACTTCTACATCTGCTGCATAATGATGCATGAAGCTATGCCATCAACGTGATGGTCATTCCAGGATATCCCGAATGTGATCAAAAAATATGCCTTAACATGGACGAGGGACCAAAAGAATATTTCAATGCCGACTGACACTATTCAATAGCCGAACGACAAAGAATTTGAGAGAATAATAGCGATGGAGCCCATATACAGTTAATTTGAGGTTTTGGTTGGATAGCACATGAGAATCCAACAGCTAGTGGGTAGGATCAATCATAATCATCAGCAGACTGGATTTACTATTGAACTTCGCCGGCAGATAAAATGGAAAAACATGTCGGAATATGCACTTGAAAATGAAAAGTTACCAAGCTAGTCTAGTTCAGTCAAATGATTTATAGAGGTCTTAAGCCCCATCAAATCGGACATAAGGAATCACTTATTCCATCAAAGAAAATCGATAGGATGGTGATGAGATGCTGAGTTTGAAATGTTGACAGTTTCTTAAGTGTCGAGGACGAAGTGGACGATTTTTCGACCAAAATGAGCGATGAGGCTCATTTCCACCTCAGCGGGTACGTGAATAAGCAAAACTATCTGGGGCACCGAAAATCCACGAGTAAGTAACGTGGAGCCATTACGCCCGCTCAAAGTTACTGCATGGTGCGCTGTTCACGCTGGAGGAGTCATCGGGCCATTTTTTTTTCAGGAACGCCGCTGGTCAAACGACAACAGTGGATGGTGCGCGCTATAGGGCCATGCTAAGCTAGTTTTTTCTACCGCAATTGGACGAATTAGGACTGGAGGACATGTGGTTCTAACATTACGGAGCAACGGCATACACTGCGCGAGCCACAACCGATAAATTAATTGTGGCGCGTGCAGTTTAAATGCCATGGAGCAATGCTATCAAGGACATCATAGAGAAAATAGTACCTGCTTTTTGTCCCCTCTTAGCAATTTATCCTCATCTCAAACATTCCATACTCTATTTTCCGAATGCAAATGGAACCATCCAACGAATTCTTCTCCCGCATAAAATCAATCAGGAAACAGAATACATAACTCTCATTGTCATCAATATAATTATCTATCGTTTCATCGGTTAAAAAATTTAATTAACCAAATTTAGCTCATTGCCCGATCAACAACAAAAGAGTTGACTAGCAAACTTCTTCGACATTTTATTTCATGTCCATACAAGCCGCCTTTGCACAAATCGCTACCGTTGGTATAGTAAAAAAAAAACATAAAAATACCAATATACTCCACTCCTCAGATTTCCCATTGTGTTTGGCGGATAAATTTGCAAGAAGTTCACATAACCAATCAATTACAATTTAATTTCAAGCAATTTTCATAATAAATTGCAATGACCGTCAAATTATAACAAACAATCATACATTAACAGATTTAACTAAAGTAGCGAATGTGGGTACTCTGCGGCCATTATACAATACCAGCTAATGCACCAGTGACTATTATTCCTGCCGCAAAAAAAAGCAAAATACGACGACTACCCGTATACCTAGTCGCATGTATCTTGCGATATTCCGAAGAAATATCTCATTAGTTCTAGATCTTCACAAAATAAATTACCCCACAATGTGAAAATAATAAATCCACGTGACTATCTATCCACTAGATAGTTTCTAAATAGCATCACTAAAATAAAAAGGCACGAGTTGTAGACGAGTATAGATAGATCCCCCCCTCTTGGTCTACAATCGAAATAAAGTCGATTCTGTACATTGTTGGAGATTTGGTTTCTCCCGCTGTATCTGTATCTTTTAACTCATTTACTATTATTACTATTTGCAACTGAACGCAATCAAAATATAATTCACGACTTGCTCTAATGATCTTGTCTTTATCATGAATTAAACTATCGTTGTGTGTGTACATGCGAAGGTTTTGTTTAGAGATGTTCTCGGTGCATGTCATATGCGGTTGTACTTTTATTTCGAATGCCATTGTTCTCTGCAAAGTGTATAGTACTAACAAACAATAATCAGAGGCTTCTTAGTTCAATCGGATTTCCTCTCAACCCCATTGGAGGTTGGTCACAAATTCTAAAGCTTGAACGACTTGAAGGCAAGAACAATAAGACTAAGTGCTACTACACTTTGTTTTTGCCTTGATGCTGATGAGATTAGAATCGAACAATAATTACGTTTTGTGTATTTAACAATTGAATAGATATCCGTCATAGCTGGTGTAGCACGTGAAATCGTCGAATCAAGTACACTCGACTGCTATAGATAGATCAGTCTGGTGAAACTTGAAAAAACAATTTTTTGTAGACCAATGGGTTAACATCGTAGTTAATTGAGTTCCAAATTTGTTCGAGTGGGGATTCCCGGGGAGTCAGACATGCGAGCAAAATTAATTTACCACGTTGAAAGAGATTAAATCGTTTAATCTATAAGCAACAAAAAAAATACTTACTGCTACGGAGGTACCCTGAAGAGGTTGTGAGGTGAAGACAAATATTATTGTAAAAAAAAAATCAAATCTTTAAGCATTCATTGCAATTAACTTGAAAAAATAAATCACTAAGTAGTTGGAGTACAGATGGGTGGACTTTCCGTATGAATTACAAATTTTCAAGGTTATCATTTAGCGCATTATAAATTTGCAGGTTTGCTATTCAGTTAAAGGTTTTTTATTTAAGAAGAAGTAGATTTTAATTATGTTTAGGTAATTATTATTTTTTTAGATGCACATTACTTTTACAATCGACTTCGTAGAGAAGCGAGTTTATAATTCACACGAATATTGAGGTTCTATATACAAGGTGGGCCAAGAGAGATCACCCTATTAGAAGATGCTCTTATTTTTGCAAATGGCCGCCAATGTGGGGTGCCACAGCTGACGGATCTGCACGCGGATAAGATGCCAAGATTTGTGTTAATAATTCTGCCTATGAGTAGCTGATTTATTGTATAATTTAGAGCGAGAAAAATCCAGTGCAAAACCAATGCTTGTTTCCGAAAATTTTGCTAAAATAACACCGAAATTTTAAAAGGAAGAATTCGACCATAACGTAATCGCAAATCATCTGGTTATATAACTTGAGGGTGTAGAGTTATATTAGGAATTAGCCTGCCCTTTATGATTCTGTGATATGACGGAACTAAAATAGTAATTTGTCTATGCGACGAGAATGCAGAAGCTCCAGTCATGACCATGTGACATATTGATTTTTTTATACCCTATCCCATAGGGGAGTATATTAGTTTTGATACTTAGTTTGTAACATAGAGAAATAATTTTGCTACATATACCTCAAAGTATATGGATCGACTCAGAATCGCTAGCTGATTCGAATTAGCCATGTCTGTCTGTCCGTCCGTCCGTCCGTCCGCCCGTCCGTCCGTCCGTCCGTCTGTCTGTTCGTCACCGATTTTTGGGCCTTAAATTTTGAGCTAGGATAATGAAATTTGGTATATAGGATCCTTGGCCGAGTCACCAGAACAAGTGTAAAAATTTTTAAAATCCGCCCACTGCCACGCCCCCTTTTAGAAAAAACGTAGTTTTAAGCCAAACCGTAAGGAATTTCAAAAAAGTGTGTTAGCAACATATTTAGACAATCCTAATATCTATGTTTCGTGCATACAAAGTTTTTTGCCACGCCCACTTTTTGGGGCGTTTTTAGTAAAAAACGTTTTTTGTCCAAATTTTAAAACTTTCGAAAAAAAATTTGATGCAAATACTTCCGCAATGATAATATAAACATTTTGTCCATAGATCATGTTCACCTACGCCCACATTTTGTTGGCGTTTTCTTACAAAAACCATTTGTATACTCCTTCCCAAGGCATTAGCACTAGAAATACGTTGTTTTTTGTCGAACCACAAAAGATTTTGATAAACTGTCTGAGCAATATATTGTGACAATGTCATTTTCTGTATTTCATCGCCATAAGGCCTATATTTTGAGGATATTTATTTAAAGGATGGGATGGGATAGGGTATTCAACGATCCGCATAGCGGATTGTAGCCTCTCATATGTTTTAATATACATTTTTATGATCTCTTTCGTCGTCAACTTAAAAATTCAAACAATGATTTATATCCTATGAAGGGCAAACACTACGAAGCGCAAACACTGCGCCGTTTGGCCACCAACCTTGAGCTATAGGGCCATGTCAACCGAGTTTTTCCTGCCGCAATTGGACGAATTAGGACTGGAGGACATGTGGTTCCAACAGGACGGAGCAGCGGCACACACTGCACGAGCCACAACCGATATTCTGAAGGCGGCGTTTTCGGGTCGCCTCATCTCTCGTTTTGGCGATTTGCACTGGCCCGCAAGATCGTCCGATTTAACCGTTCCAGACTCTTTTTTTGTGGGGTTTTTTGAAGTCCCTTGCTTACGTGAATAAGCCCGAGGCCCTAGAAGCCCTCAAGGACATTATTCGACACGAGTGCGAGAATCTGTCGCCCGAAGTTCTCGCCGAAGTGATGAAAAATGTCAAAAATCGAGCCCGTATGGCAATCAATTGTGACGGTGCCCATTTGGCCGATATCATCTTCCTGACTTGAGCAATTAAATTCTAAAGGTTCGAATAAACAAAACATAAACATAATCGAAGTTTTTCAAATGAGAGCCAAACAACATCGGATGACTTCTATTCTTTCAGTACGATCATGCTTTATTAATTGCTTTCCTTGTCGATCCTTTGCATATCAATGATATCCAATCATACGAATTTGCATGCCCATTTGCTGTGACTGTTTTGAGAAAGTGTCGCAAGAGCACAGAATGGGTATTTATGGGGACTAGCTGCAGTGATAAACGTCTCTGCACATACTGGATTGGATATGATCACGTTACACTTCAGTCAGGCAGGACAAAGCTTCTTTAATTCCGATGATATCCGCCGCCATAATTTTTAAGAAGTCAAAAAAGGTCTCAAATTAAACATCTTGGAGAAGATGCCTCCACCTCCTTGTATATGCGTTCAGAGTTGCCATTTCTAATTTTCAATCGAAACGACTTGGAAGTTACATTACCCATATCGAATGGGGTAATGTAGGATCATTGTATACTCACCTTTAGAAGGTTTCCATTGTAATGAGGATCTTCATCTCAAAGCTGCACTAGCTGTAGTTTATTTGCTTAATATGTATTAATATACACTAACTGATATGATGGGTTAAATCGAAGTTAGATCAGCACCAAGCTTACATGACACGAAATTTAAGGGCTGCTCAGAGTGCATATCTGTAGCTTCTGTCTTGCATCGCTGTCAAAAGAGTGATACATTTCTTGCATGAAGTTGCCCTCTGGCTTCAAGCTACAGATTCACGAAGATACACATTTAACTTTTTACTCAGCTACAAGCATCAGCTAAGATATGCATTCTGGGCGGCCCTTTAGACTCAAAAAGTCATGAGTATTGGAAGGCTAGCGTGGTGGGACAAGGACACCGGCGGGCAAACAACATAAGCAAAAACTTGTTTCAGCAAAAGTGAGCGAGAGCGAAAGCTTGAGAGAGTAATCTGCAGTGAATCCAAAGCATGCAATGCACATCAGATAATTTAATGAGTAGGGAAGTGGGCAAGCGCGGACAGTACAAATGTGCGACGAACAACAACATGCGAGAGCGGTAAGCATAAGAGAGCTCTCTGTAGTGATGAAGTGAATGTACGGATTTTACGGCCAAAGCATGCTGGTGACTTGGGGAAGCTGCTGGTGTGTGTGTTTTTTTTGTGAGCGGAGACGAAATATGTGTTTTGTATCATTGTGTGTGTTGGTTTTGATGAGGTGTGAGTGTGATGCCGTGTGAAACAATACATATTTTTGCTTTGAGGTAATGGGCCTCATGTGTAAGCCTGTGAGGTTCATATCACCATCCCTAGTTCCTTACTTTAGTATATTTTGTTCTTTTAATGACTCTCGCATCGTCTTTGCATGAGTTAACAAACAAATTCCGAAGTATTATAACGTATGTAAATCGAGTGTTCATTTTTCTATCGTTAATCTTAATTCGGTCAATTCACCAAACTGCACACATTTTGTATCTTGTTTGAGTCGCCTTCTCAGACCAACAGAACAAATTTAATTATATACTCGCCTAGTAAAGAACATGGTAGAACATGGTGGAACCTGGTAGAACATGGTGGAACATGGAAGGACTTCTGTTATTTAAGAAACGACGCACTCTACGAAATCTTTTTTTTTTTTTTCTTTAGACAACATTTATAGAATCTTATTTTCTAAATATGATGTTCCGATATAATTTTATCGTATTTCTAGGATTTGTTTATTCGTTAATTTTTTTAAATATTATTTAAAAGTTTCTATAAGCGAAATGTTTTTATTTTTTATTAAATTATTATTAAAATTATTTAATAATATTTAATAGATAATAATATTTTTTATTAATTTAAACATTTTTCCAAAAATGATAATGACTCAAAACATCCACGAGTAGAGAGAGTGTTCTTTTAAAAACTTTTTAGAAAAATATAAAAAAATATTTAATCCTAATATTTAATAGCTCACAGACAGTTTACACAAAATTGTGTCGATCCAGTCCAAAAACTATTGACGAACAGACATAGCTGATCGACTCAGTCATCAATTCATATCTGAAATGTATGTCCAATTATATTTACACATTACAAACTATTTATATGTACTATGCTATGTAACCCCCATAGAAGTTTACTACGTGACAGGGGTATAAAAAGTGGTATGGTGCCAACTAAATAAATTGCTTGCTACTTATAAAAATTTCTTTTATTGACACTAATGTCGTTATAAAATAACATTTATCTCTATTTTGCTCAAATGCAATTAACAATAAAAAATATTATTAACAATTAAAGTAAAAAATTAATAAAACAGAACTGGAAATAGCTTACTAATAGTAAAACTTGTAAAGTTAGTAGTGTTAAGGTTAAATGAATAACTTGATCTGCAACACGCTTCTTTGACTTTTATTAATAATTAAATTAGATAGGATTGTGCAGACGTTGAATAAATTCTGAATAAAACCATAACTTGTGCTAATAAAACTTGGTCTAGACGGGCAATTCAATTATTGCATATTTATGACTACTAGGATTAAAATGCGACGCTTAAGTCACATTGAGCAATGTGTTATATCATTTTCTGAACAATCGTTAAATTCGTTTATTTGTATCAAAAATTAGCGATAGTATAATTGGCACATTAGATAAGGATCCTTACGTAGGAAAATTAAGATCATGGTCCTGTTTCTAAAAGAATCAGAAACCGGAAAAGTCGATAAAGGGAGCCAGAAGAACTTTGTTAACTAAAAATTGACTGAAATAAGCCGTGACACCTGTCGCATAGTACAATCTAAAAACAAAATCCAGTTTGAGTTGACATGCGGTTGAAGTGAAACTGCATTTGTAAGAAAATGAGATGAATATAAAAAGAGAGAGAGAGAGTTTGCTGCCATTCGACAATCCTCACTTCAAAGCCTCGTAACATCTTTTCACTTAAGTAATCTCACATCTTCTTTCGAAGGAAACGTTTCCTCTTTTTACGAAGAAATCGTTTCATCTTCGTCCAGGCGTAAACCTAGAATATATACAATTCCATTCCAGTACAAATAGTTTTTGTTACCATTGCTACTAAAGGGTGATCCATTTCGAGGTTCCCTACTTTTTTAAAGAAAAAAACACAGAAAATTCAAATTTAATGGAGAATGTTTATTATCATTTGAAAGAACATTCTTTGGCATTTATTTTTTGAAGATTATGTCTATCAAATGTTGGCCGTTGCTACGTCGCAGATGGTCCATCCGTTGAGTCCAATTTTCGATCACTCGTTCGAGCATTTCGACTGGTAACTGGCGAATGACACGCGTGATGTTTTCCTCCAAGGCCTGAATCGAGGCGGGTGTGTCGGCATAAGCTTTTGACTTTACATATCCCCACAGGAAAAAGTCTAACGGTGTGATATCACACGATCTTGGTGGCCCATCGACCGGCCCAAAACGTGAAATTATGTGCTCACCGAAATGTTCTCTCAATAAGTCCATTGATTGATGCGATGTGTGGGAAGTGGCGCCGTCTTGCTGAAACCAAATGTCGCCGAGATCACGAGCTTCAATTTCAGGCATCAAATAGTCGGTTATCATGGCACGATAACGGTCGCCATTGACGGTTACGTTCGCACCGGCATAATTTACACACTCTCAGCTACGGCCGCTATATTTTCTTCACAGCGTGCTGGACGTGGTCTATCCGGTCGAATATTATCCAATAATGAATGCTGGGTCTCAAAATGGGTGATGGTGTTGCGAATAGTACGCTCAGTAGGCCGATTATGTTGACCATAAGTTGAGCGAAGTGCACGAAACACATTCCTCACAGAACGTGAATTTTCATAATAAAGTTGAACAATTTGTAAACGTTGTTCACGCGTAAGTCTTTCCATTATGAAATGCCAAACAATACTAAACAAAAATAACATGACACCATGACACGACTCACACGTGATCTGTCAAAAAAGACTATTGAAAAAAGTATCTCTACTTGGATCACCCGTTAAAAAACATGAAAATATTTGGCATCAAACCTAGCTTTTCCCTTCATTTTTATATTCGAAGTCAATATTATTGCCACAATGAAGAGGACATCTTGTTTAACGCGCAATCCGACCGGTAAATTTGAAAACTTTTTCATAGAAGTGTTACTCTTGGATGTTTGTCAGCCTTTCGCAAGAGGTTTAGCAGTGAAAAATACAATTAGGCATTGTCACTTTCCGGACTTGAACCAGGACCCTACGCTTATTAATCAAAGAAAGACAATCACACTTAAGCGTTGTCTTGAACCAGGGACCCCAAACTTGGTAGTCCAAAGCACTAACCAATAGACCAAGGACGCCATTTTTATAAAAAATTAAAGAAATACAATCAAACAGCTATCGCCATTAGTCACATCTGCATTCCTCTAGTAAGAAGATATGCTCTCTTCATTTTAAACAACTCACAAAATCCAACCAAATCTACATGCTCCACCTTTCATAAAGACTCCCAAATTTCGATAAAACCGTCAAAGCTATCCTCAAGAAACACAAACATTCAAAAGGTAATCTTAGCCATAAGTAACCTTATACAACTGAGTACATCATCAAATCTGACGTCATCCCATCCGAAACAAACAGACGACATAGGTACCAATTTTCATCTTCACCTTGCAAGCTCTTCCGTACATTCTGTCCTTTTCAAAGTACCTACCTTCGTTTCTAATTACAACCTCAAACGTCAGAGGCGTTTCCGGTAGCATCTCGTATTAAAAATGTCGTCATATGTAAAACACCGTCATTTCTGGTTGCAGCACTCCAATTCCAAAAATATATCTTCAAAATGACTAGCCACATACAAATTGAAAACGTAATCAAATCTACCGGTTTGGATTCAAGTTTTAATTGCAGACTCCGGTCGTCGGACACGCATCTTCTCAACCTACCAACGCCAAAACACATTTATGACAGACCAAAGGAAAGCCAGTACCATCGATCAGCTGTCATTTAAACATTCAGAGAAAAATAACCATTTGAGCTATCTACCCTCAAACTTTAGCGAAAACAAACCCCAGAACATGTTACCAAATGTCGCATCCATATATCTAGCAAATTACGTTTAATTAAAACAAAGAATATTGCATTCCTGACTCACCGATGAGTTTCATAATTTTCATAACTCAAATTTACTTATTGAAACACACTACACTCCTTCTTGGGGGGCCGGTTCCCAACGTCATTTATGCTGTAGGTGCAAAATTATGTCTATCATCTTCCTCGTTCTCCAACCAACCAACCAACATACTAACACAAAACCGTCGATTCGACGAGACGACCCAGCACACTTAGGTTAAATGACATACCAGCTGCGTACTTCCGACAATAGATCCCTTTTTTCACGCCAATGTACGTGTTGACTGAGATACGAGTACACCAGTTCAAAAAGCACAATCAAATATCCACAACACTCCAAAAGCAGTTGAGGTATTTTTTCTCTCTTTTTCGTGACGCTTTTTCGTTTCATAAAACCAATTCACATCGTCCCAGAAGAAGTTTCACTTAAAAATAAAAGGATTTCGATAATTATTGCCCTCTTCCTAGTTTTGACATCAACCCCCTTACGCTGGTGGCTAATCAGAGAGTAACTTTTGACATTTGCACGTGGATTTCTTATGGGGAAAACTGTCAAGTTAGCCATTGATTAGCTAATCCGCGTTTATTAATACGGGGGCAACTCTTATGTTTGCAATAGGCCAGCGAGATTTCAATTCTAACTAAGCTAATTCGATTCTTGCAGATACATCAATCCTCTGACAGTTTTATGGATTTATTAATCTTGGTTTTGTGGATTTTCGTTTGGAGATTCATATCAATTGGCGTCCCCGTATTAAACCATGATCCCCACCCTCGATTTTGAAATGAAATTAGAAATTTCCTTCACAAAATTGAATATTACCAATAACAGACCAATGCAGCATTAATCAAAGTAGAAAGTCGTTTATTAAATACGACGGCCATAAATGCGGAACAAATGTCTACAAACCCCTCCGCCCACTGTTTAGTGCACCTACATTTTACTCAACTCTACAAAGTAGCTTTATAGCCTCATCTCATTACGTTCTCCCATATCGCTCGTAGCATCATAAATTAACCAACTCTTTATGTACAAAGTGCCAACGTATCTTATACTAAAACGAACTAAACCAGATAAGCAACAAATAAATTAAAAATCTTCAGGAAGACAAAAAAACTCGATTTTGATTTACAATATCTTACAACACTTTGTTACACTCGTAAACCTTTAACGAGATCCATGCACATGTGGTACAAATGAATTTTGATGAATTATGAACTATGACCACATTTGGACTGCATCACCACGAGTCTAAGCGGCTCCATCGTGAACAAGAACATCACCATTTTCACTGATGTTCAAGACAGACAGTGCACGGTACCGCATTTTGGACACAGACTACCTTCTGAAGATCGAAGCAAAAATAATTAGTCTCGAAATGAATTTTTCCACTAGTTCAAGTCGAAGTATCTAAGCCTTCCAAGGCAAACTGAACCATAATTCATGTTACTACATTTTTATAGGTCATATATCTTTAGTTTAATTCGTTTCGTTTCTGCTGCATCAACAACAGCAGCAGTAGTGGTAAAAGTATCTTTTTCTATCCCACTGTAGCCATCATCACCGAGTAGAATGTTTCGCACAGCAACAACAACAAAAAAAGAATATTCTCTAACTATTCTCACGAAGAGAAACAACGATTTGTTGTTGATGTTTTCGTTCCACGCTTCAGGACGAAAATTGCCTTCCTCCCCCTGGTAATAGTGAGCGGTGCGCTCATGTAAGGTGTACAATGTACATTCCACCGTCTCACCTGTGTCAAAATCTGATCTCGTGCGCACATGGTACTACTCACTGGTGGATTGAATGGATTTTCCCCGCGCCATCACACAATCATTACACACGGATCTATGAATTAATAAATTTATGCAAACAAGTCCGAGCACAACAACTCTCTTCGCGCGACATGAAGCCCACTTACTACCTCCTCGCTGGAATATTAATCACAAATTCAGTCGGCAAATCGATCTAAATTTTGAAATGCTGCTTGCTAGAGCGCCGCGCAACCGCGCTGCTCCATGTCAACATGGTAATGCGCGATGTTGTTGCAAATTTATCAACCAAATGAAACATTTAATAAATTTCCACGTACCTAACAAATCTTCACACCAATTTCTCACGAATGTCCTCCACCATAACATTCGGATGTTTAGGTGGTGGATGATGTTGTGTGTACTCGCAGTATCCTTGGCCTTGTGGATCGATTTACCACGACCGATAAAGACAGACGGCAATAAAATGTCTTTCGCTATACCTAGAGAGGTTACAAGTTGGATGCTTCTTCTGGTGCGCTGTTTGCAAGGTGTTATCTCGAATTGGTACCTTTAATATTTTTGGAGCAATCTGAAGGTGGAAAATTTATTGAGCTGTCGCGGTATAGAGTTTTTGTGTTGTATTTGTAATTAATCAGATAGGTTCGACAATTCCGTTGGAAATTTAATATTTTCTTACCAAAAGATATTTTTTGTTTTTTATTATAATTTATTGGATTTTTTATGTTTTTTTTTTGCAGATGAATCAAACGTGTAAGGTCTGCGGTGAGCCTGCTGCTGGTTTCCATTTTGGTGCTTTCACTTGTGAGGGATGCAAGGTAAGATTTTAGAGAGTTTAGAAAGCGTATTCAAAGGTGGTACAAGGTGGGCTATAATGTGATCTTATTTATCTAGGTTATGTCATTGGAAAGAAATGCGTTTCTTTGAATGTGTATTTGGTCATTCAAGTTTCATTAATTATTGATCACCATTCGCGTTTTTTTTAATGATTTTTCCAACATTCTCATAGGAACTTCGAGCAATAGGATGAGGGTTGACAGAGCTTGTGGCGGCTTGCCCATATAAACTTGTGAATTTAAATAACCTCATAGAAAGCAGTCTAGGGTTGTCAAAACGGGTATCTTACGACGCACGATTAGACAAGAAAATTAAGGTTCAGCTGTCAGTTTGGAGGGGTGGAGAATACATCGATGATCCTTACTGCTAGGTCTTAATTCCTTCCTGCAATTGAGGACCAAACATTCTATATTGCACTCTTCATCTACTGTAACCAATTGGGTTGGCACATATCTTAAAAAATGTCTAATGACTCCTCCAGCGGTTACAGAAAAGCATCTGTATTTTTGACGAATTTTTTGTGCACCAGAATGGCAAATATTGTTTGTTCAAGTATGTACATAGGGCCTCGTCTATCTTGATAATTTTTACGTGAATATAGCCACTTCGTCGTTGTGATCCAGAAGGCTGTGTTTTCAAAGTGAATCTTCTTTTGGAACCGGACGGTGTTCATCTCATTCTCTTACAAATTAGCCCGTGGGCTGTGTTTTTGAAGTGAACCTTCTTTTGGGACCGGACGGTGTGAATTGGGTTTTATGAAAAAAAAGAAGATATCAATTACTCGCTATCTTTCTCTATGTGTACCGCCTCCATAATGTATTCATCTCATTCTCGTAGGCCGTAGGCTGTGTTTTTGAAGTAAAACTTCTTTTTGAAACCGGACGATGTGAATTGGGTTTTATGAAACGAAAAAGTGTAACGAAAAAGACGCTCTCTCTCTCTCTTTCTGTGTACCACATCCATAGTGTATTCATCTCATTCTCTTACAAATAAACCAGATTTTAATTTCCCTTCTACCGCGTGTGAACTCACAATCGATCTTTTTTATAAATTTCCCTCTGTTCAGGCGCTCCTGGAGCGTCTTGAGATGATGATGGAATTTTGTATGTGTAATTTTTAAAAGAGAAATTTTCAAGTCTTTGTGTGTCGCACGTCGTTTGGTAAACACCGACGAAGTTTATAAGATATCTTTAGCCATGGCTCCGATATTCTCGAACGAGAGGCAAGGTTCCAGATTCTAAGAGTCTTGTTGCTAAGGCAATGCGGAAAATATGCGCCTAATAATCATCACGATGTTTTTGAAAAACGATTCGTCAGTGCAAGGAACATTTATTGCTCCAAAATCAGGTATATAGAGTGCCTCATGCATATACTTACTTACTTACCTATCGGGCTCCCGACCCGTGAAGAGTCTCTGCCTGAGACACTGCAGCCTTCCATCCTTGTCTTGTCTGTTGTCTAGACCAAGCGCTCTGGCATCCGCGATGGCTTGGTCTTGCAAATGGAGGTTCGGTCTTCCTTGCCTTCTCGAACCTGGAGGCTGGGATTCGAAAATCCTCTCAGCTGGAGCATTATTGTCCATTCGTTGGATGTAGCTGAGTCGATGTAGTCGACGTGTTTTGGCTTTTTGGATTACATCAACATCTTGGTACAGCTTAAGAGTTCGCGGTTGTATCTTCTCCTCCATTAGCCCTCCTCGTGAACACGACCAAAAGTCCGTGGAAGTAAAAGGAGCCCAGTATCAGTTCTCCCTTCTTGCTTATCGTCCAGTACTCGGCACCATAAAGCAGAACTGGCAGGATAAGGGTTTTGTCATTTTTGTCATTTGACATTTCATTCTTCGAGCTAGGAGTTTTGAACACAGTTGCTTCGCCAAACCGAAGTAGCAACGGTTTCCTAGGGTAATTCTTCGACGGATCTCCACTAGGGTGTCATTTGTTGAGTCTATATGTTTACTCCGAGGTAGTGGAACTCCTTAACTATCTCGAAACTGCTGCCATTAATAGTGACGTTTTGTCCTAGGCGGTGGACAGATGCTTGTTTGTTTGTTGATAGCATGTACTTAGTCTTATCCTCATTTACTTCAAGGCCTGTTTTTCAATCGCCGTGAACGCTTTTATTACGGCACGCTGATAGCGACCGATGACGTCAATATTGTCCGCATCTCCCAGCAGCTGGATGGACCTTGTGAAAAAAGTGTTGACACCTGCCCTGCGCACTATCTGTTCCAGCA
Organism: Rhingia campestris; assembly: GCA_932526625.1. Lineage (NCBI taxonomy): Eukaryota > Metazoa > Arthropoda > Insecta > Diptera > Syrphidae > Rhingia > Rhingia campestris. The sequence continues at coordinate 99,187,270 of OW052184.1, forward strand.
CGAGATTGAAGAAGTCTCCTTGCCGAAATCCGGTGCATGTTTGGAACAGTTCGAAGGAGCTACTTCCAAACTGCATGTTACAGCGCGTGTTTTCCAGCGTCACGCGACAAAGTTGAATCAGTTTTGCCGGGATTCCGAATTCGCCATCGCCATATAGAGCTCCTGAAGATGTATGCTATCATACGCGGCTTTGAAGTCGATGAATAGGTGGTGAGTTGCGACTTGAAATTCGTAAGTCTTTTCTAGGATTTGCCTCAGTGTGAAAATTTGGTCTATAGTCGATCTGCCGGGCCGGAAGCCACACTGGTACGTGGCGTTGCAGAATGGTTTTAGACGTTCACGCAGTACGTTGGATAGAAACTTCTATGCGACTCCACCACCGTGAAGCTATTTCTTCATTGACTGGACGTGGGTTCTCTTCTTGCCCTATCTCAGGTATTTAGCGTCTCATAAATTAAAAGAAATAAAATTCCTTTTGGTTTACAAATTTCAAAACCAAGTTGACATTGTCTAATAATTAGGTGGCAGCGGTGGTGGACGGTGGTCCAGCATGATAACAATATTTTGTTGATTGATATCATATACTTTGCCATATAAGCTTCTACTGCCGCACAATGGGAGCGACTAATGATATCGTTATCATCTTCATATCCCGGTAGATGAACAAATTTATGCCTTCCATGCTAGTCCTTCCCTACTCAATATCTGTTTCAGAACGTGATTTCGAATGACGGCTCATCTTTTCAACTTCTTGTCTTGACCGGATCTTGATCCGATACATGTTTGAAAATTTTCAGATGAGCTGCTTCCAAACTGCAAGTTGCATGGATAACACCCATAGATAGGCGACACATTTGCATCAATTTTGATGACGGTCACCTCTCTTAAGACTCCCTAGCATGAGATGCCATAATACACGTCCTTAACGTCGATGAAAAAATATTTTGACTCGACTTGAAATTCGTTGATCTTTTCTAGGATCTACCTTAGTGGGAAAAGGCAGTCTATGGTCGATCGGCTCTTCAAGTAAGTCTCGATAAGTGTCTTGCAAATAGTGTCCGGATGCTTTTTTTATTGGATGGGACATAAGGAGCTGGTATTCCAATCATTGTGCATGGGTTCTTCCGTCAAAACCTAGTTGATGGTTTGGTCCATGCAACTTCTAAGTGAATGAAGAGTATTGCTACAGCCAAGAGACTCGTTGCATTCCAGCTTTTAGATTCAAGACTGTAAGTAAGTAAGTAATCTCCAAATCTCTTGGGCTGAATCACTGGCTGCGCGCCCTTTTCTTAGACATAGACCCTTCAATATTTCAGGATCCCGTTTAAACGGAGTCAGTTAAGCGACCATGCGTAGCACCCACATGAAGCGAATTAGTACATTGCTCTACGTCCATAGTTTTTTTTTCTGAAGGCTTAGTGGACTAAGTGGCGCGTTGTTTAGTGCGACGAACTGCAGTGCAGGAGGTCTTCTGGATTTCCAGCAGTAGCAACACCTAAGTAATTTTCATTGGCCCTCCTCTCGTTGTGATCTGACAAATCATCCGAATAGAACAAGTTCTCAAAAAAACTTATCTAAACTAAGCCGTTTGGAGTCAACATAAAACATGAGTCCCCGCCATCGTGCAAAGAAGTACACACGCACACATGAATGGTTGTGAGAAAAAATTAGGCCCTGGGTACCAACAAGCCTGCTGCTTGAAGATTAAGCAGCCTTTTCTGAAGTATTGAACAACAAATTGAATTTCAAAGCTAATTTGTAGATCCCCCTCTAGTCCCACCCACACCTTTTACCATAGCTAAAGCAATTTTTGAGAGCAGTCAGGTTTTTTTTGTTCAATGTCACGACCGCCATCAAGCACAATGTGTAGCAATGTTAACTGCATTATAATGATGCTAGAAATACACATTAAATCCGGTCAACCGACAAACGAAACGAAATACATTACCATCCATATCATCTTCACATCTTCGTTTCGCACAAAAAGAAACCCACCGCGCTGCGGCCAAAGCTTCAAGTACCATTGCCGACGCTACTGAGCCGAGGTAATTAGCATAATAATTCGAGTATGAAAAAAAGTCCATCTATCTGAACCGTGAATCCATGGATCACCAAATGCTGGTTTGGCGAAGGCGAAGGCGGATGGCCAAAGAAATCCCATTTAAGTTGGCTCTTCGAAGTCATTAACTTCGTGCTTTTTAGCGAACTTGCGGAATTACACAATTATTGCCAACAAGTCTTCTAATGTGTTTGTGTGTGTTGCTCGGCTTTTTTTTTTACTTTATTTCTCCTTAAATAACTTTTGAGGTCAATTTGTAACAAGTAACCGCGTACCGTGTTACCTACTGCAAGGTATCCGAAAAGAACGCGAACCGCGTACCAAAAGCCACGGACAAATTGGTTTGCTGGGCGAAGACGTTTGAAAAATGATTATGGGCTACTGTGCGAACAGGCAAGGCAGCACCAGCAGCCTCCCGCCTCTGCTGGTACCATGTTGAAGATGCTACAACACCGCACAGTAGCGCGGAGGAGGCAAACATGAAGAAGCGCACAATAACAGCAAAACAATAACAAAAATTACGGCATAATCTTGTGATGATACAACATTTAAGCGTACGTATCTAAGAATCTATCGGGTTGAAGGCCGTTCTTGAGCAAAATGCACGGACAATGAAAAGGCATGCGGTGGGCGGGGGGTGGGGGTTCTAGAAAAAATGAAATCATACAACAAAGTATACGCAGAACGACGGATAAACAAAAGCCAACAACATTAGTAATGGCTTTTGTAAGAATTGTTATGCAATTTGGCCGCTCAAAACTAGGCCGATTCTTTTGTCGGTCTCTTCCATACCCGTAGCGCTATTAGAACGTGCATTTGGACAAGAAACGGGCGATTTGTGTGGTGTGGTATATTCTTCGGAGAGGTTAAATCGTAGGCGGTGAACCGTAATCGGCCAGAGCGAAAGAGGGACAGAGAAAGAGATGAATCGTAATTGAAATGGAATTGTGTAATGGTTAATGCATTTAGCGTTTTGACAAATTGCCGGCCATCGTTTGAACAATATCATTAGCTAAAGGGGGCAGGCTTCCAATGTGAATGGGTAATCTGCAGCGAAAGGGGGTCTGTTTTAATAGAGACTTTATTTTCAACTTAAAATTGAATTTGAATTAGGTCCGTAGTTTGCCTGACCCTTATATAGAGGTCGTGTTAATCTGGTCTTAGGAAATATTTGGCTCTGGTACAAGGGCAAGGATTGACATAAGAGTTAAGTAAACAAATCGTTTTTGATTCCTTCCTGTCTGCATAAAATGCAGTGCACTCTATTTAGCTGTTTAAAGAACAGGTTGGGTGTAAGTGAGAAAGGGCGCAAATTTTTGAAAAATGCAAAATCCAAAACTTTAATCATATAGTGAACCTCAACGTCAGCTTTGCATGAATCACTGTCGACATCAAATGAATAATATCCACGTTCAGTGGGGCGATATGATTTCTCATGCGTTGTATGATATACAAGGACAAGGACTCTAAAAGGAAAAAGATAGATTCAAGAAAAAGCTGAAAAGAAATGATCAAAAACGCATGCCTATTCGACTGAAAACGATAAGAAAAACCTCTTTCCAATGTTCATCAGCAGTATATATTCGCCTCGATCCAAAACATGCCGGTTGTTGTTGGTAAAGGCTGGCCCTCCCACCCTTCAAGTCCCGAGAGACTTCCCACGGCTATCCTTCTGGAGGCTGCGATATGGCAAAGTTGTTTTTCTTCTCCTTTATGTTTTCGTAAAATTCGTCTCTTGCCTGTGGCGCTAGGTGTTCCATCATTATCAGAGACCTGTAGTCTAGGTTTTCTAGCGGATAAATGTTTTTCCGCACGTCTACATTCTTTTCTCTGGTCCTGTATTATTTATTGAGCAGCTGAAAATCTTTGTTGCCACTTCGTCGTTAAGATTTTGTCTCAGCATGTTCAATAGGTCGAGTTCGTGTAGTCTCTTCGTTATTTCGAGTCTCATGGAGAGGATGTCGCTGTTAAATTCTTCAGATGTCTTTTGGAGTCTGGGTTCGATTCCCGGCCGTAGCAACACCTTAATGATTTTTCACTGGCCCTCTTCTCGTGATGATCTGACAAATTATCCGAGTAGTATCAATTGTCAAGAAAAGCTAATCTCAACTTATCCGTTCGGCATAAAAAAGAAGGTCCCGCCACGCACTTATGAATGGTTGTGAGAAAGCTCGGCTCTGGGTATTAACGAGCCTGTTGCGCCAAAAAGTCGGGAATTAACTTTTGCATCAACCAACCTGCCTCCCCACTTAGCCCGGTCCAGTTGCCCACTTCAAGAGGGTTGATGTTGGATTCTACTTGTGCGAGTTTCTAAGGCGAGGTATTCCCCTATTGCGTCCGATGTCTGGCTGGAAATCGAAGACTCTGCGAGCCGGAATATTGGTGTCCATTCGCCCTAGCCCTAGCCACCTAGGGGCATGTTGCTGTTCAACTCCTATAGTTCTTGGTTGAATCTTCATCTCCATAGCCCGTCAACGCAAACGGGACCGAAGATTTTTCGAAGAATTTTCCTCTCGAATCGACCTACGATTTCTTCATCCGCTTTTTATACGGTCCATGCTTCAGCGCCGTAGAGCAGGACTGGGAGGATCAGCGTCTTATATAGGATCTCCTTAGTATTTAGTTCGAGTGAAGGCTTTACTACTAAATTGCCTTCTTAGCCCTTAGAAACAGCGGTTGGCAATATTAATTCTCCGGTTAATTTCTGGCGAGATGTTATTGTCAGAGTTAATAGCGGACCCAAGATAGACAAAGTCTCGTAATATCTCAAAGTTATATCTGCCAATGAGAAGTTCTGTCCATTTGTCGATGTTGGGTATCCTTTGCGTTGACGGCATATACTTGGAAAGACTAATGCCAAACCCATTTTTGCCGCTTCCTTCTCTCTGATATGATGACGTCAATATCGTCGGCACATGCTAGTAGTTGCACCGATTTTTGGAAAATTGTGCCTCTGGTGTTGGCTCGGGAGTTTTGCACAATCCTCTCAAGAATCAAGTTGAAGAAGTCACATGACAGCGCATCGCCTTGCCTAAATCCTTTTTTGGTATCTTTTTTGGTCGGTGAGGTCGTTTTCGACCCTGATGGTGCAGCGAGAATTCTCCATCGTCATCCTACACAAACGGACGAGTTTCGGCGGTATACCAAATTTTGACATGGCTCTGTATAGTTCGTCTCTATAAGTGCTGTCGTATGCGGCATTGAAATCGATAAATAGGTGGTGGGTATCGATTTGGACTTCTTGGGTTTTTTCCAGGATCTGCCGAAGTGTGAAAATATGATCGATTGTGGACTTTCCTGGCCTAAAACCACACTGATAAGGGCCGATCATGTTGTTGGTAAACGGTTTCAGGCGTTCACATGTTACGGCAGATAAGATCTTTTAAGCGATGTTAAGGAGACTTATGCCTCTGTAGTTGGCGCAGTTCAGAGGGTCTCCTTTTTTGTGGATCGGGCAAATGATGCTGAGGTTTCATTCCCCAGGCATACTTTCATACGACTTGACTTATGGATGTTGATGGATGTAACTTACCGGCTTTATAAAGATCGGCGATAATATTATAACACAAAAAACTGTTGAGTTATATGTTCAATGTTTTACGATAGCGTACATAGCTATGTAAAGTATGTATGGGGTCACACTACTCCTGCCAACTGCTTAATATTTTGGATTTGAAGTTCCGAAATATGGATGACAAAAAAAAATTTGCATTCACCCAAATCAAATCCTACAGTGAGCCTAAGAAGGGGGGTTGCAGGTGTTCAGCATGTCCCCCTAGGACTCCCACCCAAACCAAATCCTAAGCAGGGGGTTTCATGGGGAGATCATGCCCCCCATACATATTGCACTGTTTAGTATTTTGGATTTGATGTTCCGAAACATGGATATAAAGAAATTTTGCATTCAATCAAACTCGCATTCATACGAAATCCTACAGTGAGCCCAGCAGGGGGGATTTTGGATTTGAAGTTTCAAACATGGATGACAAAAAAATTTTGCATTCACCCAAACCATATCCTACAATGAACCCAAGCAGGGGGGTTGCAGGGGGCAAAATGCAATTTGTTTACATTTTTTTTATATTGGGATATAAGTTATATATTTGGAATGTGTTTCTTCTTATTTATAAATCCGCTATGTGTGAACTGTCAAAAGTTGGTTGATTTGTATGGGGATTTTCGGAATATTTATTGTTTAATTACTTTTTTTAATAATTGAGAGCTACGATTTTAAAAAAAATACCAAAATTTAAAGCATAATATTGAGTGGAATAAAAAAGTGAGTGCGCGCTAAAGTAATTTTGTTCCTCTATTCTTCCATTAGTCCTGAAAGATGTCCTTTATATTTTGAAAATTCATATTTTGCCAAACTGGAGGGGTGTAATTGCTTTATACAATATATGAGTGTTCTATAACATTTATTTTTTGAACTCTAACTTCGATCTATTTTGAATTTGTTCTCAATATTGAAATCATAATTTGCATTAACGTATCGTTAAATAAAAATAAATTTACTTGTTGCAAAAAAACCTATGAAATATTTTAATGGTGAAAAATACCAAGTACAGGTATTGCAATTAAGCCTATGTAAGATGATTCAAAAATGTAATTCAACATTGTTCTAAAAAAGCAAACCATGTCTGAAATAATTCTAGACCCCATATAGCATGTCAAATTCACTACACCTCATACAACACACACAATCAATCAGTTAAACAAACATATGAGAAGGCTACAATCCGCTGTGCGGATCGTTGAATACCCTATCCCATCCTATCCATAAAACTAAAATCCCCAAAAAAGGGGGCATGGCTAAAAACACGATGTGGATAAAATAGAAAAAATGATATAGTGACAAGAAGTTCTTCGAACTGCTTACAAAACAATTTTGCGGTTCTACAAAAGACAAGGTTTTCTCCTGCATATGTTATGGGGGTAGTGTATAAAAATGGTTTTTATATAAAAACGCCCCCAAAAAGTGGGGGTGGGTTAAAATGGTCTATGGACGAAATGTTCATATTTATATTACTAATGATTCTGCATCAAAAGTTTTTTCGAAAATTTTAAAATTTGACCGAAAAACGTTTTTAATTAAAAACGCCCCCAAAAAGTGGGCGTGGCAAAAAACTTTGTATGAACGAAATACAGATATTCAGATTGTCTAAATATGTTGTTCAGAAAGTTTTTCAAAATTCCTTATGGTTTGGCCAAAAAATACGTTTTTCTAAAAAGGGGGCGTGGCAGTGGGCGGATTTCAAAAATTTTTACACTTGTTCTGCTGGGAGCAACAAGGAGTACGTGTACCAAAGTTCATCTTTCTAGCTCAAAATTTAAGGCCCAAAAACTGGTGACGGACGGACGGACGGACAGACATGGCTAAATCGACTCAGCTATCGATTCTGAGTCGATCCATATACTTTGAGGTATATGTAGCTAAATTATTTCTCTATGTTACAAACTATGTATCAAAACTAATATACCCCCCTATGGGATAGGGTATAAAAACAATCTATTCTATTGCAAACATCACTTGTTTATTGGCAGATGTTCAAAGTTGATCTTTGCTTTGTTTGTGATGAGACAATGCCTTTCCGAAAAGGTACCAGTATTACACATACACTTCTCTTCACTTCACTTCACAATACTCTGGCTAAGGTTAAATTGGGCATCAAGATTACTAGGTCGGAAATGCAGAGCTGTTGCATTGCAGACGGGGTTTTTTTTTACGCCCCCGAAGGTTTTGTGTTCGATTTTTTTCACGGGTAAATTTCGCATTTGATTTCACAGCTTGGCAGTGCAAGATAAGTATCTCAAGATTCTATTGGAATTTATTGCGCATAATTTTTGCTAAACGGGTTGTAAGTTAAACTGAAGTGGATGTTTGATGAAGCTTATGTTCTGTTAGTACTAGGTAGTTGTAGGAGAGCGTGTAATTTATTTTGATTATGGAGTGGGAAGTCTGTTTTAGTGTAAATATCTGTGTATCACCAGGGGTTATTTATTTTGGAGGAAACCTGTTAGTAAATGGATCTGTGTCTGTGTTTAAATTGTAAAACCATTATGCAATAGATCTAGGTAAAATAAACACGAACAAACAGTTGGCTTTATAAATTTTGAGTTTTTGGTGTTTCGAGAAGGCAGAATAGTTTAAGACTCCTAAAATGTTTTTCAGAAGGTAAGTTTATATCTTTTCTTTGCGCTAGAGTGGTGATATCCTTTTTGGATACACAGAGTATGCTACAGAGGTGCTACGAGTTATGCTCGTGCTATGAGTTATGCCAGTCTACGTGATAAACATGTATACGTGGCAAAACCACGCCCTATTCTGTCCTGTAAATTCCTACGGTACCACCTGTCAAGGCATTCCTTCATAGGGCAGGTGGTGACATCATGTCATTTCCTCTTATTGAACTGGATTTCCGTACTCTAATGTGGTCTCGTTTGGTTTTCGCGCCTCAGATCTTCCATTATAATTGCAATGCATGGCAGTTTCCCATGCTCCATTTGCCGATAGCATATACAATATGGGACTTCGTGTCCCTAATGTCCTGCCTATTTCGCTTCCTAACTGGTTTCTCAAAGCTTCATACTTTCGGCATTCCAACAGCACGGGCTCTGAATTTTGGACTTTTCCATCACAATGAGGACAGAATGGATCATCGGCAAGCCTAATAAAGTGTATGTATTCCTGGAAGCTTCCGTGTCCCGTTAGGAGTTGTGTTAAGTAGAAATTTACTTCACCGTGCTTTCTCTTTTTCCATTCTTCGATGTTTGGCAGTAGTTTGTGCGTCCATCTTCTGTTTGGTGTTGTGTTCCCTTGTCTTTGCCTTTCCATTGCAGTGGCTTCTTTAATGAAAGGTATCTCTGGGTTTTCGTTATTGTATATTAACGCTGAGATTTTTGCCTTCAGCCCGATAGGCATTATCTCCGCTATCACACTTATTGCATCCCCGGATATAGTTCTGTATGCACATCATACTCTGAGTGATGCTCTTCTGTGTACAGAGTTTATCCTTCTCATGTATGACTCAGTACATGTGGCCGAGTCCTATATGGAGGCTGCGTACATGGATTTTCTTACGGTTGCAAGCAGATTTCTTATTTTCTGCCGTGGTCCTCCAATATTCGGCAAGAACCATGATATTCCGGCGATTACTCCGCTGGCTTTCTCACTCGTATGCATTAGGTGTTCTCTGCAGTTAAGCCTGTGGTCTATGAGCATACCTTGGTAGTTTATGTAGGGCTTTGCCTCGATAGTGTGCTCTCCCACTTTTAGTCTAAAGCGCTTTACTTTTTACGGCTGCTAAAGGCCTCTGTTTTATGGTCCCCTAGTTCCTACCCTGACAAACTGGACCATATTTTTACATCTTTGATAGTGTTGTTGCAATGGTGCGTCACTTCCTCTATGATTTTGACCACTACTACCACTGCGATGTCGTTAGCGTGACCGATAATGTTCACCCCTCGTTATATTTAATACTCCATCATACATAATGATCCATAGAGCTGGTCCCAGAACTGATCCCTGCGGAACTCCTCCTGTAAATTCGTATATTTTTGGTTCTTTGTCTGTGTCAAAGAAGATACAACTAAACAGATATCATCTTCGCGTTTTTATTTTTGTCTCGTTCTATCTATCGACAATCATAGCACATGCGTAAAGTCCCATCTTTAATCTTTGTATCATGCCATGCCTCTCGACTCTCATGACAAAAACCCCACATGTGCAAATCTATAATAATTGCTATCTGACAGTTGGAACCTGAACCGCACATTTTGACAATTTTTGGATCACTGGTGGAAGACTATGCGTCAATAACAAAATCTGAAGATACTTCTGTTCGGGGAGTGACTGTTAACGGACATCCGTACCGGGTCATGATTAACGAGTTCGTTTATCCGATAATTGGTCATTTCGGTATTTCTGACGTAAGGCATCAAAAAAATAGTATTACTTGGCACATATCGAACAAAATACTCGAGATATTGAAGACGAAAGAATCGTAATGTGTAATCTGATTAATATTCGAAATATCGGACGTCAATTGGCCACCAACATCGAGCGCTTGAAATCTTTTAGACCGTTTTGTTTTAATCTCTGGTCAACTCTGTCAAGTCAGTAAGAAATGATGATCTTGAGAATAATTTAGGAATGCTTTTCGTGACAGTTCTATAATCTTCTTTGATTGTCAGATGGACTGATGGACCGATTTCAAAGTGGCACGCATTGGTTTGTAATATCAGCCACTACACCCAAAATCTGATAAGGTTTATAAGACATCGGGGATATTTACAACGGCTATATGACTGTTTAAAGTTGAGCGAGCAAGGAGCAAGTACGTATACCCAGTGTTGCACATACCACTTCATCTCGAATTTGTTATTGATCGCACAGCTAACTTTGAGTGAAAAATTTCTCCCTTCTGAGCTTAAAAATGTTAAGCTGGATCCTTGAAATTCTTATAAGTACGACACAATGGCGTCAAAAATGTATTCCTGACGCAATCTCTGACACTCTTCACGACAATGTGTCGTCATCATATTCATTTAAAACGTAACTTCTACCATTACCACACATAAATAAATTTCCATCATGTACTGATGAATTATAACCGACATGATCAAACGATGTTATCGAACACAATAGTCTTGACACCTCAGCACATACGTCAGCAACGTTATTTATTTAATACACAAGTCCAAGTTCTAATTGTCACACGTATTGCATTTGAGTATATGACATAAGCTGTTTATTTTTATGGCATATAAAAGATGGAGTCCTACGTGATTGCAATGCATTCTACAGCAAGTGTTCTGGACTTTTGTGATATATGATGACACAATGACAGATATTGTCAAAGGTGCATATTACGACAAGTGCACTTCCATCTATGTGTATACATGCGTTGTTTTGAGGAGATTTAAGATTAGGAATGAATTTTAATAAAAAAATATTTATTTTTTTAAATGTGATGTGCATTTTTGTTTTTTGTTTTAAGTGAAACTCCTTTTGGGGCGTATTGAGTTTGATTTTATGAAACGAAAAAGTGTAACGAAGAATTGTAACAAAAAAGAGAAATATCGGTTCCCGCCTGATCACCGAAATTAAGCAGCGTGTTGTAGGCATCGGAAAAAGTGAAACTGAATTCTGGTTAATTTGTAAGAGAGTAAGTTGATTACACTAAGGAGGTGGTAGACAGAGATAGAGGAAGAGTGTGAAGTCACACTCGATTTTTTTTGCATGTAAGATGTAACGACTAATTCTAGCTATAATGATAAATTAAAAGGGAAATTATTTGATGAGGTCTCTAAAATGAGCTTGATGACGGAAGAAATGTCTTTAAAAAAATAAAAGATGACTAAGATGATACCAACCACTGACCTTTATATTGCGATTTGATGAATAACCATTATTAGATCTAAAAAGGATTATTTATAAGGACCAAAGAATTATATTGTGAGCATTTGAACGCAATCAGTAATTTATCTTGATAAGATTTAAATCAATACTTTTTCGAAATGCTTTCATTAACTTAGGAAATGAACATACTTTACTAAAAATTGTTCAGCTCCAGACATAAACATAGGAAGGACAAGTTATACTACATGGAGACACATTTTTGAAAACGTAAACGACTGCATAAATAATCTCTGCAAACGGCTTAGTTGAGATTGCCAGAAAGTCACGAGAGGAGGGTCAGTAGAAAATCATTTAGGTGTTGTTACGGCTGAAAAATTAAACCTAGACTTTCTGCAAGTTGCACTAACCATTACGCCACAGAGTGGCAGACTGCTGGTAGCTTTTTTATTATTTCTGGTCTGCAATTGCAGGCTTTGTAGTTTTCAAAATCCTTTTTTCCCAAATATTGGCCCGCCGTTTCGTTGGATACAAAGCATAGACACACAGGATTGACTATGTTTTGTTGCAGCTTAAAGCATTCACTACATCTGGACATCATTTCTATTCTTTGTGATTTTAATGTTGGCGGCCATGACATTACATCACTCTTTTCCATGGTTATGGATAGTATAGGTTAGGCTAGGTTAGATTGGCTGACAGCGTTCGCCGGCACACTTATGCCATTATGGTCTATTGTGATACCACGTGGGTCTTGTCCATTCTCCATACTATCCGTAGGAAAACAATTTGAGCTTTTAATGAAGCGGAGGAGGCTTTTCACTTCCGTTATTGCCAAATCACTGATATTTTGAAAATAGTAAGCTCCAAGATGTAGCTTCCTTTTGTTTCATAGGGCTGGCAACTACCAAGGAGATGATTTATTGACCCCCCCCCCCCTTTCGTGCATGCAGCTATTTCAGAAGCCGTTTGAGAAGAGGCCTAGTCTTTCTGCGTGCCTACCTATTAAGCAGTGTCCCGTGATGACACCTATGGTGGCGCAAATATATGGTCTATCAAGCGAAATCAGTCCCTTTGATCTTCTCAAATCTAGCTTTGGCCAAATTTGTTTGGTTATTTGATACGTCGTGCCAAGACTCCATCTGAGGTTTGATTTGCTGTTGCGTTAGTAAGCTTTTGCATGTAGCGATAGGAATGCCAAGTGCACCCGTGTCGGGTACAACTGGTAATTTGTAATTCCAGTTCCCTGGAATGTCACTATGCCCAGGCACCCATCATAAAAAAAAAAAAATACAAATTTTTGGCGCAACAGGCTGGTTAGAACCCAGGACCTAGCTTTCTCACAACCATTCATGCGTGCGTGTGTACTTCTTGCACGATGGCGGGACCTCCTGTTTTATGCCGACTCCGAACGGCTAAGTTGAGATAAGCTATTCTTGACAATTGATACTACTCGGATGATTTGTCAGATCATCACGAGAGGAGGGCCAGTGAAAAATCATTTAGGTGTTGCTACGGCTGGGAATCGAACCCAGACCTCCTGCGCGGCAGTTCATCGCACTAACCATCGCGCCACTGAGCCCCCAGGCACCCATCATAGGTGAACGTTAAAATCTAGGGTTGTCTTTGAATTTGTTGAGACTGATTCCAGGGATTTGATGGCCGCTTGGCAGTCCGAGAAAATTCTAATATCCTTGGCAGATATTACATTCACTTTCAGCCAGGATAAGGCTTCTTTTATCGCCAAGAGTTCCGCCTGAAACACGCTGCAATGATCAGGAAGATGGAACGATAGGCTGACATTTAGCCTGTCGGAGAAGACAACAGCACCCACTTCGTCATTTGTTTTGGAGCCATCGGTGTAAAAGTGGATCGATTCGTTTAGCACAGGTTCGTTGCTCTCCCATGAAGTTCTATCTGGGATTGTGACCCGGAAACTCTTATCAAAGTTTAACCTGGTAAGGGTGTGATCGATGTTTCAGGAATATTTCCATAAAGAAGTATCGGTCTTATAACCGATATATAAGGCCAATGCGTGATCCGAGGTTTAATTCCCCATTTCAAGCCGATTCCGTTTAGTGACGGGGGGTAAATGTGAGGAATTTTATATTTCCTAGTGGGTAGGATCAGTTCAGTCTTGTGGGGGTTGACACCCAGTCCACAGCCCATTTGAAAAGTTTATGTAGTGCGTTTTGGAGAAGCTCTTTGAGTATATTCAGGTGTTTCACGGAGACAGCGATATCAACGTCGTCCGAGTAGGCAATCACGTGGCATCCCTCTGCTTCTGCTCGTTTACCACTAAGTTCCAGAGAAGAGGGAAAGGACCCCACCTTGCGGGTTCCCTCTAGTGACATGTCTGCTGGTCGAAGCACCACCCAGTGTTGTGTTCATAATCCGGTTATTTAATAGCAAATTAATCAACATTCAAAGTGAGTGACCGACTTCCAGACATGTTAGCGCCTTAATGATCGCTCCCGAATCAAAGTTGTTAAAAGCACCTTCGATGTCCAGGTATGCAACCATAGTAGGTATACTACTTGCAGCATAACGACTTTTCGATAATTTGCATTAATATGTGTAAATCTGTTTCCACGGATTTGCCCTTGCAGTATGCATGTTGGGGTGCAGATAGCTGATTTATATCAATGCTAATGCGAAGATGAATATCAACCAGTTTTTCCAGGGTTTTCAGAAAGAATCATGATAAGCTAAACGATCTTAGGTCTTTCGGATTGACGTGAGAACTTTTACCAGATTTGGGTATGAATAATACTTTCACTTCTCTCCATACCTTGGGAATGTAGATCAGCTCGATGCAGCCCCTAAGGATTGCTTTCACCCACAGTAGGATGAGATCCAGCTCGGCTGGTACAATGCCACCAGGTCCCGCGGATTTAAAGGGTTTGAAGCTATGTATTGCCCAAAGTATATACTATATGGATAGTATACCTAGGACATAACTACCAAGGAGGATAAATTGGCTATTTTTTGGTATCAAAAACGAAGTTTCCAGAGGATTCATTTCATAAATCGAATAAGGTGTTGGCCATGTTGTTAATTTTAGACGGAACTCTATGTGACTCTGTAATTCGTCAGCAACCGTCAAAAGTTCGGGGCTGCCATGGTTAGAAAATCCCTTTATTGATTAGTGATTGGTACCCAAATGCTATTTAAGGTCGACATGTAGATTTTATAAGCCATATAATTGAAAACGTATAAATCTCCTGGTGTTCTTCCTTTCTCTCCAGATATTGAAAAATCTTCAATCTCAAAGATCATCATCATCCGCGAAGATCAGGAAAAACGATTTTACTAGGAAAAAACATTTTTCTACTCTACAATGCTCTATCTAGTGTCTCTCCTCTAGATTGCCGGCAATTAATTTTCAATGACCATTTTTGGGGTCGAAATTTAGAATCAATTCCGACGACTTTGGACTACAAAAAGTGATTTTTTGTGTGCTCTTTGTTGTTTATGCTCTTTGTCTTAAGATCCCAGGTCAATGAACCTTTTCCATAAAAGGAAATCCATTTTAATGCACACATTGGACATTAAATCATTCTCTAGCGCCTTTAAAATGTCAAAAAGCGCGACTTAAAAAAATGAGAATAGGTTTGGTCGATATTTTTGCATAGCATTCCATAGGTAGGGCACACAATGCAAACATTAAACGGTTTTAGGAACACTTAAATGCCTGACATCATATCAAATGACTCACCATTGCTAATAGCCAACTCAAGAGCATTTTAGTAACAACAACTACTAGATACACATATTAAACTTCCCACAATTAAATCTCTAGAACCGACAAATATCACGTTCATGCATATGCACACTCATTAAACTCACTGGAATACAAATCGAGCAGATTGCCTATAAGCGGCATTTTATGCTACCAATTCCCAGTGCTATTTGCTTTTGTCTGTTGCCAACCTCATCATAGGAATGTAGATACTCTAAAACAAAAGGCCACCTTGTAGAACTAATTTCAAGACAATACAAATCCTAACTTAAAATGTCATCGTCAATCAAAATCAAATCGAGAAACAAGATAAACGCTCAACTCGCTACACAATCCAACACACGAAAACGTGTCGGTAATCATCGAAGAATGAAATAAGCGCCAAAGCATGTACCAATCAATCAAAAGCACACACATGCACACTGTACACCCTCGCCATTTGAAACCATTTATAGCACTTTAATCGAGTTTTTTACTTTCAATCCACTTAATTGCTAATGTCTCACCAATCCGTCTCACTCGACTCACCGTGAAAATAATCTCCTTCTCTCTTCTCTTCTTTTTGCAGTCATTTTTCGGCCGCTCCTACAACAATTTGTCATCGATTTCCGAGTGTAAAAACAACGGTGAATGCATCATTAACAAGAAGAATCGGACAGCGTGCAAGGCGTGCCGCCTGCGGAAATGTCTTATGGTTGGCATGTCAAAGAGTGGCTCACGCTATGGTCGTCGATCGAATTGGTTCAAAATCCATTGCCTGCTGCAGGAGCAACAACAGCAAGCGGCAGCTGCGGCTGCCGCCCAACACAACAGTCAAAAGGGCGGATCAGGTACATCACCATCCGCAGCGACATCACTTAGTATGCTGGGTCATCCGGGTGCTGCGTATGCATCTGGTCTCTATCCACCACGTTCAAAGGAAGAGCTCATGATGCTGGGCATTACAGAGGATTACAGTAAGCTGCATGGGCCTGCGCAATCTCCTTCGGTTAGTTCGCCCGATAGTCACAACTCGGACGGTTCGGTGGATGTTAATGTGCGCAGTAATGCGTTACTGCGGCTGGGTAAGTCACCAATGGACCTGCCACCGCATATGAGTAAAGACTTGTTCCTGCCGCTACCGTTCCCGGGGCTGGGTTCGATGCCTGTCATGCCTCCACCAGCGTTTCTCCCGCCATCGCATCTTCTCTTTCCTGGATACCATCCTGCTTTGTATCAACATCATCAGGGGCTGTTAAAACCCTCGCTGGAGCAGCATCACCTTTTTAATAACACATCGCCACTTTCATCGGGCGGGGGAAGTAATCGATATACTCCAACAAAAGGCGTCGACAAGGATTCAACAAATGACCGATGCAGTCCTAGCAACAATGCAATCCTTAACAACAATAACCACATAAGCAATGGCAGTAAGGCGGCTGAGGAGTTGACAAAGCGGTTCTACCTCGACGCCATGTTGAAATCGCAACGTCAGTCGACATGCAGTACATCAACCACCAACTCAACTGTGACGGTAACGCACGCAACGATCACACCGAATTCGGACAGTGGGGTGATGTGTGGCGACAAGAGCGCCACCGATGATGACTTGGATCCCGATGTGGAGGATCACTGTGATGGGGATGACGCTGCCACCGACTGCAGTGAGAATTTAGTGGTGTCAATGACTCCACCGAGATCACCAATTCCAGGTGCCACTGCTATAGAGCAGGACAATCCGATTGACTTGAGTATGAAAACCGGAAGCAGTTCGGTGAGTAGCAAGAGCAGTATTGACGGTTCGATTGATGATAATCGACGGCTTTCTGGTGGCGATAGTGATGGTGGCGGTGGCTGCGGCGGGGATGATGATGAAACAACCACCACTACTACAATAACAACAACCATACAAAAGCGAACGCAGTATAGTAAAAATTGTGGCAGCAACAAGGGCAGTAGCGAGGATGAAGCAGGCGACTTTGAACATCATAGCATTAAGCGAATCAAGATGCAGATAACTACAACACCATTAGATCTGACGACAAGAGTTTAAGGCGCAATTGAAGTATTCAGGTGCTTGCGTGGAGTTACTTTGAGTGTCATCTTCGATGTAGTCGGTGGAAGCCTTTGGAACTAAACGAATTTAATTTGAGCTCTTCATACCAATAGTTCATAACCTTGCTGATGAGCAGAAAAGGAAGCCTTGAGCACATGATTCCTTTTATAAGTTTTAGAGAATTGGGTTTAGTTGGAAGAAGTTGGAAGTATGCAGTGACGGAAGAAGTGAGTCAGTGATCGTTATTTAACTACAGAAAGCCACAATCTCAGCAAGAGCATTAATGACCTGTTGGTGTTCCAACCAAAGGTAGAGCATCCTTATAGGATATGGACGAGATATATTCATCTTGCGTTTGTATTTTAGCAGTCAGCTGAGGGGATAATCAGGATTTTTCTTCTCAATGAGTTATCACATACCTATTCTGACCCATACATCGGGAAGCTAAGTGTGAAGTGAGAGGGTTGAACTTAACAGGTTCTTTCTTATTGTCTTTCACGGCTTTTTATAGCTCGGCAGTGAGGTCCTTTATTTTGACAACCTTCCACAACAACAATTCCACTCTACCGTAACATCCTTCAGGACTAGGACGAGATACTTTATGCTGTATTTTACCAATCAGCCGTGACGAGATTCTCAGATTTTCTTTTCAAGGAGTTGTACCACACCTTTTCAGACCCGTGCAAGCAAAGTACACGGTACTAGCCCTATGCTTAACAACGGCTCCTTATTTACTTTTACGACTTTATATAGCTCGGTAGGAAGGTTATCATTTCCGACAGGCTTGGTCATCCATATTTTCAGTATCTACTTTGATTTAACTACGATTTTTCCTTGCTTATCTCATCTAGATTCCATTCGTTCCTTTCCTAGCTCCGACGAAATTTTAAAACCATTAACCGTCTTGAGTGACGTTATCATTTTTATGGATTGTGAGCCTGAAAAGGGATATTTTTGCTGAATTCGGCCTTAAAGAGGAGTGTCAGAATACGTTGATATCGAAGCATATGACTTCTTGCATGAGTCTGTTCCTAGTTACAAAATCACATACAAATAGTTGCTTATTCCGACCGTATCTAGTAACTGTCATAGTTTTTCCAATTTCGTTTTGCCCGTGCCAACAAATTGTATTTCCTGGATGGCAGTAATGTCTGATTTACAAAGGTCTTCAGCAATAAATTCAATCCTTACTGAGGCTCTTAGTGACTCCCAAAACTTCTGGCGAATCATTACCGATGTGTTGTCCCGATGGAGCATGATGCCTCTCCTATTGTCCAAAGCTGCCCGTTTGTTTGTGATTGCTTCCATAATACGGTGCAATTGTTGACAGTACAGATCCGAATAAAGAGTTTTGCCATAGGGGATTGGTCCCTGGCAATCCTACCAAACACAAAGCAAAACCTTCCCGGTCGTCAATCCCGGCCTTTTCACCATTTGCGCCAGCTAATCTCGTTTCGACCACGACCGTTTTCGCTTGGCTTAACGTAAGGACGTAACGGATCCAAACTGACGATGCAGTTACCATCCTTTTGAGAAAATGGTCCATGTTGATGCGATTAGCAGATGGAAATTTGGTCCATGAAGTTTTTTTTGCGCAAACACGTGTGGCACCCACACATGGAGCTTTTTTATCCAGCCTTGTTCAAATGATTTCAAACGATTTTTTGTCCAAGGAGTAGCTCCTGTGCAATCGAGACAAAGCTTACTGGTCAGACTCTACAATTTTCATGGATTTATCGAAATTTTCGACACCAAGGTGCATCTTTGAATCGAAAATACTGGAACGGGTACGACGAAAATAAAACTTGGGTGTGAAAGTATGAGAACCATAAGTACTACATACACATTTTTAGTCGCCTGGTTTACGTTTTCACCTTTATCGAAGAAAAACAGTAAAATATGCCGTATTTTCTATTTGTCGTTGTCCATTTTTGACGAACGCTCAAACATAACTGAGCCCACTAATTACAAAAATGTCAGAGAAGTTTGTTTAGTCATAGTTCTCATCTTTCTAACAGCATTCAGTGTTGTTCTATATGCCGTATTATGAGATACTTTTTACAAAAAGGGAAACCAACTACTGCAACCGGCGTCAAGGTTTAGGTCAGTTTAGAGTAACTTCTGCAAGGGTTGATCGATATTTTGGGTTCAAACCATCGGAATCGTAACCAAAAAGCAGTTGAGCTGTCTCATAGACTCCAAACCATTACAGCGACAGCTTTGAATGCTCAAACGATGAGGATGTAATTAGTGGGAAGTGACCTGAGAGCAAGAAGACCTGCTCGTATACAAAGGCACAACAGACGTTAAATGGAATTTCCTTGGCTCTTTCCGGCCGAATTCCGTAAGCGTGAGTTTTCTGCCTGTGTACAAACTTCACAAAACTCACATTCACTATCTGTGTACAGCATACACCATAGCCCATTGTGAGTCAAAAAAAACTCATTTGCACGCTTGCGGATTCGGAATAAGACAGTTGCGTTGCATTGCGTTGCGGAATCCGGCCTCATGTATGAAACGATGTTGACTGGGGTGGAGTTGATAAAAACTTTTGGTCATTTGTCAAAAATTTAGAAAATTCTGCCTCATTATCAGTTCCGACGTTCATTCACAATAACATTCCAGCTGTCAGGTCCTTAGACAAAGCCAATCTGCTTGCTGCGCATTTCGCAGCCAGTTCTACGTTGCCAGATTGTACCTAGACTCCTCATGTATTTGAGAATGTAGATAATTTTATGGGGCAAATTCAGAGTTTTATCTGATCGCGACATTAATAAATACAGTTGGTTCAGATGGAATATTCCCCAGTATTCTTAAGAGGTGTTCTTCTAACCTAGTAAAACAAATGCGTAAGCTTTTCTATCTATCCTACTCATTACGACACTTACGAAAACTGCATTTGTCCAGCCCTCCCTCAAGTTACCGACCAATTGCTCTTACGTCCCTTCTTTTCAAGGTCATGGAAACACTGATAAACACTGATCTCGAAACACGAATACTTCTCAACGCCCGGCAGTATGGTTATCCCAGCAACAGGTCCACTGGTGATTTGATGAAATATTTCACCGAAAAGTGCAACCAATCAATCCAAAATGGTGGAGAAATCAAGATTGCTGCACTTGATATTTTAAGGGCATTTGACAGGGATTGGCATCAAGCCATTTTGTTGAAAATGCACGCATTGGGGATCAATGAAAAACTTCTTTTTCTCATCTTTCTAACAGTATTTAGTGTGCTGATTATAAAAGCCATCTGTTGGAATAATACTGGATTTCTTTTTACCTCATACCTGTTATTAAAATTTTGTATTCATTTGCATACCCCTAAAAAGTGGTCCCGACTTAAAACAGTACAAACCGGAGTGTAAAGGACGACAATATATTTTCTATGTCTATACATCCCAAAACGTGTATGACTGCGGTAATCTCGAGAAATGCTGGACTGATTTAGATGTTGCTTTCAATGTTCTGATCCGCATTACCATGGTCAGGATATAGGGTCAAAATTGCTCTATCATTTACAGGAGCTGAGCATTGGAGGAGCATTTGAGGTCTAAGTCGTCTTAACTCAAGAACAGCAGTAAGTGACGCCATAGAATGTATTCGTTGACGATAATGTAGGAGACTTGCTAGGTACGTAGAGTGTAAGTTTTATATTGTGTGTGTGCGAAAGTCTCCTTCACTATCGTCAACGATTATCATTTTGAATCTTTTGTACAAAAAAACATTCGGCGTTACTAACAGTCAAACGCAAATGTCGACATTAGTTAGTTACCTGGTAGTTACAGATTTTTTTGAAACTCTACCAATAATCGAAATCCTTAACTAACTAAGTAAACTCGACTTTTCGACTTACTATACTACACTTTCTTTCATTAAACTGTCAAACCAAGATTTTTTTCATATAAATATGCTAAAACTCACGCAAACACACACACATCTTCGCAGTATTATTAGTTACTGCAGCCTACTACACAATTTTATCACCACTTTATGACTTAGATCTGACTTTCTGTACATTAGATAATAATCTATAACTAGCGCTAGTGAATTCCATTAAATTAATGTTTTTTCGTAAAGCGGGCCTTATACGGTCAATCAATTGACAACAATCACTAACAAGTCTTTGTGAAAATGTAAATTTTTGAGTCACACATATTTAGTGAAGTCTGATTGACAAAAATCAAACTAAGTTTAATTTTGCATGATGAACGTCATGCTGATTGATGTGTGTAAGGGTAGGATTGACGAAATTAAATTACTTTATTGTGTTTTCTGTCGCGGAAGAGAAAACATGACTGGCGCTAGCGGAAAACTGAGGGAAGATGAAGACCGAGCACACATCAAATGATATACAAACACCTTTTCGAAGTTCTTTTTATTTTGACCATATGTACCACCAAAGATTATGAATTCTATACAGATGACGCACTCCATATGTTTCTGTTCATGCACCGCCCGCCCGTACCATGAAGCTACTGAGCAAAAGTTTCTGCTTTGTTCTCAATGCGTCATCTGTATAGATTCCATAATCTTTGGTACCACTTAGGCCCGGTTTTCAATGAGAGATTATCCTAGTTTCAGGACTTAACTCGAGCTAACTCGAGAAAGTAGTTTTTCAGTTAATTTAAATCTATAGTTTACTTCGACTTAACCCAGAAAGTTTGGCAGCCCCGGGGTTAAATTATCACATGTTTCTGACAGATGATAAAATTCCAAAAAAAAAAAACAATAATTTTCAATTCCATTTGTGTAATAATTTTATTAAATTTTTAGAAACTACAAGGTGGCGCAAAAGTTGTCACCCGTCGCAAAAGCTGTCACCCGATGTTTTTTGGTTGCAAATATTTAAATTCTTCAGCAAAAAAAGTAGAAAAAATTATTCCATGATTCATGTCTTATGCGCCACCTATAATAATTGTTTCGATTTTTATGCAAAACACTTTATATAACTTTTGCGACGGTTGACAACTTTTGCGCCACCTAGTAAATAGGTGTATGATATATTAAGATTCAGATCTCAGTGACTCGAAATTGTTTTTAATATTAAGTTTAACTATTTTAAGAAGAAAATGACTTGTAAGATCGCGACAAAAGCGTTTTCATTTGTTAAGGGAAAAGGAAACCCACCAGCTGATAACTGAGCTGTAGATTCTATAAATTTCGATAACTTTTTAAATAGCAAAATCGATAAATCATGAGTGCTACCAAATTAAATCACCACACACGAAGTCAAATTTAATCCTACACTGAGAAACTGCTTCATGAGTTAACTCTAGATTAGTTTTTTTCGGGGTTAGCTTAACTCAGCATTGAAAAACCGAGACTTATTAGAAAATGTAAAACTAATTCAAATCACTTTCAATACCCTTTTGGCTGAACATGGCCTTAAATTATTTGCAAAATCGGTAAATTTTCAATATTTGTAGGAAGTATTTACTTAGTTATAATATTTTCTACATAAAAACCATTATAAGCGATAGCATGCCTTCCTCCATTTGGTTCGCTCAACCAAATCCAAGTATCAGTTAGCAAAGTATAACTGCCAAAAAAAAAAAAAAAACCGCCCAGTAAAGTTCTTTGCCACAACCCAATTAAATACTAATCCCCCATCTCCTACGATTACAAAAAAAAAAAGAATTCCCACAATTTAAATTCCACTATGCTCATGACCTGATTAAGTTAATCTTTTAAAATCCCATGAAATGTAAATAATCATAAATTAAACCACAACGGATGATGACACCTGGAGAATCTTCCATGTGACTGCTAAATATTTGTTATACCTAAACCGCAATGGCATTAAATTATATTTACAAAAAAAACAACAACAATAAAGCACACAATAAATATATGTTAATCGAAACAAAAAAATCCCAAATATATTGCCTTTTGATAATTATTATTTAATTTTTGCGATTTCTTAAGTTTTGTTATTTAAATTTTTAGTATAAATTATAGATGACTTTTTTTCAGAAATATTATTTTTCTTTATTTATTCTCTAAGCATGGTTAGTTCAAAGAAAGTAAAAAAAAAAATATCATGTGAGAGTTGGAGCAACTCTCACGTTTGGCGTTAGTTTGATAAATTGCAAGTTTATTGAAATTGAAATTTATAAACAACATGTCTCCTTAATTTAGAATTAAAAAAAAAACAATGTGTAATATATTCCATGAGCCAAGTATTTTTTGAATAGTTTTATTTTTTTAATATACATATTTAATCAGTGATTTTTTTTTAAATAAAATGGAGTGTATAGTTTTGAACTTCATAAATGTAAATATATATAAAGTTAATGTAGGACATCAATATTTAGTCAACACGTTTAGCAAATTTTCTTTTATAGCCAGTAAGTCTGTGACTATTTAAATAATTACAAATAATTGTTAATTGGACATTTTAGGAAAATAAAAAAAAAATACGTTTTTTTAAAAATTAAAAAAAAATGTTTTTTTGTTTAATGGATTTGATACAAATTGATGAACTTGTAAGTATTTTGTTTTGGACAGGTTTTTTTTAATAAATGAGCTAATACTAATAAATTGTTTTAATCGTATTTACTCATGTAAACGAATACTGAATTACAAATTATCCGTTTGGATTCGGCATAAAACAGGATACCCTGCAATCGTGCAAGAATTACACACGGACACATGAATGGTTGTGAGAAAAAGTTAGGTTCTTGGTATAGTGCGTACCAAATCAGTTGGTCAACGGTCGATTGCGCAGAGAGAGGATTTAAGGGAAATTTAAGATATTTTACAATAAATTTTAAGAGACCTGCGCAGTAGATTGGCCAACTGATTTGGTACGGACTATACTAACGAGTCTGTGGGGGAAAACATTTGAATTTTTTTTTGTGCATCATGTTTTTTCATAAAGGGTCCGCCAAATAACTTTTTTTTTAAAATGCTATAAAAAAAAACTACTGGATATTTTCTCAAATTTCTTTTTTTATTTGAAAGTACAATCCTTCCGGTTAATAATGGAAAATAATTTCATTCAAATGGCTGCCTCGGCTGGCCATGCAGTAGCCTACACGATCGGTCCAATTTTTAAGCACATTATCGATTGTGTGCAGCTGTATTTCACCAATGGCTTCACGAATATTGTCCTTTAAAGCGTCAATTGTCTCTGGCTTGTCGGCGTAACACTTTTACGGCACCCCACAAATTATAGGCTAACGGTGTTAAATCGCAGCTCAGAGGTGGTCAAACGACATCAGCTCTGCGGCTGATAATGCGATCTTCAAAAACAGGGCGCATAACATCGAGTGTAGCTTCGGCTGTGTGGCACGTAGCGCCGTCCTGTTGAAACCAAATGTTGCCAACATCCTCCTCTTCAATTTTTGTGAACAAAAATTCGTTCAACATGGCCCGATAACGATCGCCATTGACTGCAACGGCCACTCCTTGCTCATTTTCGAAGAAAAATGGCCCAATTATGCCTCTGGACCAAAATCCGCACCAAACAGTGACTCGTTTTGGGTGTATCGGCTTTTCAATGTATGCGTGCGGGTTTTCTGTACTCCAAATGCGACAATTTTGCTTGTTTACATACCCGCCAAGATCAAAATGAGCTTCATCTGAAAAAAATATTTTTTTGGCAAAATCGTCATCTTCTCTAAGTCGATCGCAGGCCCACTTAGCAAAAAACGCATTGGATGGTCAGTTGGCTTCAACTCCTGAACCAATCGAACTTTGTATGGCGTCATACCAAGGTCTTTATGCAAAATTCGTCTCAATGATGTCTCCGAAATGTTCAATTGTTGAGAACGACGGTGAATTGATGTTGATGGCGCTTCACGCACACTTTCTGCCACAGCAGCAATATTCTCGGGTGTACGCACTGTTTTTGGCTTTTCACGCTTTGGTTTATCGATGAGGATGCCAGTTTCTTTCACTTTTTTCACAAGATAACGAACATACGGAGCTGACGGTGCTTCCCTTCTTCCAAAATCCGTACGCAATTTTCGCACACATTCTGCAACATTACCATGATTTTCAAAGTAATCTCGCAATATTTCCCAGCGTTGTTCAAGCGTATACACAACCATATTCGTTCAGCGGAAGGATAAAACTAATTATCTGTCAAATAAGACGTGAGCTAAGTGTTACCATTCACGAAATAAGCACTAGTTGAAAAAAAACGTTAGATGGCGGACCCGTTACTAGACGTGAAGTATACCAGTTTTGTCTTCCATGATCCCGTAAATGTTTTGATTGGTTAATAATTATAGATTTGTTTTAACTTTGACTATTTTTAAGTAATTTATTGATTTTTATGAGAAAGTGCAAATGTCGGAAGAAGATGTCGGCTAGGCACTAGCTTTGCTTGAGGATGGTCGAATGTTCGGTATGCCGGCATTGTGATTCGAAAACTAGAGAAAATGTTTAGAAGAGCCATTCAAAGGTACAGGGAAACTAACAGCTGTAACCGTGCATTATCAAAGTACATAATCATTAGAGTAACTCCAGCAAGAAATGATCGACATTTCGATTTCAAAGCCACAGAAATCGTCACCAAACATTGGTCGTGCTGTCTAATAGACTCCAAAACGTTGGAGCGATAGCTGTGAATGGTCAAACGATGAGGTTATGATTAGTAGAAAGTGTATCTGGCCACTTTTTCATGTAGCCCGAGGCCTTAGGTCCTGTAGTTTGCAGGACTTCACCAGGTGTCAACCGATGTCGACTGGGGTAGAGTTAGTAGAGGTAGTTAAAACGTGACCCACCAAACTGCCTTTACGGCCTAAAGTGGTATACGGATGGTTCTAAAATGGACTCAGGGGTAGGAGCTGGCATACATGGACCAAATAAAAACATCTCAATACCTATGGGAAAAAAACCTAGTGTATTCCAAGCTGAGCTCCATGCCATAAAAGAATGCGCAAACCTAATACACAACTCAGGTATTAAAGGCGCAAACATCCATATATTCACGGACAGTCAAGATGCTATAAAAGCCCTTAGCTCACACATCATTGACTTCAAATCAGTACTACACTGCTTCCATTCCCTCCAAACACTCAGTTCCAGGAACAAAACCAGACTATGGTGGGTCCCTGGACATAAGGGAGTTGAAGGTAACGAAAAAGCTGATGAACTAGCCAGAAAAGGTTCGAAAACCATCTTCATTGGACCTGAACCCTTCTGTGCAATCCCCAAATCAGCCATAAATCTGGTCAGAAAAAATGGGGAACAAAACAAATGTTTTTGATACTAGGGAAACATCCCAGGCCTAAGACAGGCCAAAAGAGCTATTCAGCCCTTCAAATCAGATGCCAATAAGATACTAAATCTTCGCAGGCACGATATCAAAAACTTAGTAGGCTACCTAACTGGTCATCACGGTCTGCGATATCACCTAAACAAAATGCTTCTAGTCGACTCACCGGAGTGCAGACTATGTGTAAAAGAAGACGAAACAGCCGAGCATATCATATGTGAAAGCCCGGGCCTTTACGGTATGAGAAGGGAATCTTTCTTCAGGGAATTTTTAAGTCCCGAAGAACTGAGGAAATCTTCGGCTGAAAGTATTATCAGCTACATTAGGAAAGTAGAAGCTATACTAACCTAAAAAAAAAAAACATCTGACGGCAAGCACAATAGATCTTTTAGGTCGATGTGTATATTACTGCTTAGGCAGGTCAGAATTTAAAAAAAAATAAAACGTTTGGTCATTTGTCAAAAGTATACAAAAAATCGTCTTCATCTTCAGTTCCGACTCAAAGAGCAGTTTTGTATCCGACTCTCTTACTCATTGATATAAATGATCTGCAACTTCCAATCCAATTCATTCCTTCGCTAATGACAGTACTCTCAGCTTCTCATATTAGTTTTCAGGTCCATGTCCCTTATCGACGAACGTGGCTTCTAACGACAAAATATGTTAAGCTCATTTAATTCCGGTCTTGACAGCAATGGGGTAAATCCAATGCTTCCAAAATACAAAGCAGTCTTCTGTCGTTAAAGCCAAACCAAAATCTACAGCCATTATCCATGAATGCCACTTGCGTTGAAGAAACCGAAAAGTTTTCCATGTTCGGTGTGTGTATATTGGTAACGACTTACGTTGGAAGGACCACATATTCCAAGTCGCTAAAAATGCAGCGAAATGTCTAGGTTTCCTTTATCGTTGTAAGAAATAACTCGCCCTTCGGATGTTGCCACAAAGCGTTTATACGCCCAAACTTGATTTCAACGCCCACGTCTGGGCGGGTGCACCAAAATCAACAATGCTTCTCTTAGATAAAATTCAAACGCGTGCGAAAAAAAACTTTTAGGAGACATAAGAATGGCGAACTCTTTTGTTTCGCTTGAACATTGTCGAAATATCTCCTGCTTTCCATTGTTTTATCGCTTTTTTAACTGCCAAATGCATTCCTCCCATTCAACAATTCAGCTGCAATGCTCGCCACGTTATGAATGCAAATCAGTTTAACCTCAACCACAAGCCCATCTTCGGACGAACGCTGAAATATATTCGTACATAAACCGAGCTCTGGTTTTCCTTTCCATTATAACTTGCAGTCATTTAAAAGCAATGTGCATCGGTACCTCATTTTTTTCTCATCCCGATTGTCCTTACCGCCCGCAATGTGCTAAATCATATAAAGGGTATTCATTACCCCTGGAGTTATTGGGATGACGGTCCTAAATTTTTGCTGGATTCTTTAGATGGACTTAGTACAGTGTGGGGGCAATCAGGTGAGAGATGCTCTTCGGCAACAGTGCCCAGCGGACTAATTTTTAAGGGAGCTAAGGTCTTGGTGTAGGTAGCAATTTCCCTCCATGGAAAAACCGAGCTGTGCATCGTGGAAGGAAAAGGCTTACTTACTTACTTAAGTTGCGCTACAGTCAGCAATGGACCTGGGCCCCAACCTACATGTCGACGTCTGACTGGGAATCGAAGACTCTGCGAGCCGAAGTATTGGTGTTCGTTCGTTGTACATCTCTTACCCATCTTAAACGTCCAATGCGTAGTTTTTTGACTAGGGGTATGTCGCTCTACAGCTCGTATAGTTCTTGGTTGATTCTTCGTCTCCATTGCCCATCAACGCAAACGGGACTGAAGATTTGAGGGGTTTCTCTATACTTCCATGTCTTCTGGACAATGCATCGCTTAGCTTTGTGCTTTGGATCCAGCTATTTAACAGAAAATAAATTTACATTACAAGTGATCAATTGTCTGCTTTGACAGTTCCTTTATGAGAAACGGAACCTTTTAAACTGTTCTTATAACTTTTTCTTTCCATTATTCATATGCAGATACAGATTTATGTAATTGCTATTGCGGATTTGTTAATAGATTTGTCTTTTCAATTTGTTTGTTAAAGGGAACGTTGAAAAGCTAATTGATCTCAACTCTTTAGAAATGACGTGAGAACATTTACCAGATATATGCCAAATACTACTTTTACTTCCCTCCAAGCCTTGAGAATGTAAACCAGCTCGAGATCACATGTTGATAGCTTTCTGAATCAACAGAGGTCTGTGCTATATCGTTCTCCTTAACAAACGGCGGAGTAGGTACTATAGAGTTTAAATTTTTCAGTAATTCCATATTGAAATAAATTGAATACCATCATTGATCTCTGACTTGTTATCCAACCCATTTGTTCTTGGAAAACAAGACTCTTGATTTTGCATGCTTCCCAAGAACAGTACCTTATGTGTTGTGGATGCTCAACTCTAGTAATTGCCAATCACACTGAACATTGGTTCAATTATTAATTGAGGGCAAATATAGCAACTTCTACAATACATTCAACCTAAGGATTCGACAGACTGAAAAACACGTGGGCTGCTCCCTAGACTCCCTCGCCACCTTTAAACCAGCGCATTCTTCTCCAAATCTCAATTACGATTCCATAACCAGGAAACGACTGACCTAAGGGGGCTTCATACACCCCTACAAATATCATTTTAAAATCCTACAACTCCACTCAGTAACTGCCTCTTCCTATCAACCCACACTTGACTGCACCATCCGACGTTCATCAACCTATAGTACGATAATTACCCATTGAATCCATGACGACGCCATGTCAGCGAGAGTCAGGCACAACCAAGCCCGGATCTTCACTTCATTGTAAATCATACATTTTTATTAAATCATCATCAGTTAACCCGTCCAACCGTAACCGAATCATCTCCTTTTAAGCTTCCAATCTTCCGAGTTGCACGAACAGAAATATATCAAAACCTAACATTGTGCAATTAACCTTAATCTCTAAACAAAACTACACAATTCCCCTCCTGCCACATCCTCGCATCTAGTATTATTCCCAAGGTTAGAACAAAGACCGAGAATAATACATCTGAGCTGAGCATTCTGAGCAGTCTTCGAGCGCGCAATGTTTCAACATCAATTAATCATGTCGTGTTGCCTCGACTGTATGGCTGGCATCCATAACTCCATCTACATTTAGACACTCCAAATGATATTTCAATTCACATGTGACTTCTTTGGCAGCCCCGTCAGAGCGTCGAGCGTTTTGCAAGAATCATTCAGTGCACAAAGACCGAGAACCGTTCAACAACACCATGATTAATGCGTTTCATTAGCTTCGCGCGGCGGATTCATATGGTGGAGCTGGTGCGGCAATGCTGGTAACTGGTGATACTCTTGGTGCAACTTTGCTCACCTACGCTTTCAATTTGAATTGCACCACGACGAGCCTAATAACGTCGTGAAATGAAACAAAGCCAGCCCAGCGCACATATGACGAAGCGGCACCACATATCCTAATAAAGTCATAACGATCAAAGAACTAGCACACACGCATGCGCACAGATCACATTCGGTGGGAACTCCTTAAATTTACGCCTCGCGTCTTGTGTTATGATAATCCAATTCCATTACAAGCAGACCTCCTCCGCAATTAGCGCACGAGTGAAAAGCACATGGAGTTGCATTGCACCCATCCCCATTGCTTCTTGATAATGGTTGGTGCTGCTGTTCCAGCAACTAACAGCATCTAGCTGCAGCTCTAGATTCTGCGCGCAGATGTAAACACACATTCACGGATCGGATTTGTATGCAAATTTCTCTCAATTGAAATCTATTAAATTTCCATCCTGAAATATACACCCGAACATGTAGATGCCGATGCATCTGTGTCGGGAACGGTTGGATGGAGAGGTGTCCCTCTGCCGGGTGGATTTGTTGGGCACGTCAGCAGCGACGTTGCACTGCAAAATGAATGTGAAATGTCAATCTGAATTCATCATTTGTGGTGTGAAATAAATAAATGTGTTTCGAGCGATCGTTTGCCGTGTTCACTGGATGGGCTGGTGCAGGGAAAGATCGATTTGGAAAATGGATTCGCCGTGAATTTGTGTACGGGTACGACCTGTGATCAATGGTTGTGTGATTGCATGTTGAGGTGTGGTGTTGGATTGATTAATTCTTTTGGAAAATTGTTTTCATTTTTGTTTAAATAATTAATGAGATGAAGGATATAGATTTTAAGAAATTGGATAATAGAGGGTAAATGTCAGGACAGTGATTTGTCGGTGAGGGTAGATTGGGAATGTATACTGGATGTTGAATCATAGTTTTTATATGCATGAGGTAGGGAAAATCTTAAAAGAGGAAATGTCATTAGCCTGTGAAAGTTATATTATGTTGGAGGAATAACCATCAAATAACTCGATATTCCGGTGGAGGATCAATCAAGACAATTTGCCATAAAACGTTTAAACTTTGGGAACACCAGTCTCCCATTTGGAATTTTTTCTGGCCATCGAATGTTAGTTAAAATGGGTAACAGTCCTTCAGAAACAGTTTCGTTTGAAGTGAAACTTCCTTTTGGAATCAGTGAATTGGATTTTATGGAACGACAAAGTGTCACGAAAAGGAGACAACTATAAATGTATTTTTAGAGAAGGAGAAACGCATACAGTTTCACTTCTACCGCGTGTTTTTTTTTCAGGGTATAATATGAAAGGATAAACCAATTTGTACCATTTAGTTTCAATATTGTACCAGAGTTACCCTAGGAAACCGTTGCTACTTCGGTTTGGCAAAACAACTGTGTTCAAAACTCCTAACTAGAAGGACGAAATTTGTGCTCTACAAAACCCTTATCCTGACAGATCTGCTTTATGACGCCGAGTGGTGGACGATAAGCAAGAAGGGAGAGCTGATACTGAGCGCGAGGAGGGCAAATGGAGAAGAAGATACAACCGCGAACTCTATGAGCTGTACCAAGATGTGGATGAAGTCCAAAAAGCCAAACCACGTCGACTACATTGGCTCGGCCACATTGATCGAATGGACAATAATGTTCCATGTAAGAGGATCTTCGTATCCCAGCCCCCAGATTCGAGAATACAAGAAAGACTGAACCTCCGTTTCAAAGACGAATCCATCGCGGATGCCAGAGCGCTTGGTCTGGATAACCGAAATCGTAGAGGACGGAAGGGTGCAATCTCCCAGACAGAGACTCTTCACGGGTCGGGAGCCCGATAAGTAAGTAAGTAGTATTGTACATGAATGGAAGAGCCATATTCCTAATTTTCCAGGAAAGTGAAAGCAACGCTGAAATCATTCACAAACTTTAGAAATGAAGCCACCTATATCCCAACAAGATTTTACACGAACGTTATTTTACACTGGGGTATCAATATCGCAGTACCACGCATAGAAAATTTCGTTGTATGAGATGCGCACTCTATGTAGTTCTATACTCTTTGATTGTAAAGGGTGTTTTTTTTTAGAACTTCGAATTGAAATAAAACAGAAGAAAATCGTTTTAATGTCCATCAAGTTGGCTTTATTGGAAGGATAATTTTATGCCATTAATGTTTCAATATGATTTCGGGCATGTGGCCGCCGCGGCTGGTTCGAATAAAGCCAAGTCTAGAGGTCCAATTTTCAACCACCTTTTCGAGCATTTGGGGCCGTATGTCGGCAATAACGCCACGAATGTTGGCCTCCAAGTCCCCCAACGTTTCTGGTTCGTTGGCGTAGATGAGCGACTTCACATATTCTCAAAGTAAATAACCCAATGGTGTCAAATCACACGATTTTGGTGGCCAATTGACAGGTCCATTCCGTGAAATTATGCGCTCATCGAATGTTTCCTTCAACAAATCGATTGTGACGTGCGCTGTGTGGCATGTACCGCCGTCTTGTTGGAACCACATCTCATCCACATTCATGCCATCCAATTCGGGAACAAAATAGTCGGTCATCATGGCTCTATACCGGTCTCCATTAACGGTAACTGACCCTCCAGCATCATTTCGGAAGAAGTATGGCCCAATGACTCCACCACCCGATAGAGCACACCAAACAGTCAGTTTTTGTGGATGTAATAGCGTCTCAAGGGTCTCATGTGGATTCCCTTCACTCCAAATGCTGCAATTTCGCTTGTTGGCGTAGCCATTCAAACATAAGCCTCATCACTGAACAAAATTTTGCGATGAACATCAGCATCGAGATCAAAATCGAGACACCAAAACCACGACGCATTGCATGGCCTCGCGGCTTTTATTCTTGTACAAGCTGGATTTTGTAAGGTCGTAAGCCAAGATCTTTGCGCAAAATCTTCCAAAAAGTTGATGGACAAAGCTCCAATTGCTGTGCACGGTGGCGATTCGATTTATTCGGATCCTCTTCAACACTTTGCTCTACAGCGGCAATTGTTTTTCGGTGCGCACTGTTCAACGTCTCTGCGGATGCGTATTATCACATAGAGTAAACGTAGTGCGAAAACGATCCATGTTTAGCCGAATTAATTGCTCTGATGGACGATTATTTCGACCACAAAATGGACGGAGCTTGCGGTAAAACTTCGCCAACTGAACCATTCTTTTCGAAATAAATTTGCACGATTTGCAAGCGTTGCTCACTTGTCAACCTGTTCATGATGAAATGGCAAACCAAACTGAACATATATGACATTATAGTCGCCCGATTTGACCACAAAATGTCAGTTTTATCTAAATTCGAAAGACCAACCTCTAAAAAAAACACCCGGTAACTAATTGGATTGAGACGTTTTGATCAGTTGCCTTCATTTTGAAGTCGGCGTCAAGCTTACTTTGTGCGCATGTCTTATAGATCAGCCCAGAGCTCGTTAGTATCCTGGGCCTACCTTTTTCCCAACAAGCTTTTACTCGCATGTACTTTTTGCACCATTCCGGCACTTACATTATGACGAAATTGAACATTGAACGGCCATCTTGATTTTATTATCTCTGATACTAATCGATTTTATTTTAATCTTCACCCGACTATGACTGCTTAATCTCCTCAGTTCCTATTTGATTCGTTGAATTCTCCATCTGATTGTTGATGAAACACCCAGCTGCACTTTAAATTGGTCCGGAAAAGGTTTTTTGACTGTAAAACCATTTCTTTTGGGGAAAAACATTGAAAAATAAAACTTTCACTAGATATGATGTTAGGCTTTACACGTACGTAGCAGCCATACTTATTTTTCTCATTTGTTTGCTACCATACTCCTATAGCTGCCAATTGTAGACTAGGGTTAAATGCCATCGAATTCCCCTTCTAAATTGCAATTGGAGATCCCGTCTCTTTGACAGGCTTAAAAATAGAATTCCCTTATTGTATCCACCTCTTTAGTTTCGTCATGTTCTTGGCCATAATGGAGCATATGTCCTTACCACACTTCGAATAGAAAGTGAAAGACTGCGTGTTCTTTCATTCTTCTTCAATTGAGTCTTAAGCACACTTTTAGATCCTTACCGTGTAATCTTCTTCAAGAAAATCGTTCAAAACATTAAACAGTCAGCCATAACCAGGCTGGTATACAACAACAACAAATTAACAAAGTGCTGCACAAAAAGAAGACGAAACTCGCAGACACGTCTTGTTCTCTTTCACAACTTTTAGGTGCAAATTGATGTCTATTGAGCGTGTTAAAATACAATATCAAGACTGTTTGCAATCCCATCATAACTGACAAACAGTTTAAGACCCCTTTTAGGCCACATTAGAACGTCTCTCATCGACTGCACTCATAAGGAAGGAGGCGTGTTTCATACCACTCCAAAAGAGATCGGCTAGACGCGCGCGCCCGCAATCTATTCGTCCGGATGAAATCACTTTTCATACCAGACGGACGGATACTGATGGTGGTGCTGGTAGTTGGTGTGTGAGATGCCTGAGAGGCTATTATCGCACGATCATGGGGGAACAATTACCAAATCAATGGCCATCCATATGGACATGTTGTGCTAAATCATGTCCTGTTCTATTACTGGATTACCCATAATGACAGGTTGTAAGTATCTTATAAATGCAACTCTTGCTAACGCGCAACACTCTCCGCGAACAGCTGGACGGGGCGCTAGCAGGGGGATGGAGGGAGGGAGTTTTATTGACAGCAGCAATTACTTGGCGAATCATTGCAGAGTTGAGGATTTCATTTTGTTGTCGTCATATTGGCCACTCGAAGCGCGGTGCATTCACCACCTCATACACGTGTGAATGAATGAAAATGTTTTGGACGCAATCAATTAAGGGAATGGTGGCCGTTGGTCTGCTCCACCGTTTAAATTGAAAGTGTTAATGCATTTATGGGAAATTGGTTTGAGTAGTAGACAGACTATGAGTGTGCATAAACTAGTTATGATGGGAAAAATGCCAAAGAATTGCATGTATGTAGGCGATGATGGATGGTGCAGACCCAAGTGGTGGTTGATAAACATTTAACCAGAGCTAGAAATATTTCTCAAAAAATATTCGAGTTTGTGTGTTATATTGGTAATGTGTAGAAATGGTGGAATACAAGTTTATTAGTTGCAGACTTTGTTTGTTAAATGAGCGTTACATTGCTCTGAAAATGAGAGGGAATTTCAGTTTGCACATGAACTCTTTTGTTTCAGGGGGGATTGTGTTAAAAATTGGAACTTGCATTTGGTCTGAATCAGAGTTTATGAAAACCATTTTTTTTAAAGCAGCTGACTTCAGAGCTCAATTGTTTAAAAGAGTAGGGAAGGATAAAACAAAAATTATTTGTTGGAAACTTCATCCTTACCAGGGACCAACAAAAAGATGTTTCAGAAAATACCTATGACTACATACTTACTTACTTAAGTGGCGCTACAGTCCGGGATGAACCTGGGCTTCAAGCAACATGCCTCTCCAATTAGCCCGGTCCTTAGCTAACTGCCTCCAGTTGCGCACTCCAAGTTGGTTGAGGTCGGTTACTACTTGTGTGCGCCAGTAAAAGCGAGGTCTTCCTCTACTGCCTCCGACGTCTGTCTGGGAATCGAAGACTCTGCGAGCCGGAGTATTGGTGTCCATTCGTTCTACATGTCCTAGCCATCTTAAACGTCCAATGCGGAGTTTTTTGACCAGGGGTATCTAGCTGTACAGCTCGTATAGTTCGTGGTTGAATCTTCGTCTCCATAAACCTTTAACGCAAATGGGACCGAGGATTTCTTCATCCGCTTTTGATACGGTCCAAGCTTCAGCGCTGTAGAGCAGGACTGGGATGATAAGGGTCTTATAGAGGATCTCCTTAGTAGTTCGAGTGAGGACTTTACTACTAAATTGCCTTCTTAGCCCGAAGAAACAGCGGTCAGCAAGAGTAATTCTTCGTTGGATTTCTGACGAGAATTCTGATAGAATTAATAGCGGAACCGAGGTAGATAAAGTCCCGTACTACCTCAAAGTTACATCTTCCAATGGTGACATTCTGTCCACTTCGTCAATGTTGTGTGTCCTTTCGTGTTGGCAGCATACACTTAGTCTTATCCTCATTTACAGCTAAACCTTCTCTATGCCGCTTCCTTCTCTATACGTTGAGTCCTACCAATATCGTCGGCGTATGCTAGGTTGCATCGATTTTTGGAAAAATGTGCCTCTGGTGTTGGCTCGGGCGATATGCACAATCCTCTCAAGAATCAAATTAAAGAAATCACATGACAGTGCATCGCCCTGCCTAAACCCTTTTTTGGTATTGAATGTCTCGGTGAGGACGTTTCCGACCCTGATGGAGCAGCGAGAATTCTCTCTTCTGGCTCTGTATAGTTCGTCTCTATACATGCTGTCGTATGCGGCTTTGAAATTGATAAATAGGTGGTGGGTATCGATTTGGACTCCTTGGATTTTTTCCAGGATCTGCCAAGTGTGAAAATTTGACTTTCCTGGCCTAAAACCACACGGATAAGGGCCGATCAGGTTGTTAGTAAACGGTTTCAGGCGTTCACATATTAGGGCAGATAGAATATTGTAGGCGATGTTTAGAGACTTATGCCCCTGTAGTCGGGCAAACGATGCTGAGGTTCCATTCTTCAGGCATACTTTCATCCGACCAGATTTGGCTTATGAGTTGGTGGATGTTACTTACCAAGTCATCTCCGCCAGCTTTATAAAGCTCAGCGGGAAGGCCGTCATTTCCGGCGGGTTCACTTAGGTCGGGTGGTTGGCAGTTTTCGCTGCCGTTGCCAATATTAAATGATTCATTCTGCCTGACTGCGGAATGTTGTTCGTCATCGCCGTTTAACAGTCTGCAGAAGTGGTTCTTCCTTATCCTCAGCATCGACTGTGTCTCAACTACGACATTTCCTTGTTCATATCGCCCGGATTCGGTTCGAGTATGGTATCCTTGGCTTTGACGTTTTCACTTTAGTAGAACTTGCGAACATCGTTCCTGGAGTGGCACCTCTCTATATCCTCGATCGCGCGCTTTTCTTGCCGGTGTTCTTCCCTTCTTCTTGCCTATAGAGCTCAATGGCAGCTCTCGTCTTCACCTGCACTTAAGCCTTGTAGACCTCGTTTTTGGATGCGAGTATTCCTCATCAAACCAGGGGTTTCTTACTGGTGTCCTCAAGAAACCTATCACATCAGTTGTGGCTGATCTAATGGCTTGTTGGCATCGCTGCCATTGTTCTTCGACATACCATATCGGCTTTTCTTTTGTTTCAGATGTCCAAGAAAAACCTTCTTAATCAACGAAAGAAGATACCGAGATATTGAATTTAATTGAAGCTTTGATATCCAAGCAAATTTACATCCAATGGACTTTTTTACATGTCATATGGTCAAAGATGGTGCCTCCTTAACTCAACAATGGCTGTGGCGAAATTTCAAAAAGTGTTTTCTCGTTTTTTTGCTTTCCAATCCCTTCTATCCGCCAAAAATATTTTTAAAGAGCATCAAAGGTCAGCGACAGAAGGTCGATTCCCATCCCACATTTTGCTATGTCAGCTTGTATTGTAGGAAGTCATTCTTTTTGAAAGAATTTGGCATTTTGGGAACCTTCACCCTTCAGCATCTAGAAGCAACTTCATTTTACAAAAACTTTTTTTTTAAGTAAAATAGCAATACTTACCTTTATTAAATCAGCCCGAATCAATCAGGCATCCACAATTGCTTGATTTTATTAAGCAAACATTTCAAAATACAAAAGAGTTCAGTTCCGAACTGCTGATTCAGGTATGTTTTTGCCTCTTACATCAAGACACCCATTTAAATGTTTCACCGATTACCTTATTTGATTTCAAATTCTACAATGAACACACGTGACAAAATGGTTTACTCAACCCTACAATAAGATGCATCAATCCCCAACCTTTTAATCGTACCTAACCTCTCACCAAAGAGTACCTCAAAATTAAAGAAAAATAACGCCAATCTATCAGCAATGGAAAATCCCAATTCTGACCCAAAGAGCACGAACTTTTCTCACACACAATTGTACACTTGACACTGAATAACTACTCAAAAGTCAAGACACAGTCAGATCCTTGACGCATCGCTCATTTAGGTGCTTCCTGCCCAACAGCAGGAGTCTATCGTCAAACTCGTATTACATATTCTATCACTTGACAAAATGTTTACCCACTTTACCTTAAATGCCGCACATTTAAGGCTGCCATTTGGACGTTTCACTTGATTGTGATGATTCATTTTTGCGCAGCGCACAAAACACTGTGCGCGGTTCGCAACACTCTCGCCACTTGTACAGTATAGGTACACCTAATGCTTCTGGCTGGCCACTCGAAACAATTCAATTCGGACCTCTATTGGTTTCTAGTGGTTGCATTTGAATTCCACATTTGCAGTGGTCTCGTTGGTTTCCACCTGAAGATGATTGACGTTTTGTTTTTCAGTCTGCTGTTTTCGCCTGTACCGAGTATCTACAATATCGTTCGCATATACAACAAGTATCTGAACTAACCTGAGCTCTATAGTCTTTGACCATATTTGTGGCTGCTGTCGTTACTTGTTCTTCTTCTTCTTCTTTTTCATCCTCTATAGAGGTGCACTCACAAAAACACTCTATATTTTTGCATCTTGTTTACTTTGGGATAAATGGGTACCTACTTGTTAAGTTATTCACAGTCACGGACAACCATGAGGATGCCAAAGCAGACGATCCAACCACCACAGAAAATATAAAAAAACGCACAATTTATGCATAACATCTTCGAACGGTGGCGAGTGGGTGACATCTTTGCCTTTGTTTCGGATTCTAGATAGTTTCAATGAATTTTCATTTTTGGTCACCCAGTGCGGCTGTGCCGGGACCGATGACACTTGATAAACGCGCAGCAGTCTATGGACCACGACACGGTGACATGTGCGAGATATTTTCATCTGTTAATTGTTTTACGCGGAAATACTTGCGGCTGACCTCGTGGGTCAATCAGCGCGATGGAACGAATGGATGCTTGCACGGCTTGGCTTGGGACACTGACCATCATGGAACCATAAAGCAATTTTATAACTTTGATGCGAATGTGAGAGAGCACATATGACCCACGATCTATACGTGGAAATCATGTGATGAGGCTTAGGCTTGGGTCGGTTTTTTTTTTTTGTTGCAATTTCCATTTTCAACCGGTCGAGGATCTTCTCCTGTGAGGTCTGCGGCATGAATTACTGTTGACTGGTCTACGACATTTATTGATTTCCCGATGACGATGTAATACCTTGTACGAGTATATGAGCTCTTATGAGATGTGTAAAATGTAAGATCTGAGAAGAATGTGTAAGCGTGAGGTGACCGAGTGTGCGCAACGTATGAAGGAATTAAATTAGATTCCCTGGAGGGTAGAGCGAACCTGTGTAATCGCCATCAGAGGAGATATTTTTTTTTTAATAAAAGCAGATATATAGCCATTTGGTGCAGCGAAAATGTTGCCAAAATATTTATTTTACTACAGCATACTGGATGAGTATGTAGCACAATAACCTGTCTTTGTTTGATTCTCAAGAAACACCATGCTTTCAAAACACAGTTACTTAATCATAAATTGAGAAGTTCAGTAGGCTTAGTATTTTTGGTCTGAAAACCGCAGATGTGG
Source organism: Rhingia campestris (assembly GCA_932526625.1). NCBI lineage: Eukaryota > Metazoa > Arthropoda > Insecta > Diptera > Syrphidae > Rhingia > Rhingia campestris. The sequence continues at coordinate 99,226,762 of OW052184.1, forward strand.
CTCTTGGGTTCCTCCAATTTATTATTAGTAGGCAGGTGGTGGAATAGGTGATTAAAGCTAGGAGTTACGCGATCCCCCTTTAGAGCTGGTGCTAGTAAAAACATCTGCAGATTACTGCATCCCATTGAAACTTTTTCCAGTCACGCACTTAGGCTTAGTTTTTTGTGGGAATATTCAGACTGGATCTTCGGCGTATTCTAGTGATCGGAGCGATTTATCGAAGATTGTGCCTCTGGTGTTGGCTCGGGAATTTTGCGTAATCCTCTCTAGAATGACATTAAACAAGTACATCGCCTCGTCTAAATCATTTTTTTGGTATCGAATTTTGGTTTGAGGTCTTTTCTGACCATGATGGAGCAGGGAGAGTTCTCCATCTTAATCCCGAACAGGCGGACGAGTTTGGGCGGTATACCAAAACTAGACATGGCTCTGTATAGTTCGTCTCTATAAATGGTGTCGTATGCGGCTTTGAAATCGATTTGGACTTCTTGGTTTTTTTTCAGGATCTATTGAAGTGTAAAGATTTGATCAGTTGTGGACTTTGCTGGCCTAAAACCACACGGATTAGGGACGATCAGGTTGTTGGTAATCGGTTTCAGGCATTCACATATTACGGCAGATAGGATCTTGTAGGCGATGTTGAGAATATTTATGCCTCAGTAGTTGGCGCAATTCAGAGGGTCTCCTTTTTTGTGGATCGGGCAACCGATGGTGCGGTTCCATTCTTCAGGATTATACAATATACATTCATCCGATAAATGTTGCTTATTAGTTGCTTATGAGCATGCCGGGAGGGCCATAATTTGCAGAAGCTTTGTTAAAATTAAGTTTGGATATCTGCACTTCACTTAGGTCGGGTGGTTGGTTGCTGTCGTCATCAGTTTTGAATGATTCGTTCTGCTTGACAGCGTTCTACCTGACAACGACGTTTAATAGTCTGCAGAAGTGGTTCTTCCATATCCTCAGCATCGACTGTGTCTCAACTTTTATATTTCCTTGTTCATCTCGATAGGATTCTGTTCGAACCTTGTATACCTGACTTAAACATTTTACAATTTGGTAAAATCATCCCTGGAGTGGCACCTCTTTATATCCTAAAAAGCGAGCTTTTCATGCTCTGTTTCTTCATTCTGAAAAGCCAGTGTTCTTCCCTTCTTCTTTGCCTATAAATCTCAATGGCAGTTCTCGTCTTCACCTGCAGCTTAGCGTTCTAGGCATCGTTCTTGGCTGCGAAAGTGCGAACATCTGTCGGCATTTTTCATCAAACCAAGGGTTCCTTGCTGGTGGGCGCAAGAAACTTAGCACATCATTTGCGGCTGATCTAATGGCTTGCTTGCCATGGTGTTTTGACATTAGATGCTGATGGTCTGGTGTTACTCGAGAGGTTAAGCGATACGCAATCTGCGAAAGCCTTGGCGGTCTCTTGCGATTGCAGTCTTTTGTCGTTAATTTTTATTTACAGTATTTCTGATTTGTTGTGACGTTCCGCATTCTTACCTTGGGCGCAAAAAGGCAGTGGTCCGAGTCAATGTTGGCCCCTCGGAATGTTTGGACATCCAAAATACAGGATGCATGCCTCTTTTCTATCAATTTGTTGATCTGGAGACCGTTGATCTGGAAACCGACATCTCCCCTTACGAGTATCGAAGTGAAGAAACCGTGTGCAGGCTATAGTGACATTTCACTCCATAGCGAAGTCGATTAGCTTAAGTCGCTCATAAGTTTTAAGTCAAAGCTTTTAGTGAAAGATATGTATTTCCTCGCCATTACGGTCCCAAAACCAATCCTTGAGAAAAAGCCCCAAAGTCTTGGTTTAGTAAACCTCTCAATGGTAGTTCATCAGAGGGAATATCGATTAGCAGTGGTCATACAGTATTCTTCACGCAGTGTCGTTGCATATATTCTGACTTTAGACCTAGAAAAGACGCGTCGCAGCAAAGTCAAAGGCTATTATTATAAATTGACCAAGAAGGCTGCAATACTCTCCTGGGAAGCTGTTCCACCAAGTAAATTGAAGTATAATATAACTTTGGGTGACAAGCCCTAGATTCTTCTTACATCGAATTAATGTTTGGATTTCTTGTGTGTCACCAAAAAGCTACCATGTGTCAATTTAAGTCCCACCGCTGGAGTGTAGATCCATCGGATAGTTATTAGGTCAGGTTTTACGGAAATTATTGGACGTTTTCAGAGATTCCAAGTGGTGCTACTCCATGAATATCACCTGGTTTGCATTTCGTAGCTCTATTAGTGCGGCGTATCTCACATTAAATTATTTTGATCACCACCAAATAAGACCGAAAAAGGAATCACAGAGTAGCGTAAGGTATTGCAATCGTACGCACATCAACACTTTAGCTGTCCGGGCTGAGGACACAGAGAACAGGACTGCAGAGAACGGTTTATATTACAACGAAAAGTTTATCGAGCGGCGAGTAATATTTTTTTAAGAGCTTAAAAGATGCCTCCACAGGCTTGTACTGATTGCAGCAACAATTAAACTCCTATGAACAAGGATAAGGGCATTGAGCTCATCTCTACAATATTTTTGAAGTAAAACTTATTTTGGGACGGTGTGAAATGGATTTTATGAAACGATAAAGTGTAACGATAAAGAGTAAACAAAATTCAGCAGCTGGTTCTGGATTGTTGTAGCTGTTTTATCGTGTGTATTGAATTGGTGCACTTTTATTGCCGTCAATACGTATGTTTGTGTGGGGATCTATTATCGGAAGTGCGCAGCTGTTATGTCATTTAACCTAAGTATGCGGTGTCGTCTCAGCGCGTTGAAGGTTTCTTGTTTCCATGTTGGTTGAAGGAAGATGGTAGACGTAGTGGTTGTTATAAAGACCGTTAGTGGACTGGCACCCCAAGGAGGTGTGGTTGTGTGTAGTAGGTACAATGTCTGTCAATAAGTAAATTTGAGTACGTCAGCAAAATCAAATTCTGAAACTCATCGGTGAGTCTCGGAACGCAATATTCTTCGTTGTAAGGAATCAAACGAAAGTTGCTAGATATATGGATGCGACATTCGGTAACGTGATTCTAAAAAGATTCTGATCTCGGGGAGGTTTGAGGTTAGGTGACTAAAATGGTTATTTTTGTCTGAATGTTGAAATAACAGCTGATTGGTAGTACTTGCTTATCTTTGGTCTGTCATAAATGTGTTTTGGCGTGGGGTGGTTTTTGAGACGATGTGTGTCTGACGTCTAGAGTTTGTAATTGAATCTTGAAGCAAGGCTTCTATAGTCGGTAATTGAAGCTTGAATCCAAACGGGTAGTTTTGATTGAGATTTCGATGTGTATTTGGTAAGTGATAATGAAGATGTATTTTTTGGAATTGGAGTGCTGCCTCCAGGAATGACGGTGTTTTACATATGATGACATTATTAAAACGGGACGCTATAGGAAACGCCTCTGATGTTTGAGGTTGTAAATACAAATGACGGTAAATACAAAGGACAGATTGGACGATATTGTTTGATTGTTTCGCATGGGATTACGTAGTCAGATTTGATGATGTATTCAGTTGTATAAGGGTCATTTTGGCTAAGACTGCGTTTGAATGTTTGTGTTTCTCGAGGATAGCTTTGCCGGTTTTATCGAAATTTGGGAGTCTTACTGCAAGGTGGTGGTGGGAGTGTGCAGCTTTTATTGGATTTTGTGAGTTGTTAACAATAAAGAGAGCATATCTTCACACTGCAGTTCTTACAGAAGGAACTAATGACGATATTTGTGTGATTGTCACACACTTCATGAAGCGAAACTTATTTTGGGACGGTGTGAATTGAATTTAATGAAACGAAAAAGAGTAACGAAAATGAGAAACATCGGTTCTCGTCGGGGGCGGTTAGTACTTAGATGGTGGACCGCATGGGAACACCGCGTGTTGTTGGTTGAATACACTCTGGGGGTGGTCAGAACGTGAATTTGCTATTGTCAAATAGTGATTGCTCAAGATGCTTTATGGTCTACAAAGTAAGAAAACTATAAATGCGCTGAAAAGCCTAAAAAAAACCCTCGTGGTCAGATGTCTCACGAGCTAGATTATGAGGCAAAAAAGAATAAAGCTTAAGCCAAACTCATTAGCCCTGGTGGACAGATGTTTCACGAGCTAGAATATGAGGCAAAGAAAATATGGCTTTAGCCAAACTCTTTATCAAAAAAGCAACACGGATGATGTCTGAACCAGAATCGCGATTGTCGAAGATGCGTAGCTGTCAAAAATAAAGCCTTCAGATAACCAATGACATTGAGCTTAACGTAATTTTACTGTTGTCAAATAGTGATTGCTCAAGATGCTTTATTGTCTAGAAAGTAAGAAAATCATAAATGCGCTGAAAATCCTGAAAAAACCTTCGTGGGCAGCGGCAGATGTCTCACGAGCTAGAATATGAGGCAAAGGATATAAGGCTTTAGCCAATTTTTTTATAAAAAGACATAATTTCGTCGGATAATATGTGAGCCCGAATCGCGATTATTAAAGCTGCGGTAATGTCATAAGTCTAGAAATGGTATATGTACCTACAACTCGAGTTTTTTCACTGCCTTAGCTTTTTCAAAAGTCTGACGAACATCCAAGAGAAATACTGCCATGGGAAGCTCTTTAAATTTGTCGTTCGGAACAGCTCATCGTACGAAAAGGAGAGTAGCCTAGGAACATAATTTTATAGGCAGTGAATCTGTCATGCCTTAAATCTCGAAAATCATTGCACTGTGCTCCATGCAATAGAATCCGCTTACCTAGACTGTATATAAAACCTGAAAATCGTCGTTATCACATCTCAATTTCAAAGGTGTTTCCTCGTATCGACTGCAACTGAATAATCCTTAAGAATTTCGGTCAAACTAAAGGCCATCTTATCACCTTCCATTCCCTTCCATTTGACAACATTCCACGCTTCTATCTATTTCATAATTACTTACTTCATATTCTGTTCGGAAATTAATTGAATGCCATCTACTTACAAAAAAAAGGATCCCCAACGAAATGGCTGACATAACTACAAAGTGATTACATGTAGCTTACAGTTTAATTGTTCACAATTAAAAGGAAATCTCCTCGCGAATGGTTAACTCAATTACCAAAGTCCTCTTTCAATGACTTCATCGTCTTCGGTTGGTGGCATTAAAAACTATTTAAGAGTCCCCTCCTTGGCTGCCACCATCTCCAACCGCTCATAGGGGCATCTATGCTCCTCCATCGTCATTTATCCTCCTCGTGAAATGCTCCACGGCAAAGTTTAAAAGTAAATTAAAACGTAAGATGCTGTGATGAATTCTCACCAATATATCACAATTGTGCCCCCTTTCACCTCGGCCGGCTAAATGTATTCACTGCACCGCACTGTTGCCGTGTATCTGCGATTTCAGTTTAATGAACTGGTCTGCAGTGAAAAGATCATAATTACAAATTTTCTGTTAAAAATAAATGATGAACCATAGCCGGCCATAGCAACAGAGCAAAATGCACTCCCAAGCAGCAGTGTGTATCTATGCTCGCTCTGACCAATGATTTAGCTCTAGATTACAGCTGCCAAATCCCAACATGCGCACTCCGGAGCGCCTGTGCTAGCAGTGTGTGCAAAAATGTAATTGCGGTCCGGGAGCTATTCATCAGCATTGTACACAACTTTTAGACACATCAGTGATGCTGATCTCGCTGGTATTGTTATTCTTTTTGTTGTTGTTGTTGTTTGCTGGTTGAATATCTCATCATCATCCATCCGGTTCCATTCGGAGTACCATTGAGTTTCATTGAAGTGGTAATTAATTTTGTAGATCTTTCGCACTGTGCCCAGAATCACTGGGCTATGGAGAGAAACAAAAAGGAACTCCGCACATTGGCGATGGAAAAACGCCTCGAAAACGCTCTGAGGGCCTGGAAAATAGATTCACCTGAGAGCCGGTGGTGGTGCTTTCGCACAGAGCGAGAGAGAGATGTGTGTAATCCTAGATGACGTCTGGAATTAAGATAAAGTGCTGGCCAGCACTCGGCTGCTGGATATGAGTATAAGATTGGTGCTGCTCTCTGGGGGTAGGTAGGACAGTAAATCATTGTTTACGCTGTAGTCACAGTGAAAAAGTGCCAACCATTAGGAGTTAGGCTAGTAATCTGTCTTCTTTTCTCTCTCGGCTGGGCTGAAGTTTATCAACCGTGCGCAACAAACGTTTTTTCTGTGCGGGGTTATTCGCAGATAATTTTTCTTTTCTTATTTTTTTTTTTTGCTACCCACCATCAGAATGGAGCCATATAGATGGCGAGGAAGCATACGCGAGATGATTTGGTAGATAAACTTTGAACTGGCTACTGAATTTTGTGGGAAACTTCAGATGTGACTGAGAGGACATGAGGCCTAATTAAATTTACTTGGCGTGTATAGGGAAAGCCATGAGTAAGGATATAGTCTGTTAGGAGTACCTTGGTTGTAGTTGGTCCAACTTTGTAATAGACAGGGATTTGATCCGATGCGTATCCCCAATTGAATCAGGAGTTGAGACTGGGCAATAGAGGGAGTATTGACCGTGTTGATCGTGGCTCAGTCAGAGAATTAATTCAATTTTATCCTTCAATGGGTATTCCCAACATTTTCAACAATGTTTTGGATGTCCTTATCGGGTGGATAGATTAGTCCATAGATGATCAGCTTTTTGTACAGGTAAGCAACTTATACAGTAATGCTCCAGCTAAGAGGACAATAATGATCCAGCTAAGAGGATCTTCGAATCCCAGCCTCCAGGTTCGAGAAGGCAAAGAAGACCGAACCTCTATTTCGAAGACAAAGCCATCGCGGATGCCAGAGCGCTCGCTTGGTCTAGACAAATGGAAGCAGCGAGACAGGTATCGTAGAGAATGGAAGGCTGCAGTGTCTAATGCAGATGCTCTTCACGGGTCGGGAGCCCGGTAAGTAAGTAGGCAACTTATATACGCCCATTATTAAGTTCATATCGAACTTAATAAGCTGCCAGGCCAACGAGTGCCTTGTAACTACTTCTGGATTAACGAATTACAGAACATTATTCAAGATATTTGAGGTTGAAAAAATCCAATTGGTGACCTACACAACTTTTTATTAAAAACTTAAGATCAGCATTTTCCGATTCCAACTATGAATGGCTTCTCGATTTAGCCCGGTCCCTAGTTAACTGTTGGAGTCCATTGGCAACCGTCCAAAGCGGCATTTTTGTATGCCCATGTTGCTGTACAGCTTGTATGGTTCATGATTGAATCTTCATCTCGTTAGCGCTTATACCGTCAACGCAAACAGAACCGAAGAATTTTTCGATCAAGACCAAGGATTTCTTTGTCCGTTGTTGATACGGTCCATGCTTCAACGCCGTAGAATAGGACTGGGGTAAGTACGGTAATTCTTCGTTTTATTTCTGTAGAGACGTGTTCCCAGAGTTAAAAGCGGAGCTGAGGTAGTCCCTTACTACCTCAAAGTTATATCTGTCAATGGCGATGATCTGTACAACTTCTCGATGTTGTGCAGCCCTTCTTGTTGATTTGATCTTGCTCTCATTAACCAATTTTACCGCTTCCTTTACTGAACTACAAGGTGGCGCAAAAGTTGTCACCCGTCGCAAAAGCTGTCACCCGATGTTTTTTGGTTGCAAATATTTAAATTCTTTAGCAAAAAAAGTAGAAAAAATTATTCCATGATTCATGTCTTATGCGCCACCTATAATAATTGTTTCGATTTTTTTTGCAAAACACTTTAAAAAATGGCGGCCAAAAAACATCGGGTGACAACTTTTGCGACGGGTGACAACTTTTGCGCCACCTTGTAGTAATCGTGGATCTGGCGTCACTTTGAGTACCACCGATGATGTCAATATCGTCAGATTTATAGAAGAATGCCTCTGGTGTTGGCTCGGAAATTTTGTACAGCCCTATTAAGCCTGATTCTAAATAAGTCACACTGCATGCGTTACATTGCCTTAATCCTTGTTTAGTATCGCATGTTTCGGTGAGGTAGTTGACGACCGACAGCGACAGTTCTCCACCCAGTGTAGGCGGGCGATTTTTTGGCACTATACCAAAACTTTAAATGGCTCTGTATAGTTCGTCTGTATAAATGATTTCGTATGCGGCTTTGAAATCGATGCATAGGAGGTGCGTATCGACTTGGCCTTTTTTTGTTTTTTTTTCAGGATCTTTCGAAGTGTGAAGATTTGGCCGGTTATGGACTTTCCTGGCCTAAATCCATACTGAAAAGGTCGATAAGGATGTAAGTAAACGGTTCCAGACATTCACATTTTACGGCAGATAGGATCTTGTAGGCGCGATGTTGAGGATACTTGTGCTCCTGTAATTGGCGTAGTTCAGAGGGTCTCCGTTTTTGTGGATCAGCAATACAAGGCTAAGGTTCCATTCTACAAGCATTTTTCATCCGATCAAATGTTGCTACTAAGTTGGTGTATGTATATTATCAAATCATCTCCATCGGCTTTATAGCGCTCGACAGGAAGGACGTCAGTTTGGCAGTTATGTTGATCTTAAGTTTAGATATTGCTATTCGCGCTTCACTTAGGTCGAGGGGTTTCTAGTTTTCTCTGTCATCACCAATATTGAATAGTTTGTTCGTCTGACAGGAGAAGACTGTTCATTGAGCATCGAATGTATCTAAAGTTCGATCTTTTAATGTTCCTCTCGGCAAGACTCAGTTCAAGTCCTGCATCCCAGGCTTTGGCGTTTTACACATTAGTAAAACTTACAAATGAATCACTTAGAGTGGAACCTCTCGTTATCTTCGGTCTCGCAATTTTCTTGCTCTATTTGCTTCTTCCCGAAAAGCAGTGGTCTTTCTTCCTTTTTTGCCTATAGGTATCTTGTAGGCTATGAGCATCTGTCGGGATTCTTCGTGAAACCAGTGAAGAGATAGTATTTCTTTAAACTTAGTCTCTCATTGATGATCTTTTAAGCACAACCAACCCACAATATAGCCATTAAGCAAAATCATCTCCAGAAATATACGATTTGAACGAACAACAAGACAAGCTCATAAACATACAGTCCAACTAACAAATAAAATGATTTATAACGAGCATATAACAATTTACAAAATGACAGATTTCAGTAAATTATGATATTTTAAGATCAAAGTTTAAAAACACCTGCAAGCACCACCGGATGCTGCTTCAGCGGTATAGGTGGTCCTCGATTGCTGAAAGTTTATTTGTCAACATTTGACAAGTCGATAAATGTTGATACTGTCGTTATCATGTGGGAATGCGATGTACTTTATTTGCAGCTTAGAGCCGCAATTGATATAGTGGCTGAGATTTTCAAAAATGTTTGCATAGGCCTACACTGTTATACCTGCACTCTCTCTCTCTCTACCCCCTTCGATATTTCAACACAACTAAATAGTTCAAAAAATGTCAACAATCCCAAGCATCTGCACAGCTTCAGAAGACCCGTGGTATAACTTTTCAACAAAAATATCCCCGTTTGCCTTGAGATATTAACATCAAATGGTGTGCACTCTGTTAAAAATGGTGCACCATTAAACATGGAAAGTGTTTTGTCTTGTTCACGATTATTTCATATCCAAATGACTGGAATGATTGATCTTGCGTCGGATGACCTTTCCCGAAATGACTGCAAATGGAACAAGTTGAGTTTGACCAGATTTGAAATTTGATAAATCGACTCAACCATCAATTGCATGTGGTGCTCCCACGTCAGTCAGTCTCTGTGGCGCGGCGACGCCACCGCCGGGTGTTGTTTCTTTTTTTTGTAGAACATCAGAATAATTAATCGAGCTGTCATTGGGAATTCGATAATCAAATATGAATGATTTTGTACACCTTTCTTGTTTATTTTCTGTGTTTGATTGTGAGAAGTTTGGTTTTGTTTGTTTTTGTGTAATTGGATGTGAGCGAATGAATATTACAATATCATCGGGATCATTTATCAAAATCGATTTGATTAGTTTTTTTTTATGTAAATCTAGTTTGTAAATTTGTAACTCTGGAATACTGAACTGATTGTCATAACCAATGGTTTAGCGGGAGACCTAATCTTTGGAGGATCTGAAGTGATCTAAGCGACAGGCAAAGTCCTTGAAGTGTTTGGTTGGGTTACAGTAGAAATCTATGTCTATTGAAACCCTTAAGCTGTTAGCAAAAGATAGGCTTTTTGAACGTTTCGAAGCGTTCAAAGTACCAACCTTAAGAGGCTAAATTAAATCATATGAGAAAGGAGCAACCTCGAAAGCCCAGATGTTGATAAATGTGAAGGAGAAATCCTTGAATACCTTAAGTGGTTAGAGCAGAAATCAGTCTTTGGAAAACCTGAAGATTTTGCAAAAGGCTGCTTTTTTAGACGGCCACAAGAGTTCAAAGCAGAAAGCAGCAACCTCAACAAATCGAATTCTGTTCTAGCAGAAGGCAGAAAGAAGCCCTTATGTTGACCAATATGGCAGAAGAACCCTGTATACCCTCATACCTGTAATGACTACAGCAAGAATCGGTGTCTTTGCAAAAACTAATGATGTTAGATAAAGGCTGCCTTCTTGATGATCAGAAGCATTCAAAGAGAAAGCAGCAACCTCAATAGACCACATATTGACAAAGAAGAAGGCAGCTATCTCCAAAGCCCAGATGTTGATGAATTTTGACAAAGAACAGTCAGATATCTGGAACAATTACAGCGGATAGCGATGTCTTTACAAGACCTGAATCTCTTAGCAAAAGGCAACTTTTTGGATAACCACGAGCATTCAAAGCAGAAGACCGAAACCCCAAAAAGGCAAAACACAGTCATACCAAAAGTCAGCTAGTGGTTACACCAGAGATCGATATCGTTGCACGATCTTAGCTAAAAAGCAGGCTTTTAGGACGAACACAAGCATTCAAAGCAACAATCAGCTACAACGAAAGCCCAGATGTTGAAGAACGTAGAGTAAGGATCTCTTGCTCTTTTTAACTCAACTGCGTTTTGATGAAGATCTAACCTTACTTAACTTGATTACCACCAAAACTGTAATGATTGAAATAAAGTGGACTTACTTTGCTTATGTCCTCCCAAAAACTCCTACAGACATGTTGACCTACCAGCTTTGCTTTTTCCATCGATGATATCTGCCATGATCGATCAACATCTCTATTAATTGATTTTTCACAAATTCGCGCATCAGGCGATATCACAATAACACTTGCGTTTCCGAAAAAAAAAGAAATAAGAAAAAATAAATGCACCAAATCATTAGATATTAGGAAATTACTTTCTTTTCCAACACAAAACAAAATTTGCAAATCACAAAAATGAAATTTTCACTTCTTTAGGAATATTTACCGCAAAATCACCGCCATTTTAAACACATTTCCGCACTCCCGTCTTTTAAAGCCATCCGCGGTATGGATTTTTATATATTTTTCCGATAGATCTACTACTTTGCGAAATTTTCCGAACAGAGATTATATAAAACAAAAGGATATTAAGAAACGAAAACATGAAATGGGCCTTTTACTAAATAACCTGAACATCACCTTTTGCAGTTACACGAACTTCCACATTCCCGCACTGCCGCCTTTAAGCACCATGCGCGATTTGGATTTTTACATATTTTCTGATAGAAACATTACTTTACAGAATTTTCCGAACAAAGATTATGGAAACAACAGCATATTTAGAAAGGAAGACATGAAATGGGCTTTATACTGAATAACTTGAACATAACCTGTTGCAATTGCAATTGCACGAACTTCTACATTTCCGCACTCCCGCCTCTAAACATCATTAGCGATCTGGATTTTTATATATTTTCCGATAAAAACACTATTTTACAGAATTTTTCGAACAAGGATTATACAAACAACAGGATATTTAGAAAAGAAGACATGAAATGGGCTTTTTACTGAATAACTTGAACATAACCTCTTGCAATTGCAAGAACTTCAACATTTCCGCACTCCTGACCCTAAATGCCATTCGCGATCTGGATTTTTATACATTTTCCGATAGAAACACTACTTAATTGTATTGAAGAACAGGATATTAAGAAACGAGGACATGAAATGGGCTTTTTACTAAATAAACTGAACATCAATTGCACGAACTCCCACCATTTCCTCACCATCGTCTCTAAATGCCATTCGCGATCTGGATTTTTACACATTTTCCCATAAAAACATTACTCTAACATAATTTTCCGAACAAAGATTATATAAAACAAAAGGATTTTAAGAAAAGAGGAAATGAAACTCGTTTTTTACTGAATAACTTCAACTTTACTTTTTGCAATCGCACGAACTTCCGGAATCGCCATTAAACTAAAATTGCAGGAATTATCGCCGTGCAATATGAATAATCGATTAAAAGCTAATTATAACAAAGGAATACATGAAAACGAATAGCTAAAATTGTATTTTGGATATAATATCAAGAAAAATATGAACACTTACATTCTTTATCCAAAATTACGCACGAAACCCATTGTCACACAATTATATTTGACGCTTCAATTTGCCGAGATGACATTAAATTGTCTAGCGTTGCAGGGATGGCATGAAGTGATTTCATGTTGTTTCCGAATAAAACAAATAAAAAATTTAATAATAATTATATGAATAAAGTATTGACAGAAAATACAATGTTTTATCTAGCTTTGATAACTGTAAAGTCAAAGTACAGTGGGGAAATGTTTTGTTATGCGAACATTTGGTTTTTTGTTAACCTCCTCTTTTGAGGTAATTATTTTAAGTTATTGGTGTGTTGTGTGGAATGAAGTAAATGTGGTGCAATAAAAAGTATATAACTGCTGTTCCTTGATAAAGGTGCTAGATGCTTGTGACTGACTGACATAAATGATGACATACAGCCCGATTCTCCCCATCATACCTCACAACTCACAAGTCACAAGAAGAGGTGAAATTGACTTTTTCGTATTCTCCCCCACAGTCACAACTTGTGAGAGTCACAAAAACAATCGAAATTGTGATCTCCTTCAGAGCAGGTCACAACAGATTATCGCCAGTTTAAAGTTATTGATTTATTTACAGAAAGATACATCCAATGCAAAAAGTAGTAATACAATTGTGCAGACATTAGTCGACATTTGTTAGTTATAATGTCATGTCTTCAATAAAATAAAGGGCGAGTTCATAATTGTAGCATTGTTGCACATGCCCTGCAGAAAATATTGATTCCATGCAGCTATGAACAGAAATACTGCAGCATGTTTGCAGCAGTTTTGCGTTTCCAAAAAAGTGTTCATATATGCAGTAGACAGTAAAAAAAATTACAGACATTTGTGGCTTCTCTTTCTTCTTCTAGTGACAGAGTTTAGTTGTGTTTTATACAAAAAGTTGTTAAGAATGTCAATTAAAAGAACCCTTTTAGGATTGATTCTTAATCACTTAAATGGAGATCAAGCAAAATTCAAAGAAAAAGGAAGATTACTTTGATAAGAATGAACTGAATTTCAAGAAACATTCCATTTGTATGCAAAAGGCCACATTTCAGGCTTTTTTTTATAATGCAATGTTATTTAGACCTTCTCATCAATCTATCAATTTCTCAACAGGTTATTGAAAAGGAGATTTATCCACTTTTGGTCGACCCAAAACTTCTATGAGGCTGGCACTTTTATTAACTATTTGGAAGCTTTTTCTCAAAGAACAGATTTTTTTATTCGTTTATTCCTAAACGAATAGGAATAACCAATTTGGTGTCAACTTTCGCCCCCAATTTTTTTCACTTTCATTCCTATAAAAAACAAATAATATATTTTAATTTGTTAATAATAAAAAACTTCAGTTCTTATGGCAAAATCTATTAATTTTTCAATTATATTGCATACTTTTACTTCTCCTATATTATATTTTCTCCTGCAACTCGGCAACAAAACAAAATGCAATGCAGAGTTGATCGCAGTTTGACTGCCAATTTGCTTATATGAACGCAGGTGACAACTGCCCTCATGCTAAGAAAATGCCTTTTTTTTACATTAAAGAACGCGAAAATTGCAGTCCTGCCGCATTTTTACTTTTATGAACTCTGCGAAACTCGCGAGCGATGAAACCCGACCCCGAGCAAGCAATTAGGTTTTAGGTCGCACAAATATTCCTTTTTTGGTTTTGACAGTTTAGTTGATTGAAAATGTAGTAGATTTAATCGAGGAGCCAAGTTTACTTAGTTAGAGATGTGTTTTGATTATTTGTTGGGTTTCAATAAAGCTGTGCACTATAAGTTAAGGGCCGTACAGAATGCGTATCTGTAGCTGATGCTTGTAGCTGAGTAAAAAGTTAAAAACAAGCGCTTGCACAATGTGTATCTTCGTGAATCTGTAGTTGAATAGAGGGCAACTTCATGCAAGAAATGTATCTCTCTTTTGAAAGCTAGGCAAGATACAAGCTACAGATATGCATTCTGGGCATGCCCTTAACCTGTTAACTAATTATTGTAGACATTAATAGAAGAATTGTACTAGATTTACATACAAGATCCTACTTCACTTCACTTAGATGTGGCAACAATAAAAAGCAATAACAGGGGTATTCATGCAACGTCGGAAAGTCGTTGTTAAGGTGCGAAAATAACCACCTGGTAATTGAACTGTCAAATTTTGTATGGGAAATCTTTTTCAACAGAATAGGAATTTCCCCACAGGAATTGGTGTGTAAAACTGTAAACTGAGATGTTAAACGTTGTAAACTTTTGCAAAGCTATTTTGGCATTTAATCCGTCACTTTCACTCATCAAATGTATGCGCTTAAATAAAAAAATTATCGAGAACGGAAAGAGAACAATAGAAACAAAATTCTATCAATAAATAAATTACTAAAATGAGATTGAATTCAGTGGGTTACCGCATTATTTAGTGGTGCAGTTTTAGGGTCGTTCATGAAACGTCGTCGTAAAATTGCAATCTTTGGCATTACGCATACGCAACCGTCAAAAAATCAATTGATTACATTGGAAATTGGTTTTGATATCTGTTGAGACTTAATGAAATGTCAAACTTGTTTTCTAATGATCCTGATGCTTTGATTTTCGTTGGCGTTTTAGAACGCATATTTGGATGGATATTTTGCTATTACTAATAAGATAAAATATTCGATCGACTGTTTTTTTCATTCTAGCTATGTTGTTTCAATTTATAATATTGTTTGTCGTCATGACATTAAACAACTTTCTTTATACTCGTATAGGAGATTTTTTCCGGGCGTTTAGTGCCTGGTCACACGTTTATTGGAATTTAGTTATGTCCAACGAGGAAGACTTTATGTGAGCCAAAAAGAGAAAGGAAGATTGCACCGAAAATCTACCAGGAATCCATTTCAAACTGAATTCTCGTTATGGACATGAACGTTTCTCTTCCAAACCATCTAATTTGATCTTCATCTGGAATTTGCTTTTTTCGAGTGAATGGTCAATATCGGTACCTGTGACACAAAAATGTGAGGGTCTTGTTGTAGATATCAGCGTGTCCCAAGTGTAAAAACTGAACGTGTGCCAAGCACTTAGGGTCCTGTTGGGATAGGGTATTAAACGTAGCGTTCTCATATCTTCTTTTTTTCACATAATTAGTTTTGGCCCAAATATTTCATAACCCGGGGTCTCCACGAGCAATATTTCATAGAATGCAATGTGGTATTCTATGAAAATTTCTTGTGGAGACCTCAAATAGTATTCTATGAATTTTTGCTCAACAGAAAGAGAGAGAGAGAGAGAGAGAGAGGGATAGGAAGTATAATATTTGTTATGAAGACATACTCAGAGAGCCACTGATTTTCTTAGATTTTAATTTGTAGAAACGTTTTTATTAAATATTAATATTTAGTTTTAGCTGGAATTGAACGCGCAACCTTCTAATTAAAAAGTGAACTTCCATGTTTTCCAGTTTTGGAAATGAACTGAGCTCGAAGAGCATTTTTACCTAAAATGAGAATTGTCTGTAAAATTTATTAAACAAACAAATTGACTTTGAGTTCACATGCTGTAGTGAAACTGTATACCAAAGGACAAAGAGGAGATGAAGGGTAGGATATATAGAATCACGTTTTATCTTATTCTCCCACAGCATAAACCCTATAAATACATCTATAGTTGTCTCTTTTAGACGGGCTAGGTGGCGCGATGGTTAGTGCAATGAACTGCCGCGCAGAAAGTCTGGGATCGATTATCAGCCGTAGCAACACAGAAATGACTTTTCACTGGCCCTCCTCTCGTGATGATCTGACAAATCATCTGAGTAGTAGCAATTGTCAAGATAAGCATATTATCTCAACTTAGCCGTTCGTATTCGGCATAAAACAAGGGGTCCAGCCATCGTGCAAGAATTACACACACACACACATGAATGGCCCTGGGTACTAATGAGCCTGTTGCTCCAAAAACTAGAATTTTTGTATTTTATGTAGTTTTCTCTGTTTCGTTTCATAAAATCCAATAGAGCATTTCGCGACTGTCAATTTGACAGCCATGTTATTTGAATGATTGCTGCAGGTAGTTGATCAATCTCAAAAGAAACAACCTATCCAATCCCATCCTTATTTTAATTATCTTCAAAAGGTGGGCGTCGTTAAAAACGCTTTAGAGATGAAATATAGAAAAAGATATTTTCATCATCATATTCAGGCAGTTTATTAATATCCTGTAAGGCTTGCATCGATAATTCTTGTATGTCATGTGGCTGTTCATCACTCCAGATGCGACAGTTTTGCTTATTTACGTATCCGTTGAGCCAGAAATGAGCCTCATCGCTGGACACAATTTTTCGATAAAACAGTGGATTTTCATGGAGCTTTTCTAAGGCCCATTCACGTTTCACCAAAAATTAGACGTTGTGGTAGGTCATTCGGCTTCAATTCTTGCACAAGTTGAATTTTATGGGCTTTTAAACCCAAATAGCTACGAAAAATGTTCCATGTTGTTGAGTAACACATGGCTGAGAACTGCGACGAATTGACAATTCACGATCATCATTAACATTGGACGCTACGACTGCAATATTCCCTTCGGTACGCACTGTACGCATGCGAGTCGATGGTTTAATGTCCAAACCAAGTAAATTTGGTGCGAAGTTTGGTGATAACAGCACGAATTGTTGATGCACAGACCGATTATGACGATCATAATATGGTCGTAACAAACAGTGCACATTTTTCATAGAACACGAATTTTGATAATAAATTTCAATAATTTGCAATCGTTGCTCGTTTGTAAGTCTTTCCATGATTAAATGGCAATGTATACTGAAAACTTTCCACTTTGACAGATGACGTTTGGACGCCATTACTCACCAGTGCTACCAACCTGAAAAAACTTAACTCTTAAAAAATCACCCGTTCTTAAGATTGCCTAAATAACTGGGCCAGAACTTTATCAAAATTCTTAACCGTTTGACTGAAAAAAATGTTTTTCTTCGAAGTGGGCGTGTCAGTTGGCGGATTTCGGAAATTTGTACACTTGTTCTGTAGTCACGGACAATGATCATAAATACAAAATTTCATTATCCTAGCCTAAAAGCCTAAAAATCGAGGGACATAGAGCATTTGAACTCATTTTCGTTACAGTTTTTCGTTTCATAAAAGGTAATTCAATTCAAAGAGCCCAAAAGTGAATCATTTAATAGCAAAGTAAAGTCTCCGTTCCATGTGAGTTGATTTTTCAAAATAAGTGCTCGATTTGGTGAGTTCTCTAGTTCAAACTTTCTAACGAACAACTTCACTGAAGACGGTTCAGGTACTAATTTGCTGTAACGTTCATGTCTACATAAAATTCTATTTACATTCCAGATACGAAATTGCATCTCTAATATGAGATGGAATTTTATTTGATCACTGGTGAGAGGTCACTATCTGAATATGGGTTCCGTTTGTTGCTTTATCATGTGAACTGCTGCATTTCCACATATCATCGCACCTCAGTATGCCAGTCAATTTTCCAATTCACAACTACAAATGATTTGTAATCCCATTCGCAGCGTCAAATTCGTTTTAGCTAATACAGCTTAGATCCTCGAGGCGATTATTCAATTGGTCATCTTCATTCACCGCCACCAATGGCGTGGATTAAATTGCTTTGATGGCGGCGTTGTCTAGCGGTGGTGGTGGCGCGCGCAACGGCAGGGAGTTATGTCTGCGTACGTCCATCTATCTGCCACAATATGCGAAGGGACACCTGCTGCGGCTCAGCCTGTCAATTACTTTAAACAAATTATATCACAAATTAGATGAAATCTCATGCTGATTCTCTCCTATATCAGAGCCAACAACAACAACAGCAACAAAAACGGCCGGCGTTTCGCAAGAATTGCACTCCACTAAGTTATCGCGTTGCATTGCAAAAATGTATCTAGATGTTGCGGTTGCGGACATCGTCGTTCTCATGGTCAGCGGCAGCAGCAGCGGCGTGGCGGCACACATACGTAGTGTGGTATGCTGTACATATATGCACTAGTAGACAACGGCAGATTGCAATTGGCACGCTGGCTTCACCAGCTAAACGATGGTGCAACATGGAAATATTAATAGACTTCTGTATCTCATGGATACGTTTTTATTTTCCTCGTCTTCCATTGGAGTTTTGTGTTCGATCTTCCTGGGATTTGGGTTTTTTGTTTGATTCTATAAGACATCTTTGTATATGATGATGGTGGGACTACGCAGTGGGGGCCGAGGGGAGCAGCGGAATTCATTTTGGATGATTTCCTGATTTTCTGGCAGAATAATTGATTAAGATGAATCAGGCTTGGGGTCAACACATGTAATACTTGTTGTATGCTAGCTTGGGAATAAAAATTGTTGATTTGTATGTTTGTGTATTTTTTTTGTTCAAAATTTCTACTACGATGCGATTGATGCCCCTCAAATGTGGTCAAATAAATCAGGCATTCGATGTGAATCAATCGATTTCACTTTGAAGCGAGGTATTTATGTCAAAGTTTGGCATCGAGAAGGTGTGCTGCATGGGTAATGAAGATGCAGCGTCTTTACAATGGTATGCTATGGAAATTTAGAAGAGAAAACATATGACTGATTGGAGAAATTAATTTGATTTGGTTTGTTTTGTTTTTTCGATTTTATGATTTTGATAATTTCGCAACTTCCAAGATCTCAGCGCGTACGTATTTAATTAGCTTAGTAGTTTCCAGATCGATACTTTCCGAGATGTTAAGAGGTATTCGTAGGGTTTTGAAAGTACTTTAAGTATTTTACAAGCTTTTACAATTTTTGATTTCGCCACCTAACATCTATCACGGTCTCATTAGAATCCTCCTTACTTATTCCCAATATAGAACAGTTTATTAACTCAAGTGTCTCTTTTATCTACCAAGCTGTAAAGGCACAACGAATCTTTACTATCTGTAAGCGATGGTGTTCAATTCTCCAAAAACCTTTGGTTCATCAAGTTTATTCGTTATACAATTATTTTCTAATTAAGCCTAAGAAAACAGCTGATTTCTCGTACTCCAACCGCATAGTTAAAGGCCAAATCCCTAAAAGAACTGTATGGCAATACGAGAAAGCCAACTGGGAAGCTCTAAACGGCTTCTTTAAAGATTTTACCTTGTCATTATGCTTCCTCGATAATGACGTGGATGCTACGGCTGATGCGATAACTAATACCATTCTCCTGGGTATGAAATCCTTTATCCCTCACCGGATAGAGAGAATCAAACCGAAGGTAAACGGTATGACTCGAGCTGTTAAGGAGCTGTTAGTGTGAAAGAGTTATGATTTCGGTCATATAAAGCCAACCCAACTGATGAAAACCGTTTAAAATTCAAACGACCCAGAAATGACCACATTACTACTTACTTACTTAAGTGGCGCTACAGTCTGGGATGAACCTGGGCCTCAACCAACATGCCTCTCCAATCAGCCCGGTCCTTAGCTAACTGCATCCAATTGCGCACTCCAAGTTGGTTGAGGTCGGTTTCTACTTGTGCGCGCCACTTAAGGCGATGTCTTCCTTTACTGCGTCCTACGACTGGCTGGGAATCGAAGAATCTGTGAGCCGGATTATTGGTGTCCATTCGTTCTACATGTCCTAGCCATCTTAAACGGCCAATGCAGAGTTTTTTGACTAGGGGTATGTCGCTGTACAGCTCGTATAGTTCGTGGTTGAATCTTCGTCTCCATAGCCCGTCAACGCAAACGGGACCGAAGATTTTCCAAAGAATTTTTCTCTCGAATCGACCAAGGATTTCTTCATCCGCTTTTGATACGCTCCATGCTTCAGCGCCGTAGAGCAGAACTGGGATGATCAGGGTCTTTTAAGGATCTCCTTAGTAGTTCGAGTGAGGGCTTTACTACTGAATTGCCTTCTTAGCCCAAAGAAACAGCGGTTGGCAAGAGTAATTTTTCGTTTGATTTCTGTTGAAATGTTGTTGTCAGAGTTAATAGCGGAGCCGAGGTAGACAAAGTCCCGTACTACCTCAAAGTTATATCTGTCAATGGTGACATGGTGAATGGTGACGTTCCATCCAATTCGTCGATGTTGTGTGTCCTTTCGTGTTGACACCATATACTTAGTCTCACCCTCATTTACTGCTAAACCCATTTTTGCCGCTTCCTACTCTATACTAGCAGACGTGGCTATGACATCACGTTGAGTCCTTCCAATGATGTCAATATCGTCGGCGTATGCTGATAGTTGCACCGATTTTTGGAAAATTGTGCCTCTGGTGATGGCTCCGGAGTTTTGCACAATCCTCTCAAGAATCAAATTGAAGAAGTCACATGACAGCGCATCGCCTTGCGTAAATCCTTTTTTGGTATCGAATGTGTCGGTGAGGTCGTTTCCGACCCTGATGGTGCAGCGAGATTCTCCATCGTCATCCTACACAAACGGACGAGTTTGGCCGGTATATCAAAACTAGTCATGGCTCTGTATAGTTCGTCTCTATAAATGCTGTCATATGCGGCTTTGAAATCGATGAATAGATAGATGGTGGGTATCGATTTGGACTTCTTGGTTCTTTTTCAGGAACTGTTGAAGTGTAAAGATTTGATCAGTTGTGGACTTTTCTGGCCTAAATCCACACTGATAAGGGCCGATCAGGTTGTTGGTAAACGGATTCAGGCGTTCACATATTACGGCAGATAGGATCTTGGCTCATTTCCGGCGGCCTTATTAGCTTGAGTTTAGATATTGCTATCCTCACTTCACTTAGGTCGGGTGGTTGGCAGTTGTCGCTTCCGTTGCCAATATTAAATGGTTCGTTCTGCCTGACAGCGGAATGTTGTTCGTCATCACCGTTTAACAGTCTGCAGAATTGGTTCTTCCATATCCTCAGCATCGACTGTGTCTCAACTACGACATTTCCTTTCTACAGGATTCTGTTCGAGCATTGTATCCTTGGCTTTGACGTTTTACACTTTGGTAAAACTTGCGAACATCGTTCCTGGAGTGGCACCTCTCTATATTCTCGATCGCGCGCTTTTCTTGCTCTTTTTTCTTCTTCTGAAAAGCTGATATTCTTCCCTTCTTCTTTGCCAATAGAGCTCAATGGCGGCTCTCGTCTTCACCTGCAGCTTAGCCTTGTAGGCCTCGTTCTTGGCTGCGAGCATCTGTCTTCATTCCTCAATCCTCATCAAACCAGGGGTTTCTTGCTGGTGGCCGCGAGAAACCTAGCACATCAGTTGTGGCTGATCTAATGGCATGCTGGCATCATTGCCATTGTTCTTCGACATTAGATGCTGGTGGTGTGTTGTGAGTCGAGAGGTTAAGGGATACGCGTTGCGCGAAGGTCTTGGCGGTCTCTGGCAAATGCAGTCTTTTGAAATTAAACTTTTTTACAGTATTTCTGTTTTTTTTGTGGCGTGGTGGATATCTGCAGCCTTACCTTGGCTACAACAAGGTAGTGGTCCGAGTCGATGTTAGCCCCTCGGAATGTTCCAAAATACTGGATGCGTGTCTCTTGTCTATCGCAATGTGATCAATTTGGTTGACTGTTCGTTGATCTGGAGACCGCCATGTCCCCTTATGGATATCGAGGTGAGGAAATCGTGTGCTGGCTATAGTGGCATTTCGTTCGGTAGCGAAGTCAATTAGCCTAAGTCCGTTACAAGACGTGTTGTCGGGTAGGCTATATTTTCCGACAGTACTGCTAAAGATGTCTTCTCTTCCTACCTTTGCGTTAAAATCTCCCAGCACGATTTTAACATCGTACTTTGGTAGTCGCTCATAGGTTTTGTCGAGGAGCTCGTAGAAGCAATCCTTAGTTATATCACCTTTTTCCTCCGTCGAAGCATGAGCGCATATAAGGCTTATATTGGCGAATTTGGCCTCGATGGAAACATAAGACTTGTTGCCTAAGTCTGACACTTATAACAAATTCGCATCCGAATAGTCGCTGTTTCTGCTCACTATAACACGGTCCCTAGTAGATGTCATAGTTTTTCACCCTCTTTTTGCCCGGCCTATCCCATCGTATTTCCTGGATGGCAGTAATGTCTGCTTTGTAGCAGATTAGGGCTTCCGCTAGTTGTTCGCCTGCACCTCTCCTGTTTAATGTTCTCACATTCCAGGTACAGATATGAACGTCGTTGTCCTTTTTTCGTTTAGCATGGTCGTCAACAATAATATCAGTCCTTTCCGAGGCTATTGGTTGCTTCGTAACATACTCTTTTTTCCGTGGATGGGTAGTTAACCCAAAGCACAACCCCCAACCTGGAGGGCCAGGTCCTTGTTTTGACCCTAGGACAGCGGGCCGTAAAAATACCGATTTCAGTAGCCCATTTTGGGATATGAGCGCTGCCGTTGACCCATTGAGGGCTCCACCGCCCCCAACTCTTTTCCAACACCCTGGAAATTGTATTGGAAATCCCTATAGACCTGGTGTTCAAATATGAAATGACCACATTAAGCGATTCAAATTCTTCCACTGCCAAAAGTTGAGGCAAAAAAATTAACTATGTCCCAAAGGTAGAAAAAACTTTTGGTCGTTTGTAAAAAAAACATCAAGGATTCGAGCTCATCTTCCATCCCAACGCTCATTTACAATGACATTCCAGCTGTCACCTCTCTAGACCAATTCCACGCTGCCGGATTGTGCCCAGTCTCCCCCTGTACTAGAGAAAGTAGAACATTCTATGGGACCAATTCACTTTCATACTCGTACAGTCGCAAGAATATTAATCGATCTTGGCATACACAAATCGTCTGGTCCAGATGGTATCTCACCCATAAATCTGAAGAGGAGTTCTTCAACGCTGGCAAAACCACTGCGTTAGCTTTTCCATTTGTCCTATTCATCAGGACTCTTTCCGAGTCGACGGGAAACTGCCCGTCCCCAAAAAAGGCGAATCTTCTTCTGTCTTCAACTACCAACCAATTGCACTTACCCCCCTTCTTTCTAAGGTCATGGAAACGCTGATAAACCGTCAGCTTATGAAATATCTTGAATCACGGAAACTCCTCAATGACCGACAATATGGTTTTCGTAGCAACAGGTCCACTGGTGATTTGATGTCATATCTCACTGAAAAGTGAAACCAATCAATCCACCTTGGTTGCGAAAACAAGATCGTTGCACTAGATATTTTAAAGGCATTTGACAGGATTTGGCATATGTCGAAAATGCGTACTTTTGGTATCGATGATAATCTTCTTCAATGGATTAAAAACTACCTCTCAAAACGTTCAATTCAAGTAGTTTTGGACGATTTTAAGTCTGCTACTCACCTAATAAAAGCTGGTGTTCCCCAAGGCTCCGTTTTGTCACCCACACACTCAGTTTTATTAATGACCTATTATCTGAAATTTCTAATCCAATCCATTTCTTCGCTGGTGACAGTACCCTCAGCTTTTCATATTCCATCTCGAAGTCATGCCCTTAACCTTCGGATATGGAACAAAAACAACAAAATATGTTAAGTTCATCAAATTCCGACCTCGAAAGCATAATTAAATGGGGTAAATCTAATAGAGTGGAATTTAATGCTTCCAAAACACAATGTTGTCTTCTGTCATCCAAGCGAAACCAAAATTTACAGCCATTATCCATGAATGGCACTTGCATCGTCGACACCGAAAAACTTTCCATGCTCGGTATGTGTGTTAGTAACAACCTTCGTTGGAACGACCACATATTTGAAATCGCTAAAAATGCAGCGAAATATCTAGGTTTCCTTAACCGATGCAAGAAATATGTCACCCCTTCTGATCTGGCTTCAATATATAAAGCGTACATACGCCCCAAACTTGAGTTCAACGCCCACACATGATCAGGTGCAGCCAAAACATTATTGCACCTACTAGATAGGATACAAAAGTAAAATTAATAGGAGATCCAACCATAGCGAACTCCTTTTAATAAAAAAATACCAAATATATTTTAGAGAGATTAATAAAGTGACATTTTCATTTCTCAATATTTGGTATATATCCATAAATAAAGCGAAAGAAACCAAATCCTTTGCAGAAATTAAATTTTAGTTAAATTTACACATTGCTTATGTTTTCTGATACAAAATACATGATGCTTTTGGTAATCTGCCAGCTGGTATATTTTCCTGCTACATGTGAACACTGTCAATGACAAATAATCCACAAGTGTGCTTTCCATCTCCCTCCATCCTCAGCAGGTATACCAAACTTCAAAATTAGTCACTATTAGTGTATACATTTTTAGCGAGCTCTAGAGCAGGTAAAACATTTCAAGTACATATTCACAACAATAATGTCTACAATTACACAGTGGTTAGAATGGACGAATGTAAAAGTTTGTTTGTGCACTCTACATGTGAACAAACAAGGTAATACCTATGGAGTTGAGGGACATTTTATTCACGATTATAAAAAGAAATCAAAGTTAAAGACGGAAATCAAAACGCTGATTTCGAAACATTTTACTGTAAACCTAAATATAATCTTTTCTTGTTTAAATAATAATCTCTCGAAATATATTAAATGCAACGATTTTAAAAGAAAATGTGTGTTTTAAATTAATGCTATTTTTACCATTGGAATAGCGTATTTTTTGTTATGAATAATGGGAAAAGGAATGTGAGCACTTACATAAGAAAAATCTGCATCCAGTTGTCAATTTTCATTCACAAGCATCTAGCACCATTATTATCGAACAGCAGTTATCGACTTTTTATTGCACCACATTTATTTCAATCCACACAACACACCAATAACTTTACAGTTATCAAAGCTGGATAAAACATTGTATTTTCTGTCAATACTTTATTTATATAATTATTATTAATTTTTTTATTGTTTTATTCGGAAACAACATGAAATCACTTCATGCCATCCCTGCAACGCTAGACAATTTAATGTCATCTCGGCAAATTGAAGCGTCAAATATAATTGTGTGACAATGGGTTTCGTGCGTAATTTTGGACAAAGAATGTAAGTGTTCATATTTTTCTTGATATTATATCCAAAATACAATTTTAGCTATTCGTTTTCATGTATTCCTTTGTTATAATTAGCTTTTAATCGATTATTCATGTTGCACGGCGATAATTCCTGCAATTTTAGTTTAATGGCGATTCCGGAAGTTCGTGCGATTGCAAAAAGTAATGTTGAAGTTATTCAGTAAAAAACGAGTTTCATTTCCTCTTTTCTTAAAATCCTTTTGTTTTATATAACCTTTGTTCGGAAAATTATGTTAGAGTAATGTTTTTATGGGAAAATGTGTAAAAATCCAGATCGCGAATTGCATTTAGAGACGATGGTGCGGAAATGGTGGAAGTTCGTGTAAATGCAGAAGATGATGTTCAGGTTATTTAAAAAGCCCATTTCATGTCCTTGTTTCTTAATATCCTGTTCTTCAATATAATTAAGTAGTGTTTCTATCATAAAATATAAAAAAAAATCTAGATCGCTAATGGTGTTTAGAGTGCGGTAATGTTGAAGTTCGTGCAATTGCAACAGGTTATGTTCAAGTTATTCAGTAAAAAGCCCATTTCATGCCTTCTTTTCTAAATATCCTGTCGTTTCATATAATCTTTGTTCGGAAAATGCCGTAAAATAGTGTCTCTATCCCAAAATATATAAAAATCCAGATCGCGAATGGCATTTAGAGACGATGGTGCGGAAATGGTGGAAGTTCGTGTAATTGCAGAAGATGATGTTCAGGTTATTTTAAAAGTCCATTTCATGTCCTTGTTTCTTAATATCTTGTTCTTCAATATAATTAAGTAGTGTTTCTATCGGAAAATATATAAAAATCCAGATCGCTAATGCTGTTTAGGGTCAGGAGTGCGGAAATGTGGAAGTTCGTGCAATTGCAAGAGGTTATGTTCAAGTTATTCAGTAAAAAGCCCATTTCATGTCTTCTTTTCTTAATACCCTGTCGTTTCATATAATCTTTGTTCGGAAAATTCTGTAAAATAGTGTTTCTATCGGAAAATATATAAAAATCCATATCGCGAATGGCTTTAAAAGACGGGAGTGCGGGAATGTGTTCAAAATGGCGGTGGTTTTGCGGTAAATATTCCTAAAGAAGTGAAAATTCCAAATTCGTGATTTGCAAATTGTGTTTTGTGTTGGAAAAGAAAGGAATTTTCTAATATCTAATGATTTGGTGCATTTATTTTTTGTTATTTACTTTTTCGGAAACGCAAGTGTTATTGTGATATCGCCTGATGCGCGTATTTGTGAAAAATCAATTAATAGGAGTATTGATCGATCATTGCGGATATCATCGATGGAAAAAGCAAAGCTGGTAGGTCAACATGTCTGTAGGAGTTTTTGGGAGGACATAAGCAAAGTAAGTCCACTTTATTTCACTCATTACAGTTTTGATGGTTATCAAGTTAAGTAAGGTTAGATCCTCATCAAAATGCAGTTGAGTTAAATAGAGTATAGGATCCTTGCTCTACGTTCTTCAACATCTGAGCTTTCGTTGTAGTTGTATTTTTGCTTTGAATGCTTGTGTTCGTCCTATTAGCCTGCCTTTTTGCTTTGGTCTTTAAGTCTTTCAAAGATATTGATTTCTGATGTAACTGCTACTGGTATTTGAGGATTCTTCCTCCAGATTCATCATTTTCTGGGCTTTCATTGTAGCTGATTTTGATAGGCTGTGTTTAGACTTGAAGGGTTTCGTTCTTCTGCTTTGAATGCTCGTGGTTATTCAAAAAGGTTGCCTTTTGCTAAGCGATTCAGGACTTGTAATGACACCACTATCAGCTGTAATTGTTCCAGATATCTGGTGATTCTTTGTCACAATTAGTCAACATCTTGGCTTTGGTGGTAGCTGCCTTCTTCTTTGTAAATATTTGGTCTATTGAGGTTGGTGCTTTCTGCTTTCAACGCTTCTGATCTTCAAAAATGCAGCCTTTCTTTAACATCATTTGTTTTTCCAAAGACACCGATTTGCTGTAGCCGTTACAGGTATTAGGTATCAGGGTATACAGGGTTCATCTACCATATTAGTCAACATGAGGGCTACTTTCTGCCTTCTGCTATAACAGTATTCGATTTGTTGAGTTGCTGCTTTCTGCTTTGAACTCTTGTGGCCGTCTTAAATAGCTGACTTTTGCTAAAATCTTCAGGTCTTCCAAAGACTGATCTAACCACTCAAGGCATTAAAGAATTGCTCCTTCAATTCTTCAAGATCTGGGCTTTCAGGGTAGCTTCTTTCTCTTATAATATTTTATATCCTCATAAGGTTGGCACTTTGAACGCGTATGGAAGTTCGAGAAGCCTGTATTTTGCTGACATCTTAAGGGTTCCCAAAAACATAGATTTCTTCTGTAACCCAATCAAACACTTTAAGGACATTGCCTTTCGCTTAGAACTATAGAGATTTTAAGATTTTACTTTGCTTTACTTGCTTGTCACCTAAAGGCATCAATTTTAAATTGAATTATTCGAAGGTAAGGTTAAAAATGTAACCTTCCTATAACGATTACAAAATAAACAAAATATGATTTTTAAAATTCCTTACGGTTTGACCAAAAGACAAGTTTTTTTCTGAAAAGTGGGCGTAGCAGTTTTCGGGTTTTTTAAAATGTTTACACTTATTCTGCTTCGTCGACATAAAGTCTTTATATACCAAATTTCTTCATTCCAGCTCAAAATTTAAGGCCCAACAATCAGTGACGCATAGACTGACATCCATCTCTCAAACGATTAAGCTAACGATTCCAATCGATCTTTATACTTAAAGGTACATCTACCGAAATTATTTCTGTATGTTACAAACTTAAGGTCAAAACTAATTTACCGCTATGGGATAGTGTATAAAAATCTCGATTCTTAGATTTTCAATTTTAACCAATTGGTTCGTTCATTTGATTTCCTTGTTCCTTATCTACAGGACAATCTCCCAGTCAGACGGAGACCCTGCTCTTGAATTGTTGCATATAGGTAGAAATATGTCTTGTGGAAGTTCGTACCATTGTTTGCTTGTTTGGAAACAAAAAGATTTTTGGTACTGCGATGTTGGTAACGTTTTTAGTTTCACAGGCTGATACTGTGGGCCTTGTTTCTCGTTGAAATGCAATTAGTGAAGGGATGTCTTCGCTGGGCCAAAGGTGGTAGATTTGAAGTAAATGATAGAGTCCCTCAAGTTCAGGGGCTCAACTCAAAACATTCCAAATATTCTAGATCTTCACAACTACCAATTACTCCTTTATAAGGCAATAAAATTTAATTTCCACAAGCAATTATTTCTGTAGGGCTTTAATAGTACTTGTGTGCGGAGGTTAATCATTATTGTAGTCGACTGTTTGGGTAGAAACCTGTTTAAGATATTATGCAGGAAAATTAGCAAGCATAACCGAAGTTATGTTGAAATAACCTCTGAAAGTTTGTTTTAAGCTTCCGGAGACGTGTGTACATGTTCAATACGTTAAGATGTTTCGGTAGAACTTCGCACGAAGTTAATCCGAAGCATAGCAAGTATAGAGCTTTTCAAAAATACTTTTATAAGCAAACAAAGTTTTTTTTTGTTAGGCTTATGAGAAGTATTTAAAGAAGTCTTATAGAAGCAAATAGCTTCTTAAAAGCCAAATGTTTTCGATAAGACTTCATACAGGTAATATTGCCGGGGGGGAAATAGCTTCGATAGTGCTTTATCGAAGTGAAATCGTTAGTTGGGTTATCGTACTTGAGCATTGAGTAGAAGCAGAAGCTGTGCGGGTGTAAAATATATTCTATCTCTGAAAAGTTAAAGTAGATTGGAAGCTGCTGATTGGACAATAGTGGAGCATGTTGTTGCCATGATATATGTGACACAATTGTGATGTCAAGCAGATGCATGGATATTCTTCAGATTGTATTCACCATTTCGGTTTGCGGAGCTATGAACGTGAACTTCTTTGTATAATCGATTGTAGGTCATCGATAATAGACCAGATTCGCCTGATTTTCCTATTACAATACCGATATTCTCTAGTCAATCCCCGTATTTTCATGCACAACTGCGTGACAGTATTAAGATGTGAACTGAATCATTCAGTTGGGTTTTAATATTAAAAAACAAAAATTATGTCACAACGTGCTGTTTAGGATCCAGGCCGCAGCTTCTTCCTCAAATGTACGATGACGAGAATTCCTGCTTTATGCCGAATATGAACGGGTGAGATTAGGTCCTTTTTTTCTGGCCGTTGATATTACTCGCATGATTTGTAAGATCATCTCGAGAGAAAGAATCGCACCTAGACCTCCGGTACTACAGTGCATCGTACAAATAATCAAAATTCATAGAGGCTATACCATACAGCCTCGCAAAGGACTGATTTTATTGTTAACGACCATGCTTAACGAAAAAAGGACAACGACATTCGCATATGTACCTGGAATATCTGAATATTAAATAGGGGAAGTGCAGTCTAACAACTAATTGGACCCTAAATGCTACAAGACAGGCTGAGCGTGTCCTATATTCATAGCTTGTCCTGCAAAGTAATGCTGGCAGGCAATCGAAGACTCTACAGGAGCATTGGCTACATACCATAGACAACTTTAAAGTCCCATGTCTAGTCCTTTCACCAGATATATGTCGCTGTATAGCTCGTTAAGTTCATTGTTGATTCATCGTATCCAGAACACGTCAACGTAAACGGGATCGAGGCATTTTTAAAGAATTTTTCGTTGGAAGCGTTGAAGTTTTTTTTACACAGTTTTGTACCGTTTTTATTTCGAAAAGTATCCATTGTTATGTCTCAAGTACTACATAACTTTATAAATAAGTGGTCTCAATTGCCAATCAATCCTTGAAGAGCTCCGATAAAAGTTTCGGCGAGAATAGTTGAATCCTTGCGAAATTTTTCTTGATCGTTTGAAGTCACGATCAAATTCTGTCATTGAAAACAATTCCAGGTACCCCTATACCTCAAAGGACTATAGTTAGTTACATGACTTTTTGTTTACCTGAACTTCATGAGTCTCCATCTACTCGGGCAAGCTGCATCAAAAGTAAAACCCTCCTGTACTCTATTCTACAATATATTAAATAAATTAATTGAATTGGCCTAAGCGTACACAGGTACCAGAGCGTACAGGTTCCGTCCGCTACATCGACCTCCTTAAGGGTATACCAATAATTAGTTCCTCACCGTCGATAGGTTCTTTACGGTCAATATGGTAGGTGCCAGACCCCATTTAACGTTTATAGATCCATGTAGCATCATGCGTGTGGGGTTGCAACCAATTCAACATTTATATACGGCTTGGTTGCACGCGTTCACTTGCACCAGTCGCATGCCGCATAGGATTGGCAACTCTTTCGGTCAGGCCGTAAAGGAAATTATGTGTGCAGTCAGACGACCTACGACCTTTTCGAGTTTGTAGTCGGCTTTTGCACACATATATAAAGTGAGAGTGCATCATCATCATCATCATGAAGGCGCCCATAACTTTATGACTTGGCAGCCGCTGCTGTATCTGTGCTGTGCTTACTGCAGCTGATTGTGTAATTCTGCGCAAGCCAGCACACGAGGTGCGCATGTGCGCACTCTCATGTTTGCTAAATATTGCGCCAAGATTAATTTTCATTTGATAATGCGCGCTTAAATTAAATGGATTTTTGATTATTTTACACACCCAGTTTGGGGTGCATTGCAATTTAAATAATTTTGCTAAAACCAACGATAAAATTAATTAACAGATTCAAATTTAGAGCGTCGTTAATCGGGTTAGCAGTACGACCATATAAAAACGCAGAGGACTGATTTGTATGGACCCTGCTATTGTGACATTTCAGTATTTCCCTTAGTTTGGGCTATATGGGATTTCTTCAGGACATACCAACGTTTAACACTTTGGTCGATTAAAAATACTGATGAAGGCATCCCTTGTTATTGCCGAAAGGTTGCAGGAAGTAGAAGTAGACTTATGCCCAAGTACTACGTGTGTCCAATCTTCCGAATCAGTCAATTTATACTGATTGTATGTATGGTGGAGAAGCAAAGTATCTAGTATCCAGTTATTGGAGGAGTAATACTATTTTATCCTACAGCATTGGATTAGTCTTTTTGGCACTGAACCTAGTGTCAAAGCAAATAATGGTATTTAACTAGATTTCTTTACCAATGTACCTATATGACCCAATGGTTTGGGAAATATTCATTAGACGTATCGCGGCAAGCTGCCGAAATGGTATTTTAGTCGGTGTATTGAACAAAGAGTGTCTCAAAGAGTGAAGAGCTATGGAGTGCACCAGGAGCTTAATATCAAGCAGCTTTTTCTCCCATGAGTTAGCCTCAATGGTACAGTCACATAGAACGCAGTTCCAAGACGTAACATGGATGCAGTGATATTGTGTAAATGTCGATCTATGATCTGCGAGACTTATGATCTCATCTGCTGTAGCAGCATTATTGGCAAAAGATCAAAATTCATAGAGGTTATACTATAAAGCCTCGAAAAGGACTGGTTTTATTGTTGACGACCATGCTAAACGAAAAAAGGAACAATGAAGTTTCTATCTGCACCTGGAATGTGAGAACATGCAACAGGAAAGGTGCAGCCGAACAACTAGCGGAAGCCCTAAGCTGCTACAAAGTAGACATTACTGTCACCCAGGAAATAGAATAAGATGGGCCGGGCAAAAACACGATGCAAAACTGTGAGATCTACTACGAACCGTGTTTTAGTGAACAGAAAAGCTACTATTCGGATGTGGATTTGTTATAAGCAAGAAGTTTTATGTTTTGGAGACATTGGCGAATGGATTGTAATAATTCGCATCAATGCCAACATAAGCCTCGCTACGACGGAGGAGAAATATGATAAAATAAAAGACTGTTTCTGCGAGATATTTCACAAAACTTATGAGTGACTACCGAAGTACGATGTTAAAATCGTGCTGGGAGATTCTAACTCAAATTAAGCAAGAGAAGACATCTTCAGCAGTGTTGTCGAAAAGCACACCCTACATGACAACACGTCTGCCAACGGACTAAGGCTAATTGAATTTGCTGCGAAACGAAATGCCACTATAGCGAGCACCAAGTTTCCTCACCTCGATATCCATAAGGCGAACGGTCAATCAAATTGATCACATTGCGAAAGAGAGGAGGGTCATGCAGGCGGTCTTTTGGATGTCCAAACATTCCGTGGGGATAACACCGATTCGAACCACTATCTTGTTGCAGACAAGGTATGAATGCGAATTTCCATTACGCCAGAACAAAGCAGAAATAATGTCAAAAAATTAATTTCGAAAGATTGCAATCGCAAGAGACCGCCAAGGCCTTCGCCGAAAGCTTATCCCTAACCTCTCGGTTAACATAAAACCACCAGCATACACACGTCATTAGATCAGCCGCAGCTGATGTGCTAGGTTTCTCGCGCCCACCAGCAAGAAACGAGGCCTACAAGGCTAAGCTGCAGGTGAAGACGAGATCTGCCATTGAACTCTATAGGCAAAGACGAAGGGAAGAACATCGGCTTTTCAGAAAGAAGAAAAAAGAGCAAGACAATCGCGCGATCGAGGATATAGAGAGGTGTCACTACAGGAACGATGTTCGCCCATTTTACCAAAGTGTAAAACGTCAAAGCCAAGGACACAACGCTCGAACAGAATCCTGTCGAGATGAACAAGGAAATATCGTTGTTGAGACATAGTCGATGCTGAGGATATGGAAGAACCACTTCTGCAGACTGTTAAACGGCGATGACGAACAACATTCCGCTGTCAGGCAGAACGAACCATTTAATATTGGCAACGACAGTGAAAACTGCCAACCACCCGACCTAAGTGAAGTGAGGATAGCAATATCTAAACTCAAGCTTAATAAGACTGCTGAAAATGACGGCCTTCCCGCTGAGCTTTATAAAGCCGGTAGAGATAACTTGGTAAGTAACATCCACGAACTCATAAGAAGAATAGGACCTAAGCATCGTTCGCCCGATCAAAAGGGGACTGCTCCAACTACAGAGGCAAAATTCTCCTCAACATCGCCTACAAGATCCTATCTGCCGTAACATGTGAACGCCTAAAACCGTTTACCAACAACCTGATCGGACCTTATCAGCGTGGTTTTGCGTTAGGAAAGGGTGACGTGAAATAAAGTCAAACGAAATAAGACCAAATTTCAAATTTGGCTTTATTTCGGTTTTCAAAACCAAATAATTCCAATCTGGCTTTATTGCGCTTTGCAAACCGAAATATTGCAAGTAATGGAAATAACGCCAAATTATTCTTAAGGTTATCATTGATTAGTACAGTTGATATAAAAAACGGAACTAACTCCTGCAATGCTGTTAAAGGAACCCAACTTTCCAACAGTGAGCCCAAGCAGGGGGTTGCAGGGGGGCAAACTCCAAAACTCGCTCTCCTGTTGTATTTGGGATTGGTGCGAAATTGGATCCTGGACAAAACTCAAGAAGTCTAAATCGATGCCCACCACCTATTCATCGATTTTAAAGGCTTTATAGAGACGAACAATACAGAGTCCAAACTCGTCGCTGACAACAACACTTCGTCAGAAATTAAACGAAGAATTACTCTTGCCAACCGCTGTGTCTACGCCCTAAGAAAGCAATTTTGTAGTAAAGCCCTCACTTGCATTACTAAGGATATCCCATACCCTGATCATCCCAATCCTATAAAAAGTCCTATGTCGTATAAAAGTGGGTCCTTGGTCGATTTGAGATAGAATTCGAAAAATCTTTGGCCCCGTTTGCGGTGACGGGCTATGGATACAAAGATTCAACCACGAACTATAAGAACTGTACACCTAGTAAAAAAAAAACTCCGCATTGGACGTTAAAGGTGGGGCTAGGACATGTAGAGGGAATGAACACTAATACTCCGGCTCTCAGTTTTTTCGATTCCCAGCCAGACGTCGAACAGAGTAGAGTAAGAACTTGCTTCATGTGGCTCGCACAAGGATAAACCGGCTTAAGTGCGCAACTGGAGGCAGTTAGCTAAGCCGCTTAGGACCGATCTAATTGGAGTTGCATGTTGGTTGAGGCGCAGGTTCATTCCG
Source organism: Rhingia campestris (assembly GCA_932526625.1). Classification (NCBI taxonomy): domain Eukaryota; kingdom Metazoa; phylum Arthropoda; class Insecta; order Diptera; family Syrphidae; genus Rhingia; species Rhingia campestris. The sequence continues at coordinate 99,261,121 of OW052184.1, forward strand.
GACTGTAGCGCCGCTTAAGTCCGTATACCATCTCACGACCCTGTCACAACTACAACATCCCTTTTTCAATCTTGAACGAAATTGGTGTTCCGAGAAGATCTCCAAATAGGTCTAGATGTGATTCACATCAAGTCCCTTAGGCTACCTGCACATATACCAAGGATTTTATTGTGGACCTCGTTTCATAATTCCTTATAGCTTGCTAGCGTCATTCAACTTGGGAGGCTCTTCTGTCATCGATCTTGTTAGAACAGTATTTCGGTCGGTTAGGGTTCGAACTTTTCCGTATGTGGTTCTGTGGCAACGTATTCATAGTGAAACACAAAAATACACTTCCCTCCAATTTCTGCTCTTTCGATACCAAAGACGATATTTATTTTTAAGTTCTCATGAGGTATTTACTACCCTATAGGGTAGCGTATTAATTTGGTGAACGAAATCGAACTTAAGCAAAGCTATCAACCTACGCCATGTACAGCAATCCAGATAAGTTAGTGCTATGGTGGGCAGTTCTATCATTACTACCCCAGAGATGTTAAGCATCCAGTTTCAATGACAACGCATATTTTGTGTTGGTCTGTTCACACCTATGTTCATCCTTCAATGCCTTCAGCTATTACTCAGTCAGTAAGGGAATACAAGCGCTTCTGTTGACCACTATCCCATTTCCAATGAACCAGGCTTATTCTTGAGAATCCTTATTTGGTACTAAAGACATAAACTTGTAGACCTAACAATCTAGAATAGATTCCCCATTCATAAAAGATATAATCAGCCAAAAACAGTACAATTTACCAACTCCAATGCAGCATCTCTACTTTCTGTGCAGTCTCCCTCTATAGCCTTGCAAATATCTTCAAACTCCATTTCTCACATTACCAACTCTCCATACATCATTTCAATTACCACTATCGATCAATATCATATCCAATTCACCTTTAACAGCCCCGTCGGCACATGATCCTTATCTCGGTCCTTGCTCACACCACAATCTCCGGGCATCAATAACACCATTAAGTCGTAGCATCTAAATCAAGGATAATACTCTCGCATGACGCGATGACATGCATAAAACACTCTCTCTTTCTCACATTATCTATAATTCATTACCTCTGCCCACAATATTTCATAATAGTCCAGTGCGCTCTGCGTTTTGCCGTCGCTGCCCTGCAATATGGAAATTTTCCCAAGCCCAGCGCTTCGACCAGGACCAATAACTCAAACTAAAACGCCTTTTACTGTCCAATTTTCGACACGTAGTCATTCATATGGCGAACCGCACCGCAACGTGCGCTGCTCCTCGCCGGGTAAAAATGGCCAGAAGACTGGAGACAGCCAGCAGGATGTGGACAGATCAATCGACTTGGCCAATGTTTACACGTAATACGACAAATAAATTACAATGATCAAACATTCATCGTCATATCGGTCCGTACACATCTGGCTGGTGGTGGTGATGGTTATGATGATGCTGAGGGGGTTCAGAGGCTGCACCTGAGCGCCACCATTCTCTCATAATCGTATAGTTAGTGTCTTCGGTTCGTAGATACCTCTTTTCGTCAGATACACCTCTCCTCCTTTGATGTTAAACGCATGTTCATACACCCTTCATCATCGTCATCATCATTATCCATGAAGTACAAAAGCATCGAGAATCCAATACACACGAAAAAAAAAGGTTTGAATAAAGTGGCTTTAGGGATAAATTCGACGACGACGACGACGACGACGATGATGATGATGATGATGCATTACACTGTAAGTTCATGCAGCTACTGTAGCTCCATCGAGGCTGACGCCTCAGACATCCAGTTTAAAGTGGGAGAAAAATTGCATGAGATTCTATGTACCTACGTCTGCGCACCATCAGAAACCATCAGAGACCATCATTGAATGGCACAAAAGTGCGTGGATGTTAACCGTTCTCCATGGACCTATTCATACCAGTTATCGCTTTTTATATCGCGTCTGCTGATTTGCCTGTATTTTCGACAGTTTATGGATATTTTCGATTCGCGTTTCTTTTTGCGCTTAATTTGGGTTGCGATGATGATGCCTTACCCAGGTTTGGGTGGGAAGTTGAGGTGCTAGTGCTGGGTTGAAGTCAAAACGTTTTGATCCATTTAAAACGTAGCAATTATGTGTTGCGGGGTCTCTGAAGTATATGCAGGCATTGATTTATTTTTTACTTTTGTTGAGGAGTAAAATGGTAATACAGTAGGGTCTGCAAGGGTTACTGCACACACTTGTAAAGGGTGTTTTTTTTAGAGGTATAGAACTTTAAGTTTGCAACACTATTTTAACTGGCGGCCATTTTGTCAGCTGTCAAGTGATTTATTTTTAGTTTGGTGTCTGAACAACGCTTCCAAATTGTGCAAATTAATTTTGAAAATCATGGTTCTGTTCGAAATACGTATCGCGCACTACGTCCATTTTACGGTCAACATAATCGTCCATCAGAGAAATTAATTCGATTTGTACGCACAGGGAAAAATATTTTTCTTCTCAACTTTTCGAATTTTCTTTCTCTCTTGAACTCATGTGAGTCTTAACTCAAGAGTCTACGTGTAAAAGCACACCATGGAACGTTTTCGCACCACGTTTGCTCTAAATGGTAATACGCATCTACAGAGACGTCGTACAGTGCGAACAGAAGAAGGCATTGCTGCTGTAGAGCGTAGCATAGAGGAAGGCCCGAATCAGTCTATCCGCCATCGTGCACAGGAATTGGATATGTGTCCATCAACTTGATGGAAGAGTTTGCGGAAAGATCTTCGTTAACGTGCTTAAATAATCCAACTCGTGCAAGAATTGAAGTCACAGGATCACCTAGCAAGGCGTAGATTCGGTGAATAGGCCCAAAACAAGATTGCCGTTGATCCCAATTTTGAAAGCGATGAACTTTTGGTTAAATGAATACGTCAATAATCAAAACTTCCGTATTTGGAGTGATGATAATCCTCAAGTGTATGTTGAGACACCGTTACATCCACAAAAACTGACTGTTTGGTGTGCTTTATTGGTTGGTGGAATATGTGGTCCGTACATTTTTAAAAACGATGAATGGTGACCGCTATAGAGCCATGATTAGATACTGACATCCTCATTCATCAATTGAACAACCATGATGTGCAGGACCTGTGGTTTCAACAAGACGGCGCAACATGTCACACAGCTCGTGCCACAAAAAAATTGCGTACGGAATTTGGAAGAAGAGAAGCACCGTCAGCTCCGTATGTTCGTTATCTTGTGAAAAAAGTGAAAGAAACTGGCATCCTAATCGATAAACCACAGCGTGAAAAGCCAAAAACAGTGCGTACACCCGAGAATATTGCTGCTGTGGCAGAAAGTGTGCGTGAAGTGCCATCAACATCAATTCACCGTAGTTCTCAACAATTGAACATTTCGGAGACATCATTGAGACGAATTTTGCATAAAGACCTTGGTATGACGCCATACAAAGTCTGATTGGTTCAGGGGTTGAAGCCAACTGACCATCCAATGTGTTTTCGCTTCGCTAAGTGGGCCTGCAATGGACTTAGAGAAGATGCCGATTTTGCCAAAAAAAATCATCTTTTCAGATGAAGCTCATTTTAATCTTGGCGGGTATGTAAACAAGCAAAATTGTCGCATTTGGGGCACAGAAAACCCGCACGCATACAATGAAAAGCCGATACACTCAAAACGAGTCACTGTGTGGTGCGGATTTTGGTCCAGAGGCAAAATTGGGCCATTTTTCTTCGAAAATGAGCAAGGAGTGGCGGTTACAGTCAATGGCGATCGTTATCGGGCCATGTTGAACGAATTTTTGTTCACAAAAATTGAAGAGGAGGATATTGGCAACATTTGGTTCCAACAGGACGGCGCTACGTGCCACACAGCCGAAGCTACACTCGATGTTTTGCGGCCTGTTCTTGAAGATCGCATTATCAGCCGCAGAACTGATTTCGTTTGGCCACCTCGGAGCTGCGATTTGACACCGTTGGACTATTACTTGTGGGGTGCCGTAAAAGACAAGTGTTACGCCGACAAGCCAGAGACAATTGACGCTTTAAATGACAATATTCGTGAAGCCATTGGTGAAATACATCTGCACACAATCGATAATGTGCTTAAAAATTGGACCGATCGTGTAGGCTACTGCATGGCCAGCCGAGGCAGCCATTTGAATGAAATTACTTTTCATTATTAACCGGAAGGATTGTTCTTTCAAATAAAAAAAGAAATTTGAGAAAATATTCAGCAGTTTTTTTTATAGCATTTTAAAAAAAAAAGTTATTTGGCGGACCCTTTATTAGATCGAGTGTGAGAAGCGTCACAGCCTTAACCCTATAAATAAATTTATATTTGTCTCTATTTCGTTACGCTTTTTCGTTTCATAAAATCCAATTCACAACGTCCCAAAAGAAGTTTCACTTCAAACAATTACGCTCTGGAGTTGTAAACACATTTAAGTTAGTTTTTGTTGCATAAAACAAAAATGGAGAGATGAATGATTTTTTTAAGATTTACATCAACCAAATGGCTCCCAATTCACAAAGTATATTGTTTTGTTAGATTTTTATGTTTTTTACGTTAACTTCCCCACATAAGCTTGTGTGGGGAAAAATCAGATCTCCAAAGGAGATTGGAGATCTTCTCTATGATAACCATAGATGAAATCGATAGAAGTCAGCGATAAAAAAGAAGTTTGAAGCTTTGAACCGTGGGAATCACAATGAACCGTTTTTTTTGCAAAGACAAACTCTTGCTCATTGCGTACAGTTTGTTTAATCAATGGCCTTTATACCATCTGATGCAGAACAATTGTTTTAGAAAATGGACCCTATACTTCAAAAATTATTGCGAAGGTGACATTATGGCTTTTGCAACCAATCCATCATGTGCGATCATATAAACTTCAACATCATCTATCAGATCCTATCTGTTGGAATATGTAAACGATAGCAACCGTTTAACAACAACCTGATCGACCGTTATCAGTCCAATTGTAGGCTAGGAAAATCGCAAACTGATCAAATCTAAACACTTCGGCAGATCCTAGAAAAAAATCCAAGAAATTCAAGTCCATATACCCATCACATGTTCACCGATTTCAAAGACGCATACAAAAGCATTTATAGAGACGAACTACACAAATCCACGTCAAGTTTTGGTTTACCGCCCAAACTCGCACGTCTTTGCAGGATTACGTTTGAGAATTCTCGCTGCTCCATCAGGGTCGGAAGCGACCTCACCTACACATTTGATACCAAAAAAAAGATTAAGGCGATGCACTGTCATGTGAATTCTTTAATTTGATCTTTGAGAGGATTGTGCAAAACTCCCTAGCCAACACCAGAAGCACAATTTTCCAAAAATCGGTGCAACTACTAGCATACGCCGACGATATTGACATCGGTAGGACTATTGGTTGAATCTTCGTCTCCATAGCAAGTGAACGCAAACGGGACCGAAGATTTTTCGAACAATGATGTCATAGCCGCGTTTGGTAAAATAGAGAAGGAAGCGGCAAAAATGGGTTTAGCAGTAAATGAGGGTAAGACTAAGTATATGCTGTCAATACGAAAGGACACACAACATCGAAGAATTGGATGGGACGTCACCATTCACCATGCCACCATTGACAGATATAACTTTGAGGTAGTACGGGACTTTGTCTACCTCGGCTCCGCTATGAACTCTGACAACAACATCTCGTCAAAAATTTAACGAAAAATTACTCTTGCCAACCGCTGTTTCTTTGGGCTAAGAAGGCAATTTAGTAGTAAAGCCCTCACTGGAATTATTAAGGAAATCCTATATAAGACCCTGATCATCCTAGTCCTGCTCTATAGCGCTGAAGCATTGATAGTATCAAAAGTGGGTAAAGAAATCCCTTGGTCGATTTGAGAGGAAAATTCTTCAAAAAATCTTCGGTCCTGTTTGCGTTGACGAGCTATGAAGACGCAGATTCAAGCAAGAACATATACTTGCTGTACAACGGCATGTCCCTGGTCAAAAAACTCCGTATTGGACGTTTAAGATGAATAGGAGATTTAGATGGAATGGACACCAATACTACGGCTCACAGAGTCTTCGACTCCCAGCCAGACGTGGGACGAGGTAAAGGAAAACCTCGTCTTAACTGACGCGCACAAGTAGAAATCTACCTCAACCAATTTGGAGTGCGCAACTGGAAGCAGTTAGCTAAGGTCTGGGCTAATTTAAGAGGCATGTTCAGGTTCATTCCAGACTGTACCACTACATAAGCAAGTAATCCCAGTCCTGCTCTAGTTCTCTTAGGCATAGATCGTATCAAAAGCGGATAAAGAAATCCTTGGTCTTTGGAAAACCGTCAGTCACGTTTATGTTGACAGACTATGAAAACCTAGAAATTTGAAATTTGAAAAAACTCCGGACTGGGCGTTTAAGAGCTATGAGATGTAGAGTGAATGGACGCCTATACTACGGCTAACCGACTCTTCGAATCCCAACCAGAAGTTCCAAGAAATTCAAGTCCAAAAATCGGTGCAACTACTAGCATACGCCGACGATATTGACATCATTGGTAGGACTCTTGGTTGAATCTTCGTCTCCATAGCCGGTCAACGCAAGCGGGACCGAAGATTTTTCGAACAATGATGTCATAGCCGCGTTTGGTAAAATAGAGAAGGAAGCGGCAAAAATGGGTTTAGCAGTAAATGAGGGTAAGACTAAGTATATGCTGTCAACACGAAAGGACACACAACATCGACGAATTGGATGGAACGTCACCATTCACCATGTCACCATTGACAGATATAACTTTGAGGTAGTACGGGACTTTGTCTACCTCGGCTCCGCTATTAACTCTGACAACAACATTTCAACAGAAATCAAACGAAAAATTACTCTTGCCAACCGCTGTTTCTTTGGGCTAAGAAGGCAATTTAGTAGTAAAGCCCTCACTCGAATTACTTAGGAAATCCTATATAAGACCCTGATCATCCCAGTCCTGCTCTAGAGCGCTGATGCATTGACCGTATCAAAAGTTTGTGAAGAAATCCTTGGTCGATTTGAGAGGAAAATTCTTCGAAAAATCTTCGGTCCTGTTTGCGTTGACGAGCTATTCAGACATGTTAGCGCCTTAATGATCACTTCCGAAATAACGTTGTTAAAAGCACCTTCAATGTCCATGTCCTTGCAGCATAACGACTCTTCGATAATACGCACAAATGTGTGTATGGCTGTTTTTACAGATTTGCCCTTGCGGTACGCATGTTGCGATGCAGATAACTGATTTACATCAACGCTACTGCGGGGATGAATATCAATCAATCTTTCCAGGGTGTTCAGAAAGAATGATGATAAGCTAATCGGTCTCAGGTCCTTCGGATTGACTTCTCACGTCAATTTGGGTAGGAATACTACTTTTACTTCTCTCCAAAGCCTTGGGAATGTTGATCAGCTCGATGCAGCCCCTAATAATGGCTTCCAACCATGATAGGATGGTAGGATTTAATACTAAGTTCGTTGACATTGATTTAACTGATCACTGAAAAACCGGGCCTAAAAGGGCTTTGTGTATAGAAGTGGATTAAATGCTGTTCCTGATAATAATTTTAAGACCAAAACAAATTATTTCCTCACCACTGTACTTCGTCTTGACAACACTTCACGATTAATTCGAATGAATCACAAGTCGACTTTATGGGCTCAATTATAACGCCCAATGTGGAAGGTAGAATCGATTCAGGAAACAAGGTGGAAACATTTAACAGCTCACTAATTCCCTCACCTACGGAAAGCTATTTCCATTTTAAATCACGTTCACATGCACATGCACTTTGTATACGTGCGTGCATGTGTGACGCAAAACTCTTTCAGATTGAAGGAAGATCAAGCACATTTACAGACCTACATCCAATCAACATGAGGAATTATTACAAAGCAATTACAAGGTTAATGTGGGCACACATTCATTTAAACTGCGCTATGCTGTACGTGTTCAACGGACGACGCAGCCGTGTGGCAGACTACAACGACGTCGGTCGGTCGCCGCGAATTGAACAGACAAACGGAACGGACAGACAGACGCACAACATGGCAATCCAAGCCGAAGTGCATTTCAATAATTCACATGATCATTCATTGCGTACTCAGTGCGAAATTGAGGTATCTATGAGTATGGAAACTGGTTAGAGATACATTTTGTTGATCAGAGTCGATAGGATGGATTGGGGTCTAGATGACCGGTGGCGGTACATCTTGTCCAAGAGTGTTTTATAAATCAATCACAGCGGTGGGTAGTTTCGTGCATAAGTGATATATTGGTTATGCCATTATCATACCGAGTAATTGATTGTGTTTAGAAATAAATGGAGGGGTATGAAATGTTTTTTTTTGCCTTTTCTGAATTATACTGGATTTGCTCATTAGTATACATATTTGCGCACAATCATGTTGTGAAATGCAGTTAATTTCTATTTCAAGAAGCGTTTTGTTGTATTGCATGGGAAGGATATTGTTTGAGTTGAAAGATTTGCTTAAACGTTTGTTATGAACTATGAATAACGTGGTGTCAGTCTTTGAATTAAGAAATTATTTCTCAGTTATGAAGCTACATTATCAGAAAATAGACGTATTTTTTTGTAGACGAAAAATCGCTCAGTGGTGCGACGTGAACTTCCGCGCAAAAGGTCTGGGTTCGATTCCCAGCCGTAGCAACACCTAAATGATTTTCCACTGGCCCTCCTCTCGTGATAATCTGACAAATCAAACCGAGGTGTGTCAATTGTCGAGAAAAGCTTATCTTTACTTAACCGTACGGAGTGGGCATAAAATAGAAGGGCCCGTCATCGTGCACGAACTACACACGCACACATTAATGGTTGTTGGAAAGCTATGGCCTCGGTAGTTACGAGCCCGTTGCGCCCAAAATTTGTAGGAGAAAAATAGAAATAAAAGTTCCAACAGAAATCGAATGATTCCTCACATATTAAGAAGAATTTTGTATTTGATAATAGGGCTAGATAATGATCTTTAAGGTAAGATTCACTTAATCTCTTAAAAATGGAATTGAGTAGCAGTTTTATTACATACGGTACCCAATCAAAATCAGTAGAGCCGTTCATGAGCAAATAAATCATTTTAATAAAATTTTAAGTCATTTGATTAATTTTCGATAAATTTAACAGTGTCCTCTCACTAAGGCACTCACTCTCAGGCGGCAGCGGAGGAATTCCCTAGATGGAGTCAACGGTGGCGCCTACAGCTCCAGTTTGATCGAACTGGTAATGAAATCCCTATATAACCTGCTTCGACATATTTGAACACCAGGTCTATAGGGATTTCCAATACTGAGCCAGGGTATTGGTAATGAGTTGGTGACCAGCCAAGAACGAGGTCTACAAGGCTAAGCTGCAGGTGAAAACGAGAGCTGCCATTGAGCTCTATAGGCAAAAAAGAAGAAGGGAAGAACATCGGCTTTTCAGAAAGAAGTAAAAAGAGCAAGAAAAGCGCGCGATCGAGGATATAGAGAGGTGCCACTGCCAAGGATACAAGGCTCGAACAGAATCCTGTCGAGATGAACAAGGAAATATCGTAGTTGAGACACAGTCGATGCTGAGGATATGGAAGAACCACTTCTGCAGACTGTTAAACGGCAATGACGAACAACATTCCGCTGTCAGGCAGAACGAACCATTTAATATTGGCAACGACAGCGAAAACTGCCAACCCCCCGACCTAAATGAAGTGAGGATAGCTATATCTAAACTCAAGCTTAATAAGGCCGCCGGAAATGACTGCCTTCCCGCTGAGCTTTATAAAGCTGGCGGAGATGACTTGGTAGGTATAACATCCACCAACTCATAAGCCAAATCAGGTCGGAAAGTATGCCTGAAGAATGGAACCTCAGCATCGTTTGCCTGATCCACAAAAAAGGAGAACCTCTGAACTGCGCCAACTACAGAGGCATAAGTCTACTCAACATCGCCTACAAGATCCTATCTGCCGTAATATGTGAACGCCTTAAACCGTTTACCAACCTGATCGGCCCTTATCAGTGTGGTTTTACTCCAGAAAAGTCCACAACAGATCAAATTTTCACACTTCGGCAGATCCTGGAAAAAACCAAAGAATCCCAAATCGATATCCACCATCTATTTATCGATTTCAAAGCCGCATACGACAGCATTTAAAGAGACGAACTATACAGAGGCATGTATAGTTTTGGTATACCGACCAAACTCGTCCGTTTGTGTAGGATGACGATGGAGAATTCTCGCTGCACCATCACGGTCGGAAACGACCTCACCGACACATTCGATACCAAAAAAGGATTTAAGCAAGGCGATGTGCTGTCATGTGACTTTTTCAATTTGATTCTTGAGAGGATTGTGCAAAACTCCCGAGCCAACACCAGAGGCACAATTCTCCAAAAATCGGTGCAACTACTAGCATACGCCGACGATATTGACATCATTGGTAGGACTCAACGTGATGTCATAGCCACGTTCTAGTATAGAGAAGGAAGCGGCAAAAATGGGTTCAGCAATAAATGAGGGTAAGTAAGTATATGCTGTCAACACGAAAGGACACACAACATCGACGAATTGGACAGAACGTCACCATTGACAGATGTGAGTTAGAGTTAGAAGGGGACTTTGTCTACCCCGGCTCCGCTATTAACTCTGACAACAACATCTCGTCAGAAATCAAACGAAGAATTACTCTTGCCAACCGCTGTTTTTTCGGGTTAGAAGGCAATTCAGTAGTAAAGCCCTCACTCGAACTACTAAGGAGATCTTTAAAAGACCCTGATCATCCCAGTCCTGCTCTACGGCACTGAAGCATGGACCCTATCAAAAGGGGATAAATAAATTCTTGGTCGTTTCGAGAGAAAAATTCTTCGAAAAACCTTTGGTCCCGTTTGCGTTGACGGGCTACGGAGACGAAGATTCAACCAACAACTATACGAGCTATACAGCGACATACCCCTATTCAAAAAAAAAAAACTCCGCATTGGACGTTTAAGATGGCTAGGGCATGTAGAACGAATGGACACCCATACTCCGGCTCGCAGAGTCTTCGATTCCCAGCCAGACGTGGACGCAGTAGAGGAAGACCTCGCCTTAAGTGGTACGCACAAGTAAAAACCGACCTCAACCAACTAGGAGTGCGCAACTGGAGGCAGTTAGCTAAGAACCAGGCTAATTGGAGAGGCATGTTGGTTGAAGCCTAGGTTCATCCCGGACTGTAGCGCCACTTAAGTAAGTAAGTACTCCCCGTTCTTGGGGAGTGTATCGCTCCATGGCTTGTTCACTTGTATTCTACATCTGTCTAGTCCACAAATGTCAAAACAGATTTGACATTGGCGGCCATTTGCAAAATAAAAATGCGCATCTTCCAATAGTGTGATTTCTTTTGGCCCACCTTGTATAATCTTAGCTCCACATTTTAGTTCCAACGTTAAATTTTTATTTCAAAAACCAAATTCGAAAAATCTCGTAAAAGGAGTATTCGTAACATAGGTATTCGTCTTTTTGTAAGAATTCTGTATTGACGATATGTGACTTTTGGGGTTTTTTAGTGATAAATTAAAGCTTTTTTCTGAGATAATTGAGTTTAAAAAAAAGATCTGTGATGTGGGACTTCAATACCAAAAAACCCTCTGTAGGACCACCAACAACGTACATTTTTTTAAAACTACTTTTTTGAACATGTACTGGGGAATTAAAAATACAATTTTCTGGAATTTTTTCCAAACCAATAATTTTTGAAAAAAGATCCTTCAGAAAATGGGCATGCTTGAAAACTTTCTTCTGCTTTCGAAATACCTAATGTTTGCAATCACAAGAATTTTCTAAAATTAGTCGAAGAAGTAGATAAATTTTAAAAATGCAGAATTTTTCCACGTATGATAAATACTGACAATTTTTGAACTCAAACCGTAAGCCTACACATGGGAAACATCCAGACCACAGATACGCTTAAATTTCGAATCTTATTTGACCCATATACTCAGATCGGCCATAAATTATCAAACAAATTTCAAAATATAGTGTATTCATCTCATTCTATTACAAATTAACCAGAATACATTTTCACTTCTAAAGATGCCAACAACACGTCGTGTTCCCAGGCGGTCCTCCACCTAAGTACTAACTGCGCCCGACGCTGTTTGATTTCGGTGATCAGACGAGAACCGATATCTCTTTATACCCTATCCCATAGGGGGTATATTAGTTTTGATACTTAGTTTGTAACATAGAGAAATAATTTTGCTACATATACCTCAAAGTATATGGATCGACTCAGAATCGCTAGCTGAGTCGAATTAGCCATGTCTGTCTGTCCGTCCGTCCGTCCGTCTGTCTGTTCGTCAGCGGTTTTTGGGCCTTAAATTTTGAGCTAGGATAATGAAATTTGGTATATAGGATCCTCGTCCGTGCCACCAGAACAAGTGTAAAAATTTTTGAAATCCGCCCACTGCCACGCCCCCTTTTTAGGAAAACTTATTTTTTGGCCAAACCTTAAGGATTTCAAAAAAGTGTCTGAGTAGCATATTTAGACAATCCTAATATCTATATTTCGTTCATACAAAGTTTTTTGCCACGCCCACTTTTTGGGGGCGTTTTTAGTAACAAACGCTTTTTGTCCAAATTTTAAAACTTTCGAAAAAAATTTTGATGCAAATACTTCCGAAATGGTAATATAAACATTTTGTCTATAGATCATTTTCACCTACGCCCACATTTTAGGGGCGTTTTCTTACAAAAACCATTTGTATACCCCATCCCAAGGCATTAGCAATAGAAAACCGTTGTTTTTTGTCGAGCCACACAAGATTTTGAGAAACTGTCTGAGCAATATATTGTGACAATGTCATTTTCTGTATTTCATCGCCATAAGGCCTATATTTTGAGGATATTAATTTAAAGGATGGGATGGGATAGGGTATTCAACGATCCGCATAGCGGATTGTAGCCTCTCATATGTTTTTTATAGAAAACGTCTCTGCTAAATGATGTAGCATAGCAACGTAGCAAAAAAGTAGTTTCGTGGATAAGGAACACACATATTGTGCATACACGAATTATCCTTAAAATGTTTATATAAATGAATGATCCTGTATCAGTGTCTTTCTCGGTTCCAAGCTCTCCCGTTCTGATCATTTAATTCAAATTCATTTCTGGAGTTTCTTCTTTGCTATTAAATCTGAAAAATTGGGCCTTCAGAAAGGCATAGACCTGTTAAAAGAAACATCTTCCTCTAATAAGATTGGTAAAACCATTGAATAGATCTTTAACGATATCTTTCAGGCAAAGGTTAATTAGTTTTAAAATTTTCAAAAAAATTGGAGTGACTCTTTTGTGTGAGACTTCCACTAAACCATTTCCAAACCAAAAGCATGAGGCCATAAAGCCATCAAGCTGAAGATATATTATGGTTAAAGACATTGTCTAGCATGATCCCTGTAGACAAGGAATCGATGAAATTAAGTCACTGATTTGGGTACGATACTAACAGATCCCTTCTGATAGCCGTTAATGGATTGAAGGCTTACGCACATATGTCTTGGTTAAGGGCAGTCTCAGCTGGGTCCCAGTATATTTTTGCTAGCATCATCACTGTATATACATCGAATTAATGAAGGAACCAAAATGTGTATAGTATTTGACTGTTAAGGAATAAATTAAATATCCGACATTAACGACCCATACAGGGCCGTAAACCGTGCTTTTTTAATGCGAAAATATATTTTTGCAACAAAAAATGGAACATCTAGTTTAAAGCCGCTTTCGAACACCGAATTTGAGACAAAGGTTCAATGAATGTTTGTCAGACTCTCCAATAGGTGAATCAGTAAAAAAATCGAAGTCGGTGCTACTTTCGGGACATCAACTAGGGACCCCGCTCTTAGTAGTCCAACACACTAATCACTGAGCCATTTCACCCTCTTTTAAGGAATTTATTAATTTTTTTATGTCACCGTTGGATTTGGTGTATCTTGGCAACAATTTGTTTACCTCTGTTGCCAAAATTGTATCTTCCAAAATCATGTCTTTTCATGACAGCCCAGGTCCTAATTTTTCATAAGGTATAATTAAGGGCAAACATATTCCTAAGTTTGCTCCGTTTCGGCTTTTTAAAATCCGCTTATCTTATTTGACGTCTCAAAAACATGTGTTTGGCTTTTGAGACTTCTTATCTAGCTTCGATGGGCTTTAAAAAGGAGTCTATCCTTTTTAAAGCCCATCGAAGGCTTAGGCCATATCTTTTTCTGTTATAGGTACTAAACTAAAAGGTGTTAAGAAAACTAAAATCAATACTAGACGTGTGATATTAGAATGACCTACGAGACAAGTGATGGCGACACATGAATATACAGTCCAACTTACAATGACACGAACAAACGAACTATCAGGAGTCGTATATTATACAACCTACAGTCTAGACGTTGTATCTGCATTATAGGTACTCTTTTCTAAATAAGTAAGAGGCGCTACTGTTTGGGTTTTAACCAAGATGCTTTTCCAAATATCCCGGTCCCTATATAACTGCCTAAATGAAGATCCAGTTGATTGAAGTCGGTTTCTAAATATCTGTAGGAAGTATAGATGAGACGTAAACATCCCACAGACAGACGATTTACAAAGACGCACAACAAAACCTTTTGACATACGAAACGAATCCAGAACCAGGTGTAGGTACATTGAATTGTAATGCAGTGAAAAAAAAACCACAACGCAATAGACGACGAATATACATAGTTAGTAGGTATACACCAAGCAATAGCCCAGATGACAAATAACGAACGAACATACGACGGACGGTGGGAACCAGACATCAACAAGATCCAACATGCAGATGTACGCAAGCCAGACGAAAACAAAACGACGTGAATAACTAAGACGAACGAACAAAGGAAAAGACAAGCAGAAGACAGGAATGCGAATGAATGCATTAACTACCAGAAACCACCCCTTTGATTTTACTCGTGTGTGTAGGCAAAACATTCTCGCTACACACACGATCGTTAGTATAAGAAGTAGTCATGGGTAGTGTTCTAAAGGAGTCGTTCATGATAGTCCGCGAAGTAAAGACGTCCTCTAAATTTCTATATAATCCGAATCTCAATGTTAAATTAGTCTAAGGAAAAAATATAATAAGTAATGAATTAATAAAAAAGATTTATTAAAAGAAATGTGCCTAAATTATTTAAAAAGGGATCCCACATTTTTGGGGGCTCAACCGAGATCCCAGTGACGATTTTAGTGCGCAAATATAAAAAAAAAAAAAAAAAAAAAAGAAGTGAAGATCCAGTGAAGGACAAACGTTTTTTTTTTCTCTGCAAGTGAAAGTTAAAATAAGTGGCGACTGGTTGTACGAGTACAGTCGAGAAAAACAATGGACAGTGAGCAGTGAAATTAAAGAAGAGTGCAGTCCAGCCAACAACAACTACAACCAGAAGAAGGAAGAAGGCGTGCAGTTGGAAGCAGAAAGCAGTAAGCGGTTCGTGTGACGTTTTTATTATTAAATTGTTGTTTGTTTTTTTTAAAAAAAAAAAAAAAAAAAAAAAAAAAAAGAATAGAAGAAGAAGTAAATTGTTAAAAAAGAAAATCCATTAAGATTTATTTTTAAATAAGATAATTTTGTGATAATATAAAATATTTTTAAAGAAGTGTGAAGAATTTAGAGGACGTAATGGAAGCAGTTGAGATTAGAAAACTTTCGGTAGACGAATTAAAGAAGAGGTTAGGAGACGTAGGGCTCACGACGACGGGACAAAAGACGGACTTACAAAAAAGATTGTTAGAGTTTTTCGATATGAATCCACCTGATAGGGAAGCCATGGTAGAGACTGGAGGTAGTGGCGGGAGTGAAATTCGGCAGCAAGAGACGACGAGTACAGCAATCCCAGCTGTTACTGAAAGAAGAATCGAGCCACTAAGCCCATTCCATTTCAACGATGTAGAAAGCTGTATTCCACCATTCTCTGGTGAGATTTCTGAAGATGTTGATGATTGGATCAAGTCGTTTGAAGATTCATGTGCTGTGTTAGGTTTCAATAGGCTACAACAATACGTCTACGGCAAGAGGTTGATGACAGGCGCGGCAAAATTGTTCATCCAAGCGAAGAACGATATCCAATGTTGGGAGTTCATGAGAGACGCGTTGAAAAAAGAGTTCTCAACACAGATTAATTCGGCGGATGTTCATCGCCAGTTGAAAAGTCGACGTAAGCAGGCGAATGAATCGTTGAGGGAATATTTGTATAAGTTGCAGCAGATCGCGAAGCCAATACAAATTGATGAAGCATCCCTCATTGACTATTTTATCGCGGGATTGAAAGACGACAAAATGAATAAGATCATCCTGTATGAAGCGTCGTCTATTGAAGAGCTTAAGCGAAAGCTGAATGTGTATGAGCGGATTAAACAACAATATCCGACGGATGCCAGATCATCAGCACCAACAACGTCGAGAAATGAAGTATCAGTGAAGAAAGAGGATCAGCGTAAATGCTTCAAATGTGGATCGTCAGACCACCTGGCTAGAAAATGTTCAAATGGATTTAAGTGTTTTAAGTGTGGTTTAATGGGTCATAGATCGTTTGAGTGCAAGGAAATTACCCAAGTCAAATTAGAACCAACTAAAAAAGCACATTTTGGAAGTAGGACTGGACATCTTTTGAAGGACGTTAGTGTGATGGGGGTCGAATTGACAGCGCTGATAGATACTGGGTGTGATATTTCATTGATGAGGTATGAGATGCTGTTAAATTTTCCAGAGGTGACATTGGTGAAGCGACCGATAAGGTTGATTGGCTTAGGAAATAGGGATATGAGTACCCTGGGATACTTCGATACGATCGTTACAGTAGATGGCAAAAACTTCGAGGTAAGACTACATATTGTGCGCGAACGCGATATGCTGTTCTCAGTCATCATCGGGGTTGATGTTATAAGTCAAGCAACGGTCATCATCAATGGTAGCGAGATAACATTTAGTTGTCATAAAGAAGAAGACGAAAAAGACGATAAAGATAAAAAAGATGAAAAGGACGATAAAGATGAAAGAGACGATAAAGATTATAAAGACGATAAAGATGATAAAGACGATAAAGATGATAAAGACGATAAAGACGATAAAGATGAAAAAGACGATAAAGATAAAAAAGACGATAAAGACGGAATAGACGATAAAGACGAGATCCGAAGATCATCAGTAAGGAGGCAGGCTACAGAAATTGAAGAGCTCCGAGTCGAGTTTGGAGTTATGTGTTCCTTAGCATTGGAAGAAGACGTTTCGAAGCCTGAAATCGACGTTCATCATCTATCCAAGATGATGCAAGACAGGATAAAGATGATCATAGGAAGGTACGAGCCGAAAGCTGAAGAACCGTCACCCGTTTCAATGAAGATACTGCTGAAAGATGAGACACCACTTTTTGAACGTGCTAGAAGAACTTCGCCGTCAGAGAAAGAAGAGATCGAGAAACAAATTAGGGATTGGCTGAAAAAGGGAATCATCCAGGAGAGTAGATCCGAGTTTGCATCGCCAGTTGTCTTAGTGGCAAAGAAGAATGGGGAAAAGCGAATGTGCTGTGATTTTCGCAGAATCAATGCAAAAATGATAAAGGACCATTTCCCAATGCCATTGATAGATGATGTACTGGAGCAACTACAGCGAGCTACGGTGTTCACAAGTTTAGATCTGGTGAATGGATTTTTCCACGTACCCGTCGAACCGGAATCTAGGAAATACACCTCATTTATTGTCCATAATGGCCAATATGAATTTTTGAAGGTTCCGTTTGGTATTTGCAACTCTCCGGCAGTGTTCACGAGGTTCATTATGACCGTGTTGAAGCAGTTGATTAATGAAGGTATAGTGCTAGTCTATATGGATGACGTCATCATTCCGGCTAGAAACGACAATGAGGCATTGGTTCATTTGGAAAGAGTTCTTGAGGTTGCAAGCAGAAATGGACTAGAGTTGAATTGGTCAAAGTGCAGATTCCTCCAACGGTGTATTGATTTTCTTGGTTATGTTATCGAAAATGGAACCATCACCCCTTCAGACGAGAAGACGAAAGCAGTACAAAACTACCCGTTACCTAAAGATAAAAAATCGCTTCAACGATTTTTAGGTCTAACGTCATACTTCCGTAGATTTGTAGAAGGATATGCGACGCGAGCGAAATCATTGACCGATTTATTGAGGAAGAACGTACCATTCAAGATGGAAGAAGAAGAACAGCAAGCTTTCATTGGATTAAGAAACGCACTATCAGAGTCACCAGTCCTCAAACTGTTTGACCCAGAAGCGGTTACAGAAATCCATACGGATGCGAGCATGTATGGCTATGGTGCGGTACTCTTGCAAAAAGACAACGACGATCAGGAGTACCATCCGGTACAATTCATGAGCCGCAAGACGAGTGCACAGGAGGAGAAGTATCATTCCTATGAATTAGAAGTGTTAGCAGTCATTGGAGCTCTAAAGAAGTGGAGAGTTTATTGCATAGGGCGACATATTAAGATCGTTACGGATTGTAGTGCTTTCGCTATGACCATGAACAAAAAAGAAGTACCGCTGAGAGTGTCAAGATGGGCAATGTTCCTGCAGGATTTCGACTACGAGGTAATCCATCGAAGTGGAACAAAGATGCGACACGTAGATGCCCTAAGTCGAATGAGCATGTTCATCGTTGGAACATTGTCATATCGCATAAGAGAAGCGCAGTCACAAGACGAATTTTTGAAGGTCATAGCGGAAATACTGAAGCAACAACAATATGAGGATTACTTCATGAAGAATGGAATCATCTATAAGAACTCTGTTATGGAACTGGTCGTCATACCTGCTTCCATGGAAGAGGAAGTCATTAGAATGGTTCACAATGACGGTCATTTTGCAGCAAAGAAGACGCAAGAAGCACTGGAGAAGAGATACTTCATTCGAGACGCAAAGACGAAGATCACCAAGATGATAAAGAATTGTGTTGAGTGTATATTGGCAGAAAGGAAGAGTGGAAAACCAGAAGGATTGTTGGTACCAATAGACAAAGGTAGTTATCCGTTGGAAACTTACCATATAGATCACATTGGACCTATGGACGAAACCAAGAAGAAGTATAACCACATTCTTGTAGTAATAGATGCTTTCTCCAAGTTCGTGTGGTTGTATCCAACGAGAAGTACCACAACGGAAGAAGTTCTGGAACGACTTCGGAAACAGGCTGCCACATTTGGGAACCCGAGAAGAATCATCTCAGATCGAGGTACAGCGTTCACTTCCAACTCATTCCAGGAGTATTGCAAGGAGCAAAGGATAACACATTTGATGATAACCACTGGAGTGCCAAGAGGGAACGGTCAAGTAGAACGGATAAATCGAATCCTAATACCACTTTTGACGAAGATGACGATTAAAGACCCTGGATTGTGGTATAAGAACGTTGATAGAGCTCAGCAACTGATAAATAATACTGCGCCGAGAAGTACTCAAGTTGCACCATTCAAGATTTTGACAGGAATGGATATGAGGTTGAAGG
This sequence comes from Rhingia campestris, assembly GCA_932526625.1. Lineage (NCBI taxonomy): Eukaryota > Metazoa > Arthropoda > Insecta > Diptera > Syrphidae > Rhingia > Rhingia campestris. The sequence goes on from OW052184.1 coordinate 99,280,649, forward strand.
AGATGCCAGAAATCCAAGAGATTCTCCACCAAGAGGCCCTCGAGGAACTGACAACGGAAAGAGATCGTATGAGAGAAGAAGCGAAGCAAAATATCAGCAAGATTCAGCAGGAAAACCATCGATATAACCTAAGAAGACGAAAAGAAGCGCATAAATACAAAGGCAACGATTTGGTCGCAGTCCGGAGAACACAGTTTGGACCAGGTCTGAAGCTGAAACAGAAATACTTTGGTCCATATAAAGTAGTCAGGATGTGTAAACATGATCGCTATGAAGTTGAAAAGGTTGGAGATCATGCTGGACCAGGACGGACAACCGCCGCTGCCGATGGTATGAAACCATGGCCGACATCATTCGGGTCGAATGACTGAGCAGGATGGCCGAATGTAGGAAGTATAGATGAGACGTAAACATCCCACAGACAGACGATTTACAAAGACGCACAACAAAACCTTTTGACATACGAAACGAATCCAGAACCAGGTGTAGGTACATTGAATTGTAATGCAGTGAAAAAAAAACCACAACGCAATAGACGACGAATATACATAGTTAGTAGGTATACACCAAGCAATAGCCCAGATGACAAATAACGAACGAACATACGACGGACGGTGGGAACCAGACATCAACAAGATCCAACATGCAGATGTACGCAAGCCAGACGAAAACAAAACGACGTGAATAACTAAGACGAACGAACAAAGGAAAAGACAAGCAGAAGACAGGAATGCGAATGAATGCATTAACTACCAGAAACCACCCCTTTGATTTTACTCGTGTGTGTAGGCAAAACATTCTCGCTACACACACGATCGTTAGTATAAGAAGTAGTCATGGGTAGTGTTCTAAAGGAGTCGTTCATGATAGTCCGCGAAGTAAAGACGTCCTCTAAATTTCTATATAATCCGAATCTCAATGTTAAATTAGTCTAAGGAAAAAATATAATAAGTAATGAATTAATAAAAAAGATTTATTAAAAGAAATGTGCCTAAATTATTTAAAAAGGGATCCCACATATCTGTGCGCGGCGCTTATGGTGAAGCCTTCCTCTAATGCTTTCGAGATATGGCTGGTAATCCAAGACTCTGAGAGCTGGAGTGTTGGTGTATACTTGCTCAACATGTTCGAGACATCTTAGGCATCCCATATCGAGTTTTTTGCCCAAATCTCGTAAGGTTCTTGGTTAAACCTTAGCCTCCATAACCTGTCAATGCAAACGGAACAGAAAAAAATTCGACGACCAAGGTTTTGATACGGTCCATGTCCGTTTTACCTGAGAGAATTTTAACACACAAAAAGATAAGCAATAGGATCAATTTAAGCGTCCGCTTCTCCCTTATGTGGGGCGTTTAAAATTTAGTAAGGCGATAATAATCATATCACCTTTTGCGAAAAGCAGTTTCCGTAGTTTTTAATTTATATCCGAAGCTTGTTTCTTAACCGAATTCCTTATTCAAGTAGACTGTTGATTACAGCTGGGATTAGGAAGTATCTTAAGCTTTCTGCCGAGTAATTAACTCGATAAGTGTTGACAGAGGAACTCCTAATTTATTTTTTTAAAAGCGCACCCAAAAATGATAACAGCACATAAAGTTGAGACTCTATTAGTGATGAGAAGGGATATTATCGGAAAAACCATCTCAGCCTTTCTGCTGATACCGTAACCGCATGCCTATCATGAACTCTCTATTTGCGCTTATGAAAGTTCCCTCGAAAAAGATAAAAAGTCGGATAAAACTAAATAAAACTCAACAAGAGATGTTTTTGTGATGGATGTAACACTGTCCACTGAATAGAAGACAGTTTTTTCTGATATTGTTAAAGGTAATACTTTCAATGTTCAACTACCCTCTAAAGCCCTGAAATATTCACTGAGCTATCTTCAGACCAAAAAAAATATTTACCGCCAATACAAAGTGCTAACACCCCTTCCACTAAAGAACCTTCAACTCATCATCCTCTCTGTTTCACATCCATTCATCATTTCAATACCTCACCCCGCTACGTGCCATATGCTTATGATTAAAGAACTTCGTGCTGCCCATTAAGCTCAGCTCCAGCAAATAAATCTCAATCCTATAGACCATCTGCCCCAAAAGGGGGCAGCAGCAATCACTTTGAACTGATATTTTATTAACGTGCCGCATTAAATTCAATTTAACGAAACCCAATGATCCATGCCACTATTATTTTTAAATTAAATACGCCAGCGAAAGAGGCAAGTGGCTCCGTGCGCTCGCTCAAAACCCGATGAAATAAATCTGGTCCAGCTCGACTCATGAACGCACGGAACCAGACGACAATGCTTACACTCTCGGGCGCACATATTCACCGCGAATACCTTAATTCCCATGTTTAACAGGAGAAATATCGCACGTAAACGACACGCCGCCATCCGTCCGAACACTGAAAATCCGCGGCGGCGTGAGCACCGACTCGGGCCCCAAAAGGGGAGCAGCCGGAGGAGGCCATGGTGAATCGCATAATGGAAAAGTCGATATATAATTCACCCTCATTTCATAATAAATTGCTCGCAATTGATCACGACAAACCGAGAACTGAGGTAGGTTTACAGGCTCAGCGAGTGAGCCACGCCAAGCGAGAGTCAATGCCGCTGCCGCCGTTCCATCGGGGTCCGCTCACGATGGACATGATTCCCACCACTTGGCAAACATCATCCAAAAAAAAAAGAAGAGAAGTAGAGTACTTTATCGAAAATTCGCATGATGATCGATATTGAACAGATAGAACGGTGATATTCTGGCACTGGCACATCAAAACCACAATAATTGCACTTGATGCATCCGGCTAGGCACAGGCACTTCTCCCAGCAGCCGGAAGTCATATGCGAACTTTGATCGCGTGATGGGACAGCGTTTGGACAGCGTCTTCTAAATCGAATCTGCATCGTGCGCTATAGTGTGCGGTATGAATGATTTAAGTCGTTGTGCTTGGGGTTACATTTAACCAACATTGCGCACACCGCACACCGTTAGATGAAGAATGGATTTTCCAAGAGTTGTCTTTCACGCGAGCCCAGCACTGTCCAGGCGTGAATGTGGTATTAGCCAGCACCAATATCGATGGGAAAATGAAGGTGAGTTCCTGCTTTTTGCATGACTTTCCGTTTGGTCGACTAGTAGCCGAATCATTAGCGCATTAATGCTGGAGGATGAGAAAATTATTTCTCGAAATAATACCGCAGGGGATTTTGTTGTGCGCTGCGGTAGCAGGAACACTGACACATCAATCGATCGGACAACACCGAAAGCGGGGAATAGATAAATGTGATCTCGGTGAGTGATGGACTGAATAGCGTGACTGTGACAATTGCAATATTTCACTGAACTAGTAGTACTGAGTTACAATGGCCGTAGTGTTTAGTGGGTGGAGGATACCTAAGGGTGAACTTTGTTTTTTAGTTATGTGTGTTGAATGATGGACATAATTATAATGATGTGGGTAAGCTGGACCTATATTTTTTTATGGAGTATTCAAGCTATGGGGTATTTTTTAAAGGTTCTTATTTTAAAGCAATTGCATTTAATTAATTTAACCAGCAAAGAAGTCGTATCAAGACAAAAGAGTTGATGCCAAAACTTGTGTCCGATTTGTTGAATTTTTCATTTTTTTAATCGATTCTGGTTACTTTATTAAGTTTTCTGGTTCTTTACAGGCTTGCAGTATTACAAATCATAGTTTACGAGTTTGCATACAAGAAGCTTACGCCTCTATGGAGGAATGAAGTGATATAGCTAAAGATTGCTTCTACGAGCTCATTGACAAAACTAATGAGCGGCTGGCGAAGTGCGATGTTTAAATCGTGTTGGGAGATTTCAACGCAAAGGTCAGTAGATAAGATATCTTTAGCAGTATTGTCTGAAAACACAGCCACACTACAACACGTCTGCCAACAGACCTAGGCTAATTTACTTCTCTGTGGAACGAATGCCACTATAGAAAGCACATGGTTCCAAAGCTCTAACATCGACTCGGAACACTACCTTAATGCAGCCGGAATGTGGATATCCACCACGCCACAACAAATCAGAAATACTATGTAAAAATGTAACGTCGAAAGACTGCAATCGAAAGAGACCGCCAAATCCTCTCGATTATCACAATAGCACCAACAAGGAATGTCGAAGAACAATGACAACGATGTCTACAAGCCATTAGATGAGCCGCAACTAATAAGCTATGTTTCTCACGGCCACCAGCAAGAAAGCCTTGATTTGATGAGGAATGAGGCCTACAAAGCTAAGCTGCAGGTGAAGACTAGAACTGTTAAGAAGAAGGGGAAAACACAGGCTTTTGAAATAAGAAAGTGCGCTATTGAGGATATAGAGAGGTGCCAATTCATAAATAATGTTCGTAAGTTTCATCAAAGTGTATAACGTTAAAGCCAAGGATATAGGTTCTAACAGAACCTGTTCAGACACTCGATGCTCAGGATATGGAAGAACTACTTCTGCAAACTGTTAAAAGACGCGATGAAGAACATTCTCCCGCTTTTAAGCAGAACGAACCATTTAATATTGGCGAGGACAGCGAAAACTAGCAACCACCCGACCTAAGTGACGTGAGGATAGCAATATCTAAACTTAAGTTTACCAAGGCTCCGGAAATGATGGCCTTCCCGCAAAGCTTTATAAAGTCGGCGAAGATGATTTGGTAACATTCAGCAACTCATAAGCAAAATTTGATCGGATGAAAGTATGCCTGAAGAATGGAACCTTAGCATCATTTGCCCGATCAACAAAAAAGGAGACCCTCTGATCTGCGCCAACTACAGAGGCATAAGTCTCCTCAACATCGCCTACAACATCCTAACTGCCGTAATATGTGAACGTCTGAAACCATTTAATAACAATCTGATCGGCCCTTATAAATTAGGTTTTAGACCAGGAAAGTCCACAACTTACCAAATCTTCAAACTTCGGCAGATGGAAAAACCCAAGAGTCCAAATCAATACCCACCACCTATTCATCGATTTCAAAGCCGCATACGACAGCATTTATATAGGCAAACTATACCGCCCGAACTCGCCCGTCTGTGTAGGATTACGATGGAGAGTTCTCGCTGCTCCATCAGAGTCGGAAACGAACTTACCGACACATTCGATACCAAAAAAGGATTTAGGCAAGGCGATGCGCTGTCATGTGACCCTCAATTTGATTATTGAGAGGATTGTGCAAAACTACAGAGCAAACTCCAGAGGAGCAGTCTTCCAAAACTCGGTGCAACTATATAAGCATATGCCGACGATGCGGCAAAAACGGGTTTAGCAGTAAATTAGAGAAAGGCTAAGTATATGCTGTCAACAGAACGTCACCATTGACATATATAACTTTGAGGTAGTACCGGACTTTGTCTGCCTCGGCGCCGCTATTAACTCTGACAAACGCACCTCGTCAGAAACTAAACGAAGAATTACTCTTGCCAACCGCTGTTTCTTCGGGCTAAGAAGGCAATTTAGTAGTAAAGCCCTCACTCGAACTACTAAGGAGTTCCTATATAAGACTCTACATCCCATCGGGATCCAATCGATCCCGATTCTCAAAGACAAATGACGAGTAGGAAAGCCTCTTGCTCCGAGATCCATCAAATTCCAAGCTAGTGTCAGAGGAGGGAAGCGAAGAAACAATAGAGAAACTTCTTCTCGATGAGGATGACACATGCTCTAACGCCAGCTCATCTAAAATTTCAATCTCTTCAACTGCGTCCATTCGCAGCAAAGCAAAATCATGCAAGTTGACGATCAGGAGATTAGGCAAGACAGTTACTCTAGGAGAAAAATATCGCCTGAGACTTAAGAAAGCTCAAGAGTTTTTACAAAGTCTGACATTAGTAGAGAATGCGCCGATCTCTCGTACCTGCTCAATGAACGCACCGAGTACCCCGAGCATTAAGGAACTGATTCTCCTGCATATTTCCAAGCAGAAACGAATGGGAGAGGAACGAACTGGGCACCGAAACCATATCCATCTACACTGATGGTTCAAAAATGGATGTAGGCGTTGGAGCACAGCAGTGTCTTCCAGTACAGTAGCAGAGGCAGCCAATGCGACCTCAGTGCTGGTGATACCACCAGATGATATCACCATCTTTATTGACAGTCAGGCTGCAACAAAAGCTATCTCTGCTGTCGAAATAAAATATAAGCTTGTAAAGCGTTGTCGTGAAGAGCTAAAGGTTCTTGGCATCCAACATAATGTTAAGCTCTGCTGGGTCCCCGGACATAGGGCAATGCAATTGCTGATGGACTGGCGAGAAAAGGATCTGCCTCCAGCATTGACCAGGCAGACCAACCTGTCAAACCACCTCTATGTGATCTCAAATCTCGGGTGGGGCAGAAAACACTGAATACTGCCAAAAACAGGTGGAGCTCCCTACCCACCTGTGAAACCTCCAAAAGGATGTGGCCTGAGTATGAAAAACCCAGAACTTATAAACAGGAAATCTGTCTAGACTTTAGTTGGGATTCTTACTTTACACAACTTACTAAGAATGGGGAGTCGGTCCAAATATTTTTGGATATTTCAAATCATTCCTAACCAACAGAAAATGCTTCATAAAAATTCGAAATATGTTTTCAAAACTGATGCCACTCGAAAACGGTATTCCGCAAGGATCACCTCTTTCGGTCATCTGTTTTTTAATAGCTTTTAACCAACTTAGTGAAAATATATCTAAATATAAAGATCTTGATCACTGTATCTATGCAGATGATGCATATATATTATGTAAATACAATGACCTAGATAAAACGAAATCTTTATTTTCTCTCCTCCTCAAGGAAATTTATGAATGGTCCTATACCTCTGGTTCCAAACTTTCTTTGGACAAATGTAAATTAATCCACATCTGCAGGAAAAAAAATTGTTCAAACATAGAATTATTGATTAATAATACTAAAGTAGAAACAGTTACTAACCTTAATGTTTTAGGACTAATAATAAATAATAGATATAATTGGACACCTCACTGTATAAACCTTAAGAAATCATTAGCAGCAAGGCTCAATATCATTAAGTATTTATCATCAAGAAAAAGTAATGTTCATGTTAATACACTCTGTAATATCTCAAGGTTGTTAGTTTTAAGTAAATTGGATTACGCTTTGGCCATCTATGGTTCCTGCCCAAAATCAACCAAAAATATAATAGCACCTACATATCACCAAGCAGCGAGGAGAAGCCTAGGCGCTTTCCCAACCACACGGATCAAAAATTTACTCGCTGAGGCCGGGCTCCCGTCATTAGAAGAGCGTTACCTTGAAATCATTGCAAGTCTCAATGTTAAGCTTTACTTCCAAACAGGATCGGTAATAGATAAAGATGCTAATAAAGCTTTTGCCCACACACGCGTCAGAAGGATTCCTTCCGCAATTCATATCATCCTGGAATCTGGTAATAAGATAAATATCCCTTCCAAAAAAATAGCCAAATACACCCCGTCTCACCCACCATGGGCAATCCATATAGATTCAGTGGTCCTCCAATTACAAGAGTTTCGCAAGGACATTACCTGTAATGCAACGTATCAATCACGATTCCTCGAAATCTCAACGGACTTAAAAGGTAAAGGCTGGAACTTCATGTACGTAGATGGCTCGAAAACAACTACAAACACAGCTTTTGCAGTTGTAAAGCAAGATGGTTCTAAAATTACGCAAGGAGTCCTACCAAATATTGCATCCATTTACACAACTGAAGCACTGGCTATACTGGAAGCAGCAAAGAGAAGCTCTCAAATACCCGGTAAATGGGTCATCTGCTCTGATAGTCTGTCTGTACTGAAAGGCATCATTAATCCTCATAATGACACATATATCATAGCCAAAATTAGGGATATCTTAAATAAATCAAGACTAAAGATAAAATTGATGTGGACACCAGGTCACGTTGGAATTAAAGGCAACGAGTTCGCAGATGGTGCAGCAAACTCCGTGCTTCAGGCTCCCACCTTCACCTGCTACACCTTCTCACGTCTAGATTTAAAGAAACACATACACCAAGTATGTCACAACCAACAGCTACTGCAATGGGAACATTATGCACACCACTATAAAACAGTCAACCCAAACAGAGTCCAGCCGAAGTTCCCAACAGATATCCCCACAACTAACTTAAAGAGGTTTATCCGACTCCGCCTTGGTCACACTGCATACACCCATCAGCACCTGCTCAAAAAGGAATCCCCACCAACCTGCCCCACCTGCTTCACGCCGATAACGGTAACGCACCTACTCAGCCCATGTTTCTTATCATCATCATAATAGACATTTTAGAACAACTTAAAATCGATTTATAAATATAATTAACACCAAGAGCCGAAAGCCGTTGCTGCTAGTTTGCTCTTTCTAATATATTTGTAACAATTTTAAATTGTATATTAATATTTTAATAATAATAATAATAATAATAAAAAGCCACAAACTGAAAATCTTATAAATGATCTCTGTAGAGGCTGCGGTGATGAAGAAATACACGAGGAAACCCTCCACTTTCTATGCTGCTGCTCCGACCTTTGCCACTTAAGAATGAGAACCTTAGGAAAATACTTTTTCCATGAAATCACGGATCTATTCGAAATCCCTCTGTCTTATCTTAACAACATCTAGATGGCTGGAAAGGGACTGACAACAATGGACAGTAACTGGACAATAAAGACCCCCAACGGGCATCACAATTGGTCTATATTGACCTGAGTGCGATGAGGGAAGACGCACACCGCCTACGTCATCAGCCTACCAACCTAACCTAACCTAACCTAAACTTATTTTCTTGCTAACTCTGGACATAACATTTTCCTTACTTCGGTCCTAAGCTTTCGTCTTTCAGCTTCCTTAACAGTCTTTCTTCTTGAATGTAGACCTGCTTTTTCCCATTAACGGCTGCATATATTTTTCAAACCTACGGCTTGTTGACAGTGTTTCATTGATTTTCAGCATTTCATATGACAGTACAGGGCTGATCAAGAGGTTATATCATATGTTTCAGTCAATTGCCAAAAGAGTTTCTTGCAGAACCTTTGATCTATTTGTAAGTCCGCTTCGATACCACCTCATGAAAAAGCCCCACGGACATAATCACTCAATATTTCTAAGGTATGTCCAATTAGGGGTAAAATTTCCCCCATTACCCGCAATTAGTTTCGTTCAGTTTGCATCTCGAACCAATCAACCCAGAGTACCTACTCCGCAATAGCTCGCAAGTTTCCTTGTTTTGCTCACCTCTAACCACATTGTTCCGACAGATGAAGCGTCAACTTTATAGCGTTTCTGGAACTTTATTGCCAACTTTGTTCGAGGAAAGGTTTACGAGCAGCAATAATTATAACAATTTCCATAGATGCCTTGCCTAGCTAATGAAAGATCATGAAAAAGTGCCTGGAAAATTAGCTTCCATTTCATTTGGGAGGGCATTAGATTTACGGGCAGTAGCCCTAGAATGTAGGTACATAATCTGTCTCAGCTTACAGTTTCTGTCGGGATACAGTTGGCTCCTCTGATATTGGTTTGTGGTCATCATATGAGTGTAGCCGCTATCCTCGTATTTGATAGTCCGTTCAACTTAATTGTTTTAAATTAGCTTTTTCGCTTTCTGGTGTGGTAGCCCTCTATGGATGATGATGTGGCCACAGCCCGACGGAACTCTATTTATGGTCCCCATGCTATATACTCAGCCATACCAAAGAAGATGCTATTTGAGGTATGTGAGCAGCGAAATTTCGAACATAGCAACGAGGCATTAAGAAGATTTATGACAGAGTGTTGCAGTTTTCTTATTTCGATGCGCTGCTGCCTTATTGCAGGTTTGGCCTACATCACAGAGATGCGCTCCTTGTCCATAAAGAGTCATAGTACGGGTCGGTCATTGCGATTTGCGGCGTGGAATATGAGTTTTTTTGTTTTTGTGGATTTCCACATCGATACTACTCTTTTTTAAGCATCCCCCTGCCGGCAATCAACCTCATAATTGGAGATATGTTCACAATTATGGAATGCGAAAATGGACGACGCTAAATCAGTGACTTTGTTGCGTCCCCCCAATAGCTGGCTGTGAGGCGGCATCCGCAGCTTGCAGAAGGTTTTCAATTTTAATTATTTATGCTATGTTATGAGGCAGTTTCAATATTTGAATGGAAGTTGAAGGAGGACGGAGTGCAACATGCCATGATGATGAGTGCGCTTGCTTTGTGGTCACACCTATGAAGATGAAGAAGATGCGCTTGCGCACACCAATCAAATCGAGAATCAATACACATCGCTGATGGTCGGGTTAGGTTGGGTTAGGTTAGATGCGTGTGGCGGCCGTTGAAATCGTTTGATAATTGCACGAGCTGCATGAAGTTGAATGGGTGCGTTATTTTTTTTTTCCTGCAGATTCCATTTTATGGGGTTTAGATGCGCGGGAGAGTGTTTGTACCAGTTTGATGTTGATGAAATTTGCTCCTTCACCTACTACTTTTTGTCATAAATTTGTAGATTGACATTATGGAAGGTAGTTTATGGGCGAGTTTACTTTAGAGAGAAAGTTTTAACTGTGTTACGTCGTTAATGTCAATAGCGGACAAATATGTACAGAACTTGAGTCATTCAGTAGTGAGGGGGAATCTGCTGGCAATGGAAAGCCAAGGTTATGGGGACACTTTCAGGAAAGGGAGGTTTGTAAACTTTTTTAACATTTCGATAATGGCTGTAAAGGTCTCGGATCAGGAATGGAAAACCAATGACCAATTTAAGAAGATATTGCCAAGAAATCATTTTGTACGCACACCGACCTTTAAAGATCGAAGGTTATGATAGCTCAGACTAAAATTATTAATATTTACGAATTAATTCGTGAGTGCTATAGGTACAATATAACAGGTTCAGTAATAAGAAAACCGTTTTTCAGCAGATGGCTAAAATAATTGGACGTTGTATAAGACTTATCGGAAGTATGTAAATGCCTTTAGAAAGATGAGTTTTCGTACAAAAAAAAAACAAGTTAGTTGAGGTCGGTTTCTAATTGTGCGTGCCACTTAAGGCGATGTCTTCCTCTACTGCGTCCTACGACTGGCTGGGAATCGAAGTTGAGTGTCCTTTCGTGTTGACAGCATATACCTAGTCTTACCCTCATTTAGAGCTAAACCCCTTTTTGCCGATTCCTTCTCTATACGAGCAAACGTGGCTATGACATCACGTTGAGTTCTACAAATGATGTCAATATCGTCGGCGTATGCTAGCTAGTACTTGCACCGATTTTTGGAAAATTGTGCCTCTGGTGTTGGCTCGGGAGTTTTGCACAATCCTCTCAAGTTCAAATTGAGTGTCACATGACAGCGCATCGCATTGCCTTAATCCTTTTTTGGTGTCGAATCGGTTAGGTCGTCTCCGACCCTGATTGAGCAGCGAGAATTCTCTATCGTCATCCTTCACCGACGGACGAGTTTGGGCGGTATACCAAAACTAGACATGGCTCTGTATAGTTCGTCTTTATAAATGCAGTCGTATGCGACTTTGAAATCGATAAATAGGTGGTGGGTATCGATTTGGACTTCTTGGGTTTTTTTCCAGGATCTGCCGAAGTGTGAAAATTTGATCTGTTGTGGACTTTTCTGGAGTAAAACCACACTGATAAGGGCCGATCAGGTTGGTAAACGGTTTCAGGCGTTCACATATTACGGCAGATAGGATCTTGTAGGCGATGTTGAGTAGACTTATGCCTCTGTAGTTCGCGCAGTTCAGAGGGTCTCCTTTTTTGTGGATCAGGCAAACGATGCTGAGGTTCCATTCTTCAGGCATACTTTCCGACCTGATTTGGCTTATGAGTTGGTGGATGTTATACCTACCAAGTCATCTCCGCCAGCTTTATAAAGCTCAGCGGGAAGGACGTCATTTCCGGTTGGAGTTTAGATATAGCTATCCTCACTTCACTTAGGTCGTGAGGTTGGCAGTTTTCGCTGTCGTTGCCAATATTAAATGGTTCGTTCTGCTTGACAGCGGAATATTGTTCGTCATCGCCGTTTAACAGTCTGCAGAAGTGGTTCTTCGATATCCTCAGCATCGACTGTGTCTCAACTACGATATTCCCTTGTTCATCTCGACAGGATTCTGTTCGAGCCTTGTATATTTGGCTTAGACGTTTGACACTGTGGTCGAATTTGCGAACATCATTCCTGGAGTGGCTCCTCTCTATATCCTCGATCGCGCGCTTTTCTTGCTCTTTTCCTTCTTTCTGAAAAGCCGGTGTTCTTCCCTTCTTCTCTGCCTATATAGCTTAGTGGCAGCTCTCGTCTTCACCTGCAGCTTAGCCTTGTAGGCCTCGTTCTTAGCTGCGAGCATCTGTCGGCATTCCTCAATGCTCATCAAACCAGGGGTTTCTTGCTGGTGGCCGCGAGAAACATAGCACATCAGTTGCGGCTGATCTAATGGCTTCTTGGCATCGTTGCCATTGTTCTTCGACATAAGATGCTGGTGGTATGGTGTGAATCGAGAAATTAAGGGATACGAGTTGCGCGAAGGCCTTGGCGGTCTCTTGCGATTGCAGTCTTTCGACATTAAATTTTTTCACAGTATTTCTGTGTTGTCGTGTAGGCTATGTTTTCTGTTAATACTGCCAAAGATGTCTTATCTTCCTACCTTTGCGTTAAAATCTCCCAGCACAATTTTAAGGAGCTCGTAGAAGCAATCTTTCGCTCAATCATCTTTTTCTCCGCCGGGGCACGAGCGCATATAAGGCTTATGTTGGCGAATTTGACCTTGATGCGGATTGTTACAATGCGTTCGCTAATGTTTTGGAAATATAAGACTTCTTGCCTAAGTTTGGCACTTATAACAAATTCGCATCCGAATAGTCGCTGTTTCTGCTCAATATAACACGGTCCATAGTAGATGCCACAGTTTTTCATCCTCATTTTGCCCGGCCTATCCCATCATACTTGTTGGATGGCAGTAAAGTCTGCTTTTTAGCACTTTCCTGTCTCCTGTTTAACGTTCTCATATTCCAGGTGCAGATATGAACGTCTTTGTCCTTTTTTTGTTTAGCAGGGTAATATCAGTCCTTTTCGAGGCTATTGGTTGCTTCGTGACAATGGTTTTCTTCCATGGGCAGGTAGCTAACCCAAAGCACAACCCCCAACCTGGAGAGCCAGATACTCCTAGGACACAGGGCCATTAGTATCCAATACGTGATTGAGCGCTGCCGTTGGCCATTTGGTTCATCCGCCACCATCTCTGTTCAAGGGGCCTGGCTTACCTTTGTGATTCCTAGATAACCTGTTGTCCGAATATGTCGAAGCAGCTCATCTGATCTAGGTTCTCCTGGGACATCAGACCGGATATTCGTTCCGTGCCATTCTGACCAGGCTGTTTATAGTGTTGCTGCTTTTCGTCTTGTTATCAACAGTCCCACTTATCGTTTAGCAAGTCAAATCTGATTGGATGATACCAGTACCCGATGGTTACCACTTAATGGTAAAAAATAAGCACATTTGATGTTTAGTCAGAGTATCAAGCACTGGGCATTGCTAAGTTAAAGCCAATCATAGTCTACCCTTGTTCTACAACACCCAGTCACAGAAAGTACTGCTTAATTATTTTTAAAATAATAGCAGATAGGCAGAGTTTTCAGTGTTTCTGTGCACTCTAAATGGTTTGAAAAGGCACGAGGCGTGTCAAACTACCAAAGGAAGAGCAATGAAAAATGAGTCGAACAATAGCCGGAAAATGTCTTCAGCCTACATGTCAGCATTAACCTGCCAATAAATAAACACATGTTCACCTTTCTCTTATTTGGACTTATCCCATAACTGATGCCTACATACGTATAATGTCTGTGAAACTTCAACACTGCTATGCGTATAATCCATGAAATTTATATCTTCATGAGGACCCCAATTAGCAATTTGATTCCCACAATGTAATACAATCACCGAACCCCAAAACATAATAATAGCACCTCATCATATGATAAATACGAGATTTATACTTTTAAGTCGATCACTCGAGGGCGTATACTCACCCAAACCAACAACAACAACAAAAAAATGAAGAAGAAAACTTTCTATTCCATTATCTCGTTGATTTCTTTTGTTCCCGTCCAGGTGACTAGTGGCGGACTGCCATTCTCGATTGACTCCCAAATTGGGAATTTCTCATCTCGCGTATAACAGTCCAATGTGATCGGTTCCATAATGGACATCGGTCCAATAGACATAGAGTGTGTGTGCCAAAAAAACACGAAAAAAAAAACCGTCTTCACTCTGGGCTCTGGGAATTCACAATCCAAGACTGACTGCGCCTGCCTGCCTCGATCAAAGAGCTACATAATTGCTTTTGCTTCTGGCCAATGTAATAAATTACATCTCATGATACGCTTGTTGCTATTATGGTCCATTATACTTTGAATTGATTGTCAAAAGTGCGATTAGGTTGGGAATAATTTTTGTTTTTGGGATGATTTGCCCATAGTGTGTGTGTGAGTGTGTGGTGGAAACACATAAAATTGTATCTATGATTAATGTTGTGGGGAGTTTTCGTGCCTTCGTGGTATGCTTCTGCTCGGCGAATATGAGTAATGGTAATAATGGGGTCGTGTTGTGCCACTGATTTTGCATACAGGCTCGATTGGAATTTAATTGGCATGTATACGGCTTCAGGTGATATCTCTAAAAGTGCAAATTAGTTTAGAGATCGTCAAATAGGTTTTTAATTGAAAGAACTAGACGAATGGTCAGTTTGTTAGATGCGTGATGCGAGGTATTTTCAAATTTATTCTTGGAATTGTAGAATATGAGGGAATGGGTATATTGTTGAAAGATCAGACTACATGGACCTAAGAGTGACGTGGTAGAGGACGCTCTTCTAGCTGTTATATGTATAGATACTTATGAAGGAAAATCACATTTTAGTCTGTCTGATATTTATTTATAAAGGGTGTCCTGAAATTCACTTAAAAATTTGAATTTTGCGACATTTAATAGTACTGTGTTGCCAACGGCAGAAAAGATAATAATGTGACAGCTGACAGTTCGGGGCTAGTAAAAATAGAGTGCTATGCGAAAGAATAACGCATTTTCATTGTTGACCAATATTTTGAAAATAACGAAGGCTCCATAGTGAGTAAAAACCATCAACTGTGAAGAGAATAATGGAAAAATGCAGGGAGACTGGATCAACTAGTGATCTTAGACACTCTACGATGGGTGTCCTGTCACCAGTCGCAGTTCGCCAAAGTAATGGGTGATCCATTTCGAGGTTCCCTACTTTTTTAAAGAAAAAAACACAGAAAATTCAAATTTAATGGAGAATGTTTATTATCATTTGAAAGAACATTCTTTGACATTTATTTTTTGAAGATTATGTCTATCAAATGTTGGCCGTTGCTACGTCGCAGATGGTCCATCCGTTGAGTCCAATTTTCGATCACTCGTTCGAGCATTTCGACTGGTAACTGGCGAATGACACGCGTGATGTTTTCCTCCAAGGCCTGAATCGAAGCGGGTTTGTCGGCATAAGCTTTTGACTTTACATATCCCCACAGGAAAAAGTCTAACGGTGTGATATCACACGATCTTGGTGGCCAATCGAAACGTGAAATTATGTGCTCACCGAAATGTTCTCTCAATAAGTCCATTGATTGATGCGATGTGTTGGAAGTGGGCCGTCTTGCTGAAACCAAATGTCGCCGAGATCACGAGCTTCAATTTCAGGCATCAAATAGTCGGTTATCATGGCACGATAACGGTCGCCATTGACGGTTACGTTCGCACCGGCATAATTTTTAAAGAAATATGGACCGATGATTCCACCGGCCCACAAACCACACCAAACCGTTGTTTTTTCTGGATGAAGTGGCAGTTCTTCAATCTCTTCAGGTTGCTCTTCGTCCCAAATGCGGCAATTTTGTTTGTTTACATACCCATTGAGCCAGAAATGGGCCTCATCGCAATACAAAATTTGCCTCGAAAACGTCGGATCTTCTTGGAACTTTTCAAGAGCCCATAGAGCGAAGCGATGTCGCTTGGGAAGGTCGAGCGGCTTCAGTTGTTGCACAAGCTGTATTTTGTACGCTTTCAATTTAAGATCTTGACGTAAAATGCGCCAAGTCGTTCCATACGTCAGTCCGAGTTGCTGCGAACGGCGCCGAATCGACTCTCTACGGTCTTCGTGTACACTCTCAGCTACGGCCGCTATATTTTCTTCCCAGCGTGCTGGACGTGGTCTTTTCGGTCTTATATTATCCAATAATGAATGCTGGGTCTCAAAATGGGTGATGGTGTTGCGCATAGTACGCTCAGTAGGCCGATTATGTTGACCATAAGTTGAGCGAAGTGCACGAAACACATTCCTCACAGAACGTGAATTTTCATAATAAAGTTGAACAATTTGTAAACGTTGTTCACGCGTAAGTCTTTCCATTATGAAATGCCAAACAATACTAAACAAAAATAACATGACAGCATGACAGCATGACACGACTCACACCTGATCTGTCAAAAAAGGCTATTGAAAAAAGTATCTCTACTTGGATCACCCTTTAGGTATGCAGGTAGGTAGAAGTGGCGGTTCTGCATGAACCCAAGAAGCACTTATGTGCCTTTTTGTTACTACGACTCGTGTGACCTTTATTATGATTGTTGTTGTGGATGTGAAGAGACGGTCTCTAGATCTAGCCTGTGTCTTGTATCCTTTTACCCGAGATGTCGCTAAGGTTGTAGAAAAGTGGTTGGTCTAACGCACGTAATCTGGCTCTTGCTTGTGCCAGAAATGGAAGAGTGTTTCTCTCTCATTTGTGTTCCCGCAACTGCATTTCGAGTCGGCCTTTTTCAGGAGATATGAGTGTATTTGTCCCTTAACCGCATCTAGCGGGATACGGACCCTTGCGCAAATGAGCCTTGCCTGGCCAGCTCGTCTGCACGATCGTTTCCTTCAATTTCACTGTGCCCTGGAACCCAAAGAAGTGACCCTGAAGCGTTTGCCAAGGTGGGCAAGTTCGTTTCGGCATTCCTGTATCAGTTTGGAGGATATGGTAGCCGAGTTGGTGGCCTTTATGGCCGCTTGGCTATCTATGAGAATAGCAGTAGCGTCCAAGCCTCTCGGATAGCCAGTATTTCCGCCTGGAATATGCTGGAAAAGTCCGGTAGGCGGTATGATATGATACTGATTCCGAGTAGACCCCGGACCCCACAGACGACCGTGTCGAAATCCCTTACTGCTTTGTTTCTTTTCCACTGAGCTGTACGAGGAAATCATATGCGGAAGCATTTATTGAAGCTTAGTATAGGTGTTATGTTATGTTATGACGAAACCTTCAACACGAAGAGATGACATCGCACACATAGGTTAAATTACATACCAGCTGCGCACTTCCGACCACAGATCCCTTTTTTTGCACCCGAACGTAAGTATTGACTAAGATACAAGAACACCCATTCAATACAAACGATCAACATTCTATAACCAGCTACTTTTTTTATTTTTTCGTGACGCTTTTTCGTTTCATAAAATCCAATTCTAAAGAAGTTTCACTTCAAAAAAAACTCTGTCTCCTTCCTCGTAGATAGTTTTCACTCTATAGAACTCCCTGCTTTACCATGTGATGGTACCTTTCCTCTAGAGAAATCCGCCTTTTCCAAAATTGAAGAGATCGTAGATGGCAGCATTTTAATTACAACATCATCTTTGATTTGGTTACTTTGGTCACTTTAAATGCAAGTTCTGGAAAATCAATTTCGTATCATCACTGTATACGACAATACGATAATATTTATGGGAACATCTTCACCCGAATCGAACCCTATCACTTATTACAGATTGGTTTCATAGTCCCACAACGGATAAAGGAGATATTTATGGGAAATTCAATATCATTACTCAAATCAATGACGATCCTCACGTACATGTACATCGACGGAAACTAGCAAAACGCAAAGAAAAACTTTTTTTATTGGAATCGATTTCACATTTCCAAAGCGCATCATTCGTGCGCCATCATCACCTTTCGATGTTCCCGATGCCAATTCACATAACCCACACACATACTAGGTTTGGCCGCATCGGTTTTCCATCGGCTTCATCACTAACATTATGCGCAGAGATCTAGGCGCTCGCAAATTACCAGGAAAATCCACAAACAAATCAAGGAAATCTTCCAAAACAAAAACAAACCAAAATCTCGAAAACCTATTGATACCTCTGGACAGTCCGTGGATGATGTGTGACCTGCTGATTGGCCGTGGAAATCATAAATTGTGAAATTGCGACTTTCATCTCTTGTCCGAGGGAGATCGATCTCTTCGATCGCATCTGGATACCGAAAATGTCCAAGTCGGCATGCATGCACCGATTGAGCTGCCAATTGGCAGTGACGGAATCCATCATTCGGTCAGAAGACCGCAATGTGTGTGCGGCAGCGTCGGCGGCGGTACAACGACCACAACGGACCAGCCTTTCGATCTGCCAGATTACGGCCAGGGCGACCTGTGTTCCATGCCGGCGTGAAACATTGATCAGATTTGATCGATGTGATCTATTGATACCCCGAGAGATCAGACGACGAAGAAAAGGTACACAGCCCCAGTGTCAGGTTGGGGAGCATCGCATCAAAGGTGATGAAGGTGCATCCGATGGACGTCATTGATTGGTCGTTCTTTGGTATACAGGTGTGTGTATGTGTGTATAGAGTTCATGGCAGGCAAAAGATTTGCGTCGAACAAAATTAAGTTCCCATCGCGAAGGAGATTTGGATGTGCACCATGCCCCAGCAACATGGGTTACATAGATCCTAAATTAAGCTGGAAATTTCCATAGCGTTGTATTTACAGATTTGGAAGACAATAGTGTGGCTAATTTTCAACGGTGGGAAGAATTTGGTTGACTAGTCGATAGAAAAGCCGCTTACGTGGTGTTTGCCATACTTGATATGTTAATGCCAATGGAAACTGGCAGACGAGCTCGCCGGAGTAGTCATCGATTAGCCATGAGACGGATTATTTAGTAGGCTAACGCCCAGTTCTCGGGGAAAAAATCATAATTGGAGGCAAATGCTCGCAGCTTTGACGTTTTAGCGATTAGTATGGATTAGCGTTAGGTCAGAGTTAAGTTTGAAAACATCTGTTGATCAGATGAATGGTCTTAATCCGTTTGATTAATGAAGCCAGTGGATTATAGTTTGTATTGAATGGAATTTTTTTTAGGCTAGGTAATTCGATTCTTTCGGAACAGACTACAATGTGGATATAAACACCAGTTGATGAGTCTTTGGTACGATAACCGACTAGTGCTTCACATTACCGGACTATAAAGATCCTTTAACCTCGATTCACCATTCTTTGTTGATAAGAATATTTAAGAAGCTTTTCATGACGCAGGGTTATATTCTTAGATGTTTGTCAGACTCTGAAAAGAAAGTTACCTGTCAAATATTTATAGATACTCGTGATAAAAAAGTTGCTAGATAAGTCGCATACTTAGTTGCAAAACAAATACAAAAAGTGTGGTGGTTTTAGTGAGTAAAAATCGCACACTACTGTACGCGTCGACGGTCCTAATAACGTCTATAAAAGATTTCCAACAGTCCTCGGGAAAAAAAACGTTCGGAAGAGGAGAAGCAGTGTAAAAACTTAGATATTGATACTCTTGGGATTTGAACAAGGTATCCCATACTTAACAGTCCAATGCACTAGACCACTCCATCTATAAAGGCTAGAGTACAAACCTGCTAAACTTTTAAACATTTAAAACGTAAACTCGAAAGGGAATTGGAGGAGTAGTTATCGAAGTGCTGCTATCCTGTAAAATATATTTCGTCAAGATTGCACATATTCCCTTGGACCATTTACATAATATTACAGGTCAATTGCGTCTTTTGAATCTTTAGCCATCATAACGACTTTTTATCTACTTTTTGCGAATAATTTGTTGATCCTTGGGCCTTCACAGAGGATATGATTGGATTTCAGAGGTTTGTAAAGTAAATGCTAGTCCAACCACAATGCACGATGTCAATTGTGAGCCCCACACCTTACGTCAAGTTTTTTGAACAACTTAATTTGACATTTCTTTCTTTCAGTGTTAAATTGTTGACAAATTCAACCATGGAGAGGTACACAATTGAGCAGTGCGTTAAGATTGTTGAAGCCTTTTTCGAAAATGGACGCTCAAATCAAAATGCATTTCGTGCACTTCGTGATTTTTTTGGTCCACAATCGGAAGAATTGTGCGCAAACTGGGTCTGTAGGAAATGTGAAAATACCTGTGCATGCTTGCCCAGTTCGTTGCTGTTGTTCGCGATAGTGTGGCAGAGGAGCAGTCAACCTCGATTCATCATCGTGCCGAACAATTGAACATCTCACGAACATCACTGATGCGAATTTTGAATAACGATTCAAATTTACACGCTAACAAGGTTTGATTGACTCAAGAGCTGAAGGCTACTGGCCTTTCCAAGCGTCGTCAATACGCCGAATGGTTGGTTGAACAGACAGAAGTGAACTGGGACTTTACAAGGAAAACCATCTTCAGCGACGAGGTACACTTTCACCACAGTGGATTCGTTTAAAAGAAGAATTGCCGCATTAGGGCAAACGAGAATCCACGAGTGATTGTTGAAAAACCGATACATTCACAAAGAGTGACTGTTTGGTGCGATTTATGGGCTGGCGGCGTCATCGTGTCGTACTTCTTCGAAAATGGGGTCTGCCTAGCAGTTACCGTGAATGGTGTTCTCTATCGCGTGATGATAACGCACTTCTTATGGCCAGAATTGAGGATATTGACCTGGATGATTTGTGGATCTCACGTGTCATGGCGATGTTAATTGGATGCCACGATCATGTGATTTGACACCGTTGGACTTCTTTCTTTGGGGATATATAGAACGTCAATAAGCCAAAACAATGCAAGACCTAAAGGATGATATAATACGGAACATTAACGACATTGAACCTCAATTAATAGTCTTAGAGTCATTGAAAATGTGTACCATCGGGTAGAGGTAAGCCACCGAAGCCGTAGCGAGCATTTGGCCGATATTTTGTTTCAGACATAATTGTCATAAGTTTTTCAGGTTGCCAGCACTGGTAGTAATGGCGTCCAAACTTCATCTGTCAATAGTTTTCAGTATACTCTGCCATTTAACCATGGAAAGACTTACAAACGAACAACGAAATTTATTTTCAAAATTAATGCTCTGTGAAAAAAATGAAAATCCGTTGTTTTATTGAAAAATTGTGTTCAGCGATGAGGCTCATTTCTGGCTCAACGAACACGTAAATAGGCAAAACTGTCGCATCTGGAGTGATGAACAGCCACATGCCATACAAGAATTACCGATGCATCCCGAAAAAACGACAGTTTGGTGTGGTTTATGGGCTGGTGGCATCATCGGTCCATTTATCTTCAAAGACGACCGTGGAAGAAACGTTACCGTCAACGGTGAACGATATCGAGCCATGATACGCGATTTTTGTTTGCCCCAGTTGGCTGAGTTGAACTTGGTTGACATGAGGTTTCATCAAGACGGTGCCACATGCCACACAGCTTGTGAAACAATGGAAATGTTGAAGGATGAATTTGGTGAGCAGGTTATCTCTCGAAATGGCTCTGTGAGTAGTTGCGCAAGTAGTTGAATTATGACATTCGACTTTATGGACTTTTTGTAAGCACTTTAATATCAATACTTTGGAATTTAGGGGCATAATTTTTAAGGGCGTAAACTTAAAGCGTCAAAGTATTCTGACCTAAGTTCCTTCCACACGTTCATTGGAATGAAAGTCATCTCCAACGAAATAGGTGAGCCAAAAAGAGAAAGGAAGATTGCACCGAAAATCCACCGAGTATATATTTCAAACAGGATTCTCGGTGTGGGTATGAATTAGAGACACGAAAATATGAGGGGGTAATTTCAGATTTCCCCGTGTTCCAATTGTAAAAGCTCACTTCATTTCAACGACTCTTTTTTGTGTGTGGCCATGGCGTTCATGGGAATGAAAGTCGTTGGGATGAACGTGTGGACAGGCACTCAAACTTTATGCACTTCAACATTAACCTTGAGGAATTCAATATTTTGGAAGATCATAACATTTAAGACCTTAAATTTAAGGAACTAAACTTTAAGCGCCTACACAACTTCAAGCGCCTTCAATGTTCCAAAACATTACGAAAAAAAATTTCTAGGTTTGGTTTTTTGCAACTTCGTCCGAAAGAAGCAACAAACTCTACAAAGATTTCGCCGACTATTGGCTTCAGTCCTGCTGCTCCAAAGTAGCAGAAAATTGTATTTATTTGGAGCTTTATAATCCGGAAACCTAATTTTGAATCTCGGACGGTGTGAATTGGATTTTATGAAACGAAAAAGTATCAGATTTGCGAACACCATCCAAGTACTAACCGCAACATACTTTGCTTGATTTCGGTGATCGCGTTTATATTTTGTTTGCAAAACGCCCTTAAGATAGTCATAGACTGGTGTAATAAAAAAAGTCTCTCTATAAACCCCAGCAAGGCTATCATCGTCCCTTTTACAAAAAGGAGGAAATTAAATCTTACCCAAATTTCAATAAATGGTACATACATTGAGTATTCCAACGAAGTAAAATATCTTGGAGTGATCCTCGATAAAAAACTAAGCTGGAACTCCCACATCAACAACAAAATTCAAAAAGCAACCAAAGCTTTCTGGGCTTGCCGAAGCATGTATGGTAAAACCTCGGGAATCTCTCTAAAGACCACACACTGGATCTACACGATCATGGTCAGGCCCATTATAACATACGCTTCAATAGTATGGTGGAACAAAGTCACCCAAAAAACAACTATAAATAAATTAAACAAGGTACAACGGCTTGCCTGTCTGGGCATTACCGGAGCTATGCGTACCTGTCCCACGGCGGCTATGGAAGCCATAATAGGACTAACACCTCTCCACATTTACATAAAAAAAGTGGCAATTCGCAGCTCAGCAAGTTTGACACAAGCGGAAGAATTAAACATTAGTGAACATCTAAAACTAATTGAACTTCTATCCGAACTTCCAGAACTTGACATGATCTGTGCGGTTACAGACCGCTTACCAAAGACACTATGCTTCGACAAAAGATTCTCAACGGAGATCACAACCAGAGAAGCATGGTGTAGCAACAACCCTCCAAACTGCCTAAACGGCCTAAAGTGGTATACGGATGGTTCTAAAATGGACTCAGGGGTAGGAGCTGGCATACATGGACCAAATAAAAACATCTCAATACCTATGGGAAAAAAACCCTAGTGTATTCCAAGCTGAGCTCCATGCCATAAAAGAATGCGCAAACCTAATACACAACTCAGGTATTAAAGGCGCAAACATCCATATATTCACGGACAGTCAAGCAGCTATAAAAGCCCTTAAGTCACACATCATTGACTCCAAATCAGTACTACACTGCTTCAACTCCCTCCAAACACACAGTTCCAGGAACAAAACCAAACTATGGTGGGTCCCCGGACATAAGGGAGTTGAAGGTAACGAAAAAGCTGATGAACTAGCCAGAAAAGGTTCCGAAACCCCCTTCATTGGACCTGAACCCTTCTGTGCAATCCCCAAATCAGCCATAAATCTAGTCATAAAAAACTGGGAACAAAACAGATGTGTTTCATACTGGGGAAATATCCCAGGCCTAAGACAGGCCAAAAGAGCTATTCAGCCCTTCAAATCAGATGCCGACAAGATACTAAATCTTCGCAGGCACGATATCAAAAACTTAGTAGGCTACCTAACTGGTCATCACGGTCTGCGATATCACCTAAACAAAATGCGTCTAGTCGACTCACCGGAGTGCAGACTATGTCTAGAAGAAGACGAAACAGCCGAGCATATCATATGTGAATGCCCGGCTCTTTACGGTATGAGAAGAGAATCTTTCTTCAGGGAATTCTTAAGTCCCGAAGAATTGAGGAAATCTTCGGCTGAAAGTATTATCAGCTACATTAGGAAAGTAGAAGCGCTACTAACCTAAAAAGCATCTGACGGCAAGCACAATAGATCTTTTAGGTCTGCTTAGGCAGGTCAGAATTTAAAAAAAAAAAAAAAAAATATATATTTTGTTTGTTTGAAGTGAAACTTCTTTTCGTACGGCTGTGTTGTATCTGTTTGATCGTGTGTATTGAACGGATATACTTGTATCTCAGGCATCACGTACGTTGGGGTGCAAAAAAGGGACGGTTTCGTGTTGGCATGTTGATTGGAGAAAGGACTTTGGTGAACCGGCATGCACCAGTGGTGTCTGTCAATAAGTAAATTTGGGTACGTGGGATTGTGTGTGAGCAAGATAAAATTATAAAACTCATCGGTTAGCCTTTGAATGTTTGACGGTTTTATCGATATTTGGGAGTCTTTCTGAAAGGTGGAACGTGTAGCTTTGGTTTGATTTTGTGAGGTGCTTACAATGAAGAGAGAGTATCTTCACACTGCAGATCTTGCAGAAGGGACAAACGGCGATGTCTTTTTGAAGTAAAACTTCTTTTGGGACGTTGTGAATTCGATTTAATGAAACGAAAAAGTGTAACGAAAAAGAGATCAAACAAAATATCGGTTGCCATCTAATCACCGTAACCAAGCAGCGTCGGTCGCGGTTATAGTACTTAGATATGGGAACCCCTGCAAGAATGAGATGAGTTCAACTGGCATAAAACCGTTTTTGTAGGCGAGGGAAATAAGGTTCAGGGTAAGAAATGGTAGAAATACTTTAACCTTGTTTGTGAGGTAGAAAAAGTTTAAAACTTACCAAAACACATTTTTTACCAATTTAAATGGAACAAAATTGTATGTCATTCGGCTCTGATACGCGTATTGTGATTCGAACAGTCAACATCAATGTAGCTGCATATAACTCTCACTTAAGCCCAAGAGCTTGCGAATTGTCAAAAATTACCCAAGGAAATCATCAATATGTCAGTTCAACTCATCTCAAATGAGGTGAATACACAACAGAGTGAGTGAGAGAGAATAATTAAGCAGCATACAGTTCCACTTCTACCGTGTGAACTCACAGTTGATTTTTTTTCAAAAGAAAACCTCCTGCGGTTAGTTTAAAAATCTTGGTTAAAATGTTTGCAAATATATTGCGTTTGGGAAAAGACTTAGGCGTGGTGTCTAAACTTTCAAATGTAATGTATAGGTATCGAAAAAGATCTATCAAAGAGTCATTTTCTCTCTCTCCAAACGAGAACTGCGAACTGTATGACCTGTAACTAGATGTAAAAACCAAAACCCGTCAAGTACATTAGCTCGACCAGACTGAGCAATTTCTCCAGCCATTTCAAACAAACTGGGAAACTGAGAAAAACACGTCTACAACACTTTTAATAAGCAATGACTTACATAGGTTCATACGTGATACTGCACCCCTTGAGCTAACTTTTCTACAAGCACATCACTCATAATTCGCAAAAGCCTATCCAAATACTTTAAACACATCGCATCGAGTCAGTCACACAATTTAGCATCTCTGACAACACAGCGATATCCCTAATCCATAAACATACCCCCAATAGTGGAGCAGGCATATCTATACGAATCATTTGCCATCTGAAGCGAACCGAACGTTAATCATCTGTTTAGTTCAAAGTCCAAATCAACTCAATAATTTCACGAACTTTAGAGATCAGCAAAAATTTGTTACTGTCCTCGATCGAAATCAGTTATCCGAACAAGGCGATCTTGTTCCGAGGACGCACCTCATGTTCCATTCCAGAACAAAACCAAATGACTAAGAGTTCCGCCTCTCACCTCTCTGTTTCTCAGCAACAAAACGCTCGAATGTTTATACTCATGTTCGAGCTATGGAGAGCGAAGGAACTCCAAAAGAAGGTGAACTGATATCGAATGCCAGTGAGATGATCATGAGCGACGAGCGACGACGACGACGATGACTACGATGACGATGAGATCGGTACGACCGACGACCATGATCCAAGCCAACAAGCTAACCGAACACTATCCAAATGAGAGGGCAGCATTCTGGGCAGGGTCAGGATGTCATCGACAAGCCAAAGTGTGGGCACAAATCACACATAGTGTACCACACCGCGCTCGCGCACTCGCACACGTTCGCGTGCAAGCGGTGAATCTGAATACTGAACGCAGCGCGAAGAGCAACGACTACGAAGCGACGCGACAACGACAACGATCGCACACTCGCAGCGAGCACGGTATTTGATGGTGTGGAAGTGCGCACTACGATTCGGATGGGAATGTCGAATTCAACTTAAATTCACAGCAGGACTCCTTGATCCTGGCCATTAATGATGCCTGGCAGCACGAGTGAGAAATTCCCCCATGTGGCGAAATCGAGACAAAAGTTATGTTCACATTCTGGGCTTTTGGTGTTGGACGTGGAGCAGTATTCTCTCCTCAGAGTTGTTGTTGGATCAGTTGGTGTTCCTGTTTGGGGTTTTTAGCTATTTTACTCCTTTCGAGTGTTTATTATGGTGATGTCGCTGGATGATTTCTTACTGCAGACCGTTTAGCAGGAATATTTATGTTTATCAGCACAACTGTTACACGCTTGGTATTTAGGTGGACAAGGATAATTGGAGTTTAATCAGATGTCATATGTTATTGTTGTTGAAATGTGTGAATGGTTTTTATTGGATGAATATTCAGCATTTAGATGATTTGGATTTAGAAATAAACCAAGGCAGTAGGAAGTATTTGGATTAATTTTTCTTTTTATTGAATTGCTAGAAAGCGATCTAAATTTGGTTTTAAGTTTTAGTTTACCAACTTTGGTTAATAAGAAGACAACTTTCGTCATCTAATATAATCAGACAGCGGGAGCTTCACTGGTCAAATAGTTGCTCTTCTGATAGCTTATTGATCCTCGTATTTTTGCCTTACAAGCAACTTTTAGCTTTTTCTCTGAAGAACATTTTGATAGAAGATGTGCATCATGATTGAAACTTTATGGACTGCGAGGCATCAAAACTTGACAAAAAGTACGGATTGATGAGCTGATCTGGGATCATTGATCATGCTTCTAAACTTGAATACTATTAGCTGATCTAGAATCATTGATCATGCTTCTAAACATAAATACTTATACGCTTTATGAAACAGTGCGGTGAAAAATTCTCCAGCTGCTCCGGTTTTTTCTTCCGAGGTACCTTAACAACCCTTCATTTGCGGATATGCCATCCCGTTTTTGCCCCCTCACATATAGGCCTTTAGTTAAATTTCGTCCTTCTTCTGAACTCAACGATTTTCACCGACGCAAGTTCGTATAGTTGATGGTTGGGTGTTGTAAAGCGAGGGTATACCCTGATTGGCTTTAACTTGGCAATGCCCAGTGGTTATAACTCTGACTACATATCAAATGTGCTTATTTTTACCTCCAAGTGGTAACCATCGGGTACTGGTCTCATCCAACCTGATTTGACTTGCTAAACGATAAGTGCGAGCGTTGATAACAAGAAGAATACCCAGCCGGGGGTACCATGGGAACCTAGATGAGCTTCGACATATTCGGACAACAGGTTATCTAGGAATCTCAAGGGTAAGCCAGGCCCCTTGAACAGAGATGGTGGCGGATGAACCGAAAGGTCAACGACAGCGCTCAATCCCGTAGTGGATACTGATGGCCCCGTGTCCTAGGGGTATCTAATAAACTGGAACTGGACCTACAGGTTGGGGGTTGTGCTTTGGGTTAACTATTCACCCCTGGAAAAAACCAGGCGAACAACTAGCGGAATCCCTAAACTGCTACAAAGCAGACGTTACTGCCATCCAGGAAATACGATGGGATGGGCCGCGCAGAATAGCGACTATTCGGATGCTAATTTGTTATAAGTGCCAGACTTAGGCAAGAAGTCTTATGTTTCCAAGACATTAGCGAACGCATTGTAACAATCCGCATCAAGGCCAAATTCGCCAACATAAGCCTTATATTTTCTTACGATCCTACGACGTAGGAAAAAGATGATAAAACTAAGGATTGCTTCTACTAGCTAATTGACAAAACCTATGAGCGACTACCGAAGTAGGTACGATGTTAAAATCATTCTGGGAGATTCAAACGCAAAGGTAGGAAGAGAAGACATCCTTAGCAGTATTGTCGGAAAACATAGCCTACACGACAACACGTCTGGTAACGGACTTAGGCTAATTGACTTCGCTACGGAACGAAAAACCCCTATAGCCAGCACACGGTTTTCTCACCTCGATATCCATAAGCGACATGGCGCCATGGCGGTCTCCAGATCAACGAACAATCCACCAAATTGATCACAATGCGATAGACAAGAGGCAAGCATCCAGAATTTTGGATGTCCGAACATTCCGAGGGGCTAACATCGACTCGGACCACTACCTTGTTGCAGCCAAGGTAAGAATGCGGATATCCACCACGCCACATAAACCAGAAATACTGTGAAAAAAATTAATGTCGAAAGACTGCAATCGCAAGAGACCGCCAAGACCTTCGCGCAACGCGTATCCCTTAACTTCTCGATTCACACCATACCACCAGCATCTTATGTCGAAGAACAATGGCGACGATGCCAACAAGCCATTAGATCAGCCGGCAACTGATGTTATAGGTTTCTCGCGGCCATCAGCAAGAAACCCCTGGTTTAATGAGGAATGGCGACACATGCTCGCAGCCAAGAATGAGGCCTACGAGGTGAAGAGGAGAGCTGCCATTTCGCTGTAAAGGCAGAGAAGAAGGGAAGAACACCGGCTTTTCAGAAAAGGCAAGAAAAGCGCGCGATCGAGGATATAGAGAGGTGCCACTACAGGAACGGTGTTCGCAAGTTTTACCAAAGTGTAAAACGTCAAAGCGAAGAATAAATGGCTCGAACATAATCCTGTCGAGATGAACAAGGAAATATCGTAGTTTAGACACAGTCGATGCTGAGGATATCAAAGAACCACTTCTGCAGACTGTTAAACGGCGATGACGAACAATATTCCGCTGTCAGGCAGAACGAACCATTTAATATCGGCAACGGCAGTGAAAACTGCCAACCACCGACCTACGTGAAGTTAGGATAGCAATATCTAAACTCAAGCTTAATAAGGCCGCCGGAAATGACGGCCTTCCCGCCAAGCTTTATAAATCTGGCGGAGATGACTTAGTAAGTAACATCCAACAACTCATAAGCCAAATCTGGTCAGTTGAAAAAATGCCTGAAGAATGGAACCTGAGCATCGTTTGCCCGATCCTCAAAAAAGGAGACCCTCTGAACAGCGCCAACGACAGAGGCATGAGTCTCCTCAACATCGCCTACAATATCCTATCTGTCGTAATATGTGAATGCCTGAAACCGTTTACCAACAACCTGATCGGCCCTTATCAGCGTGGTTTTCGGTTAGGAAAGTCCACAGCAGATCAAATTTTCACACATCGGAAGATCCTGGAAAAAAACCCAAGAAGTCCAAATCGATATCCATCGCCTATTTATAGATTTCAAAGCCGCATACGATAGCATTTATACAATACTAAAACTACAGGCGACATGGCAGCGTGTGACTTCCTTAATTTGATTCTTGAGAGGATTGTGCAAAACTCCCGAGCCAACACCAGAGGCACAATTTTCCAAAAAATCGGTGCAACTATCAGCATACGCCGACGATATTAACATCATTGGTAGGACTCAACTTGATGTCATAGCCACGTTTGCTAGTATAGAGTAGGAATCAGCAAAATTGGGTTTATGAGGGTAAGACTAAGTATAAGCTGTCAACGAAAGGGCACACAACATCGACGAATTGGACAGAACGTCACCGTTGACAGATATAACTTTGAGGTAGTACGGGACTTTGTCTGTCTCGGCTCCGCTATTAACTCTGGCAACAACATCTCGTCAGAAATCAAACGAAGAATTACTCTTGCCAACCGCTGTTTCTTCGGGCTACTATTGAGATCCTATATAAAACCCTGATCATCTCATTCCGTCTCTACGGCACTGAAGCATGGACCGTATCAAAAGCAGATGAAGAAATCCTTGGTCGATTCGAGAGAAAAATTCTTCGAAAAATCTTCGTTCCCGTTTGCCTTGACGGGCTATGGAGACGAAGATTCAACCAAGAGCTATACGAGATATACAGCGACATGCATCTAGTCAAAAAAAAACTCCGCATTGGACGTTTAAAATGGCTAGGACATGTAGCACGAATGGACACCAATACTAGAGTCTTCGATTCCCAGCCAGACGTCGGA
Source organism: Rhingia campestris (assembly GCA_932526625.1). Taxonomy (NCBI): domain Eukaryota; kingdom Metazoa; phylum Arthropoda; class Insecta; order Diptera; family Syrphidae; genus Rhingia; species Rhingia campestris. The sequence continues at coordinate 99,310,839 of OW052184.1, forward strand.
TGCAGTAGAGGAAGACCTCGCCTTTAGTGGCGCGCACAAGTAGAAACCGACCTCAACAAACTTGGAGTGCGCAACTAAGGACCGGGCTAATTGGAGAGGCATGTTGGTTGAGGCCCAGGTTCATTCCGGACTACAGCGCCACTTAAGTCAATAAGTAAGTAGCTACAGGCAAGGATAATAATAACTTACACTGTACCAAAGAGAATACAACTACAAGAGTGAGCATCTCATACAAGGAAAATGTACTATGTCGGGTTCTGATATTGATACTCCAGTGTGCCTTTAAAATATCAAAGCTAGTGCAAAGGAGAGTGGGAGAACCCATTTTTTCCGAATATAAAAGCACGAGAACAATGTAATTGAGAATCCACCTCAAGAATGGTCAGAATTTTCCGACTTTTATGCAACCCCACTCCTCCGCTACTGGGATTTTACCTGTCTTAAAAAAATAGGGATACAAGGATTCATAAAAACAATTATAAATTGGTCTGGCGTTACTAGTGCTGATAGTTTCGAAAGAGTACTTATGCAGACCGGTAGCTGGAAACGATGAGTAAAATTCCTCAGTTAAGAAAAGGAACTATGTAGCATTGTAAAGTTTTTTTTCGAATTTACTTGAATGTGGACGTGGCTAAATTTTTCTATTGAAGATATATATAGATATTCAGAACTTTTTCAAAGTTATAGTTTAACCAAAAACAATTTTTTTTTTGAAAAGTTGGCGTGGCAGCAAGTGGATTTTGAAAATATAGGACCTATCTCATTCTCATTATTTTCTGAATATTTTAAAAGAAAAACCGATGAAATTTGTTGAAAATTACGTCAGTAATACGTAAATTCACAAAATATCAACCCAAAATGTACTGAAATTGATGTGTTTTTTTCACGGACGCACAACACACACATTTCCGATTTCAACCTAACTTCACAAAAACTATTTATGGGCCAAAATCAAAGATGTGTGAAAGTTTGGCTTAAATCGGTAAATGCGTTAAGGCGTGAATCGGCGACAAACATTTTAAGGTTCAATTTTTATATACCTAACGGGTGATCCAAGTAGAGATACTTTTTTCAAAAGCCTTTTTTGACAGATCACGTGTGAGTCGTGTCATGCTGTCATGTTATTTTTGTTTAGTATTGTTTGGCATTTCATAATGGAAAGACTTACGCGTGAACAACGTTTACAAATTGTTCAACTTTATTATGAAAATTCACGTTCTGTGAGGATTGTGTTTCGTGCACTTCGCTCAACTTGTGGTCAACATAATCGGCCTACTGAGCGTACTATTCGCAACACCATCACCCATTTTGAGACCCAGCATTCATTATTGGATAATATTCGACCGAATAGACCACGTCCAGCACGCTGTGAAGAAAATATAGCAGCCGTAGCTGAGAGTGTACACGTAGAGAGTCGATTCGGCGCCGTTCGCAGCAACTCGGACTGACGTATGGAACGACTTGGCGCATTTTACGTCAAGATCTTAAATTGAAAGCGTACAAAATACAGCTTGTGCAACAACTAAAGCCGCTCGACCTTCCCAAGCGACACCGCTTCGCTCTATGGGCTCTTGAAAAGTTCCATGAAGATCCGACGTTTTCGAGGCAAATTTTGTTTAGCGATGAGGCCCATTTCTGGCTCAATGGGTATGTAAACAAACAAAATTGCCGCATTTGGGACGAAGAGCAACCTGAAGAGATTGAAGAACTGCCACTTCATCCAGAAAAAACAACGGTTTGGTGTGGTTTGTGGGCCGGTGGAATCATCGGTCCATATTTCTTTAAAAATTATGCCGGTGCGAACGTAACCGTCAATGGCGACCGTTATCGTGCCATGATAACCGACTATTTGATGCCTGAAATTGAAGCTCGTGATCTCGGCGACATTTGGTTTCAGCAAGACGGCGCCACTTCCCACACATCGCATCAATCAATGGACTTATTGAGGGAGCATATCGGTGAGCACATAATTTCACGTTTTGGGCCGGTCGATTGGCCACCAAGATCGTGTGATATCACACCGTTAGACTTTTTCCTGTGGGGATATGTAAAGTCAAAAGCTTATGCCGACAAACCCGCTTCGATTCAGGCCTTGGAGGAAAACATCACGCGTGTCATTCGCCAGTTACCAGTCGAAATGCTCGAACGAGTGATCGAAAATTGGACTCAACGGATGGACCATCTGCGACGTAGCAACGGCCAACATTTGATAGACATAATCTTCAAAAAATAAATGCCAAAGAATGTTCTTTCAAATGATAATAAACATTCTCCATTAAATTTGAATTTTCTGTGTTTTTTTTTTTCTTTAAAAAAGTAGGGAACCTCGAAATGGATCACCCTTTATAAAGATATGCCCCCGTGGGAAAAGGTCTTAAAGTTCCATTGCTCATCTCAATACAGAACATTATAAACTCAACACACTCAATCCCACCAATCTATTCAATACGTCTCTGTATCTACATTTATTATTTTAACAAAAGCTACCGGTTTTAACCGTTCACCGGTAGAGAATCTAAAAAAAATCGGTTCACAAGATCCATAACTTCCTCTGACTAGGACAATCTAAATTCGATTTGCTCCTTCTCAGTCCTCTGCAATCTGCATGTGCGTAACATTATAATTACTCGATGCACAGTCACCCAGCCAACCCGTAGTATACCTACGCCAATTAGACACACTTAAGTGAATCAAAGAGCAAATTACCAAGCTCGACTCTAAGGCATCCTCGTTGTTACTCTTGTGCAACTATTGGAGGCACTTTTCCACAACTTGCTTAGATATATAGATTTTACGAATTTTACGACTTCGCCCCAACCACCCAGCGATGACAACATCTTGATAAGAACAAAAGTTCAAGTAACGATCCGGCTGTTTAATCCTAAAATAAACGAAAGAATCTTTCAGTGTTGTGAACAAATTAAAGTCAGAATCTTCCACTTGGAAAGATCATCCTCAATCGTGTCTTCGTCGGCTGTAGCATTCGGAGTTGGTAGTCACTGCATTCATCGCCATCGCCATCGTCGTCGTCGTCGTGGTGTGTCTCATCCGGACAACGCACAGCAGCAAAACTCGCAATTACAACCGTCATGCGTCTCCGTGTTACGATATCGCTAAACAGTAACATGAGGTCCGCATGTTATCGGTTGCTCCTTCTCCGATTTTATTGATTTTCTACAATTGCTCCTATGAGGAGATTTTTATCGCGTCCGCGCGCCAGTGTGTGCTGACGTATACGAAACGGAATTTATCGGGTAATTAGGATGGTCTTGCCTACAATGTTTACCACGGGTATGGATTCACCTTCTACTTGTGCAGCCGGAGTGGGTTATGTTTTTTGCCACGGTATCTGTGACTGTGGCCTGTCTACACGGGTTCTCATTTGTGTAATGAGTGTTGCAGATTGTGCCCCTTTCTGATTTGGTCAAATAGAACACATTGCGATACGTACTATCAAAATGTCACAAGTGTCAGCGGTGAGAACTTATGACAATTAGCCTTACACTTAGCGGCATTTGGTCTTAGATTGGATGTTGTTACAAGGATCTGGTTTCCCTACGGAAGCTGGTTTTTAAGATGTTTTTAGATGTTCTGCAACTGTTCATTAATGTTTGGAGGTTGGAGGTGATACAAATCTGGTTGTGAAAAATCCAGTGGTAAGAAATGGAGGATGTGGGATGTTTGAGTTTTTGGGAAGAATTGAAGGTGAGTGTGGGGATTGTATTCATGGAACAATACGAAAGTATACAATATTCCGACTCAAATCTGAAAATTGAATTTTTTAATTCGAAATTGTCAAACATTCACAGATTCTCAACTTACTTCATTACTGGGTTTCTGACATTTTGAAGGGGTCTGCCTGCGAGAATACAGCCTTACATCTTCAGTGGCTATGACATCTCATACCAATGATGTCAATATTGTCGGCGTATGCTCGTTGTTGCACCGATTTTTGGAAAATTGTGCCTCTGGTGTTGGCTCGGGAGTTTTGCACAATCCTCTTATGAATCAAATTGAAGATCTGACAGCGCATCGCCTTGCCTAAATCCTTGTTTGGTATCGAATGTGTCGGTGAGGTCGTTTCCGACCCTGATGGAGCAACGAGAATTCTCCATAGTCATCCTACACAAACGGACGAGTTTGGGCGGTATACCAATACTAGACATCGCTCTGTATAGTTCGTCTCTATTACATTCTGTCGTATTCGGCTTTGAAATCGATAAATACGTGATGGGTATCGATTTGGACTTCTTGGGTTTTTTCCAGGATCTGCCGAAGTGTGAAAATTTGATCCGCTGTGGACTTTCCTAACCAAAAACCACGCTGATAAGGGCCGATCAGGTTGTTGGTAAACGGTTTCAGGCCTCTGTAGTTGGCGCAATTTAGGGGGTCTCCTTTTTTGTGTGGCGGGCAAACGATGCTGATGTTCCATTCTTCAGGCATAGTTTCATCCGACCAGATTTGGCTTATGAGTTGGTGGATGTTACTTACCAAGTCATTTCCGCCAGCTTTATAAAGCTCAGCGGGAAGGCCGTCATTTCCAGCGGCCTTATTAAGCTTTAGTTTAGATATTGCTATCCTCAATTCAAGATCATCTGTCGGCATTCCACATCAAACCAAGGGTTTCTTGCTGGTGGGCACGAGGAACCTAGGACATCAGTTGCGGCTGATCTAATGGCTTGTTGGCATCGTGGCAATTGTTCTTCGACATTAGATGCTTGTGGTATGGTGTGAATCGAGAGGCTAAGGGATACGCGTTGCGCGAAGGCCTTGGCGGTCTCTGGCGATTGCTGTCTTTCGACATTAAATTTTTTCACAGTATTTCTGATTTGTTGTGGCGTGGTGGATATCCGGATTCTTACCTTGGCTGCAGCAAGGTTGTGGTCCGAGTCGATGTTAGCCCCCCGGAATGTTCAGACATCCAAAATACTGGATGCGTACCTCTTGTCTATCGCAATGTGTATATCAAGGTGAGGAAACCGTGTGCTGGCTATAGTGACATTTCGTTCCGTCAATTAGCCTAAGTCCGTTACCAGACTTCGGTAGTCGCTCATAGGTTTTGTCAAGGAGATCGTAGAAGCAATCCTTAGTAATATCATTTTTTTCCTCCGTCGGAGCGTGAGTCATATGTTATCGAATTTGGCTTTGATGCGTTCGCTTATGTCTTGGAAACATAAGACTTCTTGCCTAAGCCTGCTACTTATAACAAATCCGCATCCGAATAGTCGCTGTTTCTGCTTACTATAACACGGTCCCTAGAAGATTTCATAGTTTTTCATCCTCTTTTTGCCCCGTCCATCCCATCGTATTTCTTGGATGGCAGTAATGTCTGCTTTATAGCAATTTGGGGATTCCGCTAGTGGTTCGTCTGCACCTCTTCTGCTTAATGTTCTCACATTTCAGGTGCAGATACGAACGTCGTTGTCCTGTTTTCGTTTAGCAGGGTCGTCAACAATAATATCAGTCCTTTCCGAGGCTATTGGTTGCTTCGTAACATTGGTGGTGGTTACATGGGTGGGTAGTAAACCCAAAGCACAATCGCCAATCTGGAGGGCCAGTTCCAATTTATAAGATATCCCTAGAACACGGGACCATCAGTATCCACTACGGGATTGAGTGCTGCCGTTGACCTTTCGGTTCTTCCGCCACCATGTCTGTTCAAGGGGCCTGACTTACCCTTGAAATTCCTAGATAACCTGTTGCCCGAATATGTCGAAACAGCTCATTTAGGTTCGCCTTGGACGGCAGACCGGGTATCCGTTCCGTGCCATTCTGACCAGTCTGTTTATAGTGTTGCTGTTCTTCGTCTTATTATGAACACTCGCACTTATCATTAAGCAAGTCAAATCTAAATATCGTCATGTCGTACCCTAACCCAAAAATGAATGCAAACATCCTGTTCACCCATAAACAAATGTATTGTTTTCCTAACCAACCTAAGATTATGCGAATTATGCACTTATTGATTCTGTTCCATTGGACCTACCCTCTAACACTATTCAATACAATTTCCTTCGCACATAGATACCTACTCACTTGCAGTTCATATCAAGTTGGAAATTATGGCGCGAGTAATGGTCATTACGTTGATGATAGTACCAGTGGCGAATTGAGGTGAAAAACTAGCATTGGTGGAGATAATAATAAAAATACCTACTTGGGGTTTGTAGGAGGGGGTCTAACGTTGTATCTAGTTTTACAAAGCTGACGGCACGACGCGACGTTGCTGTTGGCTGATGTTATAATGGTGGCGTGCTGTGTCAATAAGACGACATTAAAAACCGTCGAATGATATACGATACGACCGCCTTTTCGATTTCTCAACAGAACCCATCTTTGGCGGTGGTCGTCGTTGTTGGCGTGGCGTATTCAGCACGGAACGCTGTTAGTCGGTCTCGTGGACAACCGTAATAGTGTTCTGGTCAAGTTTGAAGTTTGCGATGGTATTTAGCACCCGTGTTATGTGTGCAATTCATTATATCGGAAAACACATATATGCGGTCTACAAACTCAAGACAGAGAGCTACCACACATCAAATGCATGAAGCTAGATGTTTATTGGTCAATCGAATATTTATTTTTTTCGCTGTAGATGTATCTTGAGTATTATTTATCAAGCTTGGTTCAGGTCCTTGGTTGCAGGTTAAATGGTGGTAGATAATTTTAAATAATAACGTAGAACGTACCGTTTAGTGTAGTTAGAGTTGCTGTGAGAAGGTGTGTATATATCGCTTTTTCTTTAGAAATAATAAAATTACTAATAAAGACGTTCATAGAACTACCAAGAAGATCCTAAATATACCCTGAGTATCACAATCCTTCTTTGCTGTGCTGAATCATTAACCGTATCTAAAGTTCAGATGACAAAATAATTGTTAATTTGTATTGACAGGCTACGGAGGCAGAGATTCAAAGGCCGTTTTATTCACTAGAAGTTAACACACCTTTGGGATTTTTATCGTCAAATGCAGAAATTGTTTTAATTCACTCAAAGTTGAGAAAATTTAATGTTGGTCAATTTTTGTGTTTTTCACCGGTGTTTAAGGGTAGTGATACGATTACATGAGAACACAAGCGTTCTCACTCTAGCCTCTTACTATCAACTCCTACTCTCCCCTCAACGCTGGTGGGTGCCTAGTACCTCGACTGGAGATGGGGTATTAAACCCCTGTGGAAGGTTGTTGGTGGCAGCAAACGAGAGAGGGGGGAGAGTGTCCTCTCACTAAGGTACTCACTCTCAGGCGGCAGCGGAGGAATTCCCTAGATGGAGTCAACGGTGGCGCCTACAGCACCAGTTTGATCGAACTGGTAGTGTAATCCCTATATGAGCTGCTTCGACATATTTGAACACCAGGTCTATAGGGATTTCCAATACTTAGCCAGGGTGTTGGAAACGAGTTGGTGGCGGAGGAGCCCTCAATGGTTCAACGGCAGCGCTCATATCCCAAAATGTGCTACTAACATCGGTATTTTTCCGGCCCGCTGTCCTAGGTCAAAACAAGGGCCTGGTCCTCCAGGTTGATGGCTTATCAGGTTGAAAAGATTGAAGATTTCGGAAAGATCCGCGAGGTTATTGAAAAAATACACTCCCAGTCCATTTCGGCCGGTAGTCAGTAAATCAATTTGGCCTTCAGGCCCTAGCATAATAAGCAAGCTCCTATCGGGCCAGTCAAATGCGATTATTTTAGGCATTCATTTCGGATAGATCCGTGAGATCATGAAAGAAATATTTTCCTAAAGTTATTTTTTTCAGTTGACTGTGGCCTGGGCAGTGGAGGGTATCCGCGTGTATTTCTTCATCACCGCAGCCTCTATAAAGGTCAGCATCTATAATATGCATTTTCAGTTTGTGGCTTTTGAGTAAGTTGTGTCCAGTAAGTATACCAGTGTCGAAACAGATTTCCTGTTTCATCGAAGAAGTTTGTGTGTTCTGGCTTTCTCATACTCGGGACACATCCTTTTGAATGTTTCATAGGTGGAGAGAAAATTCCACCTGTTTTTGGAGATATCTCGTGTTTTCTGATGCACCCGTGGTTTGAGGTCATATAGTGGCGGTTTGACAGACTGGTGATCAATGCTAGTGGCGGATCCTTCCCTCGCCAGTTCATCAGCTTCAATTTCATTGAAGGAATTCCAACAGTTTTGGTGATATCCAGTGATTTGAGATCACAGTGGCGGTTTGACAGACTGGTCGGCTCATCAGAAATTTTATTGTCATTTATGCCTCTGTTTTCGCGCTTAAATTATGTTGGATACCAAGATTCTTCAGACACCCCCGTGATTGGAGGTCACAAAGTGGTGGTTTAACAGACTGGTCTCCCTGATCGACGCTGGTGGCGGATCCTTCCCTCTGCAATTCATCAGCAATTTCATTGCCCTTTATGCCTCTGTGTTCGGCGAACCAGCCGAGCATTAGATTATGTTGGGCGCCAAGAACCTTCAGCTCTTCACGAAGACGTTTCACAAGCTTCGACTTTATTTCGACAGCAGGGGTTGCTTTAATTGCAGCCTGACTATCAATAAAGAAGTTGTTATCGTCTGGTGGTATCGCCTGCATTGGCTGCCTCTGCTACTGCCAATATATCCTCCTGGAAGAGACAGCTGTACTAAGGGAGACGAAAAGTGCTGTTCTGCTTTAGTGTTTCGGAAAACACTCCCGCTTCAACGCCTACGTCCATTTTTGAACCATGGATATGGTTTCGGGTGTCCAGTTAATCCCTTTTCCGCTCCTCTGTTCCTGGATAGATGCAGGTGAATGATCTTCGTAAGTCAGGGTGAAATATCATGTAGTCACAAGATGAGCCCACGTATCTGCTTAGAATTTTTGCGTGTCCGCTTGAGTTCATTTTTCATCAGTTGTGCCGGCTGATTCTTAGTGAACTTTTGGCTGCAGATTCTTGCATGAATCTGTAGCTGCTTGAGGATGGTTTCTAGTCTCGATGTTGGTGTGAACGTCATTGCACCAGTAGCGCCCTTTTCATTGCACTAGTATGCTATCCTTTGTACCTGTGTCATGTTTTTCAGATGGTTGACTTTATTTGTGGATTGCCACCATTTAAGTCCTCCGTATGTTAATATAGGTCTTACAACAGCCGTATACATCCATAAAATAGTCTTGGGGTTTGGACCCCAGTTTTTTCAGAATATTCGGCTATTGTGGCCTTTTTGTGTCGCCAATATCTTGCATATTCTCTTCACATAAACTGAAACTACCTACGTTTTAGTATTCACCAGTTCGCATATCAATTCTTTCGTTTTCATGCAAAATTAAAAAAAAAATCAAATTATACGAAAGTCCCCCTGTAGTAACAAGATTCTATCGAATGGGCTATTATTATCTGGGACTTTTTTGGCCCCTGACACTAGTTCAAATTTTTCGCACAAAAAGTTTGTTCATCGCCAGACTTTTTATTGTACAAGGTGGGCCAAAAGAGATCACATTATTGAAAGATGCTCTTATTTTTGCAAATGGCCGCCAATATCAAATCTGTTTTGACATTTGTGGACTAGAAAGATGTAGAATACATGTGAATAAGCCATGGAGCGATACACTCCCCAAGAACGCGGAATAATCGTGTCTATTTCTTGCGCAACAATTCGTCTGTCGCCGATTCCCCGGCAGTCCGACACCCACTGCGCCAACACTGCGCCGTCTGGCCAGCAACCTTGAAGAGTATGGGACCACACGAGACGTTGCCAATAGTGGAGGGCCCCGAAGCGCCCGAGATGCCGAGAATATCGCCGCTGTAGCCGAGGATGTCGAGATGTCGCCGGAAACATCGACCAGACGCTGTGCCTCGCAATTAGCCACCAGCCGGTCGTCTCTAAGGTGAATTTTGGTCAAAGACTTGCGCATGATCCCGTACAAAGTTCAGTTCATTTCTTATCATCGTCGTGGAAAGTTCTAAGAGAAAGTGCTCCTCCGCATCGCTACATTTCTGGAATAGAAATTTCCGCAAAAAAAACAAGTATACCGAGTTATCCTATTACCGTCCTGTTGATCATTGCCTTCGGTCGAGGAAAAATCCGACTCGTGTCTGTGCATCTAGTGTGAAAATATCTCTGCCACGCAGTGTGTGTGCGTGTCTTACATAAATGTTTGTATTCTAGTGCGGAAAATTCTAATTTGAACAAAATTTCCAAATCTGTGACCCAAAAAAAAGGAAGGAGGCCAAGAGAACAAAAAAAAGGATCACAGAATTGCTGTAAACAAATTCCTCCACCGAACTTGTCTAGCATTGAAGCACAATGCCGAGTTGCATACGAATGCGACTCCAATGGCTAGGCGGTGTTACTATAAACAACAAGATTCACCTTGTAATTCCAATGCAATGACCACACTGATGACGTCAAATGCGATACGGTTCTATTCGAAATTTACGTCTCAGCAACATCCGACCGCGGGCACTCCTCTGTGCAGCGAGAAGGCCTACGAACTGGTAATGACGCTGAAAGATGCCGAACGTTCTGCTCTCAAGACTGCTCTAGATAAGTACGAAGCTGTGAAGCTGAAGGAGGGCTTCGAGGGTAAACTTGCTACAACACAATGGCGATCAAGATTTGGACGTCTAACAAAAGTGCCACCGCTGTCAAATGTCGATCCGACAGGCTCGTTTTGTACTTTTCCCGAGGATTGGTTGAAGAAAAGAGCTGAAGCAAATGCAGCACCTCCAAAATCATCATATTTATCCAAAATATTCTTCGTAAATGCCGTCCCATTTGTTGTGTTTGGATTTTTAGATAATTTCTGCATGATTATGGCGGGAGATTATATCGAACAAATCTTTGGCACATTCATGTGTATATCAACAATGGCAGCTGCTGGTCTCGGCAATACCATCACTCGGAATTGGTACGGCATTCTATGTTGAACGATTTTGTACCTTATTGGGACTAAAACCACCCGATCTAGTGCCAATTCAAATGGAAATGAAAGAGTGCAGAAGAGCTACCAATTGGGGACGAATAATCGGCATAACTATTGGCTGTTTGCTTGGCATGTTTCCACTCTTGTTTATGAACAATACCACGGATGATACAAAGGCGCCAAGTTCTACAACGAAAAAACAAGAAATGCAACCGCTTGACGCAACGGAAAAGAAGCCTTAAAGTTATTCGTCATATTTAGTCAATATATGTGTGTGTGTCTGCTCACACAGTTAAGATGCATACCTAGCTATATTATTTTGTATTAATCAAATCTTTAAAAAAAAGAAAAAAAACTAATTAAATTCTAAAGGAAATAATTGTGTTCATCAGGTGTAGTAAGGCTTTCTTCTCGGTATTTGATAAGAAAGTCCCTTAGCGGTGTTTTATTTTTAATTTTTAATTTTTTTTGACCTCATATGTTAACATATAATTAATACTCAAATGGTTAGTCATTGTCCTAACAAGATAGATAAATGAGTGATGAATTTTTATATATCGTGATGCTGTAAGATATTAATTACTTTAATCGTCTTTTATGTTAAAACAAAAACCAATATTTTTAAAGATATTAAAACTTTTTTTTTTTTTTTTAAGTCCAGTCCGTGCATCAGCTGCTGCCTGTCGGCCGCCAAATGCGTGTAACCTCTGCCCAAGCCATCCTCAATCTCTAGGACGAAGTGGACGATTTTTCGACCAAATTCATAATCAGCGACGAGGCTCATTTCCACCTCAGCGGGTACATGAACAAGCAAAACTATCGCTTCTGGGGCACCGAAAATCTCCGAGTAATGCACGAGGAGCCATTACACCCGCTCAATGTTACTGCTTGGTGTACTGTTCACGCTGGAGGAGTCACCGGGCCATTTTTTTCGAGAACGCCGCTGGTCAAATGACAACAGTGGACGGTGCGCGCTATAGGGCCATTTAAACCGAGTTTTTTCTACCGCAATTGGACGAATTAGGACTGGAGGACATGTGGTTCCAACAGGACGGGGCAACGGCACATACTGCGCGAGCCACAACCGATATTCTGAAGGGCCAAAAAACATCGGATGACTTCTTTTGGCCCACCTTGTACAATAGCTAGTCCTTTCATTTTATAGCTGTTCCGAACGGCTTTTCTCAGATAGGCTTTTTATGAAAATTGAAACTAAGCAAATGATTTGTCGGATAATTGCGAGATAGTACCTCTGTAAAGTCAGACCTAATACCGCATCAGCCCATCGCTTTACCTACTGCTCCAATGTGCCAACTCTCACTCTTAACCACCCATCCCACATACATATTTTCATTTAAGTTATTGGCCATTCGCCCCAATTTTTATCTAATTCCACTGTCATATAACTTTGGATGATGTGTTTCACTATCCTAAACATGTTCACCACAGCTAGACCAGAGATAACATATCTTAACAATTCACCTATCGTTCTCATATTAAAATTAAATTTCTTAAAAAGAAAAAACTCATATAATTCAGCTCGAATTAATACCGAGTCTTGTACCGTGTCTACATCTTTTATCCATTTGTCAAGATAGCAGACTTAATTCGTGTCACAAATACCCATATCTGGTCATAAACTGGAATAAAATGCTGCGGGGATTAATTGTTTTCTCCCATATTGACATTCGATGATTTTTCGTAACACACACTCACACAATGTCCCTTCGAGGATTACAATTGCATTAAATCACCGATACAAAACGAAATCCATGTCGGGAATGAGATAACCATGTACGGTCCACTTTACCAGGCACACCTTCAAAATGCTAATTGATCGCATTTAAATAGATTCATTACGATACCAGTGTGGCAGCCGGCCGACAGCGGCATGACATGGTGCGATGAGGATCCGACCAAAGAACAGGCGTTAAATACAAGTCACTTCTATTGTGCGTCGTCTTATCGCACAGTGGTGACAGATTTGAGTAATGATCGTGTCGGCAGCGATCTTTACCTTGCCAGCATTCCTTGGAACCTTGCTACACCATACACTTGCATTGTATAGGAATGGCAGTGTGTCGGCGTTTTCCCTTTAGACACGGACCGGGCAATAAAACCAATCGGAATCTGTACTTTGGGGATACGGTGAGCTGCATCAGCGTTTCTAATGTAAATCGGTCGAAACCGATTATTGAAATTTAGGGCGATTAGTACCGCGAAGAAACTACGAATTAATTAAAAGCGGCTTGACTTTGGAGTGTGAAATCTGTTCCATTTCGGTCCGGTAAGATGGAGGTTTCAATTTGGCCTTTAGGCCCGAGTGCATAATGAGGAAGCTCCTATCGGGTCATAGTCAAATTTGGATATTTTAGGCATTCATTTCGTTTAATTAATAATTTTCGTGGCGTTTTGTGTGCGCGGTGGAACCTTTGCCCCTGTCGCGCTTAAAGATCAAAAGGGCTCTAGCTGCTAGGGTTATTATATTCAAATTTTGACGATTTTTACAAATAATTATGAGACACGAGATGTGTATTGTGCCATTTTGACAAATCGATAGAAACCGTCATTATCGCTTTTTAATGACGGTTTGCTTAAGTCGGAGAGAGAGAGAGGGTATTGTATAATTAATGCGCGCGATACGATGCGGATTTAGAATTTAAAATGTAAATTAATATTCGGACTATACGCACACTCATACATATTCAGTTGAGTGTGGCATGATAGATGCGGCGTGCGAGGACAGATAGCGATTAGTTTAGATCGCTTCCTGAAGGCATGCCTATATGGTATGGGTAGAGAATTGTAGGTGTGTTCCTTTGTGTAAATTATGGTGAAATCGAGAGAAGTGGATACAGTGGTCCGGTATTGATGGTCGTGTTATTTATGTATATCACCGATGTTGGATATTAAATGATGAAAATGTGACTTTGAGTAATTTGGGATAATGGAATTTTTTGTTGGTAGCCCCTAATGAATTTACCGTATTAATTTGGGTTTAAGGCAATCGGTGGTGATTTGAATAAAATCGATAGGGAATGAGAGCATGATGGCATTGGTTCCAACAAGTGTCAAATAGTGTTACGCTCGGTTATGTATGTAAATTTCTTGATATTGGTGTAGAATATGTAGACGTCTGTCTTAAGGTGTAAGCGGTATTTAATGATGTAAGCCGTAAAGTAGACGGTAATACTATAAATGCTTCGATAATTTGTGGACAAAGATTCGAACGATCTTCGTAACACCAGCATTTGGACTTTTGGACAGATTCACAAATAGTCCTTTACTGGATTTCAACGCAATCGTCAAAGTTAAGCATTTTCGCGGGAAACAGAGTCGCGGAAATGCAGGAGAATACAGCGGACGTTTGTTGGAACCATATACTAACGCTTTACAATCCGGCAGACATGGTCTCATGAGGTTGTCCGGTAATGGTAATAGAAACGTCAAATTGGTTCAAAGGTCCAAGTTTTGTTTTGTTGGAATGTGAGAACAAATGGCCCCATACTGTCGAAATCCAGCTTTATCCAGAAACACCGGCTTTAGAAAAGAAGAAAACAGTACTAAGCTGTCAAAAAGGGAACTCAAATGATTTAGGTACTCAAATTGATCAGAATATAAATTTATATATCGCATATATTTTAATGGTCCAAAATTAGAGGCTAGATAGAGTCATAAAACGTGGTCCTTGAGCAGTCTCTTAACTTCGCATAGGACAATTAGTCCAACAAAACGCGTTTTCGAATGAAATAAAGTCACTTCAACCTAATTGAAATCTTAAAGGGTCAATTAAGTGGCTAAGTCCTTTCGTTGAGGAAACCAACGGTCTTCAGCTTTTAAAGGTAGGAGAGGTCGTTTAAAATATACCAACATCCCAGATGAAAGCAACCACCTATTGTTGCTACCGAAGATTCTCATTTTACTCAGATACTGGTCAGGCATCTGCATCTAACAAGCTTTCATGTCGGACCGAAAGCACTGGTTGGGTCAGTGAGGAATCGTTTTTGGATAATCAATGGTCGGTAAATTGCTCGTCAAACAGTCCGAAATTGCATTAATTGCGTAAAATATCGACCAAAGCTGTTAGAACAATTCATGGGAGATTTCTCGCATTGGAGAGATTAACGCCGTCACATCCTTTTCTCTGTTTTGGGGTAGATTTCTGTGGGCCTGTTTATACTCTTTACAAAATCAGAGGAAAAATTCCTTATAAATCGTAAGTGGCAGTTTTCGTTTGCTTCTCGTTAAAAGCTGTTCATATGGAAGCAGTGTCGGATATGTCAGCTGAAGCTTTTATTGCAGCACTCAAATGATTGATAGGTCGAAGGGGTCTTCCCCGAGATTCAGCGTTACCAGATTTAGCAGTTTCCTGCGATTTTAGCAGTTTTTGATCATGAAAATGGCCTGCAGCAGTTTTTTTAGCATTTTCCTAAATTTTAGCAGTTTTCAGCAGTTTTCAAACAAAAAAATATGTATACATGTTTTTAATTGTTTGGGCGACAGTAAACACGAATACACACGATCATCTTCAAGAAAAATGATCCCAAAGAAGAAATGCAAATACGCAGAGTTAGGGTCAGAAAGCAAACACAGCTGTTTATGGATAGTGTCGGTGTGGTGAATACTTATTGATGTAACTGCGTAGCATTTCCAAAAGGAAAGGGTGCAGATAGTTATTATATTATTTAAATAGGAATTGTTTCGACAACGATACTCAATTCGAATTGTGTATTTATTAAATGCGTATGTCACTCGGTTGCTCTAGCTGTCAGTCATGATAGTAAGAAATTGCCAAGATCCATTGAGCAATTGGTCAAAGATTTCTAATCATACTTTTCTCAAAGTAGTAAAAGACAACTAGAATTTTTAGAATTTCAAGAAAAGAAATATGATTTTGCGCCACTAAGACATTAGATGGCTATCGCAACATGCCTGCGTCAATCAAATTATAGAACAATGGAGTGCATTATTTCCTGTATGTATTTCAAAGTTGAATATTTAACAACAAATTCTGTCGCTGTCCCAAACGAATTTATTTTTAATAGTTTCAATGACAGTATAATAATACTTTTTATTCTATGGATTACATCTTACCTATGGTAAACAAATTATTCATGCAACGTCGGAAAGTCGTCGTAAATGTTGTAAACGTGATAAAATTACGACGTGATGAATGAACTGTCAAAATTTGTATGGGAAATCTTTTCCAACAATATCGGAATTTCCTCACAGGAATTGGGTGCGTAAACTGAGATGGTAAACGTTGTAAACTTTTGGAATGCTCTTTTGACATTTAATCAGTCACTTTCACACATCAAACGTAAACGATAAACTGAAAACAATTATCGAGAACGGAAAGAGAACAATAGGAACAAAATTCTATCAATAAATAAATTACTAAAATGAGATTGAATTCATTGGGTTACCGCATTATTTAGTCGTGCAGTTTTAGGGTCGTTCATGAAAAGTCGTCGTAAAATTATAATCTTTCTCACGTAGTAAAATTACGACGTTGCATGAATACCCTTATTATATTTCAAAGCGATTATGCCAATATTCACTATTTTGATAATAAAAAATTAAAGGAAATGTCAGTAAACAACAATAAGTATCCAACAATAACTAAATTTGCAATATTTATGCTTACCGACATCAAATACTGCTTGTGAAACAATATTTTCGCAGGTAAATTCGTTAAAAACTAAAAACCGTAATCGCTTCAGTAACGAAAATGTTGCTTTGCGAGGGTTTCTTAAGGTGAAGGCTGTTATAACTTTGTTCTAACAAATAAAATGGTAACTTCAATAAATTCAAAGATTCTCTATAAAGATTCCGAACGTTGTAATTTAATAACTTTGTACATATTTAAATTTAAAAATTATCATCTTTTATAAATTATCATCTCATATAATTACAAATGTAACTGTTTATGTATTTTTTGAACTAAAAAAACGTATTTCTCAAGGAAAAAACGATCGCAGTTTCTTAGCATTTTTTTAAACTTCTGTCTAGCAGGTTTTGCAGTTTTTCGTCCTACCTTTAGCAGGTTTGAAAAAATTTATCTGGTAACGCTGCCGAGATTGATAACGCAACTAATTTTGAAATGCGCAATATGTTGTTTTGTAGCTCTTCTTAACGAAAAATCTATAATTAAGAGGCATAAATGGCACCATGACACCTCATTTTGGTGGAATTCGGGAGGCAGTCGTAAAGACAGCTAAAGTTCATCTTTATCGGAGCCTGAGCGGTGCAAAGCTAAATTTTAAAGATATGTCCAGAGCTCTAGGAGAAAAAGCCGCCATCATGAATTCAAGGCCAATTATCCCGATGTCATCTGACCCTGGCGATTTGGAAGCTCTTACTCCAGCACATCAGCTCATTGGATCATCTCTCAAAGCGATCCCTGAGCCACCATTAAATGTACCAAACATCAGCTTTATTCTCCGATGGCGGCAAATAACCGCCGTCGAAACCCACTTCGGATTAGATGGTCGAAGGGGTACATTCATTAATGGCAAGGTAGAGCAAAGTGGACGTCTCCGTACCCAAACATCAAGATCGGTTCCCTAGTCATCGTGCACGAAGACAACGTTGCATCCCAGAAATGGATCAGATTCATGAATGTAGTCCATGGTACAGATGGTCAAGTTAGAGTTGCTGAACGAAATCAGTTACTCAATTTTTGTATATAGTGAAACTTCAAATCCAGGGACACAAGCCTCGTACAGAATCGTGTCGAGATGAACAAGGAAATACCGCAGTTGAGACACAGTCGATGCTGAGGATATGGAAGAACCACTTCTGCAGACTATTAAACGGCCATGACGACCAATCTCCCGCTGACAGGCAGGGCGAAACATTCCATTCAATATTGGCGACGATAGCGAAAACTACCAACCACACGACCTTAGTGAAGTGAGAATAGCAATATCTAAGCATAGGCTTAACAACGCTGCCGTAAATGATGGTCTTCCCGCCTTACAAAACCGGCGGAGATGATTTGGTAAGTAACATTCACCAACTCATAAGCAAAAATTAGTCGAATGAAAGTATACCTGAAGAATGGAACCTCAGAACCCGATCCCCAAAAAGGCCCACTGACCTGCGCCAAGTACAGAGACATAAATATCCTCAACATCGCCTACAAGATCCTATCTGCCATAATATGTAATCGCCTGAAACCATTTACCAACAACCTGATCGGCCCTTATCAGTGTGGTTTTAGGCCATGAAAGTCCAAAACCGATCAAATTTTCCCACTTTGGCAGATCCTGGAAAAAACCCAAGAAGTCCAAATCGATACCCACCACCTATTTATCGATTTCAAAGCCGCATACGACAGCATTTATAGCGACGAACTATACAGAGCCATGTCTAGTTTTGGTATACCGCCCAAACTCGTCCGTTTGTGTAGGATGACGATGGAGAATTCTCGCTGCTCTCTCAGGATCGGAAACGACCTCACCGACACATTCGATTCCAAAAAAGATTTTAGACAATCTGTCATGTGACTTCTTCAATTTGATCCTAGAGAGGATTGTGCAAAACTCCTGAGCCAACACCAGATTCACATTCTTTCAACAATCGGTGCAACTACTAGCATCCGCCGACGTTATTGACATCAATGGTAGGAGTCAACGTGATGTAATAGCTACGTTCGCTAGTATAGAGAAGGAATCGGCAGTAAATGAGGGTACGACCAAGTATATGCTGTCAACACGAAAGGACACACAACATCGACGAATTAGACAGAACGTCCCCATTGACAAATAAAACTTTCAGGTCTACCTCGGCTCCGCTATTAACCCTGACAACAAAATTTCGTCAGAAATTAAACGAAGTACTCTTGCCAACCGCTGTTTTTTTGGGCTAAGAAGGCAATTAAGTAGTAAATCCCTCACTCGAACTACTAAGGAGATCCTATATAAGACCCTGATTATCCCAGTCGAGCTCTACGGCGCTGAAGCATGGATCGTATCAAAAGCGGATCAAGAAGTCCTTGTTCGATTCGAGAGAAAAATTCTTCGAAAAATCTTCGGTCCCGTTGGCGTTGACGAGCTATGGAGACAAAGATTCAACCACGAACTATACGAGCACAGCGACATACCCTTGGACAATAAACTCCGCATTGGACGTTTAAGATGGCTAGGACATGTAGAACGAATGGACACCAATACTCCGGCTCGCAGAGTCTTCGATTTACAGCCAGACGTCGGACGCAGTAAAGGAAGAGCTCGCCTTAAGTGACGCGCACAAGTAGAAACCGACCTCAACCAACTTGGAGTGCGCAACTGAAGGCAGTTAGCTAAGGGCCCAGGTTCATCCCGGACTGTAGCGCCACTTAAGCAAGTAAGTAAGTAAGAATTGGTACTGAGCATATTGAGTGTTATTGAATGTGAAGGTTAGTGAACATGATGGTTAGAAGACGTTCTTCTTATGATGATATTTGACATTTTTCCTTTTCCATCTACGAAGCATAGGCAAGTTTTGTAATGAAGCGAAAGTTCAGTTTTTGAAAAAATTTAGAATCTAAGGTACACAAATCAAAAAAAATCAGACCGTGGAAGTGCTACAATGTTGAAGTGAAACTGTATCGAAGTTTCTCAAATAACTCTAGTCCTTCCTTATCAAACTATTGACTTCTTATACCCTATCTCATAGAGGTATATTAGTTTTTAATCATAGTTTGTAACAGAGAGAAATAATTTAGCTACATATACCTCAAAAATGTAAATTGACTCAGAATCGCTAGCTGAATCGACTCAGCCATTTCTGTCTGTCCGAGCGTCCGTCTGTACGTCACCGATTTTTATGACTTAAATTTTGAGTAAGGATAATGAAATTTGGTAGACTCATCTATTGTGATGTCATACAGTTTATATAGTGGTGTCGTTATTAAATACTGCAGTCAAACCTTAGTGGTTCTAAAGGGTGATTTTTTAGCTGGTTTGGTTTTGGCAACACTGGTTTTGACAGCTGACGTGTGTTTAGTACCTTGTGTCACTGTCAAAAAGCTTCAGTTTGGTTTGCAATTTAACCATGGATCGTCTTACAAATGAACAACGCTTGCAAATTATTGAATTTTACTATCAAAATTCGTGCTCGGTTCGAAATGTTCATCGCGCGCTGCTTCCATTTTATGATCGGCATTCTCGACCTTCTGAGCAGTCTATTCGGAAGATTGTGACCAAATTTCGCACCAAATTTACTTTGTTGGACATTAAACCACCAACACGTTTACGTACTGTGCGTAGTGAAGAAAATATTGCGGCCGTATCAGCTAGTGTGACAGAAGACCCCGAAATGTCGATTCGGCGCCGTTCCCAGCAGTTAGGCCTTTGTTACAGCACTACGTGGAAAATTTTGCGGAAGGATTTGGGCGTAAAGCCTTTTAAGATACAGCTGGTGCAAGAACTAAAGCCAGCCGACCTACCACAACGCCGAATTTTTGGTGAATGGGCTCTTGGAAAGCTGGCCGAGGATCCGCTTTTTTATCGAAAAATTGTGTTCAGCGATGAGGCTCATTTTTGGTTGAATGGGTACGTAAATAAGCAAAATTGCCGCATTTGGAGTGAAGATCAGCCAGAAGCATTGCAACAGCTACCAATGCATCCCGAAAAAGCCACTGTTTGGTGCGGTTTATGGGCCGGCGGCATTATTGGGCCATATTTCTTCAAAGATGATGCGAATCGCAGCGTTACTGTCAATGGTGAACGCTACCGAGCGATGATAACAAACTTTTTTTTGCCCGAAATGGAAGTTCTTGACTTGCATGATATGTGGTTTCAACAAGACGGTGCCACATGCAATGGCGAGTTTGGTGAACAGTTAATTTCACGTTTCGGGCCGGTCAATTGGCCGCCTAGATCGTGCGATTTGACACCATTAGATTATTTTTTGTGGGGGTATGTCAAGGCTAATGTCTATAGGGACAAGCCCGCTTCGATTGACGCACTGGAAGCCAACATCCATGCATTCATTCGTGAGATACCGGCCGATATGTGTGAAAGAGTATGCCAAAATTGGACTCAGCGGATGGGCTACCTGAGACGCAGCCGCGGTCAACATTTGCATGAAATTATCTTTAAACATTAAATTGCAAGGTTCAAACTATCGATTCAAATAAATATTTTATTCATTTTTTCGAATTTTTTTTTTTTTTTTTAAAAAAAGTTCTAAACCTCTTAAAAAATCACCCGTAACCTCAAAGTATGTGAATTGACTCAGAATCGCTAGCTGAATCGACTCAGCCATGTCTGTCTGTCCGTCCGTCCGTCTGTACGTCACCGATTTTTAGGACTTAAATTTTGAGTTAGGATAATGAAATTTGGTAGACTCATCTATTGTGATGTCATACAGTTTATATAGTGGTGCCGTTATTAAACACAGCAGCCAAACCTTAATGTTTCTTTTATTGACCAGACCGATCAAATAACTGGACTTGAATGTGAATTTTCTTCTTTTTAATGTGAACATTTATGCAATGATCGTCATCTAGATGTCTTGGAAGTTTCTCACCATTGTATATACTTCAACTGGAACGTTGATGATCTGGCCATATATTCCATATTGTCCATGTCCATGCCGTAATCGTCGTATTTCCATGAATAGAATTCTTGGTGATATAAGTCTTTCTGATACCAAGTCTAGGTGGGGCAGATGATGGGGTATTTGTGGATAAAAGAAGCCATTATATTTACATTGACAATGTTGGGACAGAGGTGGCGTTGAGTGATCATTTGTTCTCTATTCATAGTCGGTGCAATTGTGTTCAAAATGTCATCATGCTGAATCGCCGGAACTCTCAAATCCTCTTTAAACCACAATCGATCACAAATAGAGCAAGGAAAGCCAAAAGAGTTATTCTTAAATTTTTTATCGAATTCTTTATGAATATTCTCAAATCGAATGAAGTGTTTGTAAAGTAGGCTAGTGCTAACTGTAATTTCTGTGATGTCATTTCCCCTTATTGACGGTCCTGGGATGTCTTTAGCGACACAAGGAATATTCAGGGTCGCCGATACATTAAAATCATTGAAGGATTAATCGGTTGTTCGACTTCCATTGCCAGTGAAGCGTTCGGAAGTTCTTGGACGATGACAGCCCTCTTCCTTGCCACAGCCACAACCACAATTCCACACTATGACTAAACCAACAAAATTCACAACAGAGCGCTCTCTTATGCTTGCTCTCTCACATGTTGTTGTTCCGTGTTCTTCTTCTACTGTTCGAACATTTGTTCTGTCCGCCGCGCTTGCCCCCCTCCTTTCTCATTTAATATTCTGATGTGTATTGTGCTTTGTCCTTTGGGTTCAAACTTCACTACAGAGTGCTCTCTCATCCGTACGCTCTTGCTTGTTGTTTGCCTGCCGTTGTCCCACCAAGTTAGCTTTCCCCTACCAATGACTTTTCGAGTCGTTACATGTGTGTTTGGATTTACCCCAACGAGCCCAAAGAAGTTTCACTTCAAAAAGGTAGTAAAAACGTATATCTCCATTTTCACAATATCAGGACATTTGTTCGCGTCTTCTCAAAGCTTTAATTTTCTAGATCGTCTAGTCCCTATACCCCAAAATTTGTCCTTCTGACTCAAATCATCATGTTTTGCCAACCGAAATCAAAAGTTCATTGATCTCTTCCAAAAAAACTGCATTAACCTAAAAATAAAACTCAATATTCACGTGTTAAATATACCTTCACCTGGATCTCCGGCTGACCCAATGCCGTACATCTTTTATATATTTCCTTGACAATAATTCTCGCCACATTTGTATGGTTCTACCGCTCAACGACACGACACAAACTCCGGGATTCGTCTTCAAAGAAATATTGTAAACGAGGTCGCCACATTTTGATCGTTAACCAAAATTATTGTCAATATGTAATTATCGCAAATGTATATTTTTTGCTTAATCGCACACAGTTACCAATGACAGACGCGACAAATTACGATAACGATAATCGTCGGCAGAAGTTACCATCCATTTGGTTCTTTACAACTTTGTTGCAGATACTTGTCAGGTTTACTTTGTACATGAACTCCAGTATCGTGAAGTTTTTTTTTTCATGTGCGTGGAGCAAGTTAAAAGGTTGGAAACTGTGCGTCTAATTGCATTTAATTGAGGCACGTAGTCTGGGTAGGTACATTTGCAGTCCGATACATTGTTGCAGAATCAAGTGCCGCCTGTATGTCATGTCACGCGGTAAGCTGTCAATTGTTGTTAGAGTTGAACTTCTCACTTGTAGTGCTACATTACATGGCAGGTTGAATATTCTTGCTCAGCTTGGCCATTCTTGCTTGATTAGCGCCGGTCAATGTGTCATTTAATGGGTCAATTGAATGACAGGTCCAATGGTGATGGTGATGTATTATGATACATTGAACTTTCGCGATTTGGACCTGTTTTGGTTTGCTTTTAATAGTGCAACTGACAGTTTCTTTAAAAAAATATTTGTGTCAAACAAACTTGTGATACCGTTGACAACGTGACTTCTGTTACATGTATAGGCTTTTGCAGTGTCTTAGAGGCTGAATTACATCCGTGAGCAGGAATGTGATGAGGTATCTGTGGATAACATGAATCTGTGAAGATCATTACAAAAAAACGTCTATCACGCACTTACGGCATGCACTTGAGCTATTAATGGACCCTTAGCGGTGCATGAATGAATCTGGTTCTAAAAGAGGAGTCAGACAGCCAAGCTCCTACTGATCAACCGACAGTAGTCTGATCTAATAGAAATATTTTTTAAAATTCCTTCGCCGTCATCTGAATTTTTAAGATCATCGTGCTTACCGGTCATTCAAATTCCTGTACATCTCATATCCTCCCCCATAAAGTTGGATCATGTCATACATCTCCTACGCATCTTCCGATTCAACACCAAGCAAGATGATTTATTGAATTCGAAATAATGGACTTATTTTGCCACATTCACCGGAGCATGCAGCATGTTGATCACTTGCGCTCCAAGGGAGAGGTTGGCGTCGTCCATTGTAAGCAAAATTTACATCAGGCAAGCGAGGGATCGCGATGACGTAAATTTCGGGATTGCGACATTATGAATTGAATTCTCGCGATCGATATTAAAATTTTACGATTATTGACATGATCTGAAGAGTTATACATTATTTGCTCATGATGACCTGCGGTGCGGTAATCACTGGGCGTGTTTGACTTGGTTGGGTAATCGTAATGCATGTCCATGATGTAATATATTGAAGGGATTGGGCAGTGCTCATATTCGTTTAAATAAAATATAGGATTGCATAGATCCATTAAATTTAGATTTTATGGTTATTAAAGGGAGAGATGTAATTCTGTTCAGAGGAAGCTATTGCTCAGCCGATCGGCGTTTATGGATATCTTTAGAGGGTGGGTTATGAAAATTTATTTGTACTGGACAGTTGCTTCTGTAAACGAGTGGTGGGTGCACGACTGGGTCGTACGCAACTTTCTCTTTCACAGCGAGTTGGGTGTTAGATCAAATAGAACGCGTTTTGATTATTAATGCTTAAAATGATATGAATAATGTCGAAATATGATTATACGAACGTTTACTACGAAATTTGAAGGAATCGGTGTCTATGGGAATAATAATGATTTTTCGTTATTGGCCAAAACTGAAAAATCCGTTTAGTGATAGTTGGGCTAAAACTAATTATGTGAAATTGCTTCAAGTAGTAATAGTAGTATATATATTAAATTTCATTCAATTGCGAGAAATTGTCAATTTTCCTTATATGGCCTAAATGACAAAATCCGTTATATGGATTTTCTCGAAAAAACTGGGTATGCAGTTTTGTTGGAGCTAATATGGTTATAGTATATATAAAGTTTAATCAAAATCGTTAGAGCCGTTTTCGAGAAAATTGAGGTTATGTGTAATTTTTATATGGCAGGTACCGTTATTAACATGGCTAAAAGCAAACAAAAAAATGGCATAGAATTATGACTAAAATAAGCTTGGATACGAAGTTTGAAGAAAATCGGTCTAGCCGTTTAGGCTGGGGAGACCATTACGGACAGACGGACCGACGGACCGACGGACGGAATTCCAAAAACCACTTTTTTAGGCTCCGCTATCATCGTAATGTTAGAATCAATTAAAATCTCGAGGTCGAAAATTTTCACGAAAACAATATCTTTCTCTTTGTAAGAGAAAGTTAAAAATTGTAATTCTTAATTTTGAAGGCAATGTTCTGATATAGTGGGGCGAAATGACATGACTTCTGATAGACCGGTGTTTTAAAACAGAGGCCTATTGACTTTGGTGCGAAGAGGAATGCTGCAAAACTAAGTTTTCTCACCTTGATATCAATGGGTATGGGGGTTTAGGAATTAACAATCAAAAGGAAGTATTTGTTGATGGTCGAACAATCCAAACTTGTTTGCTGCAGCCAATGTGTGAATTCCGACATCACACAAAACGTAGCAATATATAAATATTTTAAAAGACTGCTATCGAATGAAACTCTGGATTCGCTTGTAGAATCTCTTAATCTGTCGATAAGGTCAAATTTATGACGCAACAGGCTCGTTAGGACAGAGTGCCCTCATAGCATGAAATTGTTGTAACTTATTTATTTGTATATCTCGATAAAGTCAATACTAAAACGAATACAAATTTATGGCGGACAATGCTCTTAAGAGCTACGGTTCTAATTTTGTTCTCATAACAATGCATGTTTACTTCTTGCAAGATGATGGTATTTTCTGCTAAATCCAAATGGCTAATAGGCTTTTGATGAAAATCGATATTACTAGATAGATTTGACAGATCATTGCGAGAGATCAGCGCCAATTGTCGAAGATCATAGGCGATTTTTCTACTCATCAATAAGGAACACCTGATTCGAAGAAGATTCCGGGCAAATACCAACAGCAAGGAATCACGACTTCTATGCAACGCTGCACACGAAGGCAAATAACAAAGAGAAAGTGATCCAATGGTGTCAAATCACATGATCTTGATGGCCAATTGACTGGACCATTTCTTGAGATGATGTTTTTATCGAACGTTTCCGTCAATAAACCGATTGCTTAGTTAGCTGTATGCCATGCAGTGCTATCATTTTGAAACCATAAGCCAGCTACACCACTATCTTGAATTTTCAGCAGCTAAAATTCAGTGATCATTGCTCTGAAGCGATCTCCATTGAGAAACACGCGCTCCTTTTGCGTTTTTTTTTTAAGAAATACGGTTCGATGATGCCGCCCGCCGATAAACCGCACCAAACAATGTATTTTTGGGCTGTTCATCGGCCGAAATACGGCAATTTTGCTTACTATAGTAGCTTACTTCCTTACTTAAATGGCGTTACAGTGAGGAATGAGCCTGGGCCTTAACCAACATGCCTCTCCAATCAGCACGGTCCTTAGCTAACTGCCTCCAGTTGCGCACTCCAAGTTCGATGAGGTCGGTTTCTAGTTGTGCGCGCCACTTAAGGCGAGATCTTCCTCTATTGCGTCCGACGTCTTGCTGGGAATCGAAGACTCTGCAAGCCGGAGTATTGATGTCCATTCGTTCTATATGCCATAGCCATCTTTAACATCCCATGCGTAGTTTTTTAACCAGGGGTATGTCGCTCTACAGCTCGTATAGTTTGTGGTTGAATATTCGTCTCTAAAGCCCGTCAACGCAAACGGGACCGAAGATTGCATTGCTATCCTCACTTCAATTAGGTCGGGTGGTTGGCAGTTTTCACTGCCGTTGCCAATATTAAATGGTTCGCTCTGCCTGACAGCGAAATGTTGTTCGTCATCGCCGTTTAACAGTCTGCAGAAGTGGTTCTTCCATATCTTCAGCATCGACTGTATCTCAACTACGATATTTCCTTGTTCATCTCGACAGGATTCTGTTCAAGCCTTGTATCCTTGAATTTGACGTTTTGTACTTTGGTAAAACTTGCGAACATTGTTCCTGGAGTGGCACCTCTCTATATCTTCTATCGCGCGCTTTTCTTGCTCTTTTGTCTCTCTTTTGTTCTTCCTTCTTCTTTGCCTATAGGGCCCAATGGCAGCTCTCGTCTTCACCTGCAGCTTAGCCTTATAGGCCTCATTCTTGGCTTCGAGCATCTGTCGGCATTCCTCATCTTGCTGGTGGCCGCGAGAAACCTAACAAATCAGTTGCGGCGGATCTAATGGCTTATTGGCATCGTTGCCATTGTTCTTCGACATTAGATGCTGGTAGTGTGGTGTGAATCGAGAGGTTAAGGGATACGCGTTGCGCGAAGGTCTTGGCGGTCTCTTGTGATTGCAGTCATTCGACATTAAATTTTTTCACAGTATTTCTGGTTTATTGTGGCGTTACAATGCGTTCGCTAATGTCTTGGAAACATAAGACTTCTTGCCTAAGTCTGGCATTTATAACAAATCCGAATCCGAATAGTCGCTGTTTCTGCTCACTGTAACACGGTCCATAGTAGATGTCACAGTTTTTCATCCTCTTTTTGCCCGGCCCATCCCATCGTATTTCATCGTTAGAGCCGTTTTCAAGAAAATTAAGGTTATATGTAATTTTTATATGGCAGGTACCGTTATTAACATGGCTAAAAGCAAACAAAAAAAATGGCCTAGAATTGTGACCAAAGCAAGCTTGGATACGAAGTTTGAAGAAAATCGGTCAAGCCGTTTAGGCTGGGGAGACCATTACGGACAGACGGACCGACGTACGGAATTCCAAAAACCACTTTTTTAGGCTCCGCTATCATCCTAATGTTAGAATCAATCAAAATCTCGAGGTCGAAAATTTTTACGAATAAAATATCTTTCTCTTTGTAAGAGAAAGTTCAAAAGAAGATCTCAAACCTAATAAATGGTGCAAATCTTGCTCTTCATTCCGCAGATTTTACGATACAAACAAAAGCAATAATAGTCGAGTTCTACTTACGAATACCTCAGAGAATTTCTTCAGCTTACAATTTTTGATTAATTGGAACAACTTTACTTATTATTGGGTGCTCATAATGTAATTTTCAAAACAATAATCGTTGACAATAGTGAAGAGACTTTCTGTGTACGTACCGACTCAATTTTTATACACGTGCACACACACAATATAAAAATTACACTCTACGCGTACCTAGCAAGTTTCCTACACTCTCGTCAACGATAATCGTTTTACAATGTGTTACTGAGCAGACGTGCGCGATTAAGTGGCAACAATCACACTAGTTTTCAAGCGTTAGTTTAACGTACCAAGGTTTTTTTTTTTTTTTTTTTCCGCTATTAATATCCGGAGTTGTTTTTAAGTGATCCAGAACTTTTTAATTCCTTATGAATATTCGCCCAACTTAACATTAAGTGTTAATAATTTATCATCTCTGCATAAGACTTTTGAAAAACCGCAAAACAATTAAGCACACACATAACCTACTCCACATACCACCAAACTTTCTCATTTCGTTCATACACACGAATACATATGTCCGCTAAAAGAAACAGAACATCTCCTAAACTAGTGCCACAATCTCCAGCTCCGAAGGTGCTTAAAAAAATCTCTTCAGGGAACAACACTACAGAAATGCCGAAATCAGATGAAGCTCTTCGCACGCAAAGCGATTACATTATTTCACTGCTTTCGTCCCGAATGAAAGAATTTGAAGAGAGACTAACCGCTAAAATCGACACCGACGTAGCTAATCTCAAGAGTTCAATTGATGACGTCAACAACCGTATAAAAACACTCGAGATTAAGTTTACTGAAATTGATGTTATTAAAGAGGAGAACAATAAACTGAAAGATCAAATGAGAAAACACGAAGAACAACTGGTACAGATTGTCGAACGCATTGATCGCAATGAAGAACGTCATCAATATAAGGAAACAGAGAGTGATGCTCTTATTCATGGTTTCCCCATATTGCCCGATGAAAATCTAAAAACGATGTTTAACCAATTATGCCACGGAGTGGGTATTAAACCACCAATACTTCGGGATATTTTTCGGTTAAAAAACAAAAAATCTGCAACACATACGCCAGTTATAATTAAATTTAACTCTCCGCGCGATAAAAATACTATACTCCGGTCAATTGCATATTACCGCATAACTAACAAAAAACCACTTTGTCTCCGCGACATTGGACTTGCGTCTGATAATGTTGTTTATATGCATGAATGTCTTACGACCAAAAACCGATCTCTTCTGCAGAACGCACCTAAAATGAAAAATGATGGAAAGCTGTTCTCTGCGTTTACTATGCGAGGTCTTGTTTACGTCAGGAAGTACCGAAATGCTAAAGCTCTTTTAGTGGAAAACCAAGAGAATTTACATGATGTTGCCACGAAATCTTTGATGACAACACAAACAGCTGACGAAGAAGCAACGAAAATAAACAACATTAATTAATATTATACCTTTTGCCTTTAATTCTTTCTATTTTTTTATTTTTATTATTAACTTGAATTCTGAATTTAACTTGTAATATATAATTTTCAATTTTTTTTCTTTTTTTTTCTCCTTTATGTAATTACATATAATGAATCCTAAAATTCATCGCTCTCATTTGAAATATTTATTATATAAAATTATCATTATCATCTATAAAGTGTCTCGGTCGATTGTGTGTCTCTTTAAACTGGTGATTAGCTTCAATGTTTTGTTTCTAGTCGGATCAAACTGGATCCTTACTATTTCATATTTTTTTTTTGTGAATGATAAATCTTAATGATCGTAATAGAGAGTCTATAATCGAATGTCGTAACACCACTACACGTTCAATGTTAAGTATTTTAGGTGCACAACGTTCTGGTTTGAAGGTATGCCATATTAATGCACAGAGTTAGGGTCCTAAATTGGATGAATTTCGGTATTTGTTTAATGGTTCTAAGGTTGACGTGGTTTGTGTGAGTGAAACTTGGTTTTCTAGTGATACTGTGTGTAATTTTGACGGGTATACAGTTTTCCGGTCCGATAGAATAGGACGAATTGGTGGCGGAGTTGCAATTTTCGTTCGCAATGACTTGGATTGCAAGCTAATACGTAAGTCTCCTCCATATAGCGCCATCGAATACTTATTTGTAGCAATTAAGTGTAACAATAACAAAATTTTACTAGGATCAGTTTATCGCCCGAATCAAAACATCGATACTGCATCACTATTTTCAGTCTTAGATGAGTTGTCGTTTGTGTCACCTTTCGTTATAGTAGCAGGAGATTTTAATCATGATGTGCTAAAAAGCACTGGCCTTACTGATAGAATGAAATCGCTTAATTTATTTCCTGTGAACATGACCATACCTACGCACTATACAAAGTACAATAGTACATTACTCGATCTGTTCTTTGTGAGTCACTCGGAAAAAGTTCTACTCTATGACCAACTTTCTGCTTCTTGTTTCTCACATCATGATTTAATTTATCTTACTTTTGAATGTTCACCACTTCACGTAGATACTAACTACATGTACCGAGACTTTAAAAATGTTAACTTGCGGCAGTTGGAAACAGACCTGAACTCAATAGAATGGTTTCATATATACGGTATGCCATCAGTTGATGACCAGTTATCTTTTTTTCAAAATAATATCAATTATCTTTTCAATTCTCATGTTCCACTCAAAATTAATTCATCTCAAAATAAAGATCACTCTTGGTTCAATAACAAAATTAAGACTCTGATTCGTGACCGTAACCTAGCGTATAAACGTTGGATTCTATATAGACTTGACGTATTGTACAATTTATACAAAGTCTTAAGAAATAGGGTAGTTTGTGAAATACGTTTATCCAAAAAAAGGTTTTATGCTCCAAAACTCGACTCTTCCCTTGCTAAAGAAAAACTGTGGAAAAATCTTAGAGAAATCGGGGTGGGGAAACAAAGGCACAAGCCGATATCTGCTGACTGCAATGAACTTAATATTAAATTTACATCATTAAATTCTTCAGATTCTGTAAATCAAATGACTGAGTCAGATTTATCAGAAGTCACGACGAATGCCTGGGAGACTACTACTGGTTTTTATTTCGCGACCGTAGACGAAGAGGATGTATTGGAGAGTATTTTGTCAATTAAGTCCAACTCCGTTGGAATTGATGACATGAATCCGGTATTTTTGAAAGCCATACTGCCATTCGTACTGAAATATGTAACATATATAATCAATAATATTTTTATGACCAGTGTCTTTCCTTCAGCCTGGAAACAAGCCAAAATCTTACCAATCCCTAAGGATCAAGCCTGTGAAGACTTTCGTCCTATAGCCATCTTACCGTTTCTGTCCAAAGTTCTGGAACGGCTCATGAACCATCAAATACGAACTTTCCTCAATGTTAACAAAATGGTATGTCCCAATCAGTCAGGTTTTCGTCCTAAGCATAGCTGCACGACTGCCCTAATTGGGGTTGTTGAAGACATTAGGCAAGCTGTAGATGATGGTAAATTAACAATTCTTACACTCTTAGATTTTTCAAAAGCATTTGACACAGTCAATCACATTATACTTTATGATAAACTTAAAACCCAATACAATTTCTCATCGTCGTCTGCAAATTTAGTTCTTTCCTATTTAACAAAAAGATCACAGGCAGTTTTCGCTAATGGATCAATGTCTTCTTTCCTTCCCTTGCAAAGAGGGGTTCCTCAGGGCTCAATTTTGGGGCCTTTATTATTTTCGATGTACATTAACGACCTTCCTTCGTGTTTGCTTAATTCAAAAATGCAAATGTATGCTGATGATGTGCAGCTGTACAATAGTTTTCCATTGGGTCTTCTTGAGAATGGAACGCACGAGGTTAACGAAGATCTGCACAAAATTGTTTCCTGGTCCCGCAAAAACGGTCTTTGCTTAAATCCGAAGAAATCAAAGTGCTTAATTATATCCAGGACTCCCGTAGACAACTCATATTTTCCGAAAATTTATCTAAATAACACAGTCATAGAGTTCGTTAAATGTGCAAAAAATCTTGGATTAACCTTCAATACGACACTGACATGGGACAACCACATCAGACTTACATTAGGAAGAGTATATGGAGGTCTTCGTATGTTATGGGCCTCACATCATATTACACCTGTAAAAACTCGTCTCATGTTAGCTAAAGCCTTATTAGTTCCGCTTATTCTTTTCTGTTGTGAGATATTTTCTAAATGTGATTACGAGCACAGGCGGAGACTTAATGTTGCGTTCAATAGTATAGCCCGTTATGTCTATGGGATAAGAAGATATGACCACATATCTAACTTCTCCAAATTAATGTACGGTATCACACTTGATAATCTCTTTAAACTCAGAACGTTAACAATGCTCCATAATATCATAGAAACTTGCCAACCTGAATACTTATATAATAAAATTAAATTTTCACGCTCTACCAGATCTCGGGATCTTTTGCCAATTCGTTACTCATTTCTTGTATCTGAACGCCAATTTTTTGTACACGCTATTCGATTATGGAATTCTCTCCCCCGTTCTACTAAAATGATAAGCTGCACTACTCGGTTTGGAAAGATGCTCCGACAACATTTTGAGACTCTTTAATAATGATGATATTTTATATGTAATATTTCAATTTGTAACATATTCTTTTCATTTAGCTTGGAAATGTTTTAATTGATATAATATGTATAACTTTTCTTTTATTTTTTTTTTTCCTTAATTATTTCGTTCTTAATCCGAAATCAATTTTATTTTATATTTTGTATTCTTTTAATCTAAAGTCGCTTAGTGACCTACACAAAAAATGTATAAAGTATTACGATACTGAAATTTGCTCTAATTAAGAAGATATTGTATCTTACTGAGTAAAGTCATACTAAATAAATAAATAAATAAATAAATAAAAGTTACGGAATAAGTACCACTGAAACAACAATGATAGTGATGAATTAAATTGAAACCTTTAAAATAACCAGGGGGATCATTTAGTAAATTTGAAAACGATTATCACTCAGACGTTATTCGAGACCTCATGAGCAATCGCTCAATAATCGTCTGTGATTTGACGATAAGTGCAAATAAAGTTATATCGCCGACAGCAAAAACGAATATTGTTCTTACGTGATGCAAGATTTTATCGTCAAACGATAATCACTTTACGGAATGAGGGCCGAGCTGTGTCCTTTTAGCAAAAGGTTGAGGAGATGAATCCAATAAATTTGAACACCAGAAAATTGAAAAATGTCTCTATTCGCCTTCCACTTATGGATATTTTGAAGATCTCTCTCTTAAGTCGAACTAATCTCTTCATTTTCGTGATTCGAATTTTTGTGGTTTTTATTTTTTTATTTTTAAATGACGGTTAGTTATTAAGCGTATTTTAGCGACAACCCAGTATAGTAAAAGGGTACCCTAGTACTACTTACCACATCCATAAGAGACTAAAGATGTAAAATACTTAAGAGCAGCAATTGTTTAAAGGAAAGTTTTTCAATGCGAAATCATACTGTTTCAGGATTGATCTCGAGTTTCTTAGTGAATAGTTAACTTTGATTCCGTTTTCGGTTAGGAAAATCAATTAATTTTTTATTTTTTGATCTAGATCGCTTTTTGAAGTGAAATATCTTTTGGGACGATGTGAATTGGATTTTATGAAACGAAAAAGTGTAACGAAAGATATAAATGTCGCTTCTCGTCTGATTAACGAAATCAAGCAGCATCGGACGTGGTCAGTAAGGACTTTTTTCAGGCCTAAATGTTGAAAAATGTGTGTTGTATTGATTTGCAACGTTGTTCTCCCGCACAGACTCGGTTGAAGAATTTCAACTATTTCTTACCGCGAACCTCAGTACCTCGCCTATAAAACCGGTTTTATGCCAGTTGAATACACTATGGAGGTGGTTAATAGAGGGAGAGAAGAGAAACTAACCAGAATATAATATAGTTTGAACTCACTCTCGATTTTTGTATTTGTCTAGATCACTTTTCGGTTTCTATTGATGAACAAAATTGTGTCTTTTTATGTAGCTCAATTTTGAAAAATCTCAATTGTAATAGAAATTTCCCCTTACTTGCATCAACATCTACAGAATTGACAACTTCCTTGCGACAGTTTAAATCTTTTATTTCGAATCGCATTTTATTGGAACTCTCAAATGACACAAACAAAACAAAAACAATCGCTTTTGGGACAGAAACTTCTGAAATCTGAGTTTAAAATCTGAAAACCCCAATCGAAAATGCTTTGAGTTTCTCCAGTTAACTCTTGGTTAATCCTTAATTTAGGCTGATCTACCACTGGAAATGGCCCTTATACAATCAGTTTATCCCTATTGCACTTAATTGCAATTATGTGACGACTTTTTACCAGAGATCAAGAAGGTAAGGATCTTACTTGATCTCTGCTTTTTACTATGCTTCACATGATTCCCACCAAAACGCACCTATTTTTGCAACATAGTTTAACATTTCACCTGTCTGCGAACATGTATCTAAATTTCCTGACACTGCATTTAATATATGTAATTCGAAAGATTATTTTTTATACAATAAAAAAACATTTCCGGGCATATTTTTCTCAAAAAGTAAAATGTTTGTCGATTCCCGTTTGCATTATTGTCAATGCTGTGCAAATTTAAAATTTCACTCAACTCAATTTGCATCACATCTCATAACCCACGATCCACCCATTACCTTTTTTGCTCTACTACCTTCTCCAATAAGAGCTTTCCTTGCAACCGCACTCTATTACCCACACTCTATTACCTACACCTGACATGTCGATGTCATTCTGCTAGTAAATAGCAAAATGACCGCCATTTCGAATTCAAGTAGAGAATGTGCAATTGCACTTTTGTTGTTGGTTGTGGATCTCAGTGTTTTTATGTTTTTGTCTTGCAAATAGATAAGTTTAATATTGAAATAGTCAATTGAATAATTCTTTGTTGTTTTGCCGACATAATTATTTAAGAAATTGTAAAATTCATCCGCTGCATTTGGGGAAAAATGCATTTTCAACTTGGTGATGGTTTGTTTTATTTTTGCGACTCGCAAAATTTGTTATTTCATTTATTGCAATTTATGCAAACATTTCGGTAAGCTTTTGATAATATTGGGTAATTGTGAGTGAGTATGGTTTTGAATAGTTAAGAAATAAACAAATAAGCATAATAAACGTTTTCCAGGTAGTGATAAGTGTTTCAAAAGGAATCGTGCTTGCTTGATGTCTCAAAAAGAAGCCAATCTGCACTTAATAAACGGTGAGTGATAGCAATAAGTTATACATTTAAAATAATTATTCAGTTGCCTTCAAGAATATGTAGTCTTCCCATTTCCAAGCTGTTTCTCAACACCCTTTCAAATATTTCGTACCAAAACCAACCATCATATATCCGCACTGCCTTATCTAGCGCTTCTGTTAACTATCCGCGACCGTGAATCCACTCCAAGTTATTGGAAATAATCCAATAAGATCGCTGGAACGGATCTGATCCTATATTATGAATAAAATGACGAATTGATACAGCAATATCCACATCGATCACAACGTTCATAGCCGGTGTTTTTTTTTTTGTTAAATGCATTCGGCAACAAGTGTAAATTGAGAACAATTCCTAAATCATATGTTAATATCAATGGCCGTCTTCCGGATTTCAGATTTAGTAAGAATTCTTATATGAAGCTCTGTTCTCATTGGTACAAATGTTAGATTAACCAAAGAGAAAAGAGCTTAATCCAAGATATATTACTAAATCTAAAATCCCAACACAGGCAATGTTGATGTTGCTGCGTCAATTGATTTCAGGGATTATAAACTCTTGAGTAGATAAAAGTCCTTATCGATGAACCAGGTCAGCATGTCTTCTTGTAATTTAAGTCAGAAGTTAACAAATAACTCCGCATGAACGGAATTGCTAACAAGCACACAACATGTTCACTACTGACTTTCAAATTAGATTTCTGGCCTTTAAACTCATCCAGGACTTATCGCAATTCCTTTTCATTGGTCCGCCATACAGTATTGTATTTGCTTCACAATCGGTAAAAAACTGCTGCAGAAAGATATCCTTCTGTCTGCGTTCCGTATATCTGTTGCCAATTGATGGTTGATACCTGGAAGCAGAATCCTAATAAGAAACCTAGCTAGGCGAAAAACTAAAAATTAATCGGTCTCAACTTGAAATTTGTTGGTATTTTCCAGGATTTGCCTTAGGCCACGCACTAAGCGGCAGAGCGGCTTCGCTCAATACGGCCAACAAGCTAACTCGCTTAACGCTTGTCCGCTCTGGTCCGAGCTAGTCCACTCTAGGAAAAAAAAAACGTGGACGATTGTTTAACGCCAGTTCAAGCTTATAAGCTTGCAAAACAAATAGTTTTGATCTACAAAATTGCAAACGTGAACTACCGCACTCTTACTACTCTAAGCGGCAGAGCGGCGTCGCTCAATACGGCCAACAAGCTAACTCGCTTAACGCTTGTCCACTCTAGGAAAAAAACGTGGACGATTGTTTAACACCAGTTCAAGCTTATAAGCTTACAAAACAAATAGTTTTGATCTACAAAATTGCAAACGTGAAGTAGCGCGGACTCTTACTATTTTGAAAGAAAAAACGTGATCTGTCACTAATTCCTGACGATGTTGCGCGACTTAATAGATCTCCGATCATTTGTTGTAGGTTACATTTTCTGCAAACCAGAAGTGATTGGAATCAGCGCTGACGGAAAATTTAAGAACCTTAATTACTTCAGGATGTTGGTCAGACTTTCACAAGAGTTGGGGCCGTGGGAAATAAGTTATTTGTTGGACGGGGTTATGCTTTCTAAGATTTTTTTTTATCAAGTAGGTATGCATTAATCGGACTTTTTACGTCCATGCTATTAAATTATGGAAGCATGAGTCGGAAGCTCAACAGAAATTTTTGCAAATGTTGGTACCATTATTGCCAATATTTTTGGAAGGGGAAAAACTATTTTTTTTGGTTCACTTGGTTAATACAGAACAAGACACGGACCCTTCTCTGTATGCATTTCTTTATTAAGACTTTTGAGCTGAGGAGAAAATTTAATTCGTATATTGACTGTTGGTCATGAATAGCTATAGATTGTCTATGGATGGAATACGCTTCTGTAAGCTCATTCCATTGTTTGGTTGTTCTGCAATAAAACGAATTTTGGTGTTGCATTGTTAGTGACTTGTTTAGATTGATTGTGCCTATGAATTCAACTGTGTGGCTTGTACAAAAATACAAACACATATTTTTGGCGCAACATGCTCGTTAGGGCCGAGTTTTTTCTCACAACCATTCATGTGTGCTTGCAAAGATTATGAATTCTATACAGATGACGCACTCCATATAAGAAAAAATTGTTTTATGGCGGGTCGTGCTGGCACAGCCTTGTTCTTGTTTTTGTTCTTGTTTTTCATGTGTTTTCATGAACACCGCCCGCCCGTACCATGAAGCTACTGAGCAAAAGTTTCTGTTTTTTGTTCTCAATGCGTCGTCTGTATAGAATTCATAATCTTTGGTGCTTGTAACCGTGTTCTTCTTGCACGATGGTGGGACATCCTGTTTTATTTCGAACACGAACGGCTAAGTTGAGATAAGCTTTTCTACTACTTTGATGCTTATCGGAGGATTTGTCAAATCAGTGAAAAATCATGTCGGTGTTGTTACGGCTGGGGATCGAACCCAGACCTTCTGCAGTTCATCACACTAACTAACCGTTGAATCTCAAACGTCATCTGAACATCTACCATTATGTAATCTTTAATAAACAGACAGATTTGTAGGAGTCTCCTCTGAGCCAAAGTTAGAGTTTTGAAGTAAGGTAAGAAAATTCTTCAAGCCGGATCACTTTTGGATAGACTTCAGAAAAAAACAAATGTATGCCATTTACGTCCTATATAGGGCCTCAAACCTAGCTTCTTCATTTATTTGTGTTTCCATTTCGAATTGCAAAATTGTCAGACATTCGCAAGTGGTGATGGAGTCCAAGAAAAATTAGGTGTATCGGGTACTTTCATAGTACTTTCAGCATTTCAAATAATGATGTGCCAAACCGAACATTTTTTAACTCCAGTTAAACTGAGTTGGTATATAAGCAACCCGAGTTAGATAACTCGGGTATAAAAAATTATTTAATATTAAGATGCTGTAAATATGCGTTATTGTTGCATGGAATTCCAAGCTTTATGTACTTACTTACTTAAGTGGTGCTACAGTTCGGGATGAACCTGGACCTCAACCAACATGCCTCTCCAATTAGCCCGGTCCTTAGCTAACTGCCTCCAGTTGCGCACTCCAAGTTGGTTGAGGTCGGTTTCTACTTGTGCGCGCCACTTAAGGCGAGGTCTTCCTCTACTGCGCCGGACGTCTGGCTGGGAATCGAAGACTGCGAGCCGGAGTATTGGTGTCCATTATACATGTCCTAGCCATCTTAAACGTCCAATGAGAGTTTTTTGACTAGGGGTATGTCGCTGTACAGCTCGTATAGTTCGTGGTTGAATCTTCGTCTCCATAGCCCGTCAACGCAAACGGGACCGAAGAATTTTTCTCTCGAATCGACCAAGGATTTCTTCATCCGCTTTTGATACGGTCCATGCTTCAGCGCCGTAGCGCAGGACTGGGATGATCAGGGTCTTATATAGGATCTCCTTAGTAGTTCCCCTCACTCGAACTTTACTACTAAATTGCCTTCTTAGCCCGAAGAAACAGCGATTGGCAAGAGTAATTCTTCGTTTGATTTCTGACGAGATGTTGTTGTCAGAGTTAATAGCGGAGCCGAGGTAGACAAAGTCCCGTACTACCTCAAAGTTATATCTGTCAATGGTGACGTTCTGTCCAATTCGTCGTGTTGTGTGTCCTTTCGTGTTGACAGTATATACTTTGTCTTACCCTCATTTACTGCTAAACCCATTTTTGCAGCTTCCTTCTCTATACTAGCAAACGTGGCTATGACATCACGTTGAATCCTACCAATGATGTCAATATCGTCGGCGTATGCTAGTAGTTGCACCGATTTTTGGAAAATTGTGCCTCTGGTGTTGGCTCGGGAGTTTTGCACAATCGTCTCAAGAATCAAATTTTAACTTTCATGATGTTCGCGGCTGTATGTTCTCCTCAGTTTGCCTTTCTCATATAGAGGACCAACATTAAGACGAATAATTTTTCGTTCGAAAGTACCTCCGTTTTCCTGTTCAGTAGGTCTGGTATGATTAGAGCCTGGTAGAGCAAGCATTCGCACTTTCTGGTTAGGAGTTTTATACCCTTATTTCGCCAAACCAATGTTGCTTCGATTTCTAAGGGTCAATCTTCGTCGTATTTCCACTAAGGTGAGATTCGGGGGTTGATGTTGACTGGGATGTTTATCCCAGTAGCTGAACAGATTTGCTTAAGATAGTAACTTTCGCAATGCCCTACACAAAATCTGTTCCTGCATGAGATTAAAGAAATTGCATGATCCCGGATATGCTTGTAAACAGCAAGCAGGTCATCTGAACTGAACGTTTTGTGTGTCCTTCAGTGTCAGGCGACAGAGCTGTATTAATTTTTATGAATTGCTCTCATACTTGGTCGATGAAAATGTGATCGGTTTTGGCCTAAAATTAGTTGATATTTTCCAGAATCTGCCTTAGTCTGATAATTGGGTCTATGGTCGGTCTGCCGGGCCGGAAGCCACACTGGTACGTTCTGAATTTTTTTTTTATTACACGTGCTCCAAATTTTATGAATTCCTTTTAAGTCGTTTTTATACCTTTGTAGGGTTTTTTAACACAGCGGTGGCATTTTAAGAAAAGAGGGAGATAGGAAAGATGTTGGCTAAAGGGTGTTTTTTTTTAGAGGTATAGAACTTCGAATTGAAACAAAACCCAAAAAAATCGTTTTAATGTCCATTAATTTGGCTTTATTGGAAGGATAATTTTATGCCATTAATGTTTAAATATGATTTCGGGCATGTGGCCGCCGCGGCTGGTTTGAATAAAGCCAAGTCTAGAGGTCTAAGTTTCAACCACTTTTCCGAGCATTTGGGGCCGTATGTCGGCAATAACGCCACGAATGTTAGCTTCCAAGTCCCCAATTGACAGGCCCATTCCGCGAAATTATGCGCTCATCTAATGTTTCCTTCAATAAATCGATTGTGACGTGCGCTGTGTGGCATGTAGCGCCGTCTGATTGGAACCACATCTCATCCACAATCATGCCATCCAATTCGGGAACAAAATAGTCGGTTACCATCGTTATATACCGGTCTCCATTAATGGTAACTGACTTTCCAGCATCATTTCGGAAGAAGTTTGGCCCAATTACACACCAAACAGTCAGTTTTTGTGGATGTAATGGCGTCTCAAGGGTCTCATGTGGATACTCTTCACTCCCAATGAATTTTGCTTGTTGACGTAGCCATTCAACCAAAAATGAGCCTCATCACTGAACAAAATTTTGCGATGAAAATCAGCATCGAGATCAATCTCATTTTCGGCCCATACACCAAAATCACGACGCATTGCATGGTCTCGCGGCTTTAATTCTTGCACAAGCTGGATCTTGTAAGGTCGCAAGCCAAGATCTTTGCGCAAAATCGTCTATAAAGTTGATGGACAAAGCTCCAACAGCTGTGTACGGTGGCGAATCGATTCATTCGGGTCCTCTTTGCTCTACAGCGGCAATTGTTTCTTCGGTGCGCACTGTTCGACGTCTATGTGGATGCGTATTATCACATAGTAAACGTAGTGCGAAAACGATCCATGGTTAACCGAATTAATTGCTCTGATGGATGATTATGTCGACCATAAAATGGACGGATCTTGAACTTAAGTTGGAATTGATCACACAACCTTTCACTCAACCGGCAGGTAATGTGGTCATTACTACTTCACCGCGGCCGCCCATTGTGTTGTGAGGAGGCTTCATAAGTTCAAAAAGTACGTTGGATAGGATCTTATATTCGACATTTAACAGGGAAAGAGATCGTTATTCTATCATACGCGGCCTTATAGTCGAGGACTTGAAATTTGTTGGTCTTTTTCAGGATTTTCGTTAGGGCGCGGTTACGGCCAACGCTAGTAACCGAGAACGCTTGTTCGCGCTACTAAAAAAAAAACGTTGACGTTTGTTTAACGATCGTTTAAGCTAGTAACCTTGAAAATCAAATGAGTTTTGATCTACAAAATTACAAGCGTGGACTAACGCGGACTCTCTTACTAAAAAGCAAAAACCGTGAGCTTTGACCACGTTATTGATTATCCATACATTAGATTTACTAGTGCACCAGCTTGAACTAGCGCAAACGATTACTAGTGTTGGCCATACCCACGGCCTTAGTGAGACAATTTGGTATTTGGTCCATTGTTGGGATAGGATCATATATCCGACATTCAACAATGATTTGCCTCAGTAGTTGG
The DNA here is from genome assembly GCA_932526625.1 of Rhingia campestris. Lineage (NCBI taxonomy): Eukaryota > Metazoa > Arthropoda > Insecta > Diptera > Syrphidae > Rhingia > Rhingia campestris. The sequence continues at coordinate 99,351,991 of OW052184.1, forward strand.
AGCAAGTCATTGTATCGCCTTTCGTCTAGAGAAAACGTATGGTGCTGATATTGCAGTCATCGGTCATGCTTTCGTCCATCCCGACTTGGTTCGGTTGATGCACACTTTTATGGCTTCACCCTCACTATCGAATATATTTGCTGGAAATCCATAAGAACCAGCTGCCTATTTGTTTCTTGGCTTTTTATGGTCCTTCAAGACTAGGAGAGAGCATTATTTTTTTGTTTACTGGAGGTAGGTGGGTTGACTGCCCTATCACTCTCTCAACTTTTTGCCCATTTGGCATTTAGCAGCCGCTGAAAATGTAATTGTAGAACTACTACCAAACCGAAGACCTTAAAAAAGACCAACTTCCTTGCTTGCACAACCACTACAAGCTCTACACAAGTAATTGCTTCACGAAAGTGAAAATGTAAAGTTATCGAAGAAAAAATAATGAATTTGGCTGTAGCTTTTGTTTTTATTCATTTTCGTCATGCTTACGCCATAAGTTATGTCAATTTGTATACACATTCCCAACATATTCTTAAATATGCGTAAAAAAATCTCTCAAGCTAAATATTCCCTCAATTAATTGAATAGCTTCACTTCGCTCGGTATAATGAAATAAAATTATGTTGTCCACCTATAGATTATCAATTCCACAGACAGATCATTATATTGCCAAACTAATCCGCTCCAAACCAAACACCAAGATTAGCTTAAGCACTGATGTCGACAAAGATTTGAGTCGAACAGAAAAACAAAAAATAAATACCTAGCAAACGCCAAAAGTCCGACTTTTAGAATTTATAGCCCGCAATGACAAATGGTCGCTGTTCAAACATGCTTGTGGACATGTTTAGTTAACACTAATGACTTGAACTTTTTTTTTTTGCGGCCCGGTCTTTAGTTTTTTGCTGTGATATGCTAATTGGTCTGAAAGACAGGCAAATGTCGCATCTGGGATAAAAAAAAATTTCGCATGGTCAGGAATATTTATTGGGTCGTTCGGCGCTTGAATAGGTTGCCTCAATTTAAATGAGCACCCCAAAACTATACCAACGAGAAGGAGAATCATTTCGTGGAATTTAATTATCGCAAATACAAATGATGACAGAGGTTTGTGTGTACTAATTAAGAGCGCTTTTGCTGTTTTGGTCGTCCGTTGACCTGTGCTGTGATGCCATGAAGACCGCACCATTTGAGATCGGTGATAAGGCAAGGGTCTTACGCTCATTTACTCTTATGGGAGATGAAATTATTTATGACTATTATAAACTGGTACTATGGGGCTGTGCTCCAATTAAGGATCGTTCTCTTGGTATTCCGTTCGATCAGATAAATTCCAAGCACTGCAACCGCAATAAACTTATAAAATAATCGTCCGTCATTCGGGCAGTAATAAACGCGAATTTGTCATCGTAAAAATGTTATCCTGCTGGGAAGTTCAGCTGGGACTGTGTGCGCCGACGACGACGTCCGGACAAAAGAGATACGATTTCATTTGCAAATGGCCAAGACTGATTTAGTTTCATTCCGATTTTTCAGCGTGATATTGTTTTCTGAATCATGGGGATGCATTTGCATGTTCGTGGAAAGTTATTCATTAAAAAAATAAAATGACTGCTGCTCTGTTGGATCTTTATGGGTTGTGTCCTTGTGGTTGGTTGTATTTGATTGAGATGATGATTTTCTCAGGTTCTGAAGAGTCAATAAACTGTGAGATGGGAAAGGGGAATGTGCCATATATGTTATTTAGGTTAGAGTCGAGTTGTTGATAGGGAGAAGCAGTACAATGACTTCTTAAAGTGGTTATGTTTCACCTACATCATGGTACACTATATATGTATCGTCATCAGTATTAAATTCAATGAAAAACATCCGCTGTTCGAATCGTTAAATACTTTATCCCATCCCCTAAAACTGCTGGGGGAGTTTAAAACCCGCCGTGTGGCTTCTGTCACCGTCTTGTTGGAACCACATATCACTGATGTCGAATTCATGCAATTGCTCAAAGAAATAAAGTTCCAACATGACTCTGTGGCGTATACAATTTACCGTAGGTTAGGTTCGGTTGTAGTGGCTGCACACGATGGCCGGGCACACTTAGACCATAAAGGTCCGTTGTGGTGCCACATGGATCCATCGACTTCCCTTTATTCGTTCGCCTAATTGAACCATCCAGAGCTAGGTTAGGTTAGGTTTACGGGTTGGTGGAGTAAAGAATTCTCTATTCCGCCACACTTAGGTCCATGTGGACCCATTGTGATACCCTTGGTGGGATTACGTCCTTCCTTATCGTTACTATGGGTTACTCCACTCTATCCAGCCATCCTGATGTTCGTAGGAACCTGCAAAGATAGGGTAATGGAATATCGGAAAGCTCTTGGATGTCTTGGAAGTAGTAGCTTCCAAGTGTTCTGTTCCTCAGGTGACAGAGACTCGGGCAGTGACAGAGGAAGTGAGGTGTATCCTCGTGTGTTTCCTCATCGCCGCAGCCTCTACAGATATCGTCATCCTTGAGATTTAATTTCATTGTATGGGTTCTGAGAAAGTTGTGACCAGTTAGAGCCCCTACCAGTTTAGATAAGGAGCTTCTGTCGTACCGCAAAAGTTTTTTGGTTCGGTTTCCGTTATATTCTGGCCAGAGCTTCCGAGATATTTCGCAGGTAGTCAATGACTTCCACCTGGTATTGGCTTTCATTCGGGTTTTGTATTCCACTCTTTCTCTGAGGTTACAGAGTGGTGGTTCGACCGTTTGTAGTGCCTGATCATGATCTGTAGCAGATCCATTTCTTGCCAGTTCGTCGGCCATCTCGTTGCCGTCTATGTCCCTGTGACCAGGAACCCAGCAGAGATCAGCATTATGCTGTGAGCAGAGAACTTTGAGCTCTTCGCGACAGCGGCGAACTAGCTTTGATTTAATCTCGATAGCAGATACTGCTTTTATGGCCGCTTGGCTGTCAATGAATATGGTGATATCACTGTGTGGTATTTCCATTATTGACACCAAATGAGCCGCTTCAGCGATTGCTAGCACCTCAGCCTGGAACACACTACTATGATCAGGAAGCCTGATCGATTTGTGTATTGCTAATTCCTCTGAGAATATGTCAGCACCTGTTCCACAGTCCATCTTTGATCCATCTGTGAAGATGAATATCGATTTCCTTTTTGTGGGTTCATTCTTGTCCCATTCGTCTCTGCTCGGAAACGAGCAGGTGAAGGGTCGATCGAAGTCTAGATAGGGAGATAGATAATCAGAGTTTACTACGCTCCCTACGTATTTTTTTAGGACCTGCGCATGCCCAGCGAGGCTCGGGATCCAGCTGTTTGTTTGGCTGATCCTCGAGGAGCTTTTGGCAGCTGATTCCTGCATGTATAGATCCAAGGGTAGCAGATTCAGAATCACCTCCAATCCAGAGGTTGGGGTTGTTCTCATCGCACTGGTTGTCCCTATACACGCTAGTCTTTGTATTTTTGTCATTTGCTTCAAGTTGGTTGCTCTGTCTGTGGCTTGCCACCAGACTATACTGCCATATGTGAGTATTGGTCGCACGATAGCCGTATACATCCACAGGATTATTTTGGGGCTAGGTCCACACTTTCTGCCGAATATTCGGTTACATGCGTAGAAAGCATTTGCTGCTTTCTTAACTCTTTCATTGACGTTAAGTTTCCAATTGAGCTTCTTGTCTAGAATTATTCCCAGATATTTCGCACTTTCAGCTATTTTAAGGGGTATTCCTTCTATAGCTGGTGGTTCGAAGTGTGGTATTGTTCTTTTATCTGTGAACAGCACAAGCTCGTTTTTTTGAGTGTCCGGAGCGAGTTTTCTAACAGCTCGCTTATGGTTGGTAAGAATTTGCCTGTCGCAAGCAATACTACATCGTCTGCGTACGCAATTACTTTAACCCCCCTGTTTTTGAATTTCATTAGTATTTCATTAACGACAAGAACCCATAGTAGAGGGGAGATGACTCCTCCTTGCGGTGTGCCCCTTGAGGCGTTTACTTTTAGTTCAGTGTCGCCCAGTTTTGCCTTGATATTCCTTTCTTTGAGAAGACTTACAATCACGTTAGTGAGTGCCTGGTCAACGTTGGAATTCTGCAATGCCCTTTCCACTGCGCATGTTTTGACATTGTTGAAAGCTCCTTCAATATCTAGGAATGCTGCGAGTGTGTATTCTTTGTCTTTTAGGGACTTTTCAATAGCACTAATAACGTCATGCAGTGCTGTTTCAACCCCTTTACCCTTTGTATAAGCATGTTGGGCTGGGGAGATATCATTGTAATTAAGTTTTTCACGAATGTATATGTTCATTAGTTTTTCAAAAGTCTTCAGAACGAAGGACGTCAGATTTATAGGCCTAAAATCTTTTGCAGTTGTATGGCTAGATTTACCTGCTTTGGGAATGAAGACGACCTTTACTTCTCGCCAAGCCCTTGGAATGTAGCCACACATTATACTGCTTTTAAACAGTCGTGTGAGGACTGGTATGATCAGGGTTTTTGTCTTTTGGAGCATAATTGGAAATATTCCATCGCTTCCTGGTGATTTGAAGGGAGTGAATGTATCAATTGCCCAGTTTATTTTTCCTTCAGTTATGACTTCTTCTGGAGCTGTGAGAGTCGTTGAAGGGTTAAGGGTCACCTGATTACTGTCTCGACTCTGGGTACATCCCGGAAATGGGTTTTTAGTAGGAGTTTGAGTGTGTCCGTACAGGATTGTGTCCAGTTACCATCACTATCTTTAAGATACGTTGGAACTGTAGATTCCTTAGTTAAAATCTTCCTGAGTCTGGCTGATTCTGTGGTGTTTTCTATGTCACTGCAGAACGTGTGCCAGGTAGTGCGTTTAGCTCTCGCGATTGCACTTTTGAACTTGCGCTGGCTGGATTTATATAGATCCCAGTCAGTTTGTAAGTTTGTTACTTTGGCTGCGTTAAAGAGCGCTCTAGTCTTTCTCCTGATTTCGAGGAAAGCTAACTATGTAGCGTAGGAGGTTTCTGACACTGATACTATCCAGCTCACCTAAATTATTGAAGAAGTGGTCTCCCAGATGAAGTTTCCTTTTTTTGAGAGAGCTGGACAAGAGCAGAGAAGGTGAGTAATACTTTCCTCCTCTTCCTCGTCCAAGCAGCTTTTACAGAAATCATTGCTGAAAAGGCCTAGTCTTTTGACGTGTAAGCCTATAGGATAGTGTTCTGTGAGGACACCGATTATGGTGCTGATGATTGATCTGTTCAGCATTGTTAAGCAGATGGGGCGCTTCTGGTTAAAGCTAGGATAGAGTTTAAAGCTAGAACAGAGTTGCTTGGATATTTGGCACGTTGTGCCGTTTATCCGTTTGCGGTTTGCTTTCTTGATCGCATCCTGTTTGATCAGTAATTTAATTGTAGCAAGGGGAATACCCGATATGCTGGGTAGAACGTCAAGGGTGGTGTCCTGTCTGGTAAGCTCATCTGCCTTGCAATTCCTAGGTATGTCTCTGTGGCCCGGTACCCAAAAGAGGTGAATGGTAAAATGCTCCGCCATCTCGTTAAGAGACAGTCGGCCTTCGTGGGCTGATTTCGAGTTGAACGAGATTACTTCCAGGGATTTGATTACCGCTTGGCTGTCGCTGAAGATGCTAATATGGTTCGTGGATGGATATTACATTCCTTTTCAGCCAAGACAAGGCTTCATTGATTGACATGATTTCAGCCTGGAAAACGCTACAATGATAGGGAAGGCGAAAGGATATGCTTGGGTTAAGCATCTCGGAGAAATCACCTCAGCCCACTCCAGATTCTGTTTTAGACCCATCTGTGTAGATGTGAATTGAGTTATTGGTTTCGATCGAATCCGGCTACCATTCAAGGCGACTGGGAATGGTTGTAGTGATGTTATGCTTAAAACTGAGTTGGATAGTGGTGTAGTCGATGTTTTCTGTAATGTTAAGGTGATTCAAAATCATAGTGTGTTCACCCTGATTGGGTGTCCATTGTGATGAGGCTCCCAGTCTTACAGCTGCACAAGCTGCGGTCTGTTTGTCGTAGATATCTAGGGGCACTAAATGTAGGATAGCATCCAGAGCTGCGGAGGGCGTTGTTCTAAGAGCTCCGCTAATGCATATGCAAGCTGATCCTTGTACTTTACACTTTGTTTCAACCGACTTACCTTTGCAGTCTGCATGTTGGGAGTTGGAGAGTGCAGTCGGTTCTACACTAGTATGGGGGTGTATATCAAGTAATCTTTCCAGGGTTTTAAGCAGAAAAGAAGATAGAATGATCGGACGGAGATAATTCGGACCGGAGTTCTTTCCTGCTTTGGCGATGAATACAACTTTTACTTCCGTCCATGTCTTGGGGATATGTGCTAACCGTAGACAGCTGGTCATGGTGGTTAGTAGCCATTGTAGCAGGATCTCAAGGTTGTATTGGAGTTCCGCAGGTATACCATCTGGTCCAGGGGATTTGAATGGTTTGAAGCTCTTAATGGCCCAAAGAAGTTTTTCTTTCTTTACTGAACAACACTGGTTCGGTATCCACTGGGTTCGGGGAGCAACCAGAATTAGGTCAATGGTTTCCATGCTGGAGGTTTGAGTAGATAGCTAGATATAAGTGGGTTGGTTGAGAGGATTTTGCGGGGTCTAGAAGCCTCCGAGGTTTCTTCAATGTTACCACAGAAGATACGCCAGGATGCTCCTTTTTCGTTCCTTTGTAAGTTTTGAGTGACAACTTGTATTGGTTCCAAATACAACGTGGCGGTCTTTGGAGCTCTTGGCTTTGTTAAAAAGTTTTTTTTTGTCTAAGGGTGCAGAGGTTGGAGTTCCAATATAGAGTCTTGGCCTTCCCTCGAGGCCTTCTTATGGGACATACTGTCGTTCTTGCATCGCTCATTGCTCGAGAGAGGGTTTCCACCAGGCTGTCTGTCTTGTTACTCGGTTGTAGCAAGGAATCAGAGAGAAGTTTGTTGCTTAACCATTTACCGTAACGTGGCGGTCATTTTTTAAAAAAAACATATGAGAGGCTACAATCCGCTATGCGGATCGTTGAATACCCTATCCCATCCTATCCTTTAAATTAATATCCTCAAAATATAGGCCTTATGGCAATGAAATACAGAAAATGACATTGTCACAATATATTGCTCAGACAGTTTCTCAAAATCTTGTGTGGTTCGTATTTCTATTGCTAATGCCTTGGGATGGGGTATACAAACGGTTTTTGTAAGAAAACGCCCCCAAAATGTGGGCGTAGGTGAAAATGATCTATGGACAAAATGTTTATATTACCATTTCGGAAGTATTTGCATCAAATTTTTTTTCGAAAGTTTTAAAATTTGGACAAAAAGCGTTTTTTACTAAAAACGCCCCCAAAAAGTGGGCGTGGCAAAAAACTTTGTATGAACGAAATATAGATATTAGGATTGTCTAAATATGCTACTCAGACACTTTTTTGAAATTCCTTACGGTTTGGCCAAAAAATAAGTTTTCCTAAAAAGGGGGCGTGGCAGTGGGCGGATTTTAAAAATTTTTACACTTGTTCTGGTGGCACGGACGAGGATCCTATATACCAAATTTCATTATCCTAGCTCAAAATTTAAGGCCCAAAAACCGCTGACGAACAGACAGACGGACGGACGGACGGACGGACGGACAGACAGACATGGCTAATTCGACTCAGCTAGCGATTCTGAGTCGATCCATATACTTTGAGGTATATGTAGCAAAATTATTTCTCTATGTTACAAACTAAGTATCAAAACTAATATACCCCCCTATGGGATAGGGTATAAAAACAGGCCCAGTGACGCTACCAGCACGAAAACTGCACCAAACAGTGACTATTTGCGGATGAAGTGCGGTTTCATGATGAAGTGCGGTTTCATATTTTGCTTATTGGCGAAGCCGCTTAACCAAAAATGCAGTTAGTACGATTTTGCGATGAAATTCTTCATTTATTTCATCATGTTCAAACCCACAATTTGATAACGCACGTCGTTTCATATGATCAAGTGGCTTTAGGTCAAAAGTCAGCTTGACTTTTATGCAAAATTCGCCATGATGTGGTCTAGGATAGGCCAAATTCTTGAGAACGCCTATACGGCAGCAATATTCTTACTTACTTCCTTAAGTGGAGCTATAGTTCGGGATGAACGCCCGGTCCTTAGCTTACTGCCTCCAGTTGCGCACTCCAAGTTCGTTGAGGTCGGTTTCTACTTGTGCGCGCCAATTAAAGCGAATGCATCTCTACTGCGTTCGACATCTTTCTGGGAATCGAAGACTCTGCTAGCCGGAGTATTGGAGTCCATTCGTTCTACATGTCCTTGCCATTTTAAACGCCCAAAGCGGAGTTGTTTGACTAGGGGCATGTCGCTGTAAAGCTCGTATAGTTCTTGGTTGAATCTTCTCCATAGCCCGTCAACGCAAAGACCGACGATTTTTCGACGAATTTCTTAAATGCCCAAGGATAGATAGACACGGTCTTGGTTTCAGCGACGTAAAGCAGGACTGTTCTTGCGATTTTTCAATTACTGTCTTGGTCTTCCAATATTTGGTGTTTATTTTGGCATGCATGCAAAAATGCTCGACTTTTTTCCGGCTGAGGATTAAGGCGACTTCCATTTTATGATCTATCCGTTTCGGCCATGGTGACTATAACCATATTTTCACATATTTGATGGGTTGTCTACGACATCAGAATCTTATTCGATGTGGTTTCCCCCTTGGTTTCGTCATTTGTAAAGTTTTATTATACTCGTGTTGCAAGTTGGTGGCAACTCGTCATTGGATTGTCATTGCGACGATTATTCGTCACCTTATCATCGCAAACAGTATACTAAAGCAGCTTGTTTCGGCATGAAGTTTAATCGAAGAGACCGAACACCATGTCATCGTCTTCTTCCTCTTCGGATTCCTCCTTAACGACCTCCTGCGGCAGCAAACTTGCTGGGATCCTTGATTGATATTCCTTAATGGTGGTGGCTTCCTTGAACTCAACCTCGGTGGTGGCATCGACGGCCAACAATGCAATGCTGTGTGGAGCCGAAGCGATAGTTGGGTATCCAACTTCCAAACAGACGGAGGCCAAGTTTGCAACACCAGCCTGGAACTTGGCGCACAATCTTCTGGCTTAATGTCCAAGATCTCGGGGGCAAAGATGGAACCAGAATCGTAAATCTGCTTAACCAACACACCGTATACGAACGGAGAGATGTTCAACATGTTGAGCAAGGTAGCTTCGGAAGCACCGACTTTGTCGCCTGACTTCATTTTTGGTTGATCGTTCGGTACATCGTTGACGATTTCAATTGTACCCTTGGAAATTATGGTTGGAATGGACAGAGCCTGGAAGAAAGAAGTCTTCTCGGTACCCAAACCGGTGTTCTGGGCTGAGATGATGACGGTGAATAGAGCGATGGCACCTGGACTGGATGGCACGCACTTTGCTTTCCAAAAGCTGTCACGGTGTCCTTGGTGAAGACTATACCAACGTTGCTCTTGATGTGAGGCAACAATTTCTCCATTTGAGCGTTGTTCTCCAAATGTCCGCAGATGGCCTTACGGATCATGGTGTTCTTTCCTATAAGAATGACATCCCTTCCAGTGAGTGAAGTACGGATGTTCTGCATCTGACGGGAACCGACATTGTCGACACCGAAGATGAAACACTTTGGGTACTCATCGAACAATTGCATGACTTTAAGGAAGTAGTTTGCGTTCCAAGCTGTTTTGTTCTCCCTAACCATCTTGAATTAACTTAATAAGGGACTCGTCCAGAATTTAAGAACAAAAGCACAAACGTATACGTTGACTAAAAATGGATCTTAAATTATGCTGCAAAAAGCTGGACCAGGGACTGATCTCTGTGGAACTCCTCCGTTAATTACATACATTCTTGGCCATTCGACAATGCCGAATAATAGAGATGCGTATGCTTTGCAAATAATTTATTTTTATTGGCGTTCGGTAGTTAGGCAGGGGGAGCTCCCAAAAGAGCGGTGAATCGTATTTAAAGCGATCCTCAGTAAAAGCAGTCGAAAATGAAAAGGCAGGAGGAGCTCTCAAAATCGCGGTGAATCGTATTGAAAGCGATATTTAGTTTCAATCTCCTTAACTTCTATTTTTAAAAGCGAATGCAGTCGAAAATGCCCATTCATTCCAGTGATCCTCTAGATTTTTCCACTCTGACTTCTAATTTTTGTCACATCAGTTTGTTTTGTTATTTCTGTGCTTCGATAATTTTCTTTTACATATTTGACCGATTGTATCCTCAAGAAATCCGTCACCTATACAACTCGCTTTTAACGATAGCGAATCGCTTTTGGAAATATAAAAATAGAAATCAGCCATTAAAAGCAGATTCGTCGCGCTTCTCTAATAAACACTCAGGGCTTTGTTTCTTCCCGAAGTCGTCAATTGGAAAACCTAATTTTTTCTTAGGTTTGCTGGTCATGTTTTTGCGGATAACTTTTCCCCGGTTCCATAGTATTGGCCGTGTTGCGGATTTCAGATTTAATAAGATATCTCGGTTGAAGCTCTGTTCTCATTGGTCAAAATAGTCAATTGGCCAACGATAACATAGCTTCATCTATAATTTCTTATTTAATCTGGAATCCGGAACACGGCCATTGTCGGTATTTCTTTGTCGATATCTCGTGTGTTCGTTGTTGCTTTAATTTCCGTGGACTTTTCCTTTTACTTAACAAGATGCATACAAGTTTGGGCTTTCGTAAAACGCACTTCTACTTCTCTTGCTTAGTTCAGATCCATTTTAAAATAGAAAAATATTCAATATTACAAATAATGGAATTTGTTCCAAAATAACACATGTACCAAATTTTTGCTTAAAACCCATAACACCCCATACGTTCTCCAAGTAACCTCTTTCTCCATATCCATGTTCATGTGCGCAGCGAGAAATATTTCATGAGAATAACATCACACTTGCAGATCTCAAGACCCGCATAGGTGATAACAAACGCTAACGAATTTTTATGTTTTTATTATTCTTGGGCGAGCATCGCTTACATAAGCATCCCACCGCAGCACCATTTGAATTCCACCCGACCGACCGACCGACCACTAGCGTACCCACACGCTATAAAATCGAGATCAGAGTAAACCAAAACGTCTTGTCTCTCTCTCGTGTGCACACACATGCGCCCATGTCCTGACCAATTAAAATTAAAGCCATAAACATATTTTACCCCAGGATGAACCATTTCTCACAAATCTTATATTCTCATATTTTTAATCAGATTATGTTATGATACCCAATATGCCCGAACATCATCATGCTGGGCATCCCTCCATGTTGCATGCAATGGGGTCCACCGTCTTGCATTGGATTCCAAACAGATGCAATACCCGACGACGATGACTACCAGCGATGACGCGATGACTCTGACACAACTACCGATCTTGCAAACGATCTAAAGGTTTGGTCAGTCCTCGTTTTGATCGCCATGCTGTGATTCCCTTTGGTCGACCATGTGATACATTTCAGAGTGCGGATCCTGTGTAGATGAGGTGCGTGGATGACAGTGTCTTTGCGCACTACATAGGTTTGTGTTGAGCAGTTTTATGGGATGCTATGGATCCTCGTCTTCGTAGACCGTCGCGTCGTCGTCGTTATCAAATCAACATATAAATTCGAATTTTACTTAATTAAAAGAGCATTTGATCCCTTCATCGTTGTTACAAATCATTCTCTTACCCTAGGGTAACTAACTACTGCGGTTGGCATCGCTATGCGTTTGTTTGTACTGATGTTGTCGGTGGCGGGACAAGTTGACATCTAATTGGGACAGACGGTAAAATCTGTCTGTCGGACAGTAGTGATGGGCGCCACATGATAGTACACATATCTGATGAAAGATATCAAGGGTAGCAGATCGGAATGCCTTCGTTGAGCGTATTATAATTGTTGGGTCGTTTTGGACAGGCAAAGTCATTTAAATTAACTGATTATCTCTCTTAAGCTATTTTATACGAGTAGTTTTCTAGATGAAAGGGATCTGATTATGATTCGTAAATATTGAGTTATGGCCTATTGTTGTTTGGGAATGACTTTAATTGAATATAGAGTGTTGGTTCAAATCAAATCTGATGTGTCGATGTGCCTGATGGGAGTAGGAATAGCGATGAGTCCTGTAGAAGGTTTAAGAATAAAACAGAAAATAGGAACATGATTAAACCTTAGATCGCAGGTCTACCAGTTCCAATTTTCAAATATCAAAAACCATTAATGGAACAAGCGTGGCTTCATTTGAAAGAAAAACATATGAGATATGTGCGGATCGTTGAATACCCTATCCCATCCCATCCTTATAATTAATATCCCCAAAATGTGGTCTTTATGGTCATAAAGTATTGTAAATGACGTTGTCACAACATAATGTTCAGAAGGTTTATCAAATTCTTTTATGGTTCTACAAAAAACAACGTTTTTCTATTGCATGTGCCTTGGGGTAGGGCATACAAATGGTTTTTGTAAGAAAACGCCCCTAAAAAGTGGGCGTGGGTTAAAATGGTCTCTTGACGAAATGTTCACATTAATACTACCAATGATAGTGCATCAAAACTTTTTTCGAAAATTTTAAAATTTGACCGGAAAACGTTTTTTTATAAAAAACGCCCCTAAAAAGTGGGCGTAGCAAAAAACTTTATATTGACGAAATATAGATATTACTATTCTCTAAATATGCTGCTCAGATACTTTTTTGAAATTCATTACGGTTTGGTTTCCTAAAAGGGGGCGTGGCAGTGGGCGGATTTCAAAAATTTTTACACTTGTTCTGGTGGCACGGACAAGGATCCTATATACCAAAATTTCATTATCCTACCTCAAAATTTAAGGCCCAAAAATCGGTGACGAACAGACAGACAGACGGACGGACGGACAGACAGGCATGGCTAATTCGACTCAGCTAGCGATTCTGAGTCGATCCATATACTTTGAGGTATATGTAGCTAAATTATTTCTCTATGTTACAAACTAAGTATCAAAACTAATATACGCCTATGGGATAGGGTATAAAAACGGCAACAGTGAACGGAATAGTGTTGCTACCAAACTGGTTGATATAATTGACAGCAAATCCAGCGAATCTCTCTGCAAAGATGAAGCAAAAGAAAAGCGCAAATGTGTGACTGATTTTCCTGCGGCTTTATATATACTTACCGGCTCCAATCCAAATCAACCAAAATGGTGGCAGTGTTGTCCCAAAGGCAAAAAAGGGATAGAGCCTAAAGGGGTAAATGATGCAATCTTTCATGCAATAAAAATTATTTTGCATGAAGCTAGCATCAACTAGGAAACGCCTAAATTAATTCTTGATGATCATGCTAGCCGTAGAAAAGTAAACGTGTTTCAACGTGGAATGATGCACTCGAAGAATCTCTCAAACGAGCCTTAACGGCTTCAAAGTAGACATTACTGCTAGCAAAGAAATATTATGACGCAAAAGTATATTGAACAACTAAAGCATTGATTACGATCCGTGTTATAGTAAGTAGAATCTGCGATTATCCAGATGCCTACTTCTAATAAGCGGAGGACTAGACAAAAAGACGTATGTTTCGACAATGTCAACGAACGTATTGTGACGAACATCATCAAGACAAAATTTGCGAACATAATTCTTATATATGCGATCACGATACAGAGGTTGAAAAGGACTGTCGTCAATGGCTGCTTCTTTGCTTTCTAAGCCTTAACTTATAAGCCATCTCGCAATAAAACTTTAAAATCGTGCTGGATATTTTCAAAGAAATGTAGGAGCTGAAGACATTTTTAGCACAATTCTCAGAAAGTACAACCCATATACACAATGTCTTGCAATAGACATAACCTACTTAACTTCAGTTTGGACCGAAATAAACAGGAAAGCTGAGCCAATATTAGGCCCATTCGAACGAAAATTCTTCGTCGAATTTCTTAATCCTGTATGCGAAGAAGGCGGGAGCTCAGTAGCCTGAAGGTTGGTGCGATGAACTGCCACGAAAAAGGTCTGGGTTCGATTTCCAGCCGTAGCAACACCTTAATTATTTTTCACTGGATTTTTCTGACAAATCATCCGAGTAGCATCAATTGTCGCGAAAAGTTTACCTCATCTTAGTAGTTCGGAGTCGGCATAAAACAGGAAGTCTCGCCATTGTTCAAGAAGTACGCACGCACAAATGTATTATTGTGAGAAATCTAGGCCCTGGGTAGGTAGGCAAAAGTGACGGTTCGGCATGAACCCAAGTGCCTTTTTGTTACCACGAATCGTGTGACTTTTATTATGATTGTTGTTGTGGATGTGATACAGGCGGTCTTTAGATCCAGCCTGTGAGGTTTAGAAAACGGATAAGATCTTGAATCCTTTTATCCGAGATGTCGCTATTGTTGTCGAAAAATGGTTGGTCTAACGCACGAAATCTGGCTCTTGCTAGGGCCTGAAATTTAAAGATGAAATGCAAGAGGGTTTCTCTCTCATTTGTGTTCCCGCAACTGCGGCATTGAGGGTTGTATGGAATCCCTAGTTTGGCCGCATGGTCTCCAATTGGCCAGTGCCCCGTGACTATGGCCGTAATTCTTGTTCGTGTGTTCTGTTTTTGTCGTAGGAGGGACATATAGTCCTCGATTTGACACAATTTGTTAACCTTCTCCATTTGTAATCGACCTTTTTCAGGAAGAATGAGTATATTTGTCCCTTAACCGCACCTAGCGGGACCCTTGCCGCAAGTGAGTCGTGAAGAGTTGAGCCTTGCCTGGCCAGCGCGTCTGCACGCTCGTTTCCTTCAATGTCACTGTACCCTGAAACCCAGAGAAGTCTGACCCTGAAGCGTTCGCCAAGGTGGGCAAGTTCGTTCCGGCATTCCTGTACCAGTTTGGAGGATATGGTAGCCGAGTTGATGACCTTTATGGTCGCTTGACTATCTATGAGGATAGCAATATTTTGCTTTCCCTTGTGTCACTCCCCAGTAGCGTGCAAGCCTCTCGAATAGCTAGTAGTTCTGCCTGGAATACGCTGGCAAAATCCGGTAGGCGGTATGATACTGATATTTTCGGTGATTCCGAGTAGACTCCGGACCCACACCACAGTTCATCTTAGATCCGTAGGTGTAGACGACCGTGTCGAAATCTCTTACTACTTCGTTCCTATTCCACTGAGTTCCGGTAAAAAAATCCTACATGCAAGCCTTTCTTGAAGCTTGTATAGGTGTGATGTAGTCTGTTGAAACATGACCATGTCGTTTGGTAACGAGTCCAGGATATTACTGTGGCCATACGGCCTTGCATTCCAGTATCCTGACTACTTGAGTCCTACTGAGCTGCATACAGAGGTATTATTAATGTGTAGGTGGAGAGGCTAGAGATGCAATACAATTCGAATCCCAAGCTTTTAGGTTATAGGCGACAAGAAAGACCGAACCTCCGGTTTAAGAATCAAGCGATCAGGAATGCCAAAGAACTTTGACTGACTAACTGAAAGCAACATGTCCAGGATAAAAGAGGATGCAAGGCTCAGGAACCCATTTAGAAGTAATTTAAGAAATAATAATCCAACTGTTTCCCAGCGTAATTCTTCGCCGGATCTCCACTCTGGTGTCATTCGTGGAGTCTATGTTTACTCCGAGGTAGGTGAACTCCTTAACTACCTAGAAATCGCTGCTATTAGTAGCGATGATGTCAATATCGTCAGCATAACCCAGCAGCTGGACGGACCTGTTGAAAATAGTGCCTTCCGTGTTGACACCTGCCCTTCGCAGTATCCGCTGCAGTACGAAGTCACATGATAGCGCGTCTCTTTGCCGAAATCCGGTGCATGTTTGGAACAGTTCGGAGTAGCTACTTCCAAACTTCACGTTGCAGCGCGTGTTTTCCAGCATCACGCGACACAGCTGAATCAGTTTTGCCCTCGGTTTTGCCGGGATTCCGAATTCGGCCATCGCCATATAGCGCTCCTGAAGATGTATGCTATCATACTTTCAAGTCGATGAATAGGTGGTGAGTTTCGACTTGAAATTCGTTGGTCTTTTCTAGGATTTGCCTCAGTGTGAAAATTTGGTCTATAGTCGATCTTCCGGGCCGAAAGCCACACTGGTACTTGCCGATTAGTGCGTTGCAGAACGGTTTTAGATGTTCACACAGTACGTTGGATAGCGTCTTGTATGCCTCGATAGTTCTTGCAAGACATAGGATCGCCTTTTTTGCAGATGGGGCATATGGAGTTGATAGTCCAGTCATCGGGAATGTTTTCTTCCACTCGTACTTGGTTGATGATTCGGTGCATGCTCCCTACCAACATAAGCCATCACAGCCAGCGGCCTTGTTGGTCTTTAGTTTTTTTATAGCTAGGCCAACTTCTTCTATAATAAGTGGTGGAACTAGTTCTTCATTGATTGGAGTGGGTTATCTTCTTGCCCTATCACTCTCTCTACATGATGCCCATTAAGCAGTTTCTGGAAATGCTGCTTAAACACATTTACTATTCCCTGCGCTTCGGTGATTAGGTTTCCTTCGCTTTCTCGAAGAGCCTACGTTCCACTTTTGTAGCCAGCAGGGACTCTTCGATCTCTTTGAGCTGGGACGCTGCGTAAGCCTTTTCCTGGCTCTATACTCTTCACTCGTTGCCCTTGTTTTGCGCTGCAACGCTTTCTTGTGTGCATCTTCTGTCACCTTTTTGCTGTACACGCATTCATCATCATACCACGGGCTCTTTCTCGGCGGTGGCTGGTACCATACAGTGGTTTCGGCTACCTGCTTAATGATGTCGCGATACTGGCACCACTGATTGTTGGCGTCTGTGGTAGGTGAGTGCACAGAGGAGAGTTTTATACTCAGGCGCTCGTTATAGGCTCTGGCTAATCCAACTCTTTTCCAACACCCTGGCTCAGTATTGGAAATCCCCATAGACCTGGTGTTCAAATATGTCGAAGCAGTTCATATATAGGGATTGCACTTACCAGTTCGATTAAACTGGTACTATAGACGCCACCGTTGATTCCATCTAGGGAATTCCTCCGCTGTCGCATGAGAGTGAGTACCTTAGTGAGAGGATACTCCTCCCCCCCTTTTTCGTTCGATGCCACCAACGACCTTCCACATGCAGAGCTAATCGAAATGAATGATTTTGTTTCAGAGTCTTCCAATTCTAGGTTGATGGTCGACGCAGTAGTAGAAGACCTCGTCTTAAGTGACGCGCGCAACCAACATGGAACAAGTAACTGGAGGGGCAAATAGAGACTAAACTAACTGGCCACGGGCCAGAGTGACTAATCGGTAATGATTCTTCTGTCCAGATGAAAGTATCACATTCCATTCAAACGTTGTGTTTTTTTAAACTGAATCAAAATTTACATTCATAGTGATTCAATAAAACATTCCTCGCATTTATCAGCACGTGCCGTTAATAAATTGTCCGTCTAATTTATGTAGCCTAAACTCCAAAAATACGACTTAACAGTAACAGTATCTAAATTTAATTAATTTCGAACCATAAAACCTTAAGATGACCCTTAATGACGGGACCAGAAACTGAAAAAAAATATCATCACTCTCATTATCAAATTGAATTGATTACAAGGTCCCTGCTGAGCGTGTTGTTCTGGTCTTATCACGATCGTATCATCTGATATGATCATGATGGGAATTAATTAAACGTTTTGTGTTTAGGTTGACTTCATTAAACAAGGGCCATTATTCGAACGACAGTCGATAGTTATAATTTGTTTCTGATTAAAATCACATTCAAATAATTTATATATTTTGAATAAAATTAATAAACAAGATTTGTTTGAGGTATTTTATGATTTTCTCTTAAAACCGAGCCAATACGCCCTCAATAAGAGGTCGTAGATTCAAACTTTCTAAAGAAAAAAAAATTATCAGTCAACATGATGAACGCCCGAAGGCGTTTAACAGGTGTGGACCGTTCAAAGTCAGACTTATATAGGAATAGTTTCTCTAGCACCTCTTGTCAAAGGTTCGGACTATCATTTGTTATGCCAATATGGGCACGGTGTAATACCACTACCAATTTGCCCTGTTGTGCAGAAGGTTGTTCGTTAGGTTAGGTTAGAGTGGCTGCCAGCGATTAGTCCATTCTCCTTGCTGTCTTTAAGAAAACCAATCTGAGCTTAATGAAACGGAGTAGACCTCTCACTTCCGTTTTTGTCAAATCGCTGAGATTTTGATAGAAAAAAGCTCCAAGATGAAGCTTCCTTTTGTTTGATATGACCGGGCAGTTACAAAGGAGATGAAATATTGTTTCTTCTTCCACTTCGTCCTGCAAAAATTATTTGAGTGAAAGCTTTTTTTTTTTTTTAATTCTGACCTGCCTAAGCAGTAATATACACATCGACCTAAAAGATCTATTGTGCTTGCCGTCAGATGCTTTTTAGGTTAGTAGCGCTTCTACTTTCCTAATGTAGCTGATAATACTTTCAGCCGAAGATTTCCTCAATTCTTCGGTACTTAAGAATTCCCTGAAGAAAGATTCTGTTCTCATACCGTAAAGAGCCGGGCATTCACATATGATATGCTCGGCTGTTTCGTCTTCTTCTAGACATAGTCTGCACTCCGGTGAGTCGACTAGACGCATTTTGTTTAGTTGATATCGCAGACCGTGATGACCAGTTAGGTAGCCTACTAAGTTTTTGATATCGTGCCTGCGAAGATTTAGTATCTTATTTGAAGGGCTGAATAGCTCTTTTGGCCTGTCTTAGGCCTGGGATGTTTCCCCAGTATGAAACACATCTGTTTTGTTCCCAGTTTTTTATGACTAGATTTATGGCTGATTTGGGGATTGCACAGAAGGGTTCAGGTCCAATGAAGGGGGTTTCGGAACCTTTTCTGGCTAGTTCATCAGCTTTTTCGTTACCTTCAACTCCCTTATGTCCGGGGACCCACCATAGTTTGGTTTTGTTCCTGGAACTGAGTGTTTGGAGGGAGTTGAAGCAGTGTAGTACTGATTTGGAGTCAATGATGTGTGAGCTAAGGGCTTTTATAGCTGCTTGACTGTCCGTGAATATATGGATGTTTGCGCCTTTAATACCTGAGTTGTGTATTAGGTTTGCGCATTCTTTTATGGCATGGAGCTCAGCTTGGAATACACTAGGGTTTTTTCCCATAGGTATTGAGATGTTTTTATTTGGTCCATGTATGCCAGCTCCTACCCCTGAGTCCATTTTAGAACCATCCGTATACCACTTTAGGCCGTTTAGGCAGTTTGGAGGGTTGTTGCTACACCATGCTTCTCTGGTTGTGATCTCCGTTGAGAATCTTTTATCGAAGCATAGTGTCTTTGGTAAGCGGTCTGTAACCGCACAGATCATGTCAAGTTCTGGAAGTTCGGATAGAAGTTCAATTAGTTTTAGATGTTCACTAATGTTTAATTCTTCCGCTTGTGTCAAACTTGCTGAGCTGCGAATTGCCACTTTTTTTATATAAATGTGGAGGGGTGTTAGTCCTATAAAGGCTCCATAGCGGCCGTGGGACAGGTACGCATAGCTCCGGTAATGCCCAGACAGGCAAGCCGTTGTACCTTGTTTAATTTATTTATAGTTGTTTTTTTGGGTGACTTTGTTCCACCATACTATTGAAGCGTATGTTATAATGGGCCTGACCATGATCGTGTAGATCCAGTGTGTGGTCTTTGGAGAGATTCCCCAGGTTTTACCATACATGCTTCGGCAAGCCCAGAAAGCTTTGGTTGCTTTTTGAATTTTGTTGTGGATGTGGGAGTTCCAACATAGTTTTTTATCGAGGATCACTCCAAGATATTTTACTTCGTTGGAATACTCAATGTGTGTACCATTGATTGAAATTTGGGTAAGATTTAATTTCCTCCTTTTTGTAAAAGGGACGATGAAAGCCTTGCTGGGGTTTATAGAAAGACTTTCTTTATTACACCAGTCTATGACTATCTTAAGGGCGTTTTGCAAACGTGTTGTAACTTCGTTTGGTTCTTTACCCTTTATTATGATGACTAGGTCATCGGCGTATCCAATTATATTGAAACCTGCATTACTTAGGTCTTGAAGTAGGTTATCGATAACCATAGACCATAGTAGGGGTGAGAGTACTCCTCCCTGAGGGCAGCCTTTAACGGCTGTTTCTGATACTGAGGTCTGTGCTGATGAAGCAGTTATTTTCCGACTTTCAAGCATCGCTTTGATCCATTTGATGGTGGGATGATCTATTCTTCTCTGAGTCAAAGCATTTGATATGGTGTCATATCCAGTGTTGTCAAAAGCACCCTCTATGTCTAGGAAGGCACATAAAGCTACTTCTTTGTTTTCGTATGCACTTTTTATTTGTGATCTTAAACTTAGAAGTGCTCCTTCCGTGGATTTACCTTTTGGTAGGCGAATTGACATGGGTGCAGAGGAGTGCTTTCATTTAAGCACTCTCTAATGTGTACGTCAAGTATTCTTTCCATTGTTTTCAAAAAAAAAACGATGTTAAGCTTATTGGACGGTATGATTTAGGTAGTTCTATTGGTTTGCCTGGTTTGGGGATGAGTGAAAGCCTACCCTTTCTGAGTGCCTCCAATTAAACAGTGTCCAGTGATGACACCTATGGTGGCGCCAATGTGTGTTCTAGCGAAATCAGTCCCTTGGATCTTCTAAAATCCAGCTTTGGCCAAATTTGTTTGTTTATTAGGCACGTCGTGCTAAGATTTCATCTGAGATGTGATTTGCTGTTAGCATGTTGTCCTAGTAAGCTTTTGCATGTAGCGAAAGGAATAACTAGTGCGCCCGTGTCGGGTACGACCATGTCTGGCGAGTACATCAGCCTTACAGTTCTCTGGAATGTCACTATGCCTAGGCACCCAGCATAGGTGAATCTTAAAATTCTCTGACATCTTTTGCAAAGATGAGTGGCAATTTAGGGTTGTCTTTGATTTTGTTGATTCTGATTCCAGGGATATGATGACCGCTTGGCTCCCCGAGAAGAAGCTAATATCCTTGGCAGATATAACGTTCTCTTCCATCCAAGCCGCCTGTAAAACGATGCAATGATCAGGTAGACGGAAATATAGGCCGAAATTAAGCCTCTCGGAGAAGACACCAGCACCCACACCTTCATTTTTTTTGGAGCCATCGGTACAAAAATGGATCGAGGCATTTGCACAGGTTCGTTACTTTCCCATGACGATCTGTCTGGGATTGTGACCTGGAAACTCTTGTCAAAGTTTAACATCGTAAGGGTGTAGACGGTGTTTTCAGGAATGTTTGTATGTTCGTTTAGAGTTTTTTGGCCAGTTTGTATATATAACCACAGTTGCATGGCTTTCAGACGGATGGCTGAGTTAGCTGCTACTTGCTTACCAAAAATATTAATAGGGGTAGAAGGCGAACGATAATGTCTAGTGCTGCTGAAGGTGCTGTTCGAAATGCACCACCGATGTACAGTCACGCAGTTCTTTGTACCTTGGCTAGATTATTGTTGTTTACAGCTATTTCTAGCTCCGTACACCATACTACTACTCGATAAAGAAGTATCAGTCTTACAACTGATACTGATACCCGATGCGTGACACGAGGTTGCATTCCCCATTTCATGATTGTGGGTTTCCTACATGAATAAAGTGCTTCTGTCGCTTTCTTTACTCTTTCTGCTACGTTCAGCTTCCAGTTAAGCTTTCTGTCCAAAATAAGTCTCAGGTATATATATTTGCTGTATCTAAAAATGCTGTTTCGATTCCGATTAGTGACGGGTCCTAGTGAACAGGACCATTTCAGTCTTGTGGCGGTTGACTCCCAGACTACAGCTGATTGCCCACTAGGAAAGTTTTTGTAGTGCGTTCTGGAGAAGTTCGTTGAGTATATTCAGGTGCTTCCCCTGGACTGCGATTGCAACGTCAATCCGTGGCATCCCTCTGCTCCCAGGATGAGTCAAAGCTCCTTTACCACTATATTCCAGAGAGAAGGGGGGCAAGACTCCACCTTGCGGGGTCCCTCTACTGACATGTCTTCTGGCCGAAGCATTACCCAGTTTTGAGTGGATAATGTGGCTTAATAGCAATTCATCATTCCAAGTGAGTGATTGACTTTCAGACATATTAGCGACTGCTCCCGAATTCACGTTATTTAAAGCACCTTCAATGGCTAGAAATGCAACCAAAGTGTACTCCTTGCAGCACAACGACTTTTCGATAATACATTCTAATGTGTGTAGGGCTGTTTCTACAGGTTTGCCCTTGCAGTACGCATGTTGGGATGAAGATAGCTGATTTACGTCAGTCCTGCTGCGGAGATGAATAGCAATCAATTTTTCCAGGGTTTTCAGAAAGAATGATGATAAGCTGATCGGTCTCAGGTCTTTCGGATTGACGTGAGAACTTTTACCAGATTTGGGTATGAATATTACTTTCACTTCCCTTCAAACCCTGGGAATGTAAATCAAATAGATGCAGCCCTTAAGAATAGCTGCCATCCATGGTAGGATATCCAAAGAGTGCTGTAGCTTGACTGGAGAGGTCCCGCTGATTTTAGGCTGTGTCCTGCCCAGAGTATTGATCGTGAAAGTTACCGGCCAATAGTCAATAGAGGTTGTGCGTTCAGTACCGCCAAATCCATGAAACGATTTCTCCCTTCATCCGCTTTTGATACGGTCCATGCTTCAGCCCCGTAGAGCAGGGCTGGGATGACGCTCGTATATAGGATGCCCTTAGTAGTTCGAGTGAGAGCTTTACAACTTAATTGACTTCTTAGCGCGAATAAACAGCGGTTGGCAAGAGTAATTCATTTGATTTTTGTAGAGTTGTCCTTGTCGTAGTTCAGCCGAAGTTGACCTACTACCTCAAAGTTTTTATCTGCCAGTGGGGACGCTCTGTCTAATTCGTCTTGCCCTCGTTTACAGTTAAATCCATTTTCGCGTTTCCTTCACAGCATTAGCAAACGTGACTGTGACATCCTGTTGACTCCAGCCAATGATGTCAATATCGTCGGCGTATACAAGTAGTTGGACAGTTGTGCCTCTAGCGTTGGCTCAGGAGTTCTGCACAATCCTGTCAAGAATTATATTAAAGAAGTCACACGACAGTACGTCATCGCCTTGGCTAAATATTTTTTGTATCGAATGTTTCATTCGTCGTTGCCCACCCTGACGTTGCAGCGAGAAGTCGTCCTGCGCTGACGGACTAGTTTAGGCGGTATATCAACAATTGACATGGCTCTGTATAGTTCGTCTTTATAAATGCTTTCAGATTCGTCTTTGAAATTTATGAATAGTTGCTGGGTATCAATTTGTACTTCTTTGCTTTTTTCCAGGATCTGTTGAAGTCTATAGTTCGCGTAGTTCAGAGGGTCTCCTTTTTTTTTAATCCGCCAAATGATGCTAAGGTTTCTTTTTCGGCCATTATTTCATCCGACCAAATTTTGCTGATGAGTTGGTGTATTTGGATTACCAAATCATCCTCTAGCTCGGCAGGGAGGCAATTAATTCTGACAGCCTTGTTAAATGGGGGATTTATCGCCGTTTAACAATCTGCAGAAGTTGGTCTTTCATATTCTCAACATCAAATGTGACTCAAGTACGATTTTCCATTTTCATCTCGACGGGATTCTTCTCGTGCCTTCTAGCCCTGACTTTAACATTTTACAATTAAGTAGAAGTTACGAACATCATTTCTTGGTCTCTATTAATTCGAGCACGCGCTTTTCTTGCATTTATTCTTCTTTTTAAAAAGCCGGTGTTCTTCCCTCCTACGTTGGCTATAAAGGTCAATCCCGGCTTTCTTCACATGCAGCCCTCTGTTTTTGACTGAGAGTATTTGTCGGGAGAAAACTAACACACCAGTTGCGGTCGATCGTATGGTGTGTTGAGATCCTCGCCAATGGTCTTCAGCACTAGATCCCGGTGGTAGAGTATAGCTTTTCCCGATCATTCCTTTACATTACAAAACAATACGAGAAACAGTCTCTTAAGGACCTTAGCATACCTTGTTTCCCACAATCTTCCCCTTACTACGCCCTGAGCCTTGATATTGACAACATTTTAATTTTCGGGTATCTGGCGCTTGCAGAGATACTTAGTGTTCTTGCTCCTAGACAAATTTGACCCTTGTGGATGAAGTGGTAATCCATAGATCCTCCTGTAGGTGTTTAACATATGATCGATCGATATATCCATCTGTTTTGTAGGTAAATTAATATAAACGCGGCTAAATCGCAGGGTATTCTAGAAATTTCAATTCAGTCGCTTTATTGGTAAAGTTCCATTGAAACATTTTGCAAGGCTTAAACGTGACTCTTGGTTTTGAAATCGAAATTGGTAAATCCAATGAGGATTGTGCAAACGAACTCCCTTATTGAGCCAACGACTGTTGAATGAATGTTTAAGCTGTCAACCCAATGTCAATATCCCCAATGGTCACGGGTACTGATCGACTTCGTAAGTTGCGGATCGTATACCCGCCATACTCAAGGAATCTCATTAGAGTGCATGCGCTGTATATTAAAAACGACAGTGATGATCATAATGAGTGTCCAAAATGAACAATAGCTTGTTCCACGTGCTTCGTATTATAAAAATTCAAAAACTTGGTTAAGGTTTTTGCATATTCATGGTGACCGATGGCGTCCGAACTTAATGGCGTTTAAAGTAATTAAAGCAATTTATGTTGCCTCTAATGATGAATGATTTAAGACTGTATCTGCATTCAGCAGTCGATTAGCTTATTTGTTTTTTTTTTCGAAGACTTTATTTATGCACATCCTTTTGCGTAGACGAAAATAAATTATCTTTTGTTTGTTCGTTTAATTCAGATCAGTGGCTGTAGAATAGAAATCGAAGGGGCTCTTAATTAATTTCAGGTTGGGTCATCGCGGGCCCTTTCGGTTTTTTTTTTCTCTTTTTTTAGCTTACAGCAACGGTAGCTAATATACGCGTGCGTTTTATGAGTTCACATGAATTATTCATTTAGTAATTATTTAAATGAAATTAAAACTTTTTGTCCCCGGGGGATTCTGCACGCGTTTTGTTTTATATGGGAAAATGAAAACAGAGATAATTATGATCACTTTTTAATTGATTTAATTAAAATCTTAATTAGAGCTCATTTATTGAAAGTTTATGATTTACCTCATATCGAAGAATGTCTGCGTTAGAATGAATGATTTTTTTTTTTTTAAACTGCCTCTTGCTTAATATACATAATTGAGTCGTTTAAGTAATTATATCAAAAAAAAGTGATTGTCTACAATCACTTATCGGGTTTCTTTTATGTTATTTCGGACACATTGTTTCGAAGTATCCAACTCGCAATGATATGATCATCAAAAATAAATATCAATCGTTTACCTTATCGCCTCGAAGCTGTGGCTGAATTTTATGGATACTCTTGTTTGGAGAATTGTTCTGACATATGTTAACGTATTTTTCTTTGTATGTTCTCACATATGAACCGAAGGAACTATTTTCCGCCCTATTGATTTCAAAAATGAATTCAGCACCATAGGAAGGGTCCAATAAGAGTTTTTTTTTTTAATAAATCACAAAAAATCAATGTATCGTGGAAAATCTTTATTTGAGGTTTGTCTTATGCCAATTAACGTTTAAAGAAAATTTCCTTCAAATGTTGCCCACGAATAACTCTTAAATGGTACATTTTGTAGGCTCCATTTTCGAATACACTTTCATGATTAACAAGAGTTTTGTTGGCTTCCAAAACTTTAATCGCTTTGGGTTTATCAACGTTAACGATAGATTTCAGATATATGCATCGAAAGCTCCAATGGTGGGTCAAATCACAAGACCTTAGTGGGCAATTGACAGGACCATTTCTTGATATGATGTTTTCATCGAACGTTTCCTCTTAATAAAGCGAATGATTCGTTATTATGATTCGCATGTATCGCCATCCTGTTAAAAACACAAGTCAGCTACACCAATAATTGAATTTTCGGTAACAAAAATTGATATTTGCCTCTAACGATCTTCATTGACAGAAACACGCGCTCCTTCCGCATTTTTAGAGAAATACATTTCTTCGTGTTTTCTCAACGGCATTGTACGCGGGCTTGATATTTCATCTGCGGTAGGTTGGTTGGGTGTTGTAGAACGAGGGTAGACTCTGATTGGCTTTAACTTGGCAATGCCCTGTGGTTGCAACTCCGACTTCACATCAAATGTGCTTATTCTTACCTCCAAGTGGTTACCATCGGGTACTGGTCTCATCCAACTTGCTAAACGACAAATACGAGTGTTGATAACAAGGCGTAAAACACTTACTTACTAATTGGGCTCCCGACCCGTGAAGAGTCTCTGCCTGAGACACTGCAGCCTTCCATCCTCTGCGATCCCGGGCTTGCTTGTGGCATCCGCGATGGCTTGGTCTTTGAAACGGAGGTTCGGTCTTCCTTGCCTTCTCGGGGCTGGGATTCGAAGATCCTCTTAGCTGGAGTATTATTGTCCATTCGCTCGATGTGGCCGAGCCAATGTAGTCGACGCGTTTTGGCTTTTTGGACTACATCCACATCTTGGTACAGCTCATAGAGTTCGCGGTTGTATCTTCTCCTCCATTCGCCCTCCTCGTGCACGGGACCAAAAATCCACCGAAGTATTTTTCTTTCGAAGGAGCCCAGCATCAGCTCTCCCCTCTTGCTTATCGTCAAGCACTCGGCACCATAAAGCAGAACTGGCAGGATAAGGGTTTTGTAGAGGACACATTTCGTCCTTCGAGTTAGGAGTTTTGAACTCAGTTGTTTCGCCAAACCGAAGTAGCAAAGGTTTCCTAGGGTAATTCTTCGGCGGATCTCCACTAGGGTGTCATTCGTGGAGTATATCTTAAGTCCGAGGTAGGTGAACTCCTTAACTACCTCGAAATTGCTACTATCAATAGTGACGTTTTGTCCTAGGCGGTGGACAGATGCTTGTTTGTTTGTTGATAGCATGTACTTAGTCTTGTCCTCATTACTTCAACGGATTTCACCTGTTCTTGAATCTCCGTGAACGCTTTTATCACGGCATGTTGGGAGCGACCGATGATGTCAATATCGTCCGCATAGCCCAGCAGCTAGACGGACCTGTTGAAAATAGTGCCTTCCGTGTTAACACCTGCCCTGCGCACTATCTGCTCCAGTACTAGATGGAAGAAGTCACATGATAGCGCGTCTCCTTGCCGAAATCCGGTGCACGTTTGGAATAGTTCGGAGGAGCTACTTCCAAACTGCACGTTGCAGCGCGTGTTTTCCAGCGTCACGCGACACAACTGAATCAGTTTTGCTGGGATTCCGAATTCGGCCATCGCCATATAGAGCTCCTGACGATGTATGCTGTCATACGCGGCTTTGAAGTCGATGAATATAGGTGGTGAGTTTCGACTTGAAATTCTTTGGTCTTTTCCAGGATTTGCCTCAGTGTGAAAATTTGGTCTATAGTCGATCTGCCGGGCGGAAGCCACACTGGTACGTGCCGATTAGTGTGTTGCAGAACGGATTTAGACGTTCAAACAGTACGGTATGCGACATTTAGCAGGAATATGCCTCGATAGTTCTTGCAAGACAGAGGATCGCCTTTTTTGTAGATGGGGCATATGGAGTTGATAGTCCAGTCATCGGGCATGTTTTCTTCCACTCGTACTTGGTTGATGATTCGGTGCATGCTCCCTACCAAAATAAGCCATCAGAGCCAGCGGCCTTGATGGTCTTTAGTTTTTTTATAGCTAGGCCAACTTCTTCTATAATAAGTGGTGGAACTAGTTCTTCATTGACTGGACGTGTGTTCTCTTCTTGTCCTATCAATCTCTCTACATGATGCCCAGTAAGCAGCTGCTGGAAATGCTGCTTAAACACATCTACTAGTCCCTGCGCTTCGGTGACTAGGTTTCCTCCTCTTTCTCGAAGGGCCTGCGTTCCGGTTTTGTAGCCAGCAAACAGTTGCCTGGCTTTTTTTATAAAACCTCCGGATGTTGTTACGATCGCGTGACTCTTCGATCAATTTGAGCTGGGAAGCTGCGTAAGACCAGGTTTTTACGCAGGGTCTTCTTTTCCTCCCTTCTCCTGGCTCGGTACTCTTCTCTCACTGCCCTTGTTTTGTGCTGCAATGCTTTCTTGTGTGCATCTTCTGGCACCTTTTTCCTGTACACGAATTTATCATCATATCAGTGGTATGATGGGGATGGCTGGTTCCCTACAGTGGTTTCGGCTACCACTTGATGATGTCGCTTTACTGGCACGACTGATTGTTGGCGTCTGTGGAAGGTGAGTTCACAGAGGAGAGTTTCATACTCAGGCGCTCGCTGTAGGCTCTGGCTACTCCAGGTGTGCTAAGGCGTCCAACGTCAAATTTCTTCTTCTGGGCAGTTCGCAGCTTATTCCCGTTGGACAGTCGAGCTCTGAATTTAGCCGCGACCAGAAAATGGTCGAGTTTGCCATCGGAATGTGTGCACGTCGAGGATGTTGTATGCGTGCCTCGCATCGATTAGCACGTGGTCGATTTGGTTGGTCTGGAGAGCGCCAGATTGTGTGTGGATAGCCTTGGGAACCTAGGGCTACTTATCACCGTATTACGAGCTGCTGCAAAATCCGATAGTCGGTAGCCGCAGTCTGTTGTTGTAATCGTGGATTCTGTGCTTACCAACTAAATCGCCAAAGATGCTTTCCTTTCCGACTGTAGCATTGAAATCTCCGAGTACAACTTTTACATCATACTCCGGACAGGCTCCGTAGGCTCCATTTAGGAGTTCATAAAACTCCTCCTTTATGGGATCTTTAGCCTCGTCGGTAAGAGCGTGTGCAAATATTAGGCTTATGTTTTGGAACGTAGCTTTGATGGGGATCACAGAAAGGCGATCACAAGTTAATGACTTTTGTCCTTAATCGATTTCCCACGATGAATCCGCATCCTAATACATGCTATCTTTTGGTACAGCTCTTCATTATACCTGATCCTATACATCGTATCTCCTGAACTGCGGTTATATCTGCCTTGTATCGCGTGAGGACAGACTCAAATTTTTGAGTATCACCTGGGGTGTAGAGAGTGCGTACATTCCAGGTACATACTCTCATATAATAGTCCATTGACGTTCCGGGTCTTGTTGTCATATGAGGAGTTTCACTATCCGAGGCAGACCGAGGCTGGTTGTGTCTCTCTCATAACGAATGGCTTTTTTCCATGGTCGGGAAGTTACCCCGACGGCACAACCCTCAACCTGGAGGGCCAGGCCCTTCTTTTGACCAAAGGACAGCGGACCGGAAATACCGATGTCAGTAACCCATTTTGAGTTATAAACTTCGGTAGATTATCATTATCATACCACAAAAATTAGAATTCTTTAAAGAGACAAACCCCCTCATATATAGCTGATAGAGTGAAAAATAAAATTAATGATACTGACAAGCCACATCTTTTATATCGATTTCGCTTACCCCCCATAAGCCCATTAAATACTCTTACCGCCTATTCATCTATTTCCATCAAATAGGACTTCCAATGAATTCTGAGTTATACACACAGAAAAAAAAATAATTTAAATAAAAATCCCATCTCGTCACATCATCTTCATAATGTTTCAGATCATATTTCTCCAGAGATGTGAAATCAGCATCAACAATCAACAATACCCGTGCCCTTCAACAAGACTAAATTACATCATGGAACAGGTGTCTCCAACTGGCAACAGCCAGAACCAATCTCCTCCTTATACAAGATCGACATACAGAGATTAAATTTCAATTTGAAAACCCATCACAGAGTGTACGAGTATATTCAAATCGATTGAGGTCCCCCAGAAGGTCACAAATTGCTGCCATTTAGCCGTGGAGCTGAGATGATAATTACATACCTATGCGCAGTATCCCCGCCAAGTGAATGTGGGACTGAAATGATGTTGACAGTGACCTGTGCCTTTTGGTTACAGGTGTTCCGCGTGCTCTCCCCATGTTCACATGCGGTTGTCATTCGTGTGTTCTCGATCGTAAAGCTGCTGTGCCATAGTGAAACGATCTTCAATAACTAAACCGGAGGCATTCCTAGGCTACATTACATCCATCCCACCATTGTGGGCTACCCACTGTGAATAAATCACTCTCCATGAAATCCACACTACCGGAGCGAAGCACCCCCAACCGCACTAATACATTTATTACAACAAATTAAATATTTCGAAAACGTGCAGAAATCTAAGACTTGAGTCTAGGGAAAGAGTCAGAGAGAGAGAGCGGCAATTAGTAAACGTCTATGCGCCACCGTATGCAGTCAGGACTACACGCTATGTGCATCCAATCTGGAAGATTTTTCCCAGTTAGCAGGCTTTAGCTGTTTCTGCAACAATGCCGCACATCGAATAGCGAACAGGATTTCTGCACACAATGGGTTTCAAATGGCAAGAACTGCTGCTGATTGCAATTTCTAGGAACATTAATCCTGACACTCGAACCGCGCGACCAGCTGCGTGGACAGCGTGGATAATTTATTCTGTCAACATGGGAGACAAATCAATTGCTCTGCAACACTGGGCTTCTCGCCTTTAACCAGGCCGGAGAATGGCAAAGTACCTTCATCAATATTGTGGCCCAATGCAAACTGATCGTGGGCAAACCTCCAAGGCTGGCCGGATTGAATTACACAGGTCCTGTGAAATGTACAAATTGCTTAATTAAAATATCAACTAAGTCAATTTCATATATGAGTGCTTGGGATTAAATCTAGATGTTCATTGATACTTTGCGTGATGACAAATGGCCATTGGTCCTTGAATCCTCATCAAGTAACACTTTAACTAGCTTACTAAGGTTTATGCATTAATCGCAGTTGGATGGGGATGTAAGTGATGTTGGGAATCGGGTGAATCGTGGGATGTGGTGGTACACCTATAGGTGGTTATCTGGACCATTGAAGATTGTTCAAGATTGCCTCATTTGAGGATCGATTTTAAGGGACATGTGTTAAAAAAGGTGTATTTTAGAAATCCTGAAGATAGGGTCTATGGAGATAGTACCCCTTTAAGTGTTGCCTAGACCATTCAAGCTTGTTCGAGTTTGTCTCATTTGAACGTAGAACATAGAGCATTTTAAGGGGCATAGTTTTAGTCACGTGATTTCAAACATGGGCGATTAAAAAGCTCATAGAAGCAGTCCAGGATATAGGATCAATGGAGATAAATCTCCCAAGCCCTCAATTTGAATTTTAGTGTGATCGATATCCGATTATGTCGTAACAAATTATAGCCCAGTACAGTAGAACAGTAGTACAGTTCTAGAGAGGTCTTGGGGACTAGAGGGAAATGGTGATAGCGTATTTCCTTATAGAAAAGGCGTTTTGAAGAACATTGTTTTGTCAGTCCACATAAAAGTTTTCGAATCATCAATCAGTTTATTTAAAGGGCCCAAAAATAGGCCTCTAGCTGACACGTATAATAGAACGAAAAGCTTTGGCCGTAAGGTGCGAGAAAGCCTATATCACAGACACTGACAAAGTGTGATAGGACGCGTTGCTTGAGGCAGGTGACTTTTAGTACCATCAGTATTATTTCGAGCAGAAAAGCGGATTTCTCATAAACGACGAACCAAGTCAGTATAAAGGCTTCATTTCTTACGTAGAGCAGTTTATAGTCAGGAGTTCTGAGTCAGCACACCAGGTTGTTGACAACCCATGGTTTTTGGAGCAGACCTATATCTTCCCCGAGTTCTGTGAGTCGGAGAAGAAGGGCAGCGGAGACCGCTTTGGAGTAATGGAGGTTAATCTGTAAGAGTTCCATCATTGGAACAATTTACAGAGGCCAACACGACCGAGTTGTTGGCATCGTCAGAATCGGACGCTAGGAGGTCCTCTGCAAGCCTTTCGGAAACACTGACCAACTCTACGTATGTTGACTTTGCGTCAACCCCAAAGATGGTAGCGTTGTGGGTAAAACTACCTAGCTCCAGTTGTGTTGACTTGGTGTCAACCTCGGAGAAGGTAGTGTTATGGGTTTCTG
Source organism: Rhingia campestris (assembly GCA_932526625.1). NCBI lineage: Eukaryota > Metazoa > Arthropoda > Insecta > Diptera > Syrphidae > Rhingia > Rhingia campestris. Next base: position 99,383,877 of record OW052184.1, read on the forward strand.
GATGTGAGTCCTGAGTCCCGAGTTCGTCGGCATACACTCAGAGAAAAAATGTAAACTAAAATGTAATACGATCTATTTGATTTTACGTGGAATAAACTTTGATAAATAATATTTACTTTCACATTGAAACATATTTGATTTGAATACGCAATGTAATTTTAAATAAAGTCATCCTAGATTCAAAGTGAAACGTTTTCACTTTTACATTGAAACCATGTTTTTTTAAAAATATTTAAGCTACTCTCAACGTAGTTTTGATGTGTAACCTGATAGTATTTGTCCATTCAAAGTGTTGCATAGTTAATTTAACTTTGTTTTAAATCGCCATCAACTTCAAACCGATTTATTTATGCCGAAATTTTGGTGCAGACAAATAATGCTTACATGCATTTTCCTCAAACATCGCAGTTTCAAACTTGAATCAACGTTAATTTAAAGTGTTGCATATTAATTTTAAAGTTGCAACAATCTAGAAACAAAGTGGAACATGTTCGTCGTGCATTGATGCTACTCATTTCAATAAAGATCAACGTAGATTCAAAGGGAAACATACTTATTTGTATGTCCCGCCAAGTGTCTCCTTCGGTTGTGTAAAGATAGAAAAAATTAGTGTAGTCAACGAAAATGAAGCGCTCATAAATATCTTTGATTTGACTCAAGAGATTCAGTGTCAGTTGTCTGAAGATGACGAAAAGTTAAAAAAAATTACTGGCCAATTTGAAATGCAATGCCTGTTTCCAGTGTTAAAATGTAAGTTTTATGTGATTATATATAATGTATTAGAAATAAAATTGAGTGCATTGATTCGTAGGCGAAACTTACAAATGAAGTGTAAGTTAAACATGTTTGTATGGAAATAATTTTGTTACGAACCATATTGTGCAATTTAAAAGTAAGAAAATAGGTATTAACTTGATATTAATACCTCAGGATAAAATCACGTGTGCGAAAAAATGTATCTGGTTTTAAGTGTTCGATTAGAAATTAATTATGTGTATACAAAACGGTTAATTAGTGCATAGTGCATATCAAAACATAATAAGGATACCTACATTGTTTTTCCTAATTTTCTCAAAATTTCTAGTATAATGAAGTACAATTTTTCAAGCAGTCAACAATAATGCACAAACAAAAATTATTTCCATATTAGTTCTTAAAGGATTGCACTTAATTTTATTACTTTTTGCTTGTAAAAGCTTTTTACTTATTAAAAAGAATTTCATTTCAGCCAATGACATAACGTTTTCGAGATAAGTCTATTTAACAAATGAGGACAATACAAATACCATAGCTAGTATCGGCCAGAGAGCAGAATTCAGGGCTAAGCTTTTTGTGGTAAATGTTAGAGATAATATCGAATATAAAAGGTACTCTGTATAAAAAGAATTGTTACTTGATTTATTATAAAAAAAAACATCATTGGAATTATTTAAAACACATGTCTTTGCATTTCAAAATAATAATTTGTTTGTTTTTTGTTATCCAATTGAAGAAAAATCATTTAGTAAGCATTTTCAAGACTTAAAAATTGGCAACAATATTAACCATGTGGTGATAGAAGATATATCCTTTTTTACGAGCTCACCTTTACATTTAATCCAGTAAATAATAGGAAAACATATTTCAAAAATAACTTTATCTAGGAAAAAAAAAGAATAATTGTATCTTTAGGTTAATAATGAATAATTTAAGAATTTTATGTTATTATGTCATTGAAAATAATATTTATGAATTCCAAATTATTGTTGTTTTGATTTTTATACAAGAAAACAAAAATGTATGTACTAAAATTTTAAATTTTGCGAAAAATTTATTTTGAAAATAAATACCTTTATCAAGTAAAAATTGAAATATACATCCTTTAAAGTTAAAAACATTTGATTCTACAACGAACTATTGTTGTATCAAATAATAAACGTGATATTTTAAAAGTCGAAGGATCATGGTAAGATTAAAGTTAAAAAATGCTAATTCAAAATGGTTTCATTTTGAATCAATGCCTGAACGAATTTAAATTAAAGCTAAGCATAGTACTTTCAAAGTTGGATTTGTTTGAATACACAATGCATAGTCATTACTTCAAAATGTAGTCGTAGTGTTTTTAAAGTCAAATACATTTGATTCTACGATGCGTCATTGTTAAATTAAAGTTAAAGCATATTATTTTCAAAGTTGAATGTGTTTTAATCTACGATGCATTATGTTTGAATCGAATTCCACAAACTTTGATTTAAAGATAAATGAATTTGATTTAAGCATGATCCCACATCAAATCAATGTACATATGTGGTTATATCAAATTAAAACGATATTCTTTTTAAAGTAGGAAAACCCTTTGAATTAATATCATGCCACTTTAATTTAAAAATTTTCGTAGTCGAAGCTAAATCATTCCGAAAAATATTTAAATCGAAGTAGTTTTCTTTGATTTTACGTTGTTTTTTCTCTGAGTGTAGTGTCGACCACCGGTAGGGATGACCGAATATTTTGTTTCGAGTTGGGTTCACTAACCATCTCTATGTTCGTCGACTTATCGTCGACGTCCGGTGGAGGTGGTGCAGTGCTAGGTAGAGACTGAGGTTGCGATTTGTCGCACCAATAAATGTTCAGCAGGATGGAACTGAACCCATAACTTCTGACTCCATCGGCAGCTGCTAAAACAGCAAGGGATTCCTCGTTTACAATCATGCATCTCCAGTTATGGGTTCGAAGAAGAGGATTACTGAACCTCATAATGTCCAGAATGTCCTTTGGGTCGAATGATTCGACCGGGATTCTTGCACGACTTCGAGGGCGGTTAGGAATCTAGTCCATTTCCACTACCTCTAGTTATGCTCCTGCCCAAACTTTCCAGCCTCGGACACTACTATCTTAAACATGTCCTTGGACCTCTGGTCAGCGCATGCAATTCTCCTAATGTGATCCTAATAGAGACTCGGTCGCGGCAAGTGGGCGCAGAACCCAGATGGTCGCGAAGGATTTGGAGGTAGCGACATTCACTTCCAACTTCCTCCATTTTTCCGTGTTATACTGCGGTCAATTATCGCAAATTCCAGAAGTCCTTTCAACATCTGGCTGAACGTACTATCAAGGGTTCTGAGATGCGGAGGATTAGCAGTTTTAAACTTTTTGGCACTTCTCGTGGTGTCTTCCACCGACCGTTGTCTTTTGGACGCGGTGTCCTCGGAGGAGCTGGCGAAACGTTGAAGTTGTTCCTTCGCCCAGCTAAGAGACGAGTTCTGCCCTGTAGTCCTCCCTGCGGACGGGGTTATATGGATTCGGGCAATCATTTTGTGGAGTGCCCGTTTTTCCTTATAGGTAGATGTGGAGTGAGGATGAGGTGTACCCCTTGAATTTTTTGCTAGGGATCGGACCAGGTTCCAAAACCAATGTCTTCCCCGATGGCTCGGATGAAGATATTGGTTTTGGAACTGTCCAGACGGATGGTTCGACTGCGATTCTTGCACGACTTCGAGGACGGTCAGGAATCTGGTCCATTTCCACTACCTCTAGTTGTGCTCCTGGCCAAACTTTTCAGCCCTGGACACTGTTATCTTAAACATGTCCTTGGACCTCTGGTCAGCGCAAGCAATTCTCTTAATGTAACCCAGATGGAGATCTAGGTCTAGATCTTCCTCCATTTTTCGATGTTATACTGCGGTCAATTACCGCAAATTCCAGATGTCCTTTCAACATCTGGCAGACCAGTCCTATCAAGGGTTCTGAGAGGCGGGGGATTAGGAGTTTTAAACTTTTTGGCACTTCTCGTGGTGTCTTCCACCGACCGTTGTCTTTTGGACGCGGTGTCCTCGGAGGAGCTGGCGAAACGTTGAAGTTGTTCCTTCGCCCAGCTAAGAGACGAGTTCTGCCCTGTAGTCCTCTCTGCGGACGGGGTTATATGGATTCGGGCAATCATTTTGTGGAGTTCCCGTTTGTCCTTACAGGTAGATGTGGAGCGATGATTGGGGTGTACCCCTTGAATTATTTTGCTAGAAATCGGACCAGGTTCCAAAACCAATGTCTTCCCCGATGGCTCGGATGAAGATATTGGTTTTGGAACTTGGTTTGACCTGTCCTGGCACACCCTTTCACTACGTTAAAACCAGGTTTTCCCGGAGTCTTTACGTTAGCGGTGGTGTTTCTGCTAGGAGAGGATACCAGTATGCTGGACCAGGGTGTGGGTCGGAGAAGTGAGTGACCCATTCTCGGTATAGGCGGGGTTTCAACGCGGTGCGAGCTGGCATCCGAACAGCCGGTTGAAACTTTAAGGTTTTGGTTGGTTGGGAGAGAGTCCCCTTGCAGTCCCGAAGTTATTTTTGCCTTGGCTGCGGCAGTGCTTCAAGGTGTCACTCCCGGTACTGGAAAAGGTTTTTTTTTTTGGAATACCGACCTCCCGTTTTGGGTCTATTCATAGTAAGGTTCCACGAGTAGCGGAGAAAATCGGTACACCTACACTTGCGCTATGTGGGCAAGTCAGGGTAATCCGGAGGTTGCCTGATATCCGGATACTCCGTTAGCGACTGAGCATTTGGTTGGGCCCTCAGCCTGATCGGTTTTCTGTTCTGCTAGTTCAAGGTCAGCAGACACTAACCAGGCTTTGATTACAGATATCGCATCGTTTTTTCTGTGCACGATCTCGTGAGTATGCTCTACAAAGCCTACAACCTTGACCATTCGTGGAATTGTCAGCAGCCTCAAAGCACCATCTTACAAAAGAGGGACTAGATCAGATCCTTGTGGAACGCCTGCTGACACTTTGTTGTACTCTGTGCCTTTGTCGCTGTCGTAACTTAGCATTTTGTGGTTGAAGTAGCTAAAGAGTATGCTAAGTATATATAGCTCGGCATATGCATATTGAATGAAGAGCTCAAGATGCAAGACCAGTTAGCGGAATTTAAGGTATTTTTGATTTCTGGGATCCAGCCAAGTCCATAATCGAGATATTGTCAAAAACTCCATAGATCACAACAAATCCAAATTGATACAAGTTCTGGCGTTCCATGCGTACGTTTTATATCTCTCACCAACAAACTTAAAGGATCGTATCAGGGTTTAAAACCAAACAAGTCCATTATCGAGAGATTGACAAAAAGTCTGCAGAGCCTGGCTTCCAAGTCCCCTAATGTTTGTTGGCGTAGACTGGTTTGTTGGCGTAGACGAGCGACTTCACATATTCCCAAAGAAAATAATCCAATGCTGTCAAATCACACGATCTTTGTTGGCCAATTGACAGGTCCATTCCGCGAAATTATGCGCTCATCGAATGTTTCCTTCAATAAATCGATTGTGACGTGCACTGTGTGGCATGTAGCGCTGTCTTGTTGGAACCACATCTCATCCACAGTCATACCATTCAATTCGGGAACAAATAGTCGGTTATCATGACTCTATGCCGGTCTCCATTAACGGTAACTGACTCTCCAGCATCATTTTGGAAGAAGTATGGCCCAATGACTCCACCAGCCCATAGAGTACACCAAACAGTCAGTTTTTGTGGATGTAATGGCGCCACAAGGGTCTCATGTGGATTCTCTTCACTCCCAATGCAATTTTGCTTGTTGACGAAGCCATTCAACCAAAAATGAGCCTCATCACTCAACAAAATTTTGCGATGAAAATCAGCATCGAGATCAATCTCATTTTCGGCCCAGACAGCAAAATCACGGCGCATTGCATGGTCTCGAGGCTTTAATTCTTGCACAAGCTGGATCTTGCAATGTCGTAAGCCAAGATTTATGCGCAAAATCTTCCATAAAGTTGACAAAGCCCTAATTGCTGTGCACGGTGGCGAATCGATTTATTCGGGTCCTCGTTGCTCTACAGCGGCAATTGTCTCTTCGGTGCGCACTGTTTGACGTCTCTGTGGATGTGTAGTATCACATAGAGTGAACGTAGTGCGAAAATCATCCATGGTAGACCGAATTAATTGCTCTGATGGACGATTATGTCGACCATAAAATGGACCGAGATAGCCGTAAACTTCGCGAACTGAACCATTATTTTCGAAATAAATTTTGACGTTGTTCACTTTTCAACCTGTTCATGATGAAATGGTAAACCAAACTGACCATAAATGACATTAGAGTTGTCCGATTTGACCACAAAATGTCAGTTTTATATCTATTCGAAAAACCAACCTCTAAAAAAACACCTGATACTTGCAACCATGGGCTTTTTCCCTTGTATACACCTTATCTGTGCTCTTGCTTCGATTATTTTTCGGTGATTCACTACGATTTCCAATAAGAATTCCACTTCTGCTACACGTCTTTCACGTCTCGTCTATTATTTAATAAGTGATTCACAATGACACTCAATCCATGGCTTAGTTAAACCACCCTTAAATTTTGAGTGTGAAAAAGAAATTTTCATAAGTAAAGTCTACATTCGATCCTACGCTTAACTAAACCCACACTTAAGCTCGCTTCACAGTGCATTTGAGCGGGCATTTGACTTACAAAAATACACCTCCAAAAAATTCAACATCAACGTCGTTTCTGTACACCTAATAGACGTAGAATACAGGTGTAGATGGATCAGAAACCCTAACGGGTAATAAATAATTGCCGTAATGGCGTTAACCTCGAGTTGAAAAAACTTCTAAACCAAAAGCCCGGATCATATAACTGGTGCTCTCGGTTTAAAGATCAGAAACTACCTACTTTTCTGCAACCCCACCACTCCACTGTTTCGGTTTCGGTTTTCGGTAAGATCCTTGAACCCCTTACACCTACTTAATAGCAAAAAACGCAATTCCTTAAAATGTTTCAAAAACCCTTATCAACTAATGTATCGTAAAAAACCTTTTTTTTAAATGACAACAAAAAAACCATTCACACCTAGAAAGTGTTAATCTCCAATCTATATCTAGGCAGTTATATTTTATCTCACCACCCGTACTCGCCCAACTGTGTAGTGTATATCCGAGGGACATCTCAATGGAGCTGGGTATCTACGAATGGCTTAGCGCACTAGCGTGCGAATATTTTTATTTAGCACATTTTGTTCCCACTGAGTCACAGCGTATGGCAAGTGTGGCACGGCACGCAGTAGGGCGAACGCCTGGCGTGTTCGTGAGAGGGCGAAACAAATTTTAATTGGAGTGCGAAAATACGCCTGGTGTCCTGGGTCGGGTCTGTGCAGACAAAAACACTGAAACAAATGTGCACCTATCCCCCTTGGTCGTCCATTTGCTCAGGTGTTAATTGGTTTGCGTGTAATGACTTTAAATTATTACGTGAGCATTTGGTTCTCTCTATGATGGGCTCCTTTTTACATATGAGTTGATTATCGATGGAACCACACAGGTTTGTCCTATGTTAACCCTCACTAGATGTATACAGATGCGCGCACTTTGGTTAGGAAAGGTAGAGATTGCAATTGTTTGGCGGATTAGGACGACATGTACCTATGATGACCAAAGGGTTAGAGTTTTTATTTTATAGTTACCATAAAAAGTTTGCTTGTTAGGTGTGCCTTGAAAAGACTTTAAGTTATTCACTTAAGAATTTATGAGTAACACGAGTGGGAAAAATGTCAATAAAATAAATTTTTGGTGAAGCCTTTCACAGCTTGAAACCAATTTAGTTTAGAGCCTCAACGTGTTGGTATTTTAATTGCAAGAATATGTTCCACTAGTGCAAGCTGTGAGATTTAAGGGAGATTTTAGATTTAAATTTACATGGGCATGATATTGCCGACAAAGTTATACAAGGTGTGGAGCATTGAGGGAGGCACCATGTAACTTTCAAGTCTTTAACACGTCGTTCATTCATAAAAAAAATCGTCTGCAATTCTTTAAAACCAATAAGGCTTCTGAATTCGACATAATGCCTGACATTTTAGAATAGGAACAAGCACACCTACTTACTTTACTAAAGTGGCGCTACAGTCCGGAATGAACCTGGGCCTCAACCAACATGCTTCTCCAATTAGCCCGGTCCTTAGCTAACTGCCTCCAGTTGCGCACTCCAAGTTGGTTGAGGTCGGTTTCCACTTGTGCGCGCCACTTAAGGCGAGGTCTTCCTCTACTGCGTCCGACGTCTGGCTGGGAATCGAAGACTCTGCGAGCCAGAGTATTGGTGTCCATTCGTTCTACATGTCCTAGCCATCTTAAACGTCCAATGCCGAGTTTTTTTTACCAGGGGCATGTCGCTGTACAGCTCGCATAGTTCTTGGTTGAATCTTCGTCTCCATAGCCCGTCAACGCAAACGGGACCGAAGATTTTTCGAAGAATTTTCCTCTCGAATCTACCAAGGATTTCTTCATCCGCTTTTGATACGGTCCATGCTTCAGCGCCGTAGAGCAGGACTGGGATGATCAGGGTCTTATATAGGGTCTCCTTAGTAGTTCGAGTGAGGGCTTTACTACTTAATTGCCTTCTTAGCCCGAAGAAACAGCGGTTGGCAAGAGTAATTCTTCGTTTAATTTCTGACGAGATGTTGTTGTCAGAGCTAATAGCGGAGCCGAGGTAGACAAAGTCCCGTACTACCTCAAAGTTTTATCGGTCAATGGTGACGTTCTGTCCAATTCGTCGATGTTGTGTGTCCTTTCGTGTTGACAGCATATACTTAGTCTTACCCTCGTTTACTGCTGAACCCATTTTTGCCGCTTCCTTCTCTATACTAGCAAACGTGGCTATGACATCACGTTGAGTCCTACCAATGATGTCAATATCGTCGGCGTATGCTAGTAGTTGCACCGATTTTTGGAGAATAGTGCCTCTGGTGTTGGCTCGGGAATTTTGCACAATCCTCTCAAGAATCAAATTGAAAAAGTCACATGACAGCGCATCCCCTTGCTTAAATCCTTTTTTGGTATCGAATGTGTCGGTGAGGTCGTTTCCTACCCTGATGGAGCAGCGAGAATTCTCTATCGTCATCCTACACAAATGGACGAGTTTGGGCGGTATACCAAAACTAGACATGGCTCTGTACAGTTCGTCTCTATAAATGCTGTCGTATGCGGGTTTGAAATCGATAAATAGGTGGTGGGTATCGATTTGGACTTCTTGGGTTTTTTTTTCCAGGATCTGCCGAAGTGTGAAAATTTGATCGATTGTGGACTTTCCTGGCCTAAAACCACACTGATAAGGGCCGATCAGGTTGTTGGAAAACGGTTTCAAGCGTTCACATATTACGGCAGATAGGATCTTGTAAGCGATGTTGAGTAGACTTATGCCTCTGTAGTTGGCGCAGTTCAGAGGGTCTCCTTTTTTGTGGATCGGGCAAACGATGCTGATGTTCCATTCTTCAGGCATGCTTTCAACCGACCAGATTTAGCTTATGAGTTGGTGGATGTTGCTTACCAAGTCATCTCCGCCAGCTTTATAAAGCTCAGCGGGAAGGCCGTCATTTCCGGCGGCCTTATTAAGCTTGAGTTTAGATATAGCTATCCTCACTTCACTTAGGTCGGGTGGTTGGCAGTTTTCGCTGTCGTTGCCAATATTGAATGGATCGTTCTGCCTGACAGCGGAATGTTGTTCGTCATCGCCGTTTAACAGTCTGCAGAAGTGGTTCTTCCATATCCTCAGCATCGACTGTGTCTCAACTACAATATTTCCTTGTTCATCTCGACAGGATTCTGTTCGAGCCTTGTATCCTTGGCTTTGACGTTTTACACTTTGGTAAAACTTGCGAACATCGTTCCTGGAGTGGCACCTCTCTATATCCTCGATCGCGCGCTTTTCTTGCTCTTTTTTCTTCTTTCTGAACAGCCGATGTTCTTCCCTTTTTCTTTGCCTATAGAGCTCAGTGGCAGCTCTCGTCTTCACCTGCAGCTTAGCCTTGTAGGCCTCGTTCTTGGCTGCGAGCATCTGTCGGCATCCCTCATCAAACCAGGGGTTTCTTGCTGGTGGCCGCGAGAAACCTAGCACATCAGTTGCGGCTGATCTAATGGCTTGTTGGCATCGTTGCCATTGTTCTTCGACATTAGATGCTGGTGGTATGTTGTGAGTCGAGAGGTTAAGGGATACGCGTTGCGTGAATTATATTCTCGTATAAGTAATATAACAGACTGTATACGGTTACAGCGTGATATAAATAGTTTATCGGCATGGTGTAATCATAACCCTATGGGGCTTAACATCTGAAAATATTTGATTTGTGCATTATTTTATCAAAGATCAGCGTACAGAAGAAATCGAAGATATCTTATATTGCATATATATTGCAAACAATTGCAATTCTACAATTCTGTTTACACTCTGGTAATTTCAAGTCCAATGTAAAGTTTCATTAATCGAAAATGCATGTGGGTTCGATGCCCTATCCGTACCAACAACTAAATAATCTTTCACTGGCCCTCCTCTCGTTATGATCTGACAAATTATCCGAGTAGTATCAGTTGTCATAAAAAACTTATCTCAACTTAGACGTTCGAAGTCGGCATAAAACAGGAGGTCTCGCCGTCGTGCAAGAAGTACACACGCATACATAAAAGGTTGTGAGAAAAAGCTAGGCACTGGGTACTAACGAGCCTTCTGTGCCAAAAAATGGTATTTGTTTGCTCACAAAAATGTCAAATGTTCGTCCTAAGATCATCAGCAATCATAATGTTGATACTTTTTCAATTACTTCCTCTAGCAGAATGTTTTAATATTTTCGTTTATATTTCATGTCGCCCCATGGTGAATAGAAAATTTCAGTGAATACTGCAAAACATACACCCTTTTTAAAATAAACTTTGAGGGGTGACATTATTTTATCTATATATATAAAAATGAAACCCGTTTTCCGTTGTCACGACATAACATGAAAACGGCTTGACCGATTTGGCTGATTTTTTTTTGTAGTTTTCTAATACTCTGTACAAGGTTCTTACGGAAAAAAATATTGAGAAAATCTCTCAGGTCAGCTTTGAGAAAATAAATACTACTAACACTAAAATACTATTACGGACCCTAAAACGGCGAAGCCGGGCCGGGCAGCTAGTTTTATATAAAAGGCTTAATCTAGATTGCAACTAACTTGAGACTACTTAAGACTACTTAACTACTTACACCTAACTTTATTATAATCGGGTGGCGAGCACTCGTTGCATATGCCCGAGGGGTCGCTATTTGATTTTCTTAAAAAGCTAAGGAGTGGATTAAAAGTCCGCAAAGTCCTGAGGAAGTGCAGAATCACCGTCCTCACATAGCTACCAGAATTCGGTTCGCTGCTTTTCAGCATCGGTCCTATCTCGATCCGATACCGCCGTGCTAAAGCGGAGGAGCTGCGGAGCATTGTCGACATACTTGTCGCAGATTAGCCGCTTGTTACGCGCGTCACCGGTTCCTCTCCTGTACTTACCCTAACGAGTCTTTATAAATGAATGCCTCTGGTAGAATAAAGCCAGGCATGAGCGTACTCTCCATGTATGTTTCATTGTGGTAATAAGCCCCGAAGATCAGGCTGTTGTCGCTATCCATCGCCCTTGCAGCGTGCCTCCGAATCACCTTAATTAGGAAATTGTCGATTCTATTTAGTTGAGCCTCATTACAAAGAACCTCGTTGCGATAATTTTTTATGTACTCGGAGTCTGGCGTTCGGGACAATCCTAGCAGGATCGGAGACAACACCTCTCAAACAGCCGTATCCTTTCCATGTAGGCTGGTAATACTTTGAACCACACAGGACAACCGCAAGCGATGATCGGCCTTATGAGGGCCATGTAGCAAATGACTTTCACCCTTGAATCAAGTTGACTGCTCTTCTTGTCAGAGCATAAGCCCCCTATCCCTGTCCAGACAAGCATCCACATTTTTGTTAAAATACAGAAACTTTTCATGCCAGATTCCAAGATAGTTAACTTCAGTTCTCAGCGCCAACGGCTGTCCATGCTGTCCAATGATACAAATTTTTTCCAGTTTTTCTGGTATCGCTAGAGGCCCCAGGCAATGCGGCCCTGAACAGAATGGTTTCGTTTTTTTGGAAATTGATCTTCAATTTCCAATCATCGCAATATCCCTTAATTTGATCGAATGTTTTCACCCTTCTAGAAAATATTTGCAAACAATTACATATTCATAGATTATGCTCACAAATCATATTCATAACCCACCACGATCCACCCATTACCTGAAAGCTCTACTACTTTCTCCATTTCTCACCCACAGCTCTTGGCCACCACACTCTATTACCCCACACCACACTTGTCAAGACATGTCTGTTGCGAAATGGCTGCTGTCACAGTGATTGAAGAATTTGCACTTCTATTCGGTATTTTGGTGTTTTTAATTGATTTTGATGATAAATAGATCGGCTAATTAGTAAATTTGTGAATTAAATGATTTTTCAGTGATTTGACCACACAATTATTTGATAAATCGGAAAATTCGCAGTGCATTTGCTCGCATTTGTGCATAAAATGTATTTTCAATGTGTTTGGAATTCTTTTTGCCAATTTGTAAAATTTACACATCTTGTGAGATATTTAGTGCATTTTGTTACGAAAACATTGTTTTCACATTTCGGTTGACTATTTGATAATATTTAAATTGTGCGGGAGTGAGTGTTTCGATAGTTTCGAGATAAACATTTTCGGTACAAAATATCATCTCAAAGTGGTTTATGTCTTTAGAAGACTCCTTGCAGGTGTTCTACGGTAAGTCTTTTCAATCATTTCATACGATTTGTTTGTTTTCGTTAAATATGAATGTATAGGTTTTTTTCCAACTTGCCTCTCAAGTTGTAAAAGCCAGACGAGTACTTATTATCTCACATTCTGCAACCATCCACGATCATGAATCGCCCTCCACAATTAATTTGTTACTGCAAATATTCTAACAGGGATACTGAAAATAAGGATTATGATTCCTCATGCTGATTAAAATTCCGACCGAAGATGGACGACATGCAAATTTAAAAATTGGCAAATTTTTCTGATTCTGGCTTTAAATGTCTGGGCTTCAAGTTGATAATTCATTTTTGGGTTAAGTGACACAGTATACAAAAACATAGTGGGATTGACTGCTCCGTAGAAGTCTCTATTGGCCCTTCTACCGCCATTAGCAGTCCAATTATTCTAACATTATCAAATTTTTATGAACAGAACTTTCATTATCTACTTAATTAAGTGGCGCTAGAGTTCGGAATGAAGCTGGTCCCTAGTTAGCTGCCTGCAATTGTGCACTTCAAGGTGGTTGAAGTTGGTTTTTACTTGTGCGTTCCTCTACTGAGTCCGACGATTGGGCGGGAATCGGTCATTCCATATTCAATTTGTCCTTTTTGAACAGATTTAAACCGCTGTACAGCTCGTAAAGGTTTTTGTTGAATATTAGTCTCTAAAGACCGTCTACACGAACGGGACCGAAGAATTTTTGGTTCGAACGACAAATTCGCCTTAGAGCCGGACTGAGATGATCTGGGTCTTATAAATGATCTTATTAGTAATTGGAGTGAGGGCTTTATTACAAACAGCGATTGGAAAGAGGAATCAATCGTTTGATTTCTGACAAGATGTCGTTGTCAGCACCGGGGTGGACAAAGTTCCTTATCACCTCAAAATTGTAAATGACGGGCTCAGTGGCGCGATGAACTGCCGCGCAGAAGGTCTGGGTTCGATTTCCAGCCGTGGCAACACCTAAATGATTTTTCAGATGTCCTCCTCTCGTAATGATCTCACAAATCATCTGAGTTTTATGACGATTTAAAAGCTAATCTCAACTTAGCCGTTCGTATTGGTTGTGAGAAAAAGCGAGTCTGTTCCGCCGAAAAAATTGGAAAACTTTTTTGGGACGGTGTGAATTGGATTTTATGAAACGATAAAAACATCACGACGCCAACAACTACGGTGTTCTGATCCTCCATCCAAGTGCTAACCAAATCGACACTGCTTGATGTCGGTAATCGCATGTTGTTGATTCATTTTCTTTGTTTGAAATGAAACTTTTTTTTTAACGGCTGTTGTGTGGCTGTTTGATCGTGTGTATTGAACGGATGTACTTGTATCTCAGGCAATACGTACGTTGGTGTTGGTGAGTCCAGGAAAGCAATATCCATTGTTGTAAAGAATGAAACGAAAGTTGCTAAATGTATGGATGCGATATTTGGTAACATGTAGGTGACTAAAATGTTCAATTCCCTCTAAATGTTGAAATGACAGCTGATCAATGGTACTGCCTTCCTTTTGGTATCATAAATGTGTTAAAGCTAAGGTGTGTGTCTGACGTCTGGAGTCTGTAATTAAAACTTGAATCCAAACAGATAGATTTGATTGAGTTTTTGATGTATGCGTGATTAGTGAAAATGAAGATGTATTTTTGGAATTGGAGTGTTGCCTTCAGGAAGTACGGTGTCTGTCATGTGACTATATTTTAAAAACGAGATATACAAATTGCGGTACTTAGAAAAGGTTTGATGAGAAAAGTCAACATAAATATAGTTGCACATAACTCTCACAAAAACCCAAGAGCTTGCGAATTGTCAAAAAGTACCCAAGGCAATTGTCAATATGTCAGTTCAACTGGAGGTGGTAAACAGATAGAGAGAAAGTGATAAGCAAAATACAGTAACTGTCGACGGTACCGTCGAATTTGTCGCTGTTGTGTTTATTTATTATGTTGACAGCATAAACTAGGTCTTACTTAACCACATTTACGGTAATCCCCATTTTTCCCGCTTCCTTCTCTATACTACCAAACATGGCTGTGACATATCGTTGAATCTCAGCTTTTCTTACGTTGCCGACCTTGATGGAGAACTTTCTCCTGCATAGACGGACGGTATACCAAACCTAGACGTGGTCTGTATAGCTCGTCTCCATAAATGTAGTCGTATGCAGCTTACAAATCGTTGAATAAAGGCATCGATGGGACTTCTTTCGTAGCTTCGGGAGTCCGTTTTCAAAGTTGATATCTGAGTCGTATTCATTAAACATGATGGCATGCCTTTCCTTGGAAACCATAGCTTCCGAATGGCTTAGTCTTTTTTTTTTTTTTGTAAAACTGTAGGAGGTTGTTCTGTTTTTAATATTAGTTGGGGCCCAAACAATATTTGTCCATATAAACCATTTTGAAACGTCGCGTCGTCCCAGTGATTCTTGCATTAAAAGTTCCCAACGTATAAGTTGATTCAAAGCAAACATTGGAGAGGCATTATATAGGGAAATGAAAGTGTGCACAAGCGTGTGCCTTTCTGTAAATTTCTTCTGCATGCATTGACGAAGAGGAAGAAAAGTCAAATGAAGTAACTACCAGAGCCTCGAAAACAAAAAAAAATGTACCTCGGAGCAACTTACATTCGAAATAGCTTCGTTTTGTAAAAAAAAACGGAATTGAAATATACCTTCTCGATTTCATTAAAAGTTGATGATGATCTTAAATTAGAAGAGAGATAAAATCCCAAAATCCTCGTGGTAAAACAGTGGGTCTAATCTGTTCTAAAAGTCTGCTACACTTTATTCTAACCTGATCGAACAGATGTTTCACAAAATACAAATCATTGTGCTGGTGCTCAATACTACTACTGGCTATTAGTAGGCAATTAGTTCATACTCCATACCATCTCCCTTTGCTCTACCTTATAATATTTCTGGTTCTCACACCCTGCCTTTACTGGTTTTAACCAAATCTGTAGGTTGGCCCCTCAATATACCTGTTTATTTCAATAGCGAAATATTCAGGCTCGAGCTTGTATACAATTGCCATACTAAGACCTTTTATCAAGCCCGGAAACAAACAGTCCTTTGATTCCCATCGAACTACAGGACGCTTTCACATGTTATTAGGATGTAAAGGGTCCGCCAAACAACTTTTTTTTTTTGAAAATTTCTTTTTTATTTGAAAGTACAATCCTTCCGGTTAATAATGGAAAATAATTTCATTCAAATGGCTGCCTCGGCTGGCCATGCAGTAGCACACGATCGGTCCAATTTTTAAGCACATTATCGATTGTGTGCAGCTGTATTTCACCAATGGCTTCACGAATATTGTCCTTTAAAGCATCAATTGTCTCTGGCTTGTCGGCGTAACATTTATCTTTTACGGCACCCCACAAATAATAGTTAAACGGTGTCAAATCGCAGCTCCGAGGTGGCCAAACGACATCAGCTCTGCGGTTGATAATTCGATCTTCAAAAACAGGGCGCAAAACATCGAGTGTAGCTTCGGCTGTGTGGCACGTGGAGCCGTCCTGTTGAAACTAAATGTTGCCAATATCCTCCTCTTCAATTTTTGTGAACAAAAATTCGTTCAACATGACCCGATAACGATCACCATTGACTGTAATGGCCACTCCTTGCTCATTTTCGAAGAAAAATTGCCCAATTTTGCCTCTGGACCAAAATCCGCACCAAACAGTGACTCGTTTTGGGTGTATCGGCTTTTCAATGAATGCGTGCGGATTTTCTGTGCCCCAAATGCGACAATTTTGCTTGTTTACATACCCGCCAAGAACAAAATGAGCTTCATCTGTAAAGATGATTTTTTTTTTTTGGCAAAATCGGCATCTTCTCTAAGTCTATCGTAGGCCCATTTCGCGAAGCGAAAACGCATTGGATGGTCAGTTGGCTTCAACTCCTGAACCAATTGGACTTTGTATGGCGTCATACCAAAGGTCTTTATGCAAAATTCGTCTCAATGTTGTCTCCGAAATATTCAATTGTTGAGAACGACGGTGAATTGATGTTGATGGCGCTTCACGCACACTTTCTGCCACAGCAGCAATATTCTCGGGTGTACGTACTGTTGTTGGCTTTTCACGCTTTGGTTTATCGATGAGGATGCCAGTTTTTTTTCACTTTTTTCGCAAGATAACGAACATACGGAGCTGACGGTGCTTCTCTTCTTCCAAAATCCGTCCGCAATTTTTGCACACATTCTGCAACATTACCATGATTTTCAAAGTAATGTCGCAATATTTCCCAGCGTTGTTCAAGCGTAAACACAATACTTATCCAGATTTAACCCAATCTAGTTTCTTTGCTACACATACTGTACCCGACAGAAGTATGTCCCAACCTCTGGCATGTAATGGAACTTTTTGCTTGCCTCTCATTCCACATGCTGCAAGAGACAATTTATAAAACGCCTTTTATTCATTGGTTACTCGGATCTGTGTTGATATCCTTTACTTGTTTTTATACACTTTATACTCTTCAATCATTTGCACCCATGAATTAGAATCTCTTATCCTCTACACCTTCTTTTCGATGTTCTTATGTGATAAGCTTCGGGTTTCCTCTAACGTTCTTTCATCCCACGAAACCATCGCCATCATCGTCTCCCATCGGATTGTTACCACACGAGACACTGCGAGATAAACCTAATCTTTCAATTAGAGTCAATTTGTCATATGATGATGCCTCCATGTTTTCTTGTTTCACTCGATTCAACTCCATGGTCCATTTATAGGCGTTGAATTACAAGCACCGGCTAATCGAGCGATTTGTCAACACGTATTGTTGTGGCGGATAAAAGGCTCGCATAGATACTTCAATGGCTAGCGGACGCATTGGACTAGATGGAGATGAATTCGAACCACCTAGAGTGGATTAAAAAAATACCGCGGTGGTTGATGTTTGGAAAACCCCTTGGTTGCAGCGGGCACAAACTGACGTTTTTGTTGTGACACAATGACCAGGTGCAGAGCTATATCATGTGCTATAGATTGGTTTAAGTATTTCATTATTGGTCTTAGATAGGAAATTAGTCGACGATCATGTTTCTGAAGTAAGTGGGTAATTTATATTGGGTTACCAAAAACCGTTGGCCAAAGAATTTGAATTCCAATAGCTTTCGATGTCGCTGTTATAAAAGGAAAATAAATTGAATTTTTCTAGTGAATAGATACGAGTTCTATGGAAAGTTGAACATATTTATCCCGCAACGGTTACGATAATAAGTTAAGGAAATTCATCTTTGATTATTTGAATTAAGTTAACAATGACATCTGTATGTCTTTGGAAAGATTAACAAAAGAACAATCAATGGATGCCATTAATTCGATCGATTGAGAGGAGATGCCTATTGCTATGATCATTGGCGGTGTGTTTTATAATATACAAATTAGTACGGCACTTCTGGGGCAACGTTCTCACCGTGACACTTATTTCTGAAAAAGGCTAACCGTGTTTCAAGGTTAAAGATTAATGTTTTTGATAAGATAAATTAGATATTTACTTAGATCTTAGATGCTTAAACGCGTTCTAATGAAAATTTGGTGCACTAACCCCATCGGAATTAAGGCCCATGGGGCTTAATTCCAAAAAAGAAAACAGTTCCCGCTGGACTTATTTCCATACACCCAAATTCGCACTCAGATGTATGCAAAATAAAGGGTGATCCATTTCGAGGTTCCCCACTTTTTTAAAGAAAAAATCACAGAAAATTAAAGTTTAATGGAGAATGTTTATTATCATTTGAAAGAACATTCTTTGGCATTTATTTTTTGAAGATTATGTCTATCAAATGTTGGCCGTTGCTACGTCGCAGATGGTCCATCCGTTGAGTCCAATTTTCGATCACTCGTTCGAGCATTTTGACTGGTAACTGGCGAATGACACGCGTGATGTTTTCCTCCAAGGCCTGAATCGAAGCTGGTTTGTCGGCATAAGCTTTTGACTTTACATATCCCCACAGGAAAAAGTCTAACGGTGTGATATCACACGATCTTGGTGGCCAATCGACCGGCCCAAAACGTGAAATTATGTGCTCACCGAAATGCTCTCTCAATAAGTCCATTGATTGATGCGATGTGTGGGAAGTGGCGCCGTCTTGCTGAAACCAAATGTCGCCGAGATCACGAGCTTCAATTTCAGGCATCAAATAGTCGGTTACCATGGTCCGAGTTGCTGCAAACGGCGCCGAATCGACTCTCCACGGTCTTCGTGTACACTCTCAGCTACGGCTGCTATATTTTCTTCACAGCGTGCTGGACGTGGTCTATTCGGTCGAATATTATCCAATAATGAATGCTGGGTCTCAAAATGGGTGATGGTGTTGCGAATAGTACGCTCAGTAGGCCGATTATGTTGACCATAAGTTGAGCGAAGTGCACGAAACACATTCCTCACAGAACGTGAATTTTCATAATAAAGTTGAACAATTTGTAAACGTTGTTCACGCATAAGTCTTTCCATTATGAAATGCCAAACAATACTAAACAAAAATAACATGACAGCATGACACAACTCACACGTGATCTGTCAAAAAAGGCTATTGAAAAAAGTATCTCTACTTGGATCACCCGAAAATTCGCAAAATCTCTTTCAAAAGTTTGTTTTACTTAGTTTGTGATTCAATTGACAGGTTATTAGAGGAACTTGGCTTTGCGTTTTCACAACAAAATGTGTGTATAACACGAAAAACGCTAGTTTTCAGCCCCTCAGTTCATTCAATTGAACAATTCGACTCGCCCCAAACAAGACCTCAGTGGCGCTAATGGTAGGCACTTGGCTCACTAGGCACGGGATTACAAGTTCAATCCCCGGTTAGGGAATAAGTTGTTTCAATAATTATACAGAGAACTGAACGTTCAAATAGCATCACTATTAGAAGGAATCTGATGAGGACATCGGTAATGTCCGAAATAGCTATAATTCCAACCAAATAGTGTTGTTGTACACAAGTTGTTGTTGTAATTTCAATCATTCAATTGATAATCAGACATTTGTCAGGGGTCGGTCCCTTAGAATCGTTGTTACTCCTACCTCCCTACTACCACATAGGGTTTTTGGTTTTTCAATCAAATGAGCTATTTAATATGAATCTTCTGGAGTTTTAATTTAAAAGATATTTGCATTGATGATACGAATTAAATGCCACATAAAAGTCGGTTGCAGCTCCTTTACATTCTACTTGATATTTCTCTGTCTCTGTCGTGCAGTTAGCACTCCATTTTCAAATTTAATTTATATTTTCACGACTCTGATATAGATTCCCAAGAGTACATTAAAAGTTTTAAAGAAAATTTCCTTAACATTTTTATTTCCTTAATTTGATTAATAAATTTGAATCACGACTTGCTGTGTGTCTTTGCCTGTACCTCACACTATAACCACTCGCATGCGTTCAAAAACATCAAACTCTCATATTACCACTGTGATCGGGCAGGCTTACCTCCTTCACGTCCCAATCTGTTGCAACCAGACAAATGATTAATCTCGATATCCAAGGTGGCATTAAAATTGATTCATGAATTTTGTACACTTTGATAGGTTGTGATTTATAAATGTCAGCTCAGGCTCTCGCAGCTTGCACGAAGGCTTACTCGCATGTAAGGTAACACCTCTCGATTGGATGTGTTTCGTTATCACAAATCATGAAATAGAACATCATCAAACATTACGTCTGATCCGACCAGGCAAACGAGTGGGAGTCTGGAACACAATCGTCTAGTCAACACTTTGTTCAACCAGGCTTCATCATTCAGTCCATCCAAACGAACGGCTCGCGGTCATGTGCAGCACTGATAAGGCCAACTGGCGATGTACTTCGAGTGTTACACTTAAAAGGGTCATTTGTTAGCTTCGTGGTGTATGCCTGTTGGGAGGTTATTTGTGATCTCTAAGTTCACACGTTACCATACAGCACAACGAGCAGCGATCCCTGCGCGTTGCGCCGGCGACTACAGCAAAGAGGAGGAGAATCCTTTTGGGTAATTACTTGCGTGTTGGCTCATTTAGAAATCATGATAAGTTATCGGATGACGCGAATGACATGACATTTAGAATCTATATGTGGAAATATTCAATTTCAACGACAAAAAAAAAACAAAGGAAATGTCTACACCATGGTCCTAAGTGGCTTATGGCTTGTGAGGCTGGTTTATGGAGTTCTTTTGGTTTGGTCAGTTTGATAAATGATCTGCTGGTCAAAAGGTGAACATTGCGGGTACTGTGGATGTGAACCACTCGGACCATAAGTAGGTGGTATATTGGAATACATCGACTTGAGTGAGTACGTGGGGTTGTTGGTGGGACGTATTAATCGTGTGATATTTGACACAACATGTAACGAAATTTCATTAATAATGAGCAAACAGATTGGCGAATTGATGACACGAATACAGAGGAGTCTTAAAACGGACATGCATATATACGTTGTCTTTGTAATCAAGAAGATATGCCATGTGCCATTTGTTCTAAGAAGCATATTAATTGGCTGTTCTAATAAAAAAAATTGCAAATAGTACACAACAACCACCCTGATATTGAGGGGTGAGTGAATGTACAGAACTGGTAGGCTGTTTCACCTTGATGTAAAACATCGCAACGTTTCATGTCACTTGATCTTGTAATTCCAGGTGAACAAAATAGTCGTACAAGGGGTGAACAGACCCAATCTATACCCAACAGCTACTTAGTAATTTACTTTCCCAGGATTTGTTCTGTAGGTTTTGGGTGGATAACCAAGTTTAGTTGAATAAATGCGTTCCTGGAAGTGACTCTTAGTGTTTGACCGATTGGGATGCCTGTGAAATCTGACTCTGTATAATCATAAAGTCGCTTGGCATGACAGTATACCAACGAATGTGCTTAAGACTATATCTAAAGGAACTTAGTAGACGTTTATGATGACGGAAGGGTTTGGAAAAATGATAAATACAAGACCCACAACAACAGTGCGGTGATCATGAAGTTTTCTTGAAGACATCATTGTTTCAGGTAGTAAGTCTCTACATGCACTCACACTACTGTACATATTCTATTTCCTGGCATCTGGCTTGACAGGTTTTTGTTTTTTTTTAACAAAAATGTAAATGCTTGTCTGCCCAGGGCTAGGGGAGTTAATGCTCTGACAAGAAGGCTGTTTCAATGCAGTCAACTTGATTCAAAGGTGAAAGTCATTTGCTACATGGCCCGTATAAGGACAATCATCGCTTACGGTTGTTCCGTATGGTTCAATGTAGCACCAGCCTATATGGAGAAGATACGGCTGTTTGAGAGGCGGTTTCTCCGATCCTGCCTAGGATTGTACCGACCGCCGGACTCCGAGTAGATAAAATATTATCGCATCCATGGGGCTCAGCTGAATAGAATTGACAATTTCCTTATTGAGGTGAAGGCACGCTGCAAGAACGATGGCTAGCGACAACAGCCTGATTTTCGTGGCTTACTACCCCAATGACATATACATGGAGAAAACGCTTATGTCGGGCTTTATTACACCAGAGGCTGGTGCTTAAGGATAGTGATGCGATTATATGAGGACACAAGCGTTCTCACTCTAGCCTCTCACTATCAACTCCTACTCTCACCTCCACGCTGGTGACTGGTGGGTGCCTAGTACCTCGACTGGAGATGGGGTATTTAACCCCTGTGGAAGGTCGTTGGTGGTAGCAAACGAGAGAGGGGGGGAGAAGTGTCCTCTCACTAAGGCACTCACTCTCAGGCGGCAGTGGAGGAATTCCCTAGATGGCGTCAACGGTGGCGCCTACAGCTCCAGTTTGATCGAACTGGTAGTGAAATCCCTATATGAGCTGCTTCGACATATTTGAACACCAGGTCTTTAGGTATTTCCAATACTGAGCCAGGGTATTGGAAAAGAGTTGGTGGCGGAGGAGCCCTCAATGGGTCAACGGAAGCGCTCATACCCCAAAATGGGCTACTGACATCGGTATTTTTTCCGGCCCGCTGTCCTAGGGTCAAAACAAGGGCCTGGCCCTCCAGGTTGGGGGTTGTGTTTTGGGTTAACTACCCATCCACGGAAAAATAATATTGTTACGAAGAAACCAATAGCCTCGGAAAGGACTGATATTATTGTTGACGACCATGCTAAACGAAAAAAGGACAACGACGTTCGTATCTGCACCTGAAATGTAAGAACATTAAACAGGAGAGGTGCAGGCGAACAACTAGCGGAAGCCCTAAACTGCTACAAAGCAGACATTACTGCCATCCAGGAAATACGATGGGATGGGCCGGGCAAAAAGAGGATGAAAAACTGTGACATATACTACGGACCGTGTTATAGTGAGCAGAAACAGCGACTATTCGGATGCGGATTTGTTATAAGTGCCAGACTTAGGCAAGAAGTCTTATGTTTCCAAGACATTAGCGAACGCATAGTAACAATCCGCATCAAGGCCAAATTCGCCAACATAAGCCGTATATGCGCTCATGCTCCGACGAAGGAAAAAGATGATATAACCAAGGATTACTTCTACGAGCTCCTTGACAAAACCTATGAGCGACTAACAAAGTACGAGATGTTAAAATCGTGCTGGTAGGAAGAGAAGACATCTTTAGCAGTATTGTCGGAAAACATAGCCCACACGACAACACGTCTGGTAGCTGACTTAGACCAATTGACTTCTCTACGGAACGAAATGCCACTATAGCCAGCACACGGTTTCCTCAACTCGATATTCACAAGGAGACATGGCGGTCTCCAGATCAACGAACAGTCAACCAAATTGATCACATTACGATAGACAAGAGGCACGCATCCAGTATTTTGGATGTCCGAACATTCCGAGGGGCTAACATGTTCTCGGAAACCCACCTCAACCAACTTGGAGTGCGCAACTGGAGGCAGTTAGCTAGCTGTTGGTTGAGGCCCAGGTTCATCCCGGACTGTAGCGCCACTTAAGTAAGTAAGTAAGAGGCATTCGTTTATATCGATTCATTATGGTCGTTCAAGAAAGGAACGGTATCCCATGGTAGAAATAATAACCTTACACATACAAATGAAGGGAGATCCTAGCCCTATATGTGCCATTGGAATGAACAGCAAAGGTCAAAAGATCACTAAGGTTTTACGACAGAATGCTAAACTTCTATATTGGTACTTAATATGATCCAAGGCCAAGAGAGTAACAAAAAGCAAATGGCAGCTGTGTAGCGCTTTGGATCTACATGCGAAGTAAGCCCATACCGAATGGTCTCAAAACCAAACGTCTATGTAGTGTGGGGAGATACTCTAATTGATCTCCCAACAGGAGGGTTGATGTAAGTCCACAACAAAAAATCAAATAACCAATACTGTACATGGGTCTGGATAGTTTGATTCTATAAATATTGTCACATGATGGTTTGGTATCGATTTAGACTTCTTGGATTTTTTTTTCACCTGCTTAAGTGTGAAAATTTAATCATTTGTGGACTTTCCTGGCCAAAAACCACTCTTACAATGCATGAGGTAGTTGGTGTAGGGTTTCAGGGGTTTATAATACGGCAGATATCACCTTCTTCTACGGCAGCATACTTCTATCCGACGAAATTTGCATGCCCTATCCCATTGGTGTATATTAGTTTTGATGCTTAGTTTGTAACATAGAGAAATAATTTAGCTAGATATACCTTAAAGTATAAGGATCGGCTCAGAATCGCTAGTTGAGTCGATTTAGCCATGTCTGTCTGTCTGTTCGTCTGAATGTCGCCTATTCTGGGGCTTTACATTTTAAGGTAGAGTGTTCAAATTTTGTATATAGAATCTCTATCCAAGAAAGCAGAACAGGTGCAAAATTATTGAAAATCCGCCAACTGTCACGCACATCTTTTATCAAAACTTTGTTTTTGGCCAAACAGTAAAGAATTTTTAAAAAGTTTCTCTGAATAACACATTCAGACAACAATATCAATATCTATATTTCATCCATTTGAAATTTTTAACCATGCCCACTTTTTGGGTCGTTTTTTTTTTAAATGATTTTTAGCAAAAGTTAAAAAAAAAATCGAAAAAGTCTTGAAATAATGTAAGACGCATTTCGTCTGTGTATCATTTCAACCCACGTCAACTTTTTAAGGGCGTTTTCCTAAAAAAAAACGATTTCTATACCTTTCCCCATAATAATCGCGATTTTTGGTCAAAACCATAATTTCCCTTCAACCCGCATTTCCCTTCGTCTTTGCCCATACAGCTCAAGTAGTTCGACCAAATTGAATCTGTGGGTTGAAGAATGCTTTATTTAGAGTACTTTGGGGGGGACATTCTTGATCTTCTTTAACATTCTTGAAAGCCTTTATTTTATAGAACCCGTCGTAAGAAAAGTACAGCTCAATCGGATCGAATTTTTGAATACTTGGTAATAAGTTTTTTGGCCAAACCTGTGAACCCCACAGGCGGTCTAGTAGGGATAAAATACAGATTTTTACTTCGCACATATTATTCAAGGATTTGCTAAATTTTTATTAACAATCCTTAGACGAAAGAGTTCACGTCGAAACTGTTTTACTTTTTTTTATGAAACAGAGCTCTTGTGTCAATATTTTGTAAGGCATTTCCTTTCCTATATTGACACTCAACCAACTCACCTAACTACTTCAAAATATATCTTCTTCTTCATTTATAGCCACCAACTAAGGAAACAAAAAAAACTTAATAAATACTTGCAAGCCTGCTTGCAATGTGTGCTCCATGTGCCGACAATAATTGTTTGCCTATTTCTCCACCAAGCGTATCCGTGCAATGAACGTGTTCCGTGTGGCATTTCATAGATCGCACTGATATTTCATTGATTTTTCGCACAGTCTCGCAATATTGAAATGGTACTCGCACTGCAACTGCACACACACCACAAGACAACGAAGATACACATGGTATAGCATGGTACGGTTCACCTTCCTTTTTTTTTGTTAATAAACTTCCGCTTCTCTCTCGAAGGTGGGTGTATGCGAAATGAATTGAAATTTTAATTGAATCCGCGTAGGCGGATGTTTAACACACATTTGAACTTGCGATAGATGTTTAAATAGTTCTTCGGTACAGACAGCTACATAGCTTCAGCATCGCCATGCATGCTGGCTTAGTTGCGTTTGAGACGTGTGCGGTATCTATGGGAACGCAAAGTACGCAGGATGTCGACCAAGTGAATCACTGGGTGCTCCCAGATTATTGTAGTTGATTCTGTTTGTGGCGTTTCCCATTGACACATACAAGCACACGAAGCGAAAATAAAAGCGAGCGAATTGAGTGAGATATATTGTTATGCAATCGTGAGTAAGTTTGCGCTTGTAGAGTAAACCTACTGTCAGTCACATTAAAGTGGACGAGCAACAGAACGTGTGGGCTGTCAAGATCTTTAGAATTCAACATGTGCGAAATGGTTTAAGTGAAATTGTGGTACGGGTTAGACAAGTCTCGTGAAAGGCGGTTTTATTAGCAAATTATGAAACAGTTTTATATACTTTACGATTGCTAAGTTTATTACAATAAACACGTGAACTGATGTCGGTTGTCGAAGGCGGCTATTGCTGGGGAAAAAATCAGAATTATCGTTATTGAAAATTGTAGGTGCGAAGAAAATTGCAGATTTTGAAGATTTTCAGCATTCATAGTGGTACTTCTCGAAAGACTATATTAATGCCTTGAGGACAATTTTGCTTTTTATCTTAACAGAGCGTTGAATATATGTATATAGTCCACAATAAAAAAAACCTTTGATATCAATTGTCATGATGTGCTATAAAACTTGTTTGTAGACCAAGCTGTTCCTTTTCAGCTGTTCCCTTCCGTCATCATGCCTAAAAATAAGTCTAGCTCCATCTACTTTTTGAAAGATGCGGGCATGGATATTGGCTTAACCACTTACATGATTCCATTGGTACAAAGATTGAGGCAGTCAGATCGTCGTTTGATTGAACCTTCGAAAATCGGTACACTTTTTGAGAATCAAATTTGGTTCGCTGATGAGGATCACTTTTACCTAAATAGTTTTCATAACTATAAACATTTTCGACTTTGCTGAGAAAAAAAGTGATCTACCAGCAACATAGACAAATCGTTAGGACCCAGGCATAGCTTTTTCTCACAAACATTCGTGTGTTGGTATGTACTTCTTACACGATGGGCGAACCTAAAATTGAATGCCGAATCCGATCGGTTCACCAGCTACAAATACACTCCATTCGGCTTATGGGCTATCGGCATAATTGGTTCCTACTTCTTCAAGAATTAACAGACTCGATATGCCAAAATGATTCGATTAAGCTGTAGTGGTGTTTGTAATGTTCCCAGTCGATTAATCTTTTATAATGACACTTTTGATTGATGTGTCTTTTTTAATCAAGACAGCAAAAGGTGTTGACGGTGTAAGTAGGAGCATTTAATGCCGCGTTCGCAGTAGTTTCTGCAAATTCGTTGCCCTGTATATCGCGGATTTTGGCTATTATGTCTGTGTCGTTTCTTGGATTGACCAAGGCCTGTAGCACTGACAAACTATCAGAATAAATGGCCCATTTCCCCTTTCATAAGGAACTGTTCTTAGCGGCTTCCTGTATAACTAATGCTTCAGTTGTATAGATGGAGGCAATGTTTGATACTATGCCTTGCGTTATAATAGAGCCATCTTGGGCTACAACAGCAAAGGCCGTGTTGTACTCCAAGTCTAAGAGCCCGCAGCAGTTTTTGGGTGTGTGAAGTAACCAAAAAATACCAAGTAGAGTTGAACGCTGTTGTAAGCATTATGTTAAAAATAAAAGTCCTGCATCAAATGGTCGCGGCTTTAGTGAGTAATAGTCTGCTGAAAACTCACTTTTTTCAAAATTGAGATAATTGATATGACCAGTTAATGCTAATTTCATTGCATAGTGCATTTATTTTTGATCACAGATACGTTGGTCCAAGACGTTTCGAGTGTGGCAACGCTTTTGCCAGAACATTTTAAAATTACCAAAAAAACTGTTTTCCTTATATATGATATAACCAAGTATTCATACCTTCTAAAGGTAGATACGCAATTCCTCATGAAAGATATGTAGGTCCAAGACGATTTCAAGGTGGACTGCGCTCTCCCAGACGTTTTCGAAATTGAAAAAAAAAATCGATTTTTTGAAATAATTGTCATAACTAAAATTGAAGGACACCATGCCATAGATAATACTCCTCTGATTACAAACTGGTGGGTGCAAGACCGTTTCAAGATGAATTACGCTCTCCCAGACTGTTTCGAAGTTCTAAAAAAATCAATTTTCGAAATAATTTTCGTAACCAAAATTGAAGTATACCATTCCATAGATAATACTCTCCTAATTACAAATTAATGGGTTCAAGACCATTTCAAGGTGGATTACCCTCTCCCAGGCGTTTTTGAAATCATAACTTCATAATTTTAAAACGGTCTGGCAACAGCGTCTTGGACCAACGTTTCTGTGATCAAATAGAAATGCACTATGCAGTGAAATTAACATTAACTGGTTATATCAGTTATCTCAATTTTGAAAAAAAAAAGTGAGTTTTCAGCACACTTTTACTCACTAAAGCCGCGACCATTTACTGCAAGACTTTTATTTTTAACATAATAATACTTACACCAGCTTTCAACTCATCTGGTTATTTTTTGGTTACCTCTCACACCCAAAAAATGCTGTGGGCTCTCCTTTGCATTCCAAGCCGTACATGATTTCCGAAAACCGTGCTTTAAAAATGGCATTGTAGGTGTTGCCCTTTCGAAGATATTGCAGATCGAGAATGACTGACTCCTTATGAGTGACCAAGGTGGTTGTGATGGTGTGTATTTGGAAATTCTATTTAGGGTTAAGTCCAGATTACCACGTGAATTAAGGATATGATGAATAGCGGATGGAATCCTCCTTGTGCGTCTGTGTACCAAAGCTTTGCAACTATCATTGTCTATCACTGAGCCTGTTTGAAAGAATAACTTCATATTAAGTTTGGCAATTAATTCTTCATATCTCTCTTCTATTGTTGGGAGTCCAGCTTCAGCAAGGATGTTTTTTATCGGAGTGGTTGGGAAAGCACCGAGGCTAATTTCTTTTAAACGCACGATCTCGGTGCCGGATAGCAATGCTTTCAAATTGCTCGTGCAGAATGTCTATTTTGGCATGCGCTAGGTATGTGGTGGTAATGAGTTAGGCCACAAGAGGTTGCTTATCATCGATCTTTAGCGCTCGAAAAAGTAAGGACTTATAATTCCGCCACACCAAAATCCGAACCAAACAATGAGTTTCTCGGGATGCATTTGTAGCTACATTACATTACATTCTTCCAACAGTAAGCTTCGTCGCTAAAGATGAACATTTTGGCAAAATTGGTGTTAATAAATCGCACGATCTCGATTACTTCCAAATTCTCCAGCAAATAGATGACGTTTTCTATAGTCGTTAGCCTTCATTTGCTGGTTCAGTCAGATTTCCCCATGCGAAATTCGCCAAGTTAAAGTCGCAAAAGAGCCAAGTCCTTGTGAACAACAAGAAATTGATAGCCTTGTGAGGTTCCAGGCAACAGCGATGTTTTCCACAAACTGCGCGCTTCGGTGATGTACTGATGTTGGCTGATTAGTTATTGAACCGTTTGACTCGAATTTGCTCACCAAACGTCGATAGTCGATTGCGGTCGAAGGATGCGGCGGTGTATAAATCATGTAACGTTTCTTGAATTAAGCTCTGATTTTGAAAATAAAATTTGATGATTTGCACACGTTTTCATCGCTCAAAATTAATTTGCCATACACTTTCAAACGATTCATAACAAAATTCACAAATGTCGCGTTATCTATCAACAGGGCCGCTTCACTCTAACCTTAGAACGCCCCTATTTAACGACCCTTTATATGAACTTAAAACTTCCCGGAAACAAGGAAGGAATACAGCTGCCAAAATAAACATCAATGACACACGATTACATGGGTCTATGAAACATAGGCTAGGGAGCTGTGACTTTGGCAAGAAAGAAGGAAGAAAGATCCAAATCTTCTACCTAAATCGTGTCTTAATATACAAAAACTGCATTCGCCAATTAAGCTCCTGAACAGTTGGAAAGTGATTCATGTTTTTAATGGACAATTGATGAAAAGTCTCAACAAAATATTTGGACAATACTGTCCTTCCAAGTAATCTTAAGAAAATTGTAGGCGACGTCTACTTTCTGAGGTTTTTTTTCAAGAAAAAACGTTTTTACTCAAAGCTTCTGACCTCTTAATATTGATCTTTAAGAGAAATATAAGCTCAGTCGAGTTAAGTATTGGGCTATTCGCATCATAACGAGTTGTTGTCTTCTCATTTGTTTTGTTATCAAGCTTACCGTGCTTACTTACTTACTTACTTAAGTGGCGCTACAGTCCGGAATGAAACTAGGCCTCAACCAACATGCTTCTCCAAATAGCCCGGTCCGTAGCTAACTACCCCCAGTTACGCACTTCAAGTTGGTGGAGGTTGGCTTCTACTTGGGCGCGCCTCTTAGGGCGAGGACTTCCTCTACTCCGTCCGTCTGATTGCGAGCCGGAGTGTTGATGTCCATTCGCTCTACATGTCCTAGCCATCTTAAACATCCTTTTTTACTTGTCGCTGTACAGCTCGTTCTTGGTTGAATCTTCGTCATCATAGCCGATCAACGCAAACGGGACCGAAGATTTTTTCTCTCAAATCGACCAAGGATTTCTTCATCCACTTTTGATACGGTCCATGCTTCAGCGCCGTAAAGCAGGACTGGGATGATCAGGGTCTTATGTAGGATCTCCTTAGTAGTTCCAGTGAGGGCTTTACTACTAAATTGCCTTCTTAGCTCGAAGAATCAGCGGTTGGCGAGAGTAATTTTTCGTTTGATTTTCTTGTAGGCGATGTTGCGGAGACTTATGTCTCTATAGTTGGCTCAGTTCATAGGGTCTTATTTTTGTGGATCGGGCAAACGATGCTGAGGTTCCATTCTTCAGGCATGCTTTCAACCGACCTGATTTGGCTTATGAGTTGGTGGATGTTACTTACCAAGTCATCTCCGCCAGCTTTATACAGCTTTGGCGGTAAGGCTGTCATTTCCTCACTTCACTTAGGTCGGGTGGTTGGTAGTTTTCGCTGTCGTGACCATATTTAATGGTTCGTTCTGCCTGACAGCGCCGCTTAACAGACTGCAGAAGTTGCTCTTCCTTTTCCTCAGCATCGACCGTATATCAATTACGATATTTCCTTATGTTCATTTCAACAGGATTCTGTTCGAGTCTTGTATCCCTGATTTTGACGTTTTACACTTTGGTTAAACTTACGACATCATTCCTTTATCCTCGATAGCGCTATTTTCTTGTTCTTTCTTCTTCTTTCTGAAAAGCCGGTGTTCTTCCCTATTTCTTTTCCGATAAAGACAGCGTTCGTCTTCATCTGCAGCTTAGCCTTGTAGGCCTAGTTCTTGACTGCGAGCATCTGTCGGTATTCTTTATCAAACCAAGGGTTCCTTGCTCAGGTGGGCGCGAGAAACCTAGCACATCAAGCTCGTGCACTCTATTTGAATAAACCTGTATATAACGGGTCCGCCATCTAACTTTTTTTTGTTCAACTAGTGCTTATTTCGTGAATGATAACACTTAGCTCATGTCTGATTTGACAGATAATTAGTTTTATCCTTCCGCTGAACGAATATGGTTGTGTATACGCTTGAATAACGCTGGGAAATATTGCGACATTACTTTGAAAATCATGGTAATGTTGCAGAATGTGTGCGAAAATTGCGGACGGATTTTGGAAGAAGAGAAGCACCGTCAGCTCCGTATGTTCGTTATCTTGCGAAAAAAGTGAAAGAAACTGACATCCTCATCGATAAACCAAAGCGTGAAAAGCCAAAAACAGTGCGTACACCCGAGAATATTGCTGCTGTGGCAGAAAGTGTGCGTGAAGCGCCATCAACATCAATTCACCGTCGTTCTCAACAATTGAACATTTCGGAGACATCATTGAGACGAATTTTGCATAAAGACCTTGGTATGACGCCATACAAAGTCCAATTGGTTCAGGAGTTGAAGCCAACTGACCATCCAATGCGTTTTCGCTTCGCTAAGTGGGCCTGCTTAGACTTAGAGAATATTTTGCCAAAAAAATCATCTTTTCAGATGAAGCTCATTTTTATCTTGGCGGGTATGCAAACAAGCAAAATTGTCGGATTTGGTGCACAGAAAACCCGCACGCATACATTGAAAAGCCGATACACCCAAAACGAGTCACTGTTTGGTGCGGATTTTGGTCCAGAGGCATAATTGGGCCATTTTTCTTCGAAAATGAGCAAGAAGTGGCCGTTACAGTCAATGGCGATCGTTATCGGGCCATGTTGAACGAATTTTTGTTCATAAAAATTGAAGAGGAGGATATTGGCAACATTTGGTTTCAACGGGACGGCGCTACGTGCCACACAGCCGAAGCTACACTCGATGTTTTGCGCCCTGTTTTTGAAGATCGCATTATCAGCCGCAGAGCTGATGTCATTTGGCCACCTCGGAGCTGCGATTTGACACCGTTGGACTATTATTTGTGGGGTGCCGTAAAATATAATTGTTACGCCGACAAGCCAGAGGCAATTGACGCTTTAAAGGACAATATTCGTGAAGCCATTGGTGAAATACAGCTGCACACAATCGATAATGTGCTTAAAAATTGGACCGATCGTGTAGGCTACTGCATGGCCAGCCGAGGCAGCCATTTGAATGAAATTATTTTCCATTATTAACCGGAGGGATTATACTTTCAAATAAAAAAAGAAATTTGAGAAAATATTCAGTAGTTTTTTTTTTTATAGCATTTTCAAAAAAAAAAGTTATTTGGCGGACCCTTTACATCATGTATTGATGTACGCGTGTACAACATAGATCTGTATTACCATACGAAAGTAATGTTCACAGGTTTTGATTTTCATTGCGATAAGCACGGAATATTTTTTGTTCACTTTTGCACTTGCTTGAGCTATTTATTAGTCCTTTTCTACCCTCAGTC
Organism: Rhingia campestris; assembly: GCA_932526625.1. NCBI lineage: Eukaryota > Metazoa > Arthropoda > Insecta > Diptera > Syrphidae > Rhingia > Rhingia campestris. Next base: position 99,416,446 of record OW052184.1, read on the forward strand.
TTTATCATACAGATCTTACCTTCCTTACTTCATTAATTCCACATACCAACATATAAACAATTAACCACGTGAACATATCACTTGTCAGATTTTCAACATTAAGCATACATAAATGACATGTTGATTCATGGACCTTTCAAAACCAACACCGTCCGTTTGTGAATGTTCCTAAATTTGGGTTGTGCTTGCCACCACCATAATCATTGACATGCTGCTTTAGGCCAGCTACTGTTTCGCTATAGCCGTTGATGTTCGCAATCGCATTATTAAAATCTGACGTTCATTAATAATCGACGCTTTGCCAGACACATTAATTATAGACTAAAACAAAAGTTCACCCATTAAAGTGTCTAGTCAATCGATTTCATGCAAAATCCAGTGGCAATTGCCAATCTTAATTTTCTGCTTCATGCCAAATTAGCTGATAGGTGATTGTCGATCAAGAGCTAGTGAGAAGAAATCCACCATCCACCCGGATGCGATTGCGTGTAATGTGTGATGGTCACAACTTATATCTGATTAATTATTTATAAATTATTTTAGGCCAACTTTTGACATTTGCCAGCATATGCCAACCAAGGAAATGCTAAAGATGTCACGCCATGAAAACCACAATAAATCATAAAAAAATGATTGTGTTTGATTGTATTGGTTTGCAATTAAATGAAAATACATAAATCATTTTTTTTCTTTTTGAGAAAACCAATATTTACTTTGTTATTAATTAAAAATTAATTAATTTTACGCTCGCTTTTAGTATGTAAGCATATTTAACAAGCGGCAAGTGTTTTCAATAAACTGAGGTCTATCAACCCCGGTTTTCAGCCCCCATGGGGCTACGGATTGGTTCCTAGTAATTCGCGAATGGATTTGGTAATCAATTTTTTTTTAATTTATTTAGCAGATGAGATCAGGTGGAATGATTCCTTTTCTTTAGGCACCACTTTTTTTTTAAATTGTGTCTTCAGTGGCGTCTACACTCCCAGGTATGGCAGTTATTTTAAAGGGTGTCTTGTTTTAAAGGTATACAAATTCAATATGAAATAAAACACTTCAAGCTAATATTAATGTCAACGATATTAGCTATTTTTATTGTGTTAAATAAGATTCGGCATATGCGCGCCACGGCTAGCTCCAATGAAGAGCAGTCGTGAAATCCAATTTTCGACGACTTTATCAAGCATTAAGGGGCATTATATCAGGAATAACACGGCGAATATTGACAAGTCCCTGGATTATCTTCATAGAATAGTGACTTCACATATCTACTCCCAAAGCGATTAATTTAAACGTGCGAGATCACAGGATCGTGGAGGCTTCCCGCATAAATTAATGGTGTCGCATGCCGTGTGGCATGTTCGTCTTCTTGGTAAAATCAAAGCTCTGTCACGTCAATGCCATTCTGAGGAGCGAAGAAGTCAGAAATCACGTTTCAGCGCTCTCCGTTGACAGAAACATTTTGAACGGAATCGTCCTTAAAGAAATATGGGCCGATGATTCCACCAACCCATAAAGAGTGGGTTTTAATGGTTGTAAAAGAGTCTCGACAAAGACTTCTGGGATTTCTCAAATCCGGATTCGGCAATTTATGCTTGTTTTCATATTCATTTAACCAATAATGTGCCTCATCGGAGAACACAATTTCGCGTTAGGAATAAGGATCAAACTGAATCATGTTTCCGGCCCATTCACCGAACCTACGACCCGTATAATGGTCACGCGGTTTCAAGTTTTGCACAAGCTATGGATCATACAACGTGGTGCGTAAACGATTCATCGTGTTCCAAATAACTTGCTCAGATGGACGATAACGATAGGTTTGGCGAACCGAACCATGGATTTCAAAATAAGTTTGCACTATATGCACGCGTTGTTCTGGCATTAATCTATTTATCGTACACTGTCAAATGGATAATCTGTAGAAAGTGTTGTCAGTTTCAAAACCAAACCTCTAAAAAAGCACCCTTTACTTACTTAACTGGCCTGGTGATCCTGGACCTCAACACATCGACCTTCTAATTAGCCCGGTCCTTACCTAGCTGCCTCTCGACCCTCACTTCAAAGGTCCTAATTTGCTCTACTATATCTATCGTCTGGTTGGCAATCGAAGGCTTCCCTTGCCAGGCTATTTTTTTTTACTTTTGAATTGATTTATTATATTTTCTCTTAAATATTAACTCAATACTAGACAAAATACTAAAATCTAACTTATCATTAACAGGTTTGCTTAATCTAACTTACTGGCGGGCACTCTAAGCTTATCTCCAGTTCTGCACCACTTTTTCGAGCATACCCGTTCTTATTCGTCAATAGTGCGTCGAATGTTGGATTCTAAGTGAGCAGTCGTTGCTCATCACCATAGACCAGAGATTTGATGTAGGTACCCCCACAAAAAGTAGTCCAAAGGTATCAAATCACACGAACGATTTGGCCAATTCACAGGTCAATTTCTTGAAATAATGCGGTCACCAAATCAACAAAGTCATGGTCGCACGCGTAGTATGACGTGTTGCGCCGTTTTGTTGGAACCATTTCTCCTCCAAATGCTTACTCCAAAAATGACAATTCGTCTTGGTGGATTAGTTGATAAATACAGACTCCCCGATGAAGAGGCCGTGTATCACTTGTCATTCGATGATAAGAAACAATAGTTTCCAATAATGCAACACGCTGCATACTTCAACCACTTTCTCGTCGCACTTAAATTTTAGATGAAATATAAATAAAATTAAATATCTGGCATTTACAGCCCAAACAGAGCCTCAAATGTAGTTTCTATACCTGTGCCAAATTATTACTTTTTCCACAAAGAAGAGGAGCTCCTTCTTGAAATAATGCGGTCACCAAACGTTTGGCTCAACAAAGTCATGGTCGCACGCGTAGTATGACGTGTTGCGCCGTTTTGTTGGAACCATTTCTCCTCCAAATGCTTGATCCAAAAACGACAATTCTGCTTGTTTTCAAACCCGTCAAGCTAGAAATGAGCGGACATCGCTGAAGATGATTTGACGATTAAAATCTTGTTCAACTTCTAGTTGATTCTCAGCACAATCACCGAAAACCCGACACAATTGATGGTCCTCTGATTTTAATTCTTGCACCAGTTGGATCTTCCCAAGATATTTCCTGAAAATGTTCCCATAAGTGGACGGGCAGAGACCGATTTGCTGGGAACGGCGTCGGATCGATAAATTCGGGTCCTCTGTCACATGCACGGCGCGTGTTCGATTTGAACATCGTTCATATCCTAGACAAGGTCCTACTAAAACCTACTACTTAACTAAATATGCTTTAAACAAAGGAGTGGACTATAAGTCCGCAAAGTCTTGAGGAAGTGCAGAAACACTTTCCTCATTTTCAACTAGCCAACTTTCTTGAACTAACCCTAGCGAGTCGATATAAACGAATGACTCCGGCGGAAAAATGCCTGACATAAGCATGTTCTCCATGCATATGCCATTTGGGTAGTAAGCCCCGTATATCAGGCTGTTGTTGCTAGCCATCGCCCTTGGAACATGCCTTCGAATCACCTTAATAAGGAAATTTTTCCTTAATAAGGAAATTTTTCCTTAATAAGGAAATTTTCCATTCTATTGATAATCTGTTATGTCCCATCTTATAGGCCCGTGTTGTATGCGAAGGTATCGCAGACAACGTCTCTCAAATAATCGTATTTTTATGGCGCTACTTCGAACCACAAGGTCAAATACAAAATACAAATACAAATTTTTGGCGCAACAGGCTCGTTAGTACCCAGGGCCTAGCTTTCTCACAACCATTCATGTGTGCGTGTGTACTTCTTGCACGATGGCGGGACCTCCTGTTTTATGCCGACTCCGAACGGCTAAGTTGAGATAAGCTACTCTTGACAATTGATACTACTCGGATGATTTGTCAGATCATCACGAGAGGAGGGCCAGTGAAAAATCATTTAGGTGTTGCTACGGCTGGGAATCGAACCCAGACCTCCTGCGCGGCAGTTCATCGCACTAACCATCGCGCCACTGAGCCCCCCGAACCACAAGGTCACCCGTAAATAATGGTTGATTTTATTAGAGGTATATAGGCAGCATTTGATCTTCACCCTTGGGTCAAGTTGACTGCTTTAAACCGTCTTTTATGTCCGACAGTAAACCCCTTTGGCCTACGCCACATTACCATCTATATTTTATATATAGCATGATCAATCAAGAGTGTTTTTTCTTTAAAAATTCAAATATATCGGGAAAGCTTTATTATTAATCTAAAGAACCATTCTTAACATTCACTTTAATGATAATCTCTTTCAAATGTTGGCCGCAACTGCGCCTTAACTCGTCCATGCGGTGCGGATGTTCCAATTTTCGATGACGCGTTCGAGCATATCCGTCGGCATCTCGCGAATAACACAGGTAATGTTGGCCTCCAATGCTTCAATCGTAGCTGGCTTATCCAGAAATACCTTAGACTCTACGTAGCCCTTAAAGGAAGAAGTTTAACGGATAACGCATGATCTTGCTGGCCAAAATTCACTGATCCGAAGCGTGAAAATAATTGTTCACTGAAGGGGTCTCTCAATATGTCCATTGTTTCACGGACTGTGTGGCAAGTAGCGTCGTCTTGTTGGATCTAAATGTTGTTGAGATCTTGGGCTTCGATTTCTGGCAAAAAATAGTCGCTATTAATGGCGCGATAACGAGCCCCATTTGAAGAAATACGGACCGATGCGATGATTCCACTGGCCCGTAAAACAAACCACACGGTTGTTTTGAGTGTATTTAACTGCAGCTCTAGAACTACGTCCGGTTTTTCTTCGGCTTATATACGCCAATTTTGCTTATTGACGTATCTATTGAGCCGGGAATGGGCCTCATCGCTAAACAAAATGTTGTTCGAAAACAGTTCATCTTCAAGCAAATCTCTCGAGATCCAATTCAGTGAATTTGCAAACGTTGTTCGGGTGTGAGTTTACACAGGGTGTGAGTCAAGACACATGTCAACTTGACTGGACTGACAAAAAAATCCATTTTTAAAAAAAGTAGCTCTTGATTGTAAGTTCGTTAGGCTGCTAAGCGAGGGGTCCCTGGTTCAGATTCCTGGAGTAAAAATGATTTGTCAAGAGCGAAACCTTTTGCGAGAGTGTGAAGAACATCCAAGAGTATTCATGAGAAGATTTTTAAATGTTCCGTTCTGTATCGGCGTTGTATTGTATCTACACTTCTTTATTTGTGGCGATATTTAGCCCCTGTATAGAAATTAAAGTTAGTTTTTGTTATAAGATTGAACCAATCACACACGCACTTAAAGTCAATTGTACTTGGCTTGAACCGAGTTCCCACAACAAATTCAAATTCTTTTATATGAAACCTTTGGTGGCAGCAATAATAATAATATAACGTCATCTGCTTTGTGCTAATCGCGACCTGTTGCCTCAATCTAGGTCCAGGTTTTTGTAAGCTACGGTACGATTTTTGAGATCATAACCTGAAACAAATCTATTTATTAAAACCCTATATAAAACAAATAATTAAACACTTGTTTTAACAAACTTTCATAACACTTTTTCTTATATCTTTACAGGCTTTCAAGTGCTTCAAATTTGGTAAGTCGTTGCTTTAATTAATTATTTTTACTATAAAACACGATGTTCCTTAGAATTTTTAAGATAGGTGGTGACCGGGCAATACACCTTGATGTTTGCATTTTTTTTTTTTGAAAAATAGTCCTCAAATTATAGGGACTCGTTTTGTTTTTTTTTTCTGGACTTTGGGGTACCACTTTCGATCTGGTTAGTTAGTTGGTTGTTTTTAGAAAAACTTCTTATTTTTATGTTCTCAAATGAGTCATAACGAGTTATACTGCAGGATCGGATAAGTTTTGAAACAGCATCGTCAATTCGTTACAAGAACAGCTGAATTTTGGTTTTAATCTCTCTATTGTAATCATAAGGTGAATGTAAATTTTCGTTGTATAAGATGCGCACTCTATGAAGTTGTATAATCTTTGCTATTAGCTACCGCTTAATGCTGGCTGAATATTACCCTAATCTAGAAATTTATCGCTGACCAATGAGTCGTGTCTATTTATTGTTCATAAGGTTTAGAAAAAATACTTTCGATGTACGCGCTGCGCTTGAAGTATTCAAGCCCACTATGATTGTGGTCCGAAGTTGTATCCCTATCTACAACTCACTTAAATCTTCTCCAGTTATTATTAGCTAATAAAATAGCACTTACTTCTATTACTTGAGCATATGATACTGACGAATATTGCTGGCACTTACTTCAGTCCTGCTTCATCAGGGCCTTGTATAGGATATCCTTAATATTTTGAGTAAGGAGCCAGTTATGTTGGACAATTAAATTAATTTATGTGCTGGTTGACATATTTGGTAAGTGATCTCCATGACTGTAAGTCTTCAGCCGAAATAAAATCATAACTTTGAGGCCTTCGGAGTACTTAGTGAACATCGTATTCAGCGTCTTTTAAGTTAAAATTGGCAAGGGAAGTATCTTGGTGGATTAATTGATAAATCAGTCTCCGCGACGAAGAGACTGTTTATTACTTGTCATGCGGTGATAAGAAACAATAGTTAGTCGAAACAAACAAATCCAATAATGCAGCAACCTGCATACTACAACCACTTTTTCATCCCACTTAAATTTAAATGAAATATCTGGCATTAACAGCCCAAACAGACCCTCACAAATAGCTTCTACCTTCATTTATGTGCGAAGTTTTTACTTTTTCCACAAAGAAGGGGACTTCTTGTTTAACGCCGAGTCCGAACGGAAATTTTGAGAAGCTTCTCATGACAGTGTTACTCTTGGATGTTTATCAGACTTTCGCAAGAGGTGGAGGTGTAGGTGTTGCCACTTTCCGTGGGTCCCTGTCCCCAACACACTTAACCACTAGGCCACTGCACCCAGTTAAATTTAAATCTTGACTATCATAAACCGAAGATAGCCAGAGAGGTGTCAAAAGAGGCTCGTTTAAGGATAGAAGACGGAAGACCACCCAGCATGAAGCAAGCAGAAATGGGAATAAATTCTGCTACAAAGCTGATGGAAATCTAATAGTCATTCGACAACAAAAACATTCAGCAGTTCAAAGACCAGCCATTTCGAAAAAGCAAAAAAAAAGTTCCGACTTTAACGGGATTCTATTGAAGCATCATTTCCAACGCTTGTTAAAGCGGCATAACACTTACAAACTCTAGAGAGGTTCCTAATTCAAGTTGGTTGAGGTCTAATTGTAGTTATGTCGGAATAGATTGCGAAAATGTTGTTTAAAAAAGATACAAAACGTTTTTTTGCCGATATCTCAAAAGTGTGGAAAGTGAAGTTACCCACTTTGTGTATTCAGGTGACGATATATACGGATGTCTGGGAATTAAAAACTGCGATGTGAAACATTTGTTAACATTTGCTCTACATGTCTTTGATTGGGTCCTTGTCGCAGTACGAAACCCAGTTCAAAACCCATCAACGGAAACAGGACGAGAGGATTTTTCGTAAAACTTTTTTCGAGTATTTCTGTACCCGATTTTGATTTGGGCCATGCTTTAGCATCGTATAGTGGAACTACTTCGATCAGGGTCTTATTTACGATCTTATTATTTTAAGGTTAGAATTTATAACTTAACTTTAGACTTAGAAGAGACAGCTGTTGTCAAAGGAATTCTTTATGTATTCTCTGACACTTTTATTTCTGATACAAAGTTTGCCCTACCTTCCTTCTCTTAAACGCTACTTGACATTTCATTAACCTCGTCCAATCATGGTTAGGCTATGTAGGCTATGTTAGTAGTTGTACTGAGTAATGGAAAATATCTGCCTTTTGTTGGCTTGTGAGGTTTATACAATTCTCTAAAGAAAGACTAAAAAGAATTATGACAGAATGCCATCTTGTGTGAAGATTTTCTTGGTATCGAATGTTTCGATGGATTTATTGGAAATATTTATGGACGATGTATGATTATTTATCTGCAAAGACGAAAGAATTTGGTCGGTATAACAAAACTAAACAAGGCTTTGTAAAGGTCTTTTCTATAAATGCAATCAAATGCGGTTTTATAATCGATAAGCTTTATATTATCTACTTGGCTTTTCCAGGATCTGTTGAAGTGCAAAGGTTTAATAACTTGCTAATTTTTGGGTATGCAAGCATATGACTTTGTAATTTAAGCAGGTCATAGGTTTTAATTGTTTCTTTATATGGCAAACGAGCTAAGATAGTATTTATCAGTCAAACTTTTATTCGACAAAATTTTGCTCATGGGTTGACGTATGCTCCTTCCCACCCCTAATTTTGATAACTCGTAAGGAAGGCCTTTATTTCCGACAGTATTCATGGTCTTCAGTTTGGGTATTCATGTCGTCACTTTATTTAAGTCGGGTAGGGGGGGTAGATTTCTCTGTTGTTGCCAATATTATGTACAGAGTGTCGTTTTCCTAGGTATATCTGGAATAACTTTTGAACGAAAAGATAAAAACGAATGAAATAAATTACGAATAAAAGTGGATAAGTGGACGGATAAGTGGCCACCATCGGAATGCATTCATGGGCTCTTTTCATGACACTTTTCATAACTTTTTGAATTGTTGCTGGCTCATTTTGTGGCACTTTTTATGACTTTTTGAAGTGTTACTGGCGTAATTTGATCGAGTTCTGTGCGAGTTTCAGCTCCTGTGTAGTGTGTGCCATGTTAATGTAAACATTTTCCTCAACCCGATAAAAAAAAGTCCGGAGCCGACAGATCAATCGATCGGGGCCATTCAAATTCCGCGTTTTGAAAATTGTTCGGCCAAAAAGTTCATTGCCTCACGATCAGTGTGAGTGGTATAGCTCCGTCTTGCTGAAACCAAATCAGCTGAGCATTGTTGTCTGCTTGCACAAGTGGTAAAGGAAAGTCCTGACACATTGTTCTATATCAGCACCATTTAACCGTAACGCTGTCAACCGCATCATTTTCAAAGAAATATGGCCCATAAATCATGCGCGAGGTTATTCCACACCAAACAGTAACACGAAGTGAGTGTAAGGGACGTTGATTAAGATTTGTAAGATTCCGTGTGCCCCAAAATCTGCAATTTAGGTTGTTCACAAACCCGTTCAAATGAAAATCTGCGTCGACGGTCTTCATTAAAATTTCCAAAAAAATGTTCGTCATTTTCTGCGATTTTTAGGACAGTTCTGCAGTACTCCAGACGTATTCTGGGTCACCAGAATTGAGCTGTTGGATCAAATGGATCTTCTAAGGTATAGGTGCAGATCTTTCCTCAAAATTCGATTAATCGTCGTCGTGTCGTGTCGATGTTTCATGATCGGTTGCAGCACTATCCCTAAAGACTTGATATTTTCTATCGATCATCCAAAACGAGGCCTACCCGAACGCACTTTCATGAAAATATTCAGCCCTATCGAAGTATCGCCGGGATGCATTACAAAATGTCGGAGAAATATTCCGAACAGCTTTTCGGTAGAATACCTCGAAGCAAAAATCCTCCGAATCGTACAAAATCGGAAAATTTTCCACTCCGACGGATATCTCGATAGGGCTGATTATGTTTTGTGTCTTAATACTCCGACTTTGATGTTTTTGACAAAACTTTTGTGGCTCATAAAAACAAGCTGTCTTTTGTACGAGCATCTGTCGACTAGCTTTTTCGAACTAGAGGTTTCTTATCGATGTGCAATGGATTCTCTGATGGCTTACTGACAATATTCCCACTTGTCCTCAACATGATAGGTTCCCCAACTTGCATCTGCTACTGATCACTTAACACGATCAGTGGGCGATCGTTAGATTGGTGATCAACGATCTTAAACCGTCACGCCCACATGACAATTAATAGAAAGTTCTTAAGCCGTTCAGTTGTCGTATATACAGTTCATCTGAAGGACGTAATAGAGTACGAACAGTTCCTCATCATAAAATCCAACCTGATTAAGCCGACATTACAGTCAATTCTTCCTTACAATTCCATATCTACACCTTACTTGTAAAAGTCTAAATTCGTTCTCAGCTTCATCAAAGAGACACACCGCACACAACACACAGAGCCATATACTCCATATTTAGAGTACGATTTCGGAATTCCCTTATCCCCCATAACAATCATCCCGACATAGCTCATCCCGGACCAAAACAATAACGTCACGTAGCATCGCTACTTCGATGGCCAACATTCGATTCTTAATTCCGCGCAATGTGCAAACATATCGCGAATAATTTTAATTGTGCCTCGAAATGAAGATCTCGCTTTGTGCGCGGTTAGATGGACAGAAATTCTTACTCCTAGACCATAACCTCTCCGCTATGTGTATATTCCCTCGTATCTACCTTCAATGTTTGCTGCCGCTACACCGACTATACGATGACTTGAGAGATCGTCTGCCCACTGAGGGCCCCACACATTCGCAATAACAGCGACAACATCACAAACAAACCAACGAAAAAAAAATCGAACCCCCAAGGAATTTATTTCGCACCTGACCACGACGAATGCCGAAACCTCAAAGGCCCAGTGCGATCGGTCCAATGGCCGCCAGGTCTCGCCCGGACGACCGGCGGATCGATGCAAGTGCAAAACCAATATTTCGATTATGGTGACTCGCATTGGATTTTTCGTATTTCTAGTGATGGAATAAACTTCCGCCCATTTGCGGTACAATAAAATCACATCTGGGAATCTTTGGGGTCCCGGTTGGGAAATTTATGGCACGTTCATCGAGAATTCTTTACGGAAAAAGCGCACATCTCCTCTGCCGTGTCGCTGCGTCCGAGTTGGCTTCGGTGTAGCACACTTAGGGAAATTTCTAAAATAGGCGTACGGCGCGATTCGAGGAATGTGAATTATTTAACCACCACCATGAGGAAATTGATCTTGGCTCGGTTGGCATTGTGCTCTGGGTGGAGAGCGGGCGCGCGGACACGCACACATATTTTGTTTGTTCCCAGACAAGTTGAAGATTACCTACATGAAGGAGGTCACATTTGTTGCAGTTGACCTTTCATTGTATGAGTCTTGGTCTGTGCTAAGTTTCAAATTAATTTTCAAAGAATTCTCCTGACTAACAATGAGGTGCAACACAGAGAAGGAATCCAAGAAATCCTCTCTACTCTTCTGGTCTGACTTTCCATTTGACTGTTGGTGGACAGCTTTTTTTTTTTTGTTGAAGTATGTGAAATAGTTTTTTACTAAAAGTAGTTGCTGCAGCATTTAAGTGCACAAATAACTAGCACTTGTAGTTATTCCATATTAGCTAATTGAAGGCTGGGGGGAACTAGTAGTCGGAAGAATTCTAGAGTTAACAAGATTCGGTGAGATTATAATTTGTTACCGCATTGGTTTTCTCTTATTATGTGAAGAGGTGCTTTGAGGATACCCATTTATTTGATCTTCAATTTGAAATAAGGATGTATTAAGACAGCCATTCATGTAAGGATGGGTAATATTTTAAAGACGGATATCCTTGGCACTCGGTATGCCTCGGATTAAAGGCCGATTATCGTATGCAAATCTAAGGCTATCTGGTCCATGAAAAGGGGCTTACGTTGGGTGGCTAGATGGCGATAATGGCTGATCTAGCCAACTAAGGCAATTGGTGCGCCTTTTTAATAGACGTCTAGCTAGCTGGCAAGCTTATAAGATGTCTAATTTTACAGAAATTCTGTTTCTTCGCTTTTATCTTTTCCCTACAATCCAAATCATGGTCCTTAAGTAAAAACCCTTACAGCCCGCAACTCGATTGCACTGTCATATTTATCCGCATCAGGTGAAGCTTGTCATCTAATGGTTCATCCAAGACTAGAAAATCGTTCAGATTTCCAACACTTCATCAAAGTTTATTCATGGGAACCCCTCTGAGTGGAGGATAGCTTCAAAGATACCTTCATCTAAGTGAAGTGAAGTTTTGGCTAGAGGTTTCAGCATATAAAATGGACTTTTGGGATCAGTACGATTCTGTCCACGAAGGCCATCTCCCATATTAGCTACTTCGTCTGCTAACGCTTTCTCCATTACTGGTAGAACAGTTTGAATCACTTATTATCTGCTCGTGTAGGCGCCACTCTTAAAATTTATCTTACTCAGCTATATTCGATTGGTAGCAGATGCTGGTCATCTGTCTTCTGTGCACATGGTGGCTACCAATATAAAGTTTTGTAAGATTGTACAAGTTAACATCATCTTTCCCTCTTCCCCGAAAAAGTCCAACTACATGCCTGCATAGCTGTTGTTTAACATGCAAAAACAAATTGTTATTCTGGAAGAGCTATGCAGAAAAAAAAATTGTTTACCTGGAAAAGCTAAAGAAAAAAGTTGTTTTTCTGGAATTTAGTTTGTAAAGCGTTAGAGCATATTTAGTTTTATGTTTAGTCTGACAATGTATTCGAGTCAGGAAGGTTCTCATAGAGAACATTGAAATTGTGTGACTTAGAAAATAAATAATTAAAATTTATAAAAAGACTCTTGATTGATTAATTGGCGCCCAACTTGTCTAGTAACGAGAGTAGTGGTTTCAAAAATTCTCATAAAAGAATAATAGAACCATCGTATTTTTGTCTGGACTCACGCGATTAAATTTATGGAAATAATCTGCCGTACTAATTAAAGAAACGACGAACAACACATCATAAATTAATTGGAATACAACACATCACATCATCACACATCATCAGGACAGAAGCTGGAAAAAAGCGACGATTCTTGAAGGATTTATCATAAAATAATTCAAAATTGTGTGAAAGTGGAGTTTTATATTATGTTAATTTGCTAAAAGCAATTTATCAAAAAAAAAACAACGATTGTTGCAGTGTTTTGATTGTTTGTAGCTTAAGTGAATTTGATTTTTGTTTATTTCGTATAAATTTGTGGTTTTAATTTAAAAAAATTATTATTATTATTTCAATAAGATTTATTTAGTATTATCTCCGATTATTTATATATTGTAAATTGCTACAACAAAAGCTTGATTAGAAATGGATGAAACTCATTTACGTGCTGTTATGACCGTTGCAATACGAACCGCAGTGGAAGCAACAACACAATCTTTTCAGACTGCAATTACCGAATTAACGAATAGGCTTACGAATTTAGAAACACCATCTCGGGTGGTACAATATAACGCCGTGACGATTGACCCCAAAATAATATGTGAAGAGTCTTTGGATCTCATCAAATCTCTACCAGAGTTTTTTGGTGATCAAGTAAGATACGTTTCTTGGAGATAAGCGGTTTTTGCGGCTCACAAACTCTTCGAAGGGTATGAAGGAAGCTCCAAATATTACCAGGCTGTAGCAATCATAAGAAACAAAATTGTTGGGCCTGCTGATTCGGTGCTATCGTCTTTTAATACCGTACTTAATTTCAGGGCAATAATTGCTCGTTTAGATTTCACGTACGCCGATAAACGACCAGTTTATCTAATTGAGCAAGAGATGTCTACCCTTAAGCAGGGAAGGATGTCTATTATTGAGTTTTATGATGAAGTGGAACGTAAATTAACGTTAATTGTTAACAAAACTATAATGACACATGAGGGAAATACTGAGCTAATTGCTTCACTAAACCAAAAGTACCGGCAAGACGCTCTGAGGATTTTTATATCCGGTCTACGAAGGCCAATGAGCGATATTTTATTTTCCTCAAGACCTTCTGATATGCCTACTGCATTGGCTCTCGCACAAGAGCTAGAGGCTAACCAAATGCGATATATGTTTGCAAATTCATTTTTCAATCAGAATGAACGTTTAAATTTAAAACATGATTTCGATCCATACACTCCCCCTAAACTGGTCCTTCCACCTCACGCTTCCGACAGCATAGGCCAGGTCCTATTCAGAACCAAAATAATTCAAATGAAATAACTCATAATGGCGCTTACAACTCTCTTTATATATTAAACCACCTGTGAATGGACAAGGTCCTTCCAATTTAAATTTCCAAAACGGAACCCTGAAGAGACAAAACGAATCTGCCAGACAACCACTGCCAAAGGTTCAGAGAATCAATAACGTGATTCAGCAAGAAACTTTGTCACAAGATCCACTGACTGCTGAGGAACATTATGACTCTGACAACTTTGGTAACGAGACTTATGTTGACCCATTTTCTTACGATTATAATAACACCTATAATAATAACCTAGATGTAGCAGACGAGATTAATTTTTTAGGGCCAGGTCCCTCCTTCCGTATGTCAGCCGAACATTAGCTGGAAAGGAGAATAAATTACTGATAGATACCGGTGCCGCTAAAAACTATATTAAAAATCTAATAAATTTAAAAGCAATAAGACCCGTTAAGGAACCATTTTATGTAAAATCTATACATGGAACAAATGAAATTAAGTTCAAATATCTCATAAACATATTTAATAAAACAACACCCTTCTTTGTACTACCCCATCTAAATACATTTGACGGAATTATTGGATGTGACTTTCTGCAGGATATTAGGGCAGTACTTGACCTTAAGAAAGGAATCCTTAGATATGATGGCGGAGAAGAAAAGCTGTTGTACTACTACTGTAGGGATGTAAATAACCTGATTTTAGATAATGAAACTGTACCTCCAGAAATGCGTGAAGAATTTTTATCTGTAATGCAAAAACAATTAAAAGTATTTGCTGACCCTAACGAAGCCTTACCATTTAACACTAAAATAGTCGCCACTATCAGGACAACTGACAATGAGCCGGTATTTTCAAAATTCTATCCTTATCCAACAGCGGCAGCTAAATTCATTAATAGAGAAATTTCCGATCTCCTTAATGATGGTATTATAAGACCTTCGCGTTCACCCTATAATAATCCCATTTGGGTTGTTGAGAAAAAAGGATATGATGAGGATGGAAATCGTAAAATGCGACTTGTAATTGATTTCAGAAAACTCAATGAAAAAACTATCAATGATAAGTACCCGATTCCTGATACATCAATTATTCTAGCTAATCTAGGGAAATCGTCCTTTTTTTCCACTTTGGACTTAAAATCTGGGTTTCATCAGATTAACCTATGTGAACGCGATAGAGAAAAAACAGCTTTTTCTATCAACAATGCCAAATACGAATTCTGCAGACTTCCATTTGGACTGAAAAATGCGCCCAGTATATTTCAGAGGGCCATTGATGATGTTCTTAGAGAAGAAATCGGTAATTGTTGTCACGTCTATATTGATGATGTTATTGTTTTTTCAAGGACAAAAGAACAACATCTCAAAGATATTAATAAGATCTTAATGAGGCTTTCTGAAGCAAACATGCGTGTTTCTTCAGAAAAATCTAATTTTTTTAGACAGGAGGTTGAGTTTTTGGGATTCATAGTATCCGTTAATGGAATCAAAACCTGTCCAGACAAAGTCAGGGATATCATTGAATATGAGACTCCCAAGACTCTTCGTAGTCTAAGATCATTTCTTGGACTCTCCGGATATTATAGGAGGTTCATCAAAGACTACGCCCAAATTGCTAAGCCCCTTACTAAATATTTACGTGGACAAAATGGTAATGCAAGTTCAAGACAATCGAAAAAAATTGCTGTGGAACTCGATGTAGATGCAATTGATGCATTTTGCCGAATTAAGAGGATATTGGCTTCGGAAGATGTTCTTCTTCTCTATCCCGATTATGAAAAGGCATTCGATTTGACTACTGATGCTTCTTCACATGCATTAGGTGCTGTCTTATCACAAGGTGGCAGACCTATTACAATGATATCGAGGACTCTATCTTCGGCAGAGGAGAACTACGCAACGAATGAAAGAGAACTTTTAGCTATTGTTTGGTCTCTGCAAAAACTTCGCAATTATTTGTATGGTGTTAAGCAACTTAATATATATACAGATCATCAACCCCTGACCTTCGCGATTTCGGATAAAAATCCCAATTCAAAAATTAAACGATGGAAGTCGTTTGTAGAAGAGTTTTCTCCGAAATTTTTTTACAAACCGGGGAAAGAGAATTATGTCGCTGATGCCCTATCCAGGCAACATATAAATGCATTGCAAGAACTAGATGACACGGCCTCTGGTACGGTACATAGCGAAGAATCTTTAACTAAAACGATTCGTACTATAAAGAACTCTATTAATTCATTTCGAAATCAAATTATTCTGAATAACACCTCAGAAACAAAAAATGTGACAAAAATAGTATTTAGGAGCAAGGTTAGGCACACAATAACATTCGGTTGTGTAAATGAACTTATCAAAATACTCAAAGATGCTGTTAATCCAAACGTTGTTAATGGTATTTATTGTGACTTGCAAATTTTGACGCAAATTCAGGATAAGCTGGTAACAATGTTCCCTTCTACCAAGTTTCTCCACACAGAGAAACTTGTGATAGATGTTTTTAACCAAAATGATCAAGATGAAATTCTCGCAGTAGAACATAATCGAGCTCATCGATCCCTACACGAGAACATACAACAGATTCTTCGGGACTATTATTTTCCTGGAATCCGGAAGAAACTGAAAGTAATTATTTCCAATTGCAAAGTATGTCTTGAGGCGAAATATCAAAGACACCCTCCAAAAGCAGAGATTGGTAAGTCTCCTATACCATCATATGCAGGTGAAATACTGCATATTGATATTTACACGACAGACAAAGTGCATTTCCTTACATGTTTGGATAAATTTTCCAAATTTGCCACTGTATTTCCAATAAAATCCCGATCAATCATTGATATCAAGGAACCCTTAATTGAAACCCTTAATTTCTTTAAAATTACAAGAACAATTGTTTGTGATAATGAAAAGTCATTTAACTCACAAACAATAACAACCTTGTTAAGGGACCACTTTGGGATAACGATTTTTACTGTTCCAGCTTTCCATAGTAAGACAAATGGCCAAGTAGAGAGGTTTCATAGCACTCTAACGGAAATTGCTAGATGCTCCAAATTGGATGAGGTTGCTACTGATACATCTGAACTTATATTACTAGCTACATATAAATACAATAGAACAATTCATTCAATTACAAAAGAAAGGCCAATCGATATTATACATTCTATAAGCACCGCATTACAGGATAGAATCAGAAAAAGAATCGGTGAAACGCAAGATATGGACTTAAAGTACCATAACAAAGGTAGTCTAACTCGAACATATAACCCTGGTGATAAAGTCTTTGTTCGAACAAATAAACGAATAGGAAACAGATTTACAAAAGTTTTTGTTCAAAAAACTGTTCAACAAGATTGGGGAACTACTGTCCAAATAGATAACAAACGGGTTCATAAAAATAACCTCAGATAGTTCAAATAAAAATACCGTCTCACCAATATCTTATGTTTTAATCTAAGTAGGTAACTGTCGTCAGTCAACAATCTTCACGTCAATTTTAATATGTTAAGCACAATTATTATGGCAACTAAATTCATAACATATTTCGGATCTTGGTCTAGATTAAAGAGGCAACAAAATAATGGCTAGAACGACTTGATCAGCTTTGTTGTGGTAGTAAACGTTGTAAATTAAAATCGTATCGAAAATTTAACTAAAATTGTTTGAACAAAAAAAAGTTTTTATATTATAAAATATGAACGTTTAATAATAATTTACATTGTTTACATGCATTAAAATATTTTTGTTTGGAATTTCGTTTATTTTTCTCTGGTTTTTTTTTTTTACTTAAACGAATTATTAACTTCACAGATAAATTTATCATAAGATAGTTAAGAAGTTAATTGTACAATGTTAGTAATTTGTGAAATGAAATAAATATGTAAATAAGCTTTATTTAGGTATGTATGCTCAATGCTCATGTAATTTAAAAACAAAATATGTAAACAATTAAGTGACATAGCTTCCGGTGAATGAAATTATTTGTTATCAGCGAAGAAGCAAGAATTATGAAGACAACGTTTTTTTTTTCGGAAGTCCATCCAGTAACAAATAAACACTTGATAGCAACAACTTGGTAAAAGCTGCATACCATCATAGAAACAGCCATCATCACATCTCAAAAGAACATTATCAATGCTTATGCAGTTTCATACAGACAGCCGGGACGGCTTTTTTTAAAGGGGGGAACAGTTAACATCATCTTTCCCTCTTCCCCGAAAAAGTCCAACTACATGCCTGCATAGCTGTTGTTTAACATGCAAAAACAAATTGTTATTCTGGAAGAGCTATGCAGAAAAAAAAATTGTTTACCTGGAAAAGCTAAAGAAAAAAGTTGTTTTTCTGGAATTTAGTTTGTAAAGCGTTAGAGCATATTTAGTTTTATGTTTAGTCTGACAATGTATTCGAGTCAGGAAGGTTCTCATAGAGAACATTGAAATTGTGTGACTTAGAAAATAAATAATTAAAATTTATAAAAAGACTCTTGATTGATTAATTTACACTGGTAATCAAACGGTACCGTCAGGGGTAGATCTACCTACACTTCTTTGTTTTCGAGACAATAGCGCAAGATATAGCTTTGGATTAGATCCATTGATTGCCCTCGATTCCCTTCTAGCTTTCTCTTCTCTTCATTCATTTGAACCAGATCATATGATCATTCTGGTGAGATGGCACCTTTCAGGGTAGTAAATTATCTCCGACATCCGAATTCAAGGATATGCAGGAGCTATGCCAAAACAACGTGAACAAAGGCCACCCATCTCTTCTTGGTGCTTCCATGTTCTCAGCTGTGACTCCCATTATGCATATCCAAGTCAATTAATGTAATTCTGTTGCCCGATGTGTTGTGTAGACTGTATTTTCCTACTTTGCTGGCTAAAATGCCCTCTCTTCCTTCCTGAAAGATTTTATCATATTACTTCAGTAGTTGCTCATAACTTTTGACTAGGAGCTTGTGGAGACCAATCTTCGAAACATAAAACTTCTTGCCTTAGGTCTGTAACTCATGACAAATCTTATCCAAATAGTCGCTCTTTCTGTTCCTTATAACATGGATATGAATATGGTCACAGTTTTCTATTCATTATTTCCTGGATGGCAGTAATGTCTGCTTTTTGCAGCTTAAGGCTTTCGCTAGTTGTCCCGATGCATTTTTTTCTGTTAATCGGTCTTACATTTGAGGTCCAGATAAGAACGCAGGTGTTTTTTTTTGTTAAGCATGGTCGACAACAATAAAATCAGTCCTTTTCGTGACTCTTGGTTGCTTCCTAACAATTTTATACGTGATTGCGTAGTTAATCAGATAACCCAAGAACACGGAGTCGTTGGTATCCACTACTGAATTAACCGCTGTCTTTGGCTCATCGGTTCATCCGCCATTGTCTCTATTTAAGGGTTCTGATTTAACCTTGAAAGTCATATCGGACAACAATGTGCGAGTACAGCTAACGTAGGTTTTTCACTTCGTCCAGGATAACTGGGACTGTAGACGCCAAAGCTGACTCCATATTCAAAATTCTTCCGCCTTCGTCTGTGAAAAGGGATATGTGCCTTTGTGGAAGAAGACATACTTTCATCTTGATTGTTTTTTTAGATTTGGGAACCTAAGCCCTGTTCGTCCTCGAGTGGTATATTATTTCATACTTACCCTTGCATATCTGTAGATTATTCTTTTATCCGTCACCTGAGGTCGCGCCCGATGGAACTACCTACTCCACACGACAAAAACTGCTCCTAGCCTAGGTAAGATGTAAATGATCAAATTAAGACCGGCTTTACGAACATGATTCACATACCCTAGAGCGCGGCATAGCCTAATCGGAAAAGAAATTTGAAGTTCAAAAAAAATTTACCTCGATCTACTAAGTATTGATATGTTATGTAAGGACAGGTTTTACGAACCCCGTCATTAAAAGTTTTCATCAAATCGAGGAAGACAGGCAAGCCTTAATGTGCTATTCACCACCAAAACCAAAATACCCGATTTTACCCTCCCCCACCTTAATGGCCAACCACTCACACTGTCTTCCAGCGCTAGGTATTTGGGTATCATGCTTGACCCAAAACTCAACTGGAAACACAACATCGACCATATAGTAAGGAAGGCGTGTGTTGCCTTCTATGCTTGTAGCAAAACCTGTGGGGACTTCAACCAAAGATGACCTTGCGGATGTTCAAAGCAGTGGTACGCCCAATTCTCACATCCGGCTCACTATTATGGTGGCTCGCATTGAGTAAAGGCTACAACCTCACTAAACTAAAATATAGGCACCACGGGCGCACTGAGGTCCGCACCAACGGATGCCCTTAGTGGGCTATTGCATATCTATTCTAAGCCTCAAGAAAGCTTCCACGTAGGATTTCCTACCAGAGCTCGGTGGAAGAGAAACGAAGTAGTAAGTGATTTCGACACGGTCGTCTACACAGACGGATCTAAGATGAACTTTGGTGTGGGGTCCGGAGTCTACTCGGAATCACCGAAAATATCAGTATCATACCGCCTATCGGATTTTGCCAGCGTATTCCAGGCGGAACTACTGGCTATCCGAGAGGCTTGCACTGGGGAGTAACACAAGGGAAAAGCAAAATATTGCTATCCTCATAGATAGTCAAGCGACCATAAAGGTCATCAACTCGGCTACCATATCCTCCAAACTGGTACAGGAATGGAAGTAACTTGCCCACCTTGATGAACGCTTCAGTTTTACACTTCTCTGGGTTCCAGGGGACAGTGAGATTGAAGGAAACGAATGTGCAGACGAGCTGGCCAGGAAAGGGGTTCAGCTCTTCACGACTCACTTGCGGCAAGGGTCTGTATCCCGCTAGGTAAGGTTAAGGGACAAATAAACTCATAATTCCTGAAAAAGGCCGACTCCAAATGGAGAAGGTTAACAAATTGCGTCATATCGAGGACGACATGGCCCTTCTACGACAAAAACAGAGTAAACGATCTACTAAATAGAACTCGCCAAGATATCGCAAGAATTACGGCGATAGTCACGGAGACCATGCGGCCAAACTATGGATCCCATGCAATGCTCAATGCCGCAGTTGCGGGAACACAAATGCGAGAGAAACCATCTCCCATTTCATATGCAAATGTCCGGTACTAGCAAGACCTAGATTAAGTGCAACCATTTTTCGACAAATTCAGCGACATCTCGGGTAAAAAAGGATACAAGATCTTATCCGTTTTCTAAACCTCACAGGCTGGATCTAGAGTCCGCCTTGATACAGACAAGAACAATCATAATAAAGATCACACGAGTCGTGGTAGCCAAAAGGCACATAAGTGCTACTTGGCTTCATGCCGAACCGCCACTTCTACCTACCTATCTAATGGTCCACGATTATACAAATTATAACCACGACAACATTTCACCAGCCACAGTGACTAGTTATCTGAGATTAGGAGTTCTGTCGATACATTCTGAGATTCAATTAGCAAAAGCCCAGACGAATAAGTGCGGATGAAACTGCATTCAAGTGTAGTGGTCGGTGTTCCCTCTATTCATATCATAACACCACCAAATGTAAATGAAGCGGAAGATGACCACGTTAAACAAAACAAAAACTTCATTAAAAAGCCACCAATGTTGAGAGCTTCCATGTCGAATCTGTGTTGTGGTTTTCCCACGACCTAATCCCATTCGGACCGCTCGCTACTGCTTTCCATCAAATGTTCTGATTTAAAAAAAAAATCTCTAAATCGGTTGCATGGCTACCAAAGCCTTCGAACTTTTATCGCAAGACTAATGCCTTTAATTCTCTTCTACCTTCAGCTCCCAAAATCGCTGCATATCAATTCCTCAAGACTATCGATCCACTTCGGATTCGTAATTAGTTCCTAATTTTCATGAATAAATTAGTTGCGTGTGTGCGTTTCAATTGGGCGTTAAAAACGTTTTGTTATTATTGTCGAATGACCAAACCCTCTTGAATAATTTCTCGGCCATACCTATGGCAGTGTTTGCCTCCAGAGGCAAACCATGAAATTAGTCTTCCGCGTAATGTGAACTCCATCATGTATCTGATTGAAAATATAAAAGGTGCCGAGATACACTTTTTGGAAATGTTGGGTCTGCGCCATAGATAAAAATTGGATTAAGGCTATAAAATTCGGGCAACATTCGGAACTAATTTAATTTTATTCAGATACGATTCCAATGATTTTCTAATGCGGCGAAACTATGGGAATTTTTTTTCGTTCGCTGGGACTATCAAACGAGATCACACTGGAAAACTGGATGATGGCTTCGGATATGTTGTGCAAATCATAAAGTTTCGGGTTTTATAATTTTTTTTTAAAATTTATTAATTGGAACTTGATTATAGCTGTTGGGAGAATTATGAATTCATATTCATATAAGTTGGGTGATAGAAAACTAGGAACTAGGTTTATAATTTAATTGTAGGCCCTTGGTGTTTCAAAGACTGGATGTGAACGATACAATTGGCTTATCTGACAATTCGAACTTGTCTTGCTTTTTTTGGAGTTTTACAATATGCATAAGCTGAGATTAGCCTAGTTTCATGAGAATAATGGTGGACTTGATTGATTTCGGTTTGTTTATATGTTCAATGGGTCTTGAGAAATGTCATAGATTATAGACTGTAAAAACGTATCTTAGAAAAGTTGTCGTAAGAAGCAACTTAAATTGTTCATGAATGGAAATTTATTTGTTTATAGGATGACCATCTAGTAAGCTTACGTACCATCTTGTAGAACTACTGATAATGAGCTTCAGCTCTTTTCAATATTCCCTAATTGCCGTGATTCTTCGTTCCCTGTTCAGTGCCATGTTATGCTTTGTCTACTCCTTTTTCTGCTATTTTGGAATAGCAGATTCCATTGCTCATCTTAGTTGTCTTCGGAGCTATTCATTTTTTCAAATGATCACTGACACTTTTTAAGATAAATGAATGCGGCTATTGGATTCTACCTTGTAACACTTTATTCGCCTTTTGGCCGGGCCATCGCAAACTATAACGAATGGGCCAAATACAGGTTTCAAAATACATTTTTTCCGTGTATTATGGCTTTATTAGTAAGAATGGGAATCCATTAATTATGGAACGTAACGTCGTTCAAGGTCTGCCTCGGCTGGCTTCGCAGTACCGCATTCTCTCACTCCAATTTTCCAAGACCTCGTTGATGATTTCAGGCTGTAGTTCACGGATTGCTTGGATGGTATTGGCCTTAAATGCTTGAATCGTTTCAGGATTGTTGGCATAACATCGGTCATTCACGGTTCCCCACAAAAAAATTCCAAAGTGGTCAAATTGCAGCTCCGATGCGAACAATTGACATCGTCAAAACGGCTGGTAACACGATTTGGGAAACGCTGTTCTCGGCCTCATTTTCGAAGAAAATGGTCCAATGATGCCACACCTCCATAATCCGCACCAAACTGTCACTCTCTGTGAATACATCGGCTTCTCGACAATAACGTGCGGGTTTTCTGTTTGTTAACGTAGGCTCCGAGATAAAAATGCGACTCCTCGGAGTGATAAATCGTTTTCCAACTCAAACTGCTTTAAGGCCCAAATTGTGAAACGATAACGAAGCGGATGGTCGTGTGCCTTCAATTTCTGAGTCAAATGTACCTTGTAAGCGAAAATTCTGAGATCTTTGTGCAGTATTCTCCTCAAGCTAGTGCGTGAAATTTTCAGCTGTTGAGATCGATGGCGAGTTGATGTTCGTGAATTAAGTCTCACACTCTCGGCTACAGCAACCACATTCTCGTCTATGCGTACCATATGTGGTCCACTAGCATAACAGTCTCACGAACTCTTTGCACAAATTTGCGTACAGCAGGCGCAGTGGATTCTTCCTTTCGGCCAAAACTTATTTTCAAATGACACACTGTTTGGGCTACACAGCACTCACTTTGGAAATAAGTTTAATGTTTCCCAACGTTGTTCAAGCGTTCATACCGCAGAGGTATGATAGTCACTTTCTGTCAAGATTTCTAGCTGGAAACAGCTTGAAAAAGTTTTTAAAGCTATAGGCCCGAGGTAACACTTTCTTTTATTTTATTTGGCCGGTCAGTTACAGATATGTTTAAGCTGCTTCTTCCCACCCTTTATTCGCGATGTTTCTGTCGAATTCATTTGCATGAAGGTTAAGTCTTGTTGTGTGATTCCTTATTAGACCCAGTAGATGTAGTAGATTGCGTTAATGTCAAGTCTGTCTGTTATATCAATTACTTAGACTTAAAACTATGACACGACAATTGGTTAATTTTACAAAATTTTGTTAGTCTTGCCAATGAAAAATTCGCATTCGCAGGTGACAGTCTAACAGTAGCCGTGTTTTATATTTACGGACCCTTCAGAGATTTTTCTCCGCTGCTTCAGTTGAAATTTTTGGAATTAGTAGAACGGTGTTTAAGGGTAGTGATGCGATTACATGAGAACACAATTACAATTACATTATGGCTTACCAGCGGAGCCAGTGGTGATGTTTTGGTAGGGAGCATGCACCGAATCATCAACCAAGTGTGGGTAGAAGAAAACATGCCCGATGACTGGACTTACAGCTCCATATGACCCATCTACAAAAAAGGCGATCCTATGACTTGCAAGAACTATCGAGGCATATTCCTGCTTAATGTCGCATACATATCCAACGTACTGTGTTAACGTCTAAAACCGTTCAGCAACACACTAATCGGCACGTACCAGTGTGGCTTCCGGCCCGGAAGATTGACTATAGACCAAATGTTGACACAGGAAGCAAATTCTAGAAAAGACCAACGAATTTCAAGTCAAAACTCACCAGCTTTTCATCGACTTCAAAGCCGCGTATGATAGCATACATCGTCAGGAGCTCTATATGGCGATGGCCGTTTGGAATCCCGGCAAAACTGATTCAGCTGTGTCGTGTAACACCGGAAAACACGCGCTGCAACGTGCAGTTTGGAAGTAGCTCCTTCGAACTATTCCAAACATGCACCGTATTATGGCAAGGGACGCGCTATCGTGTGACTTCTTCAATCTCGTACTGGAGCAGATGTCAACACGGAAGGCATTATTTTCAACAGGTCCGTCCAGCTGCTGGGCTATGAGGACGATTTTGACATCATCGCCCTTGAAGAAAATGAGGACAAGACTAAGTATATGCTATCGACAAACAAACAAGCATCTGTCCACCGCCTAGGACAAAACATCTCTATTGATAGCAGCAATTTCGATGTAGTAAAAAAACCCTTATCCTTCCAGTTTTGCTTTATGTCGCTGTGTGCTGGACGATAAGCAAGAAGGGAGAGCTGATACTGGGCTCCTTCAGAAGAAAAATACTTCGACGGATTTTTGGTCCTGTGCGAGAGGAGGGCGACTGGAGGAGAAGATACAACCGCACTGTACCAAGAAGTGGATGAAGTCCAAAAAGCTAAAACACGTCTACTACAATGGGTCGGCCACATCGAGCGAATGGACAATAATGCTTCAGCTAAGAGGATCTTCGAATCCCAGCCCCCAGGTTCGAGGCGGCAAGGAAGACCGAACCTCCGTTTCAATGACCAAGCCATGGCGGATGCCAGAGCGCTTCGTAGCATAAGCTACGTAGCTTCGTAGCTTATATAATTGATGAATTATGTTCATGATAAAAATTACAAAAACAACCAGCTGGATTTTAGCAATCAGAAGTATCATACCTCGAATAAAGCGTTCTGATTTGGTATAAATCTATAGGTTTCACCATCATCCAAGATATACCCACGCACTCTTAAAGATCAGAAAGGTATTTGTATTTCTCACGGTTTACACTGATCTTCCCACCATCATCTGAATTGTTACCTCTTATTAGCCACTCTCGAGCGGTCTTATTCATCTTTGAGCCAAACATGTGCAATTCGTACTACATGATCGTCAACAGAAAAAAAATCGTTACGATTTGTGTATCGAAATCATGTTTTGCACTATACTGGTGAAGAATTTTGAAGCACTTCACGTAAATGCAACAGTTACCATCCATTACCGATGTAATTACTTCATTACACGTAAGCACTTGTATTTACGCAAAGTTTACACCCAAATCACGAGTGCAATAACACTTTAAGAGGCACTCTAAGCCAGCTGAGGCCCGCAATCAGTTTGCAGAATTTTACGAGTGAACGGTAACTCGTATTCCAAAGAGGAGCACACTCCCCCAATAAGTCCATGGCTATAAATATCATCCTCCTTGGTGCAAGTCCACTTCCTTCTTTTTAGTGTCATTCACTATAGTGCATCCAACTGCATTTGCGGTAATCATCCATCTTCTCAGCTCCTGAAGTAGCTGATGACGTTGTATCCCCAACTCAGATTCGTAACCATTAAAGATTTTATGTAAATTAGCTCATGGGATAGAGAGCTGGTATGTGGTATCTATCTGCAATATGATGGCCCGAAACGAGCACCAACAACTAATATACGACTGAGATGCCGATGCCGATAGCAATGGAAATTTGAAATTTATATGCTCACTCCGGTTGTCTACTGAAAATGTTTTACGACGCTCCTTCCACTCTCGCCTTAGAGTTAGAAGGTGCTACCTATAGAAATGTACCTAATTACAAAATCGAATAAAGGTCTCGGCTAAGCCGGTTGGCCTGTCAAAACTACAAAACACCAAACGTAGTCGATATGTACCTAGATAAAAAGCGTTTAATGACCGCTGAGCGTGAAGGCAAAAACTCAGCCCAGGGCTTTGTCTGCGCCGTAGCCCAAGTACTAATTGTAAATGGTTTTTGGCGGCTAGCGTGAAATTTCCAATGGAAGTGCCATTTTATGGTGAACTTTTGTGCTCGCGGAGAACCATAATAGAAATTCAGACCGGCAAAGGGGGCATTTCGCGCAAAACTTTATTCAAATTGATTGTGTGCGTCGATAATGATCTTGGCGCTGGGGCTTACGCTGTAGTGGTGATGATGGTGATCACAAGATGATGTTGAACCTGGCTACTTTGCAGTAGCCAATATCTATATCGGCATATTGACAGGTTGAAGGGTCATCTCTCGATTTTTTTAGTGCGCTTAGTCCACTTAATTGTTGTTTTGTTTCTAATTGCCAGAGGGGGGATTGAATGACGATTTCCAAGACTATTTTGGTATCTAATGAAATGGAATTCCGAGAAATGAAAAAAAACACATATTTCTTATTAGAGTGATGACTTTTTTTTTTCTGTACAATTTGTGAAATCAGATGAATCGCTAATGATTACGCGAGACACGAGTTTGACGTTGAGGAATGGGAACAATGACTTGGTGTCGTTCAATAAAATCATGTTGAAATATGAGTGCGTATACATGAAGGTAACGGTGGCGATATCTGGAGTTACCTGATTTTGCGCAATGTTCATTGTTAGAATGTGACGTTTTTAAAAGTGTCCGTTTTAAGAATTTCAAGTGTCAGGGATACCTACAGCAGGCTTTAAATAGAGAGGATGGATATTTTTTCAAACTTACACTATTGGGCCAGTTTGGATCTAACTAACGTATAAGCCTTAAACTATTAGTTCACACGATAGTAAGACATAACAATAGTCTATCAATTTAAAATGAAACCCAAATGTCTTACAATTGTGTGAAGTGCCAATGTTGCGAGACATTTTTCACGCAACGACAACAGTGCTATGCTTAGTTTAAGTTATAGGATTTAAAATAGCTGTTAAGTGTTTTAATTGAAAAAATATTTATTAATAAAAAAATAATTTAATTTGACCAAAGAATGGATTTTTAGTTGAATATTGAGATGCAGAGTGCGTTTGATTTAGTGATGCCAGTTACTCCTTTCGTGAATAATTCGTGGTTAACCTCTAGCTAAACCTAGATATCGCTCTAGTTAGCCTGGGCATTTGCTAATACCATCGAACAGTGCACATCAATTTGTTTAAGTTTCTACCTGTGTGGACCACTTCACTTCACTAAGACTCTCAGGCTGTAGTGTCGTTCTACATGTTCAGCCGTTTTAAAATTCCAAAATGGTAGTTTTTTTGTTCCAGGCCTATGTCGCTTTACAGCTGCAAAAGTTTGTGTTTGCGTCTTAGTCTCCATAGCCATTACAAGCGGAACTTGAGAATTTTCCGAAGAAATTTTCTCCAAACGTACGCTAACTTTCTTCATCCACTCTAGTTATGGTCCAAGCACCATGCTTGTCTGCCATAAAACAGCCCTCGGATGATAAGATTTTAATCTAGAAGGATTCGCTTCGGTCTTTACTTTCCTGACTTCGGCATTTTACATTTTGGTGAAATGCCTGCATTTCTTTAATGGCATCTCCCGAAGGTATAGAGGTGCCATCGTGTATTTTCTTAATTTCTCGTCTTTTCCTGGAAACCCGTGCTCTTTTCTTCTTTTTTGCCTATAAAGCTAAATAGCAACTTTTTTAGCAACTCTCGCTTTCGTCTGCAGCCCTCGGCTGCGCGGACATCCGTTGGTATTCTTTGTCAAACTGAGTTTTCCTGATTGGTGGACGGAATAAACCCTTCACTATAGTTGTGGCCATTTCTGCGGGTAGTTGACAACATCGCCAATAGTCTTCGAAATTAAAGGCTGCCTGAACGGGATTCATCGACAGTTTGATTGATAAGTGTTCTGAGCTTCATCTTTCGACATTGACTTTGCAACGTTTTTATGGCAACTCGGAATGTTCTGACATGCAGAATAATGAATACGTGCCCTTTATCTGGTACGATTTCGTATATTTCGTATATTGACAGTTGATTGGTCCGGATAGTAGGTCCCCTTATGAATATCATGTTGAGAAACCTGAGCTGGTTATATGATCGCCTTAAGAAGCTCGATTGAGGACTTTACTACTTAATTTCCTTCTTACCCCGAAGCGACAGCCGTTGGCAAGAGTAATTCTCTATTTGATGTCTGACGAGATGTCATTGTCAGTGTTAATATAGCGGGACAGTCGAGGTAGACAAAGTCAATTACAAACGCAGAGTTCTGTCTACCGGTCGGTGGTGGCGTGTGACGATATTGTGCGCCCTTCTTTGTTGACTCCATATACTCGGTCTTAACTCTCATTTATCGATTGATCCATTATTCCGCTTCCTTCTCTATACTTGCAAACTTGGGTTTGACATCTCGTTGAGTCCGACCATTAATATCGGTGTACGTAAAAAATTGCACAGATTTATGATGTTGGCTCTGAATTTTTGCACAGTACGACAGTAGCCGTTTGTTGCTTTTTTGGTAAAGAATGTTCCGATAAATTCGTACCCGATCCTGTCGGAGCAGCGAGATTACTCTATAGTCATCCTGCACAGACGGACGATTTTGAGCAATAAGCATTTGAGCAAATGCTTATTAGCGCAACATGCTAACAGCAAATCAAACCTCAGATGGAGTCTTGACACGACGTGTCAAACAACGAAAAAAAATTGGCCAAAGCTAGACTTGAGAAGATCAAGGGGACTTATTTCGCTTGATAGACCGTATATTTGCATCACTGACACTGCTTAATAGTTAGGCACGCAGAAAGGCTAGGCCTCTTCTCAAGCGACTTCTGCAGGAGCTGCATGGACACAGAGGAAGAAGAAACAATACTTCATCTCCTTTGTAACTGCCCAGCCCTATCAAACAAAAGGAAGCTACATCTTGGAGCTTACTATTTTCAAAAACCTCAGTGATTTGGCAAAAACGGAAGTGAAAAGCCTCCTCCGCTTCATCAAAAGCTCAGAATGGTTTTCCCACGGATAGTTAGGAAAATGGACAAGATCCACGTGGTATCACAATGGACCAAAATGGAAAATTCGCGAGAACTGAACGGAACCATTCTTCAACAAGTCACTGCCTGCTGTGATGATTACTCCCTAGGAGCCATTAGACAATTTTGTTGACAAAATTGCTGGTTTATGGATAGTAAGTGCTAAGAGTCATTACTCATTATCAAATAATATTTAATTTCTCAATTAAATTAATGATACTGGAGGTCATGCGATTGCAGGCGCAACCGAGCCACAACCGACATTGTCAAGCAAGAGTTTCACAGGCATAGTCGATTGGTTGGGGAACGTGATCTTGATTTCGTTTTTGTATTCGTCCAACCACCACATATACAAAACATTCTCGGTAGTTTGATACTGCGTTTTGGTGATTAGCTCCTGGCCACGAGATCACTCAATTTGCCTTGTGACAACTAAAATCCTCCAGAATATGCTTAGATAACTGAGATACCAAGAGTAAGTGGAATAAGTGTGGTTTTTCATGTATAGGTTCACCAATATTATCGTGTTCCAACAACACTGATGAACACTTTCGGGGCTACACCTGTCTCTAAAATGGTGTTAAACAAGGAGATACGCTTAAGGTGCAGCTCATTGGTACCATGATTGTAGATTCTGACGGTAAACCGTCCGCTGCTTTACCATCCTTTAATGTGAGTAGAACCTGAATAAACTCATGAAGTGAAATCCGTCTGTCCAATGTATCATTCTGGTGAGCTGGTGTGACATGTTGAAAGTGCATGAGATTATCAGATGGGTTTAATAGCCTTTTAAAATAATCTGAGAGAATATTTGGATAACAAACTTTCCACCATTGAGCTTTCTTGCCTGCTTCCAAAAGTCCGCTGAATGTTTTTATTTTTTATTTTACATGAATCTCTATATTTCTTGTACGTCCGGAGACAGGCTATATGGTAAATCTACTTCCATCTTGGGCTATCGGGCTATCGGGCTATCGGAACTATCACATCTTCGAAGTGTATGGCCACTCATTTAAAACTTTCTACTTTGAATGCCTGTTGTGTTTACCGCATACTTCTACAGATATGGTCGTTTGAGATTTCTTCTAATAATCCTATTAATAAGCGCCTTTTATTAAGCCCCATGATCAATATATTTCAGGGAAGAAAATTAGACAAATAGGATCATCCAATACACTTCAAACAAAATTCACACTTATTGCTGCAATCTTAATTCTTTAAGGAGTAATTGTATTAAACCAAAAACCCTGCTGTCGCATGCATTTTATTGATATAGTACCGGTGATTCTCGAGGTGCAGCACCCATATAACAGCACATATTCACAGTCAGTTGGTAAGAACAGTCGTAGCTGGTATTTAAACATTTCAAAGTTTTGCCATATCCTGGAGACATGACATAAAAAGCTCTCTACACATTTCTTCCGCCAACACATAAGTGCGCTATTTTCGTGGCTGATAATATTGTAAATTTATGCGAAGCTAGGAGACACATCTCAAAGTAATAGCATCAAGAGGCACACCACAAGGTGGCGTTATCTCACCTCTGTTGTGGATCCCAGTCATCAATGGGATACTAAACAAGCTACAGCGCAATGCGGTAAAAGTTAAAGCTTACACAGACGATGTAGAAATACAGTTAAAGGGAAATTCCTATCCACTATTAATGACCTGCTCGGGCATGCATTGAAAACCTATGGATGTACACGGCCATTGTAAGACCAATACTAACATATGAAGGACTTGTTTGGTGGCAATCCACAAACAAAGTGACTCATCAACATGACAAAGGTACAAAGGATAGCATGTGTGGGCGCTACTAGTTCAAAGAGAACCACAGCAAGAGCGGAACTGGATACCATTCTTAAACTGCTACCGCTAGACCTTTACATGCATGAATCGGCAGCAAAAAGTGCTCTAAGATTGAGCAAGCTAAACTGAAAATTAACTTGTATCTTCTGACTACATGCTGCCCCACCTCGACTTTCAAAGACGATTTTCTTGTATTTTTCCAAGTAGAAAGGAGTGGAAGAGGAACGAACTCGGCATCGAAACCATATCCATCTACACTGATAGTTCAAAAATGGACGTAGGCGTTGGAGCTGGAGTATATTCAGAAACACTAAGGCAGCACTTTTCGTCAGTCACTTTTCGTCAGCCAAAGCGACCTCAATGCTGGCATTACCACCAGATAATATCACCATCTTCAATAACAGTCAGGCTGCAATGAAAGCAATCTCTGCTGTCGAAATAAAATCTAAACTGAAGAGCTGTCGTGAAGAGCCAAAGGTTCTTGGCGTACACTGATGGTTCAAAAATGGACGTAGGCGTTGAGCTGGAGTGTGTTCAGAAACACTAAGGCAGCACTTTTCGTCAGTCACTTTTCGTCAGCCAAGGCGACCTCAATGCTGGCATTACCACCAGATAATATCACCATCTTCAATAACAGGCAGGCTGCAATAAAAGCAATCTCTGCTGTCGAAATAAAATCTAAACTGAAGCGTTGTCGTGAAGAGCCAAAGGTTCTTGGCGTCCAAAATAATGTTAAGCTCTGCTGGGTCCCGGGCACAGGGGCATACAGGACCAGACCAGTCTGTCAAGCCACCAAGCATCTTATAGATGATGACCTTTGTAGAGGCAGCGGTGATGAAGAAATACACCAGAATACCCTCCACTTTCTGTGCCACTGCCCAGACCAATTAAGAATGATAACCTTAGTAAAATACTTTTCCGTGACGTCACGGATCTATCCGAAATGCCTCTCTCTCTAATCTTTATAGGTTTGCAACAACTGCTGGACGGCTGGATGGCTGGAAAGGGATTAAAAACAATGGACAGTGACGAGATAATAGGTCTGGTCCCGTACAAAATAATATTAACTGATTCTTACTGATTTTTACTTATTGCCGTTCCCGTACGCAAAAATATGTAAAAGCGACAGCTCACGAGAGAGCAAAAAATACCCCTCCATAAAAATCTGTAAAAAAAATTGACTGCAGAAATGTCTGTTGGTAAAAATCGGTAAACTGTCAGTTGGTATCTAAAAGTGACAACTCGCTTGTTTTGACAGGTGATTTCTGTCATTTGCTCTTGAAAAGGCATACAAAATATATAATTTTACTGTTTTTTACTTAAACGCGTTCCGTACTTTTTGGTAATTTTGTCTCTTTCTGAGATAATTTACCCTCACTCCAAGAAATTTGAGAATTTACTAATTTTTACTGAAAAAGTACGGGAACAGACCTAATGAAGGCAATAACCACACACTTGGGGCTCCAACGGTCATCACAATGGGTCTACATTGACCTGAGTGTGATGAGGAAGACGCACACCGACTACCATCATGAGTTGCCTTGATAATAGCCATAAGTTCACCCAGGATATCCCTCTTGCGTGAGGCAAATGAAATAAACTCCGTACTGCCACTTTGGAATGCGCTTTCTAAATCCTTTAACAACATTTTTCGATTAAGATAAGGCCTAAAAATTGCTACACTTAACATTCAATTTTTCGATTTCGAACGGATACTTTTGAGATTACCATGAGATACCATCTTTGTCAGACTTTCGGAATAGTATGGGAGTTAAAGCACGCAGATATCAATAGACATGAACACATGTAAAATCGGTATGCGTTACAGTTCGACAAATTGTCTCTATTTCTAGATCTACTGCAAAAGCCAGTATTGGCTAAAACTCTTATAAAAGGGTACACTTAGACCCGAGCTCAGACCAGAAGGATCCATACTGTGATTGAAGTGACAGGGATCACTACGACCGCTAATCCTACTCGGCGATTGTTGATATTTTGGCTTGATGGAGCGGATGTACGATGGCTCCTTGCACATAGGGATGTCCATGAGAGGTTGTTCAGTAAATTTCTGAATTAAGATCCGGGAGTTTCTGGTCTTGGATACATACTCCTGCTGTGGGAAGCATGCACGGACAACATTGTCTGAGCCTTGCGCATGATCTCCTTAAAATCCCTGAATATCAAATCACAAGGATAGCAAACCAAGCGGAACTTATCCCTACCCATGGTCTTTTGGACCAAAGTTTGTGCCTTGTGATGGCTGATGTAATGAGGTTGGTCATCCAATTGAGTGGCAAACTTGTCCAAGAAGGTCACCAGGATAATAAACCAAGCAGAACTTATCCCTACCCATGGTCTTTTAGACCAAAGTTAGTGCCTTGTGATGGCTGATGTAATGAGGTTGGTCATCCAATTGAGTGGCAAACTTGTCAAGTCAGTTGATTCACCTGGACGCAGACATTCCACATCCAAGATCGGTATAATACCCTTGTACTTCTCCTCGATCAGTTTGCAGATGATTTTGTTGTCAAAGAAACCGAATGACACCCATTAAATGCCTCCGCGATGTACTCGTCCTGTTCCGATTTCAAAGTCAGTTCAATAAAAAACTGTTGCAGCTTCTCATTGCCGAAATTGATGTTGAACTGCTCAAACTTGTTTTTTTTTTGGAAACTCTTCAATCCCTAGATGTCCAAAATGCCCTTGGCATATTTTTGCCCCCCACGTTCCACAGCGAGACATTCAATCGACTGACCAACCAAGTGAAGAGACGTTGGTAAACAGCTTTGGCAATTGCGTCACTAGCATAGATTGCCATTTCCCTACTGAGTGGGGAAGTAACATCATCGCCCTCCGCATCGATGGTACGACCGGACATAGCAAAACATCGCAGGCCAACAGCTTTGAAATGGCAGCAACGAATTCGGGTTTCAAAATCTTAGCATGTCCCTCCTCTTCGGGGAATCCTACATCACCCGTGTGCAAGACGCTAGCAATATTGTTGAAGATTTGAAACTGTTTCTCTGCGGTAAATCTAATGGTCATGGCATCGCAAATAGTCTTGAAGTTGGTTTTGCCATCAATACGTGGTACAGTTGCCTTTTCCTAGTAAATAATAATGAAAATCTGGCTCATTGACCAGGCTCACTCACGTCAATTAAGTCTTTGCAGAAATCATTCAAGCAATGTCCGTGTTAGAACATACCTGCCTACATGCAGGATGCATGTAATATTCCGCCATATTTAAATCGGCGCATGGGATCTTGTCAGAATCAAGTGCGAGCCAAATTATGTCAAATAGGTTGTTGCAATGGATAACTTACAACCTGAAGTGTGCTTTGGACAGGGCTATATTGACAGCTTGCCGATGTACTTCAGTAATGCCAGTTACCTTACTAACTTCTTAGAAATAGTGGGCTGTCTGGTTTTACCTCGTGACTTGCATTGAGTTTCATATACCTTGAGCAATGTTAAATAGATTTCCAGATCGTATATCGTAAGGTTCCTATCGATCTTGACGAATCATTTGGCATTTCTAATGTCATCTGTCACAATCGCGCATGCTAGACCTTAAAATCGAACGGCAGATGGTCTCTTAGGACGTTTGCGTATGAAATCTGCTGCAATGAGTATTTGAATCACTCCACCAGTATGATGGTAATAAAGTTATTCATGCACTCATCTCTGAGATGTATATCCCGACTGTAAGTCAGATTGGACATTGCTATTCTTGTTTTGATCGATTTTGATCCACTTAGCGATGTATCACCTCATTACCACCTGTTATTCTACTACGAACTTCCGTCAATTGTCCCTGAAGCTCGAGAACTACATAAATAATGAGACATACTCTGAAATAACAAACAAAACAAAATCCTCCATATGTCCGACTTTTCCCTGCGCAAAATACTGCAACATTCCTGTTGAATCATCTACCAACAACTGAGGCAAAACCACTCCAGTGCAACTTGAAATTTACATTTTAACTTTGTTTTTGCAATTGGATATGGAATGCAAACGACAGTGGAAGTGTTCTATCCTCTATCTCATTGCCACTGTGAGTGCTGCTGGTCCATGAAATGCACATCGGAATGTGAACATCTTTGAAGATTCATTGGCACTTTAACAACGAAAAGAGGTCGTCCGTCTATCGTATCTTCAACATCATCACCTACCATCATACCCCATCACCAGAGTTGTCGTCCTCCGAAGAAGCGGACAAAAACTTGGACGAGTCACTTACCAAGCACCGCGCCATACCGTCATCGCATCGATAGCACGCTAACTCGTCTACGTTTGCTGCTTAGATCGACAGATGGGGCTGCATAGATATTGATTTTGGTCAAAGATGTTTGGCTCCACCGAGATGTCTATTGAAATGGTCACTGAGAGTGTTCATCTGTTTGCGAACATCCTTGGTGTTTAGGGGACTTAAGGTGGGGGATACAAAAAAAAGAAAGAAACACACACCCGAGATCAAAGGTCTAATTGAAAATGTGATGCACAAATGGTGCTAGGCTGGCGGTGGCGGTACTGTTGCTAGTGTTGAACGGCCTCAAGAGTTGAGGAAAAGCGTATTGGATTTTCCCGATTCCCCTTCCCCCCACTAAAGTGGCCAGAGTGTCGAAGATGTTTTCCATGTAATTTGTTGCTAGTTAGTTACTTATGGGTCAGCATTGCTATGAGATGGAAGGAGTTTCTCGAAGTGTATTTGGCTATAAACTGTGTTCACTGTGGTTGGAGTATATGTTTCCCACTTGGTATATTATTATTACTGTTATTGTTGTCTCTTGGTTGGGTAGTAATTTGGGCGCGGAGGACATTCTTTACGCACAGTCAAGTGCCGCTGAAGTTGTGTCAGTAAAAACGAGCTATCAATGTTTTTTTTTGTTTTGATCGAGCAGCTGTGCCTATGAAAATATAATTTAAGTGCACCGTTACGGTGGGTTGGGATTCGTGTAGTGTTTAGCTTGCCATGTGTCAAATTCAAGCGAATGTCGTTCATTAGTGGACGTTTTGCAACCACAAAGTTATGCTGATGGCTAAACGTGTGACTTTTATTTAATGCTAATTGCTGTAATGGTGAGCAGAAGCTTTGTTTTGTCAGAAAAGTCTTTTTTGTTAATGGTCTATCTCTATAAAATATGAAGGTTTTACAATGCTTAACCTCGTTTCATAGTTTCGGATTACTGCGGTTTTTTTTCGAGAGATTTGCAGTTCTTGCAGGTTTTGGATGTGGATGGTAGCTGCGTTGTCCTAAGCAAGTACTCCACTAGACTACTTGAGCCTGACTCAATTGATTTAAATCTAGAACAGTAGCATTTGCTATTGCGAAGATACTTGTCTACATATTTTCAATATCGATGTGTTTGCTTCATATAAAATTTGAGTCATTGAAAACTGCAGATTTTGTCATTGATTACTGCAAGACACCTGTATGTATCTACTACACAAATTGTGTGATATAAAAAACATGATCTGCCCAATTTGTAAATGTCCATCAGCAGTGTTGCGACACCATTTTACTTTAGTATTGTGCTTCTCCTGCTTTTGCGAACTTTTTCATTCAGAGATCTGTGACAAATCAAAGTAAAGGAACTGCTTTCAAACGCGAAGAAGCCTCTTCTTGATCTCTAGGGAACTTTACATTGGACATTCTCTATCTCACTTATCATATTCATTTTTCTTTTTCTATTCTGTTGAATAGAATTGTTGATAATCCCAAATTTATTTCGCAAATACTCCACTTAGCGCTCCTGTGGTTTAAGTGCTTCAATGTGTCAATAGCTTTACTAAATCCCATGAACAGCCCTAGAACACGATGCCTTTATTAGGTTTCCGGTTTGCAATTTAAAAATTCTTTCTGGAATGCATATTGAATTTTGAAAATTTTGTTAATCTGGATGGTAAGTGTGTTGTACTACTAAGCGAGGAGTTCCAGTTATTATCTCAAACGTAACAAAACTAAATGTGTTTTCCTTGCTACACCTCTGGGCAAACCTCTGACATAAAACATCCGTGAGAAGCTTCTCAAAGTTGGCTTTTGAAAGAGAAGTTTTGCAGTTCAACTTCTCTTTCAAAAGCCAACTGCCATGTTGCTGTTTAACAATATCACGTTGCTGTCTAACAATATCACGTCACCTTCTTTAAGGCGATCCTATGTCTTGCAGAACTATCGAGGCATATCCCTGCTTAACGTCGCATACAAGATCATATCCAACGTACTGTGTGAACGTCTAAAATCCTTCTGCAACCACTAATCGGCACGTACCAGTGTGGCTTCCAGCCCATCAGATAGACCAAATTTTCACACTATAGGCACCCAGAAAAGACCAACGAATTTCAAGTCGAAACTCACCACCTATTCATCGACTGCAAAGCCGCGTATCGAAGCTCTATATGACGATGCCCGAATTCGGAATCCCGGCAAAGCTGATTCAGCTGTATCGCGTGACGCTGGAAAACACGCGCTGCAACGTGCAGTTCGGAAGTACTGTTCCAAACATGCACCGGATTTCCCCAAGGAGACGTGCTATCATGTGACTTCTTCAATCTCGTAATGGAGCAGATAGTGCGTTGGGTAGGTGTCAAAACGGAAGGCACTATTTTCCGTCCAACTGCTGGGTTATGCGGACGATATTGTCATCATCGGTCGCTCCCAGCGTGCCATGTTAAAAGCGTTCACGGCGGTTGAAGAACAGGCGAAATCCGTTGGCCTTGAAGTAAATGAGGACAAGACTAAGTACATGCTACAAACAAACAGACAAGCGAATGGAGGAGAAGATACAACCGCGAACTCTATGAGCCGTACCAATATGTGGATGTAGTCCAAAAAGCCAAAACACGTCGACTACATTGGCTCGGCCACATCGAGCGAATGGACAATAATGCTCCAGCTAAGAGGATCTTCGAATCCCAGCCCCCAGGTTCGAGAAGGCAAGGAAGCCCGAACCTCCGTTTCAAAGACCATGGAGGATGAAGGCTGCAGTGTCTCATGCAGAGTCTCTTCACGGTTCGGGAGCCTGATAAGTAAGAACGTTTATTTTTACTTGGTGAATACTTTATTTAAACTATTTGGGCGGTATCGGATTGTAGGTTAAAAAAACCGGACAAGTCTGTCCCCTCTCATCCAAGCGATCCAATAATTGTCCTGCCCCTCATTATTGAGGATTCTATTAATTTATCCTAAACGAAACAATACCTTTCTCTTTGTAAGAAAAAGTTAAAAAGGATTTAAAGTGTTAGAACTTACTAACTCACTGAAGTGGCGATATAGTCCTTAAATGAACCTGGGCCTCAACTAACATACAATGTTACAATTCTCAACAGAATGCACCCGTATAAGTATTGGTTGTCCAAAGTTTCTACAACGCAGACCACTACCATCCAGGATATGTGATGCGAAGGACCGAGGAATATAAGGATGAACAATTCTGACATTTACTACATTTACTATCTAATATCAAACCAACTCTGGCCAAACTATAACCAGAAGCGATCTCTCTGCTTTATAATGCTGAACAGACCAAACATCAGTACCATCATCAGTGTCCTTACAGGACATTGCCCTTCAAAAAGACTAGGCCTCTTTACATTGACTTCTGCAGAAGCTGCTTGGACGAGGAAGAAGAGGAGTGTATTCCACACCTTCTCTGCTATTGTCCAGCTCTCTCCAAAAAAAAGTTTCTTTGACAATATAGGTGAGCTGGCTTATATTAATGCCAGTAACGTCCTCCGCTTTATAGTTAGCTCTGAATGGTTTAATTAGGCAAACGAATATTAGAAAAGTCGACATCTGCACGCGCATCACGCCCCGCCACTATAACCTAACTTAACCTATAAGATGGGTGTACTTTCACCCGCTTTTTAAACAAACACTGGAGTAATCTAAGGTACAGTTCTCTCCCGAATCTGTTTAGGATTGCTATTAACTATCATCTGCTAATCATTTCCATTATTACTTAGATGTCAGAGGCTATTTAGTTCGATTTCATGTTGGATGTCTAGGGAAGCTGTACCGGTCCTTTCGCCGTAAGTCTTCCAACTTATTATTATAGCTATCATACGCCTGTCCGTTCACTCAAAACTACTCGCGTGGCTTTTTCCAAGCATACACATGTAGCCTGTTTTCGGGCGCAATGTAAATTTTTCAAGTTTTTATGTTTTTCAAAATTTCCTACTAAAATCTTACGTTATGCAGAAGTTATTGTCTCAAAGAAATGGTCACTTTACGTTGGTTGGACTGGGAATCGAAGAACGTGCGAGCCGGAGTATTGTTGTCCATTCGCTCTACATGCCCTATAGCCTTCTTAAACGTCGAATGCGAAGTTTTTTTTTGACTACGGGTATGTCGCTATGCAGCTTCGCATAGTAATTGGTTAATTTTTCTCTTAAAAAGACCGAGGATTTCTTCATTCACTTTTAATACGGTCCATCCTTCAGCGCCATTAACAGGATCTCCTTACTAATTTGAGTTAGGGGTTTTCTACTTAATTGGATTACTATGCGGAAGAAGCAGCGGTTGGCAAGTGTAATTCTTCGTTTAATTTCTGACGAAATCTAATCTATATTCCGGTACTACGTCAAAGTTATATTTGTCAATGTGTATTGTTTGTCCTTTCGTGTTGACAGCATATACTTAGTCTAACTGTTAAACTCATTTCTGCCGCCTCCGTCCGCATACTAGCAAACGTGGCTATGACATCACGTTGAGTCCGACCAATGATGTTCATATCGTCGGCGTATGCCACTAGTTCCACCGGTTTATGGATGTTTGTGCCTCTAGAGTTATCTCTGGATTTTTGCACAATGTTCTCAAGAATGATGTTAATGAAGTCATATGACACTGTGTTGCCTTGTCTAAATCCTTTTTTGGTATCGTATGTGTCGGTGAGGTCGTTTCATACCCTGATGGAACAGCGATACTTTTCCATCGACATCCTGCACAGGCGGACGAGTTTGGCGTTATACCAAAACTAGACATGGCTCTGTATAGTTCGTATCGTATAAATGCTGGGTTCCGGATGGCTTGGCAATGCAAGGCTATATTTACGAATTCAGTCAAAATATTTTGTACGGAGCCATGGCAGGAGATAATTCGCCCGCCTTCCGAAATATATTTGTGAACCGTACCCAACACAAAATTTCCGTTAGTAATTATATATATTCTGCCAACTTAATACGAGTTGAAGGACAGCCTTGAAGTGTACGAGTGAGTGAGGACAAATCAAGATCCACTTGATTCACTTTCACTTCTCGAAATCGCAAAAAAATAATTAGAAGGAATATGCTCGCTCCCCTATTCTGTATCCGTTCGGAATAATTTCCGAAAAAAAAATTCAGTTCCAATCGGAACTTAATTTACTTTCGAGGTACCCGTTACGGAACATAAAAAAGGCACACAATCGCGTTCATTTGATTACGGAGCAATTCTTCGTTGGACAACTTCGGAAGAAATTCTACGCATAGCTGTCAAAAATTGGTGACGTAACGCAAAAAGCAGAAATGGATACGGTCATTAGCAAATGGATCATAACCATGCTGAAAAGCGTATCATTTCATCCTCGTTGGGCGATTGTACCAAAAAAATAACAACGACAAGTGGTACTCCACAAGGCGAAGTTCTTTCTCCGCTTCTTTGGCTAATGGTAGTCAATGAAGTATTAAAGAAACTGGAAATCACAGCTACAAAAACAGTGGCTTATGCAGACGATGTTGTTCTCATGGCATGTGGGAAATTCCCATCGACTCATGCAAAATAGCCTAAAACTACTCAGCAGATGGTCAGAACCATGCGACCTAGGTGTAAATCCGAAGAAAACTGAATACTCTTCACTAACAAAAGATCAATCTCAGAGTTTGTGGCACCGACTTTGGGAGGGTCCACCCTCTAACTGGCCTCAAGTGCCAAATACCATGGGCTGATACTTGATAGCAAGCTAAACTGAAACCTAAATATCAACGAAAGGGTTACGAAAGCTAACATTGCACTTTATAGCTGTAATAGAATATGCGGTAGGAAGTGGGGCCCATCCCCGAAGGTCACGAAATGGCTATACACAGCTGTTGTCAGACCAATTCTTACCTATGGTTGCCTAATATGTTGGAATTCCATGAAAAAGAGAAAGCATTTGACCGCATTAAAAAAAGTTTAAAAAACAGCATGCATACTCATAACAGGAGCCATGCGCACCAGTCCCACAGCAGGCTTAGAAGCAATTCTAAATCATCCACGGATTGACTTACAGATCAATGACACAGCAGAGAAAAACGCAGTACACATCATCCCATATCACGATTTCGACATCAAATATTCAATCAGAATACCAAGCAGAAACGAATGGTCGTCAAATACGTGTTATCCAACACTGAAATATCAATCTATACTGATGGATCTAAAATGGAAATAGGAGTCGGCTCTGGGGTCTACTTCGATAAAATCGAATAAAGTCCAAATTATCTGGGTGCCAGGACATAATAACATTCCATGAAATGAGAAAGCAGACGAGTTAGCTAGAATAGGATCGTCCAGCTGCATCTCCTTATGCGACAGCAGGGTTAGACCCCACATGCTTCTATAAAAAGCAATAACTAGATACACGCAAAGTGCAACAAAATAAAGGTGGCATATCATTAACACTTGTAAACACTCCAAAGACCTTTGGCCACAAATAAGCGCTTGCAAATCAAATAAGCTTATATCTCTAGCCTATAGCCACTATCCAGCGATCTGCAACACCCGCAACAAACTCCTTGGAAGCTTCTACTACGAGGACTTAGCCTATAGCGCAGATCGTACGTTTCTGCTGCAACTCGGGAAGGAGCAAATATCTGTTCGAAGCGGATGGAACAACGCAGATCACAACTTAAGTATCACTCTCACTATACCTTTTAAACTTTCTTTTCATGTGCACTTCTTTTTAACAAAGGGTATCGCTACGGGCACATGTCGGCCTATGCTAGTTTTACGACTCACCTGAGTGCCAACAGCCCATTAAACCTAACCTAACCTAACCTAGCCATGAGTCCTGGCACTCGCCACTTTTTTCTACAAAATTTAAGTAGTTTTGCTTTGAATAATTCCCTATAAACCTTTCAACCTACAATCAACGAAAACTTTACTAAATCATATAGCTCTGGTCTTGCTAGTGGAACTGCTACTAATATCTTAAAACAAAAGTGCTACATTGTCTTACCTACAAATCTACCATCTACCTTGTTAGCATTTAAAATAATAATCCAATCGGGAAAAAATGTTTGATCGAATTTTATTTTGGAAGCACACAGTAGACTTATCATAACAAGTGCATTTTTGTATTCGTAATTTAATTAAACAAATAAGGCAAGATATTATATCTAATACTGCGTTTTAAAAACTGGACAACTAACTTCAAATCTAACTTATTCCGTTGCATGGTATGTTGTGCTCTTTTCTTTCAATATCTGTCGTACTTCATCTTGACACCGGGCTGATTGTTTGCGGGAGCAGCAGCTGCCAATGTATAGACTTCATAGTCCGCTACCATAAAGTTGTAGTCACCAAATAATGGCATATAACTGGCATTTGGGCCGTCATAGCTATGCGGTAGGTTCGAATACGAGTCCATGTTCATGTTGCAATTGTTTGAAATCAGTAAATCAGCGCCTGCTCCAAATATTGGCCCGCAACTAAAAAAAGAAGAAAAACAAGTTAGAAGGCTTCTCTATGTTCGTGAGTATACTTACTCTGGGTGGTAACAAATAGCATAAGGCTTCTTAACAATATCAAACTTTGCCGGTTGTGAGTCGTTATTTGAATTGAAGGTGAATAGAAATGCCCTCTCTGAATGTATATATCCACCCTTGCGACTG
Organism: Rhingia campestris; assembly: GCA_932526625.1. NCBI lineage: Eukaryota > Metazoa > Arthropoda > Insecta > Diptera > Syrphidae > Rhingia > Rhingia campestris. The sequence goes on from OW052184.1 coordinate 99,459,644, forward strand.
GTCTTTGCCCAAGCTACGTCGGTGAATCCTCCGCTGATTTCTCCACGACTTCCCTAAAATGGAGAAAATCTTTAGAATTATCTTCAAACATGATTTTGAGGAAACTTACAACTCCAATGACAAAACAGGGTGCAATGCCATCGCAGAATCTATGAAAAGTCGTCGAACTGAAGCCATGACTGGAAGCTCTGTAGACAAGGCGCCAAGGTTGTTTTTGAACTCCATACCTGAAAGCAACGTAAATATAATTGAAGATATTGCAATTCATGGAAACAGGGGTATTACCAGCCATTGAGAACTCCTTGAAGATGTATTTTATCATTCTTGAGAATATTCGATCCGGGAAACATATTCATCATTAGTCGCGGCTGCAATCGTTTATCATCCTCTGATAGCGGCCCTCCCGGGAGTGGTACTACAGGTGGTGCAGCACCACCACCGCCCATTTTGTTTGAATGCAGAGCTGCGTAACGATATCGTTCGAGCGATAACTCCATCGGAACAGCTCCGGTGGGTTCGACTTCTTCAGCGAATACTTGACTATCGATGAGAAGTAGTCGCACATGTCCCATTACACCGGATAAATGTTGACAAACACGAGCACGTTCTTCTTCTGTCCAGTGGGCTGTTGGCTGGGTCACCCCAGCTTGATTCTTTGCCCAAGCTAGTACACAGCGCCAAACGTCCTCTTCCTCCAAGCAGAACTAAATTGGAAGAAAGTTTTTTTTTAAATTAGTTTGAGTGGTCTTAATGTAATGGGAAGCGCCAAACTTACATAGTCTGATGATATGAGCTTTATTAATCCATCCTTGGTTAGGTTGAGAAAAGCATTAGTCTTGACGCATTCAGTTGCGTTTTCCCCAATATAGATAATGCAACGTTCCATAAATGAGGCGGCACATTTGGCACCTAGAATGAAGTTAGCAAATGTTTATCAGTATTAAGGCGGGGTAGCAATGGGGCTACAGCGAACAATTAAATCAGTGAAATCTTACTGGATGAGATGGCTCAACGTGGGAAGGTTGTAATCAGGATCATTATCATGTCGGTCGGAATAGAAGAACAATAGTGCGTCTATGGCTGAGTTAATCCACTAAGATCGAGTCCAGAGAATAATCAGTTTTGACGCTAGAGTAGGTCATTTGGGACTATTGTCATTATTTGGTGCGAGAAAGTGTGATTCGGGGACATAATCTACAAATATCATGACTATAGCGTAGCCATAATGACCACCTTCTGACTATGATATGGTACAGGACCTAGAACTTCACACGACAAAAATGATTGCAAAAGTCTGATGATGAGTAAGGAACAGGAACAGAAAATGTTCTCTTGAAGTGATTGAGGCATAACCTAAAGTCTCAGAGTAAACTAAAGACTAGTGCCGCAGTTGTCCATAAAAATTCAGAGTAGTTGAACCTGATGAAGCAACCAATTGATTCGACAAATAATGCCTACGAATTATCACAGCCATGACCTACACGAAAACGCTGCACGCAAAGACGATAACTGATAAGAAGGTTGTCGTATAGCACTGTTGGTAAAGGACGATCATCTGTTTTTATATAAATTACACGAAATAATAAGAAAAAAAGACACGTCATGTTCGAATATTTTACCAAACCCTAAGGAATGCAACCCTCGTGCAGAATCCTATAGGTATAGACAAGGAAACCCATCATTTTAGTCTTAGGCTAAGGCCACGCTATTAGCGGCAGAGCGGCACAAACAAAGTAAACATGAAATCGTACGATTGTGGCCACGCCGCTTGACGCTCAGTTCGTGGCCTTAGCCTTAGACTCGGTGTGTTCCCTCTAGGTTAACCGATGGTTTTTTTCCACTTTATTTAAATGTCAACATGTATCAGTTAATTTGAACCGAGTGTGAAGAAACCGTGCTTTATTCGTTGCTAAGAAAATGGAATAACCACTGCTGCGGAGTGTTCAACGACTATGGATTTTAAACAGCTGGCAGGCAGAACGAACCATTTAAAACAGATGATGGCAGGGGAAACTGCCGCCACCCGAACTAAAGTCAGTTTTATTCACTATTGTTCAACTTCCCGAAAACTCCAAAGTTGGTCGACTTCCAAGTTGATTTCAACTCGAGAGTTGAACAGCAGGTTGAAAAATGTTTTTTCTCCACTATTTCAACTCCCTGGGATATTTGTGACTGATGACACAAATATGTCAATCTCAACTTTGGATTTGACTGTTATTCGAAAGTAGGTTCGTTAAAAAAAAAAACGATTCAGTTGCGATTTATTTTCATCTATAACAATGTTATGGAAGACGGCAAAAGCGATGATGATTGATTGCACAGTTTCAACTCTGCGCCTTAAGACAGCGGCCAACACAGAAAACAGCCTCTTCTAAATGGCGTACGAACGTTCGACGCAGTTTTAAATCCGAATCTGCGATTTGTTGATAAGATTTTCAACAGCGTTTGTGACATTCAGGAAAGGTGTTGCAAGGCAGCTCGTATTTGTGTAGCACCAATAAGAATAAAATGCCGAAACTTGCCTTCTTCAAATCGTTTTTTTAAGCCCGAAAAATTGAAAATGCGCTGATCATGCGTGGAACGCTTTTAAAGAAGGAAACAAGAAAAATTGATTTGACATTTGTACTAATTACACGAGCACAATACCTGCTTATGTGCGACGATATCGATTATTTTTTAAAGCGGGCACCCTATGAACGTTAAAGGAGAAGCATCCTTTACAATTTCTGAAAATTTCCGGATTAGATCAACCTGGCGAATAAATGTGGATATGTGTGCAATCTACCGTGTCAATTGTTTGAGGGAATTTGGCTTTAGCGAAAAGGTCACGTGCTGCCAGCAATCGTCCCCTTTGCGATTCCGACATATGAATAAATCGTGGTGCAAGATTGGTAATAGCTCTAGACAAGTTGAATTAATCCGAATGCATTACATCGTACAACGATTAAAATTTGAATAATTGGCCGTAGTTCACGCTATCTAACAACAAGTAAAACAACAAGAATCTATTAAAAACAAATTTAACCGATCCAATCCGCAATATACACCACCAGCTCTTGTCGTACCGCAACGAATCCGTTATTAATTCAAGACCCATCATTGTCACCCGTTTTGAGAGACGAAAACGATAGATAAAGTTGCGGTTGTCCCATTTGTTAAATTCAAGAACAGACAAATTTTCTCCGTCTTCCTCATCTCCGCTGCTCGAAGAAGATGATGGCCAATTCTCCCGCGAAACATTTTTATTTATTAATCGTACTTAAATTTTAATATATCAAAACTGAACTATCAATGACTGTAGTGAATAAACAGAAATTGAACAAAAGCCCAAGTTTGCTCGGATAATGAGAAATAAAAAGTTGACCAACATTGAATAATCTCAACATTTGAATATCTTAAGTTGAGAGAGTTAACTTTAAGTGAATAAAAGCAATTTCTGAAGTTGACGAAAAAAAATCCCCTAGTTGTGTTCAACTTCGAGCATTCTTGACGAGCTATATAATGCCGTAAGATATAACTTCATAAAAGACCATACACACTAAACATCAACAAAAATAGTGGAATCTTACCATTGATCCTCAGAAAAGAAGCCAGATTCATTAGTCTTTTCAATATTGCCTACAAGATCTTATCTATAGAGTGTCGCATAGCACTCTTGACAATAAGCTTAAGTCTTTTGGTATCGGTAATACTTTCATAAAATGTAGCATTAATTTTTATTAACGACCTACTCTCTCTCTGTTCACCCGCGGATGACAGCACTGTTGACTACGTTTAGTCGCAACTCCAGCGAATTTCAACTGAGCTCAACCCCGACATTGATATAATTAGCAAATGGGGTAACAACAACCGGGTTGAGTTTAATGCGCCAAAAGCACAGTGCTGTCTCCTATCTCTGAAGCAGAATACAAAAACTGAAATCGGAAGCAATTGAAGTTCAGGAATTCAATGGCTTGTCTCTGCTCGGCAGTATATAAGCCCATACCTTCGTTGAAACCAGCATATTTTAGATGCTTCAAAAGGTATTGTGATTTCGCTAGATTTCTTAGAACGATCTAAACGGTTCTTCACTCCATCGGATTAAGCTTATATCTATAAAGCATTTGTTTTATAATTGGCGCGAGCTAAAGGGATTATTAATACCCTTATGGTGTTTAAGCACAGCGTGGGCATTAAGGAAATAGAGGAGTAGAGAAGAGGAGATACCGATATGCGTTGGTTTTGAATTTCTGTAAATTGTAATGGAGAGGAAAAACTGAGTTTGGTAAAGCATTCCACATTCGTGTTGTTCGTCCAAGACTCGATTACAACTCGTATATATGGGCGGGTTGCCCATGCAACTTGCTGAGTCTACTTGATCGAGTCCAGCATCAAGCTTTCAAACTTATCGACAAGCAGCTCATTTGTAGCCAACTATCTTCGCTCGAACACCGGCGGAATTTTGGATGCATTCCGCTTCTTTACTGATACTTTCACCATAAATGTTTCTATGAAATATACAGGCCTATTGCGAATAAATTTTCATGGGAATTTTTCCCTTGTCAGCAATGTAATCAGATTGCTGAATAGGAACTGTTTCCCGGGAAAATTTATTCGCGATAGGGGTGATAGTTGTATCCCACCTGTCCGTTTGCTTAATCGTAATACTGATGGGGCCTCTTCCGCTCATCCAAATCATTTTAAGCCTGTTTCCAGTCGCACAGTGAAGTAAAGAAGAACGTTTTTTAAGCACACTACACGAAAATGGAATGGCTTGCTTTCTTTAATATTCCTGGATGACTAAAATCTACAGAGATCCAAAATTACCGCGCACCGTCACTTCACACTATTCCCACCTACTTGCAATCTGTAACCATTCTACTAACCCTTGTCTTTTTCTCCATCCTTGATTTATATAACCTTAAGGGACTCCTAGGAGCTGATGAAATTTTAAAAAAAAAATCTGTAGATAACTGTTCATAAACTACCAGACTACCCATTTTCATGTAGTCTTAGGCCATGCAATTTCACAGTTGATCTAATCTTACCACTTGACAAATCCCGAAAAGAGGCAAAAAAGTCCAAATGGCAAATTGATGCCCATCGATTTTAAAGTCACATGTGATAGCATTTATAGAGCCTAGCTGCACAGTTTTTGTAGACCACTCTTACTCGTTCATTGAGTGTGGACGACCGACGACGGTAGATAATTTTCCTTGCTCCATAATATCAGCAGCGACCGCACCATAACAATCCATTCCATACAAGTGTTGAGACAATGTGAACCGCATTGTACATTGTACTTGTACATTGTACTTGAAATGATTGTGTGACCCAATACCAAAGTTCCATAAACTTGTGCAACCACCGGAATACGCCGACGGTATTGACCCAATGCCCATATAAGAGGAAGAGGCTGAAGAAGAGTCAGCAGCAAACAGGACCAGAACTCTAAGTGCATGTATACTCTCATCAACAATGGACACATAGAACATCAACATGCACAGCTATAACATTGAGGTGGCAAGCGACTTTGTCTTATAACGACAATCGCTGTTTGTTCGGATTTGAAATGTAATTGGCAACAATGTCCTAACTCGTAGGACTTTATTCCTGCAAGAAAGCCATAGGCATGTAATTGGGAATGAAAGCTCGTTTCTCGGTTATAAGACAGATACTTCTTTATGGAGTAGTAGTATGGTGGACAGCGCTAGAGATAGCTATAAATAGCAACAAAACTAGCCAAGGTACAGAGAACTGCGTGTCTGTGTATCGGTGGTGCACTCCGCACAACACCCTCAGCAGCACTAGAAATTCTTTTTCCCCTCTACCCCAAGATTTTTTCGGCAAGCAAATGGCAGCTAATTCAGCCATACGTCTTAAAGCCATCCAACAGTGGTCAAACATACAAACTGGCCACTCAAAAATTCTAAACGACCATTACAAATATTCCTGAAAACACCGACTACACCCTCACCAGGTTAAACTTTGATAAGAGTTCCTAGGTCACAATCCCAGACAGGTCATGGGAGAGTAACGAACCTGTGCATAATCACTCGATCCATTTCTATACCGATAGCTCCAAAACAAATTACGGAGTGGGTGCTGGTATCTTCTCCGACAGGCTAAATCTCAGCCTTTCTTTCCGTCTTCCTGATCATTGCAGCGTGTTCCAGGCGGAACTCATGGCGATCAAATAAGCCTTATCCTGGCTGAAAGAGAATATAATATCTGCCAAGGATATTAGCATTTTATCAGACAGCCAAGCGGCCATCAAATCCCTGAAATCAGTCTCAACAAATTCTAAGACAACCCTAGATTGCCGATCATCTCTGCAGGAGATGTCAAAGCATTTTAATATTTACTTATACTAAGGCTGATGAACTCGCCAGAAATGGAACTAAATTACCAGCTGTACCCGACATGGGTGTACTAGGTATTCCTATGGCTACATGAAAAAGGTTACTATCGCAACATGCTAACAGCAAATCAAATCTCAGATGGAGTCTTGGCACGACGTATCAAATAACCAAACAAATTTGGCCAAAGCTACAAGATACTGATTTCGCTCGATAGATCGCACATTAGCGCAACTATAGGTGTCATCACTGGACACTGTTTAATAGGCAGACCCGCGGAAAGGCTAGGCCTCTACTCAAATGACTACTGGAGGAGCTGCATGGACGAAGAGGAAGAAGAAACAATATTTCATCTCCTTTGTAACTGCCCGGCCCTATCAAACAAAAGGAAGCTCCATATTGGAGCTCACTACCTTCAAAATCTCAGCGATTTGACAAAAACGGAAGCGAAAAGTCTCCTCCGTTTCATTAACAGCTCAGAATGGTTTTCTCACTGATGGAGAATGGACAAGATCCACGTGGTGTCACAATGGACCAAACAATGGTATAATTGTGCTGGCGAACTCGCTGGCAGCCTCACTCTAACATAACCTAAACTAATTCGTTATTCAAATTAAAGCTTAAAAAGACCATTAGTCCCACCTATCATGAATATGTTTCCTATTGAATAATTACCCCAATTTCGTTTGCACTTGTGTCTCCAAAATCTAAAGAGCGACAAGTCATGGAAAAATTGAAATTGAATTCACTTCCATTCGTTCAATAATAATTCAATGTGGTAAACATATTGGGTTCAGTGGCGCGATGAACCGCTGCGCAGGCGGTCTGGGTTCGATTCCTAGCCCGTAGCAACACCTAAATGATATTTTACTAGCCCTCCTCTCGTGATGATCTGACAAATCATCCGAGTAATATTAATTGTCAAGAAAACCGTATCCCAAGTTAGCCGTTCGGAGTCGGTATAAAACAGGAGGTCCCTCCATCGGGTTGTGAGAAAGCTGCGCCAAAAACATTTTTGGTAAACATACTTTCAAAATAACACCCGCTGTAGTTGGTGCCAGTTACGACACCTTAAGCTCGTTTGATAGTCACAGAATTATAAACCTTCCCCTTTAGTTATCCAGTGCTGAGCAACATGGATACTTTTTGCAGCATGTTGGTGGATTGAGAAGCACTTGTGTACGAGAGGAGGTACTTCTCAACCGCTAGTTTACATGTAACGATAGTTTAGCCACATAGTAAGCGACGTGGTATGGTATCCCCAGATGCCTAGACTAAATCCCACATATAATCTTAATCTGTCCTGACATCAAGGTTGAGTATTCAAATCGAATATTTATAAAAGACTTAACGCGTATCGCTATGACCGTGACAAAGTAGAAGCACTGGTCATTGCATATGATGATATTAAAGTAGAGTCGCCTTCGTCAAAGAACATTCCAAGTGTCTCTATAAAATCATGACACTGCTCTACATGTTGTGAAGAATATCCTTTTCTTGGAATACAGTGTGCAATCAAACGCGGTATTTTCATAAAATAAGTTGGTAAATACCTACTCTCCAACTGGACGTCAATCTGATCAATCTGAATTAATTTTGGGACATCTTGGTCGATTGGGAAACACTAGTGAACGAGAAGAGATTTTATCAAATTGTAGTTTGGATGGTTTAGCCCCACAGTAACTGATGTGCTACATGCAAACTAAGATGCCAAGATGATTGACCATATCCGACATATAATCTCAACCTATCCTGCCATCAAGCTTCATTATTTCGAATCGAACAATGGAATCTAATCCTCTGCATAAAATTACACTGCTCCACATGTGGTGATGAATCCCCTTTCATCCCTTGAAAGCGATATATGGATAAAGTCTAAATCAATTCTCTCCAACTTGGCGTTCCATAACCACTGGATGCGAATCTGAATTTTGGGGGATCTTGGTCGAGAAGCACTATGAAACGAGAAGAGGTACTTATCAAATAGTAGTTTACATGTAAGGGCGATTTTGCCACGTAGTATGTACCTGTACAGTAACGTGTTATGGGTAAACCTTACCAAGATGAAGACTTGTGGAAGCCAGAAAATTAATCCATCTTCAAAGAACTTTCAATCTCGTCTGCATAAAGTAATCACCCGCTTTCCACGTTATGCAGAATCACATTCCCTCAAGCATTAGCCACTCTAGAGCGATATTTCGACCTCAGATGTGTCTTAGTTCAAATCACAATGAATACTCTTCTTCAAAACCATTCCATAACCTCTGGATACCCTAATGTTCACGTTATTTATAAGCATTACTGACTAGTTAACTTGACTAGAGACCCATGGTTAACATCTACCAACTTGGTACATCGACACAAACTCTGCCCAACAACTCATTTCCAGCAGATCCCTATAAAACCAATGAAAAAATAAAAAAACCAACCAATTCGTTAAATAAATTTCTATTTAATTCCGTTTTTCTCCGTTCCATTAAGAATGAAATAATTTAACACAAGCAATTGAATTGAATCATTCAATTCAAAGAAAAAAAAATAAGAAGGAAAAAATGCTTAGAAGGTAGATTTGTTGATGCACACCCTAGTTGAGTAGGTTGGCTTTGTTTAGGATTTCGCGGGATCAACATAACCTTAATCTTTCGACGGGCTTACGTTCTGGATGAGTGTAATGTTATCGCCCTTCAACATGATCCTTCCCAAGTTCCTTCTCGTGCGAGTCTTAACCCAAACTTCTTCAGCGTCGTCCAGCACCAAGTTCATGTATTCATCGAATCCAACAATGTGTCCCTCAATCCGCAACGAGATGTTCTCATACAGCCAAACTTGAACACGCGATCTGTTTTGCAGATAGCGGAAAATCAAGTTGATGGGTTGGACCATCACCTTTTGAACTTTAGTGTTTCCTTTGAACGACATTTTTGCGAGTTTTTTTTAAAAAAAAAGCGCTCAAAACGACTGAGAATTATTATTTTATTCGGTTTCTATTTTTTTTTTCACCAAAACGTTTCCCGGCGTCCACCAAACACAAATCTAAATGACAGTGTTTTGACAGAATTGAGAATTGAAAATGGCCGTTGTAGTGCTCATGGCGGTGGGGGAATTTTTGTGTGCTAGGGGATATTTTTCACTGTGGTGAATAGGTAGGTTCGTGAATAAAATAGTATTGACGAATACAAGTACTATTTTTGGAAAGCAATAATTATTCCTATTATTTCAAAAGGACAAACATTTAAATTTAAATTCAAAATATTTTTAGGCTTTAACCGTGAATTTTAGTCGCGCTTAATTTGATCTCTCATTGTAAAATGTATGCAGAGATAAGATTTAGATTGACAATTTAGCATCGCAGTATATTGTAGAGCTAAATTCCTAACATCATACAGATGGGTAGGGTAAGGTATTATAGTATTATGTGTTATACGAGCATTATTATACTTTGGCGGATGATAAACATGTGTTTATCTAGTGAAAATAATGCAGTATGTTGAGTGTTAAATTAATTGAGCAAAAAATAAATTTTTTGTTTGGTAATGGATCCATTTTAAGGATCTTTTTAAATAAATAATATGAGATTTACTGATTTTTGGAAATGTATTTAAACATTTACAAACTTCGATTTATAGAAAACAAGCGCGGAGTATTGATGTTAACATGGCGACCCACGGATAAGTCAACCTAATCGAGATTAATTTTATCTCTCATTCAAAGATGAAATTAAGCAACTATTCCTACTTTTAAACAAATCAGTAGGCGACCTTTTTTTTTAACTTTTCACACGAAATGTATGTAGGGATCTTTGTTGGTTGGTTTTGTTAACATTTATCGCGATCCACGTACAAAGTCAACGTGGTATATTTGCCGAGATTAATTTTGTCTCTCATTCAAGAATCTGTACAGAGATGAAATTAAGTTATTATACTTAAAAAAATCAGTAAAACTTTTTTTTTTAACATTTTACAGAACGTCCACACGAAAAGTATGTAGGGAACTTGGCGGATGGCATTTTTCAAAGTTCGACACATTGTTATGAGGCTTTATTAAAGAAAAATTTTCTTCGTAATATGTATTCATTTATTGAAGAAAAATCTTAATTCCGTGACTAATTAAATTGATATTTAGTATCATCTGCCAATATATTTCATATCTCTGGTACATATGTAGGTGAGTAAATATTTGGCGATCATTATTTTTCGGTTTAGTGGAAACATGTGGAGTGACATTTAACGCGATTTATCGCGATCAGCGTACTGTGCCCCTACTCTATATTGCGTTCCAAAAGTGTATTTTTCTGAAAACGATAATACATCTTCTGGTGTCCTCTCGTTAAAATTCCGAGCTAGGTCGGGTTTCTCGTGCATCAACTCAACCAAGCGCTCATATTGTTTGGTGTTTTTTTTTTTTATTTATTTGGATTTTGCCAGGGTAAAACATCAGTTTTCAAAAAAAAATCGACACAAACTTAAATATATTTCCGCGACGAAAAGATGTCCGAGATCATCGGAGACAAATTGACGTCTGGCTATTAAAAACAGATGCAAAAAATGTAACCCTTCGCATTGAAACGTAGACTGCCGAAGTGCGTTACGTTTTGTCGGAGAGATGTTCCGAACAACTGATCGGAACGATTACCATCAAGCAAAATTCTCTGATTCGTACAAAATCGGAGAGTTTTCCATTCGAAAACTATGATAGGTTGATAGGGCAGTATATTACTCGCTATCTTTAGAAGCCGAATGAAATTTACCACTTTCGAATATGAAAAACCGAAAACGAAATTTGATTCCCTGGTAACACACACTAATAGTTGTTTACATTTATGAAGTCTTACAGAGTCCCAATTGAAAAAACGTAATGAAAATCCCTTTGAAATGGGAACGACTTTCGGAACGATAAAGATAAATTGTTGCATACTCCTCTGTTATTACTCCTCTCTTAGTTAGACTATAGCTAGTTCGACCTTAATATCCAATATAAAGGCAGTATGTCCAATTCAGAATAAGTTGAGCTTAATACTGGCATTAGCATTTTTAATTGAGTATATTCATTGGCAACCTAGCATAACATACACAAATTTGAAGTTTTATCAAATTATTATCTTTACAATCTTTATTACAATTCTAGAAGTATATATACGTCTGACAGATATTTGAAGCTTCCGTGTTGTATTTACAATTTTATGATATCTTAAGAGAAATAATTGGGCGCAACGTAAATCAAATACATAGAACTGATCAGAATTAAAAAAAAAATCAGTCGTTTTTTAACGATTTGAGTCATAGTGCAACTTGGTACATGAACTCTTTGTTATTGTATCCAATACAAGTGTATACTCGTATAAAAACGTCGATTTTGGTCAAACTACGACAAAAGCTAATTTTATTTATGTATATAACGTTACAGTTTATGTGGGGGGTTTCATAAAAAATACGATTTAAAAAAGTGATACAATACTTTGACAATACCTATTTTAATGCACATTTCGCCAACTGATCAATTTGGAGCTCGCTCACTTACTTCCTCTAAATGTTGTCTTAAGAAAAAAATATAGGCCCCACTACATGGGAATATCTTTTTAACTTGTCTGTGATTGGGTATTTAAAAACCCGCATAGCGGATTGTATTCTTTTTTATGTGTTCAACCTATATTAGATTTATCTCGATTAACAAAACAGCAAAATGGTAGCATCCTGAACAATTGCAAAAAGATAATTTATCTGAGTATGACGTTTTCCAAAATTTACAATTAAAGGTTTATGCCAAGGCATCCCTTCGTTAATTTAAATTTTTAGATCAGACAGACACTTGGTTATATTAAAATATAATAAAAAAATAGTTTTTAAAGTTTCGTTGACACTATTAAACATTGACCCCCGTATTATAAACTCTTATTAGCTAATTAATGACTAACAAACCAGTTATTTCCATAAGAAATACTCGCGCAAATATAAAAAGTAATTCACTGATTATCCAGCGTTTATTAATTTCTAATATAAAACATATGAGAAGGCTTCAATCCGTTGTGCGGATAGTTTAATACCCTATCCCATCCCATCCTTAAAGTAATATCCCCAAAATGTGGTCTTTATGGGCATAATGTATTGTAAATGACGTTGTCACAACATAATGTTCAGAAGGTTTATCAAATTCTTTTATGGTTCGACAAAAAACAACGGTTTTCTATTGCATATGCCTTGGGGTAGGGCATTCAAATGGTTTTTGTAAGAAAACGCCCCTAAAAAATGGGCGTGAGTTAAAATGGTCTACACACGAAATGTTCACATTAACTACTACCAATGATTGTGCATCAAAACTTTTTTCGAAAATTTTAAAATTTGACCGGAAGACGTATTTTATAAAAAACGCCCCCAAAAAAAGGGCGTGGCAAAAAACTTTATATGAACGAAATATAGATATACCATTCTCTAAATATGCTGCTCAGACACTTTTTAAAATTCATTACGGTTTGGCCAAAAAATACGTTTTCCTAAAAAGGGTGCGTGGCAGTGGGCGGATTTCAAAAATGTTTACACTTGTTCTCTGGTGGCACGGACGAGGATCCTGTATACCAAATTTTATTATTCTAGCTCAAAATTTAAGGCCCAAAAATCGGTGACGAACAGACAGACGGACGGACGGACAGACAGACAGACAGACATGGCTAATTCGACTCAGCTAGCGATTCTGAGTCGATCCATATACTTTGAGGTATATGTAGCAAAATTATTTCTCTATGTTACAAACTAAGTATCAAAACTAATATACCCCTATGGGATAGGGTATACAAATCAAATTAATATATAACATATTCCAATTGTGGTTTACTCATTATCTCTCACTTTTAAAAAAATTGGTTTTCGGGCCTTTTGAAACACCCTTAATTTCACCACAGTTGCAATTTCCCGAATGAAGTTAGGAAAAGGGAAATTGTCTTCGTCTGGTTTGAAAACACGAAAACTACTAGCTGCGCCACCTATTTCTGAATAACATAAACTTTGTTTTTATATTTTGTACACGAACCATTCATTCTACTGGATGTGTGTAGTTACAAAATAATACTTGCAGAGCTAAAAAACAGGCAGCGTTGTGCCACTCTTTTCTTCATATAAAAAGGTGGCTGTGATTCTCGTTAACATCTTTTGATATTCATAGTTAACCGATTAATCTAATCCCTATATAAATGTAAAATGAAATATCTGGGATTAATGCCCCATATAGGACCTCAAATCTATATTCTACAAGCTGGCCCGTCAAACGTTGTTTTGCCATTATCAAATGGAATGACCGCCTACAGCGCCACCTGTTTAGAATTTTTCAATTTTTCTTTTTTCCTAAACCTTCGCGGAGCAATTACGAACAAATCCGCAGAAGGAAGTATCCAATTTGGTCCAGTCGTTTTCGAGTTTTAAGCATCCGAACAAACCAAGATCCATTTATATATATATAGATATTCATTTGTGGGACCACAAATCAATATGTTCAATATGCTTTGTGTTGGTTAAATTCCTCAAAACATACAATCAGGGAAATAGCTGAAGAAACGATTGTGTCATGTAACATGCGGAAACACGTTATATATACCTTTGACAACTTAAAAGGTTGTAAATACAAAATTTTCAATGTTTTTGTTAACTCACCTGCTTTTTCGTGAATCTCCATAACGGCTGTAAGAAAAGTACACGCATTATCTACGGATAAAGTTGATATAACATGATCTTCGCATGCAGCTCGTAATTCCTCAACGCCCATGTCCTGAGCCAGCGTCATCATTTCAAAAACTCGAGAGTCCTGAAGCATTATCTGCAAAATGTGATTTTTTACTAGCGTCGATATTTGAATGTATGTTGTTCAATTAGTTACCTTTCCCGTGTACACGTACACGATAAACTGGCGAAAAACATCACAGTGCACATGTTGCAAACGAACAGGTGTGGGTGTTCCGGGTGCAGCTGGTGATACCGAACTGCCGGGAATTCTGCAAATCTCTCCGCGTTTTGCTGTTTTGAAACTTTTACATCTGCAGGGAAAAAATAAATTATGGTTGGTATTGAATTGCAAAGAAGTATCAATGTTGTCGACTGGACTGAGTCATCCAATCAAAAAGAACAGATTCCTACGGTGTTAGTCGTGGAATGTCCGAAATTACCTCCACCCTAGAAAATATGAGGCAGCAGGTATACAGAGAATACGACGAAATGGTAAGGATCGGTCATAAGGATGATGAAACACAGCTAGTGTTATAATGAACACAATCAGCGGCTATGTGTAAGCAGATTTGTGATAGACTTTGGAAAAAAGTCGCATGATTTGACGACATCAGCGAATACATTGTGATAATCCGCATCAAGGTCAAATTATCCAACAAAGCCTGATACCTATTCAACAATCTCCTCGAAAAGAACGTATGAGCTTACGAAGCTGCTGTCTGGTTTTATAAGAAACGAAGAAGAGAAAACATCAGCTTTTCAGTTAAATTAAAAAAAAGCACCGTAGTACAAGACCTAAACAGAATTCTTCCGGTCAGCAAAGGCCTTCTTTAAAGCGTTGAGGCCCTAAATAAAGGGGATAGACGGTCCTGTAATTCATTTTTGTGTTGACGTGATTTGGAAGTGATGATTTAATAACGAACTTTGCGATATATAGTGCATTGACCTCATCAAATTGTCCGTTGAGTCTTTGAGTTCAAACCAGATCCACACATCAAAAGAAGACTTCGGCTAAAGTGGTGTTCGCAAGTAAATGCGCGTGATGAATCAGCTTGGGATGCATAGCTAAAGAATGTCAGCTACGAAAAAACTCGGGAGGCATTTTAGTTGACGCCTAGACTTAACACGGACTGTGAATCAACGTTAGGAAGTAACATACCGCGACCGTGTGTAGCATAGAAGATGGATTGGACACGTTCAGGTGTGTCTTAGTGACCTAAATAAACCATGACCGACCACATTGGAAATTCTACATTTAAACAATATTTTCCAAAATTACCATTACGCAGCATTTTTTTGCATTTGTGGGCTTTTCACTCATTTGAGAGATATTGTCTGTACTTCAGAATCCAAAGCAACGTTTTTTTTGTTTGTCTGACAACCAATCATTTGTGTATCTGTATCTCAAACGACTGAACTGTGAAAATGTTTTCGGAGAATTGATACTAATCTCATTATTTGTCAGATTATGGCGACAGAAGGGCAAGTGAATGAAGTAATTGGTGTTGTTTTGGCTTTAGCTCGGACTTATACCTTTTTGACACTAACCACAGTGCCACTTAGCCCTTACTACATTTTATAAGTAACTATTTCGCGACTTCAATTTAACAATTTATCATTCTTCGCGAAATCGAAGAAATTGACACTTTCCCTTGCACTTAGACATAACGTAAACCAGCAGACTCATAACACCAGTTCTGACCTCAACTCTTTCGTTTCGAAATTAATTTACAAACAAAACTGATCCCATATTGCCACACAAACCACAAATTATAGAAATTAAATCGCAACAACGTCTTAATGGACACTTGCAATGCCCCAGCTCAGCCCCATCATTAAAAAAAAACAGCCGATTAATCACTTCGTCACATGAGGCGCTTGCGTTCGTCTGCAATTATCATTGTTTTCTGACCACAACTCATATAATACCCTGACGACATGCGACAAAGTAAGTTATTGCGCCTGCGATTACATTACAAAAACCCAGTCGAATGGAAAATTTACATATCACATTACCTGGCCATTAGCAGTATCCGATGTGCATAGACGCGTTCCTCCTCTCTTCCCAAGAGGAAAACCACATCGGCACTGTCCTGATCCTCGGACAAGCGCTGAAGATCGTCAATCAGCTGTGGAATGCCGGCCATTGCCTTGTCGCATAGTGGCGTGGGTGGTGGCACACGTGTGCCCATCTTCCTGCGACCGTTGACTACCGCCGAATTGGCCAGTTTACCTGTTATTGTTGCCTCTTAATTGCAATAACAAACAAAATTATGATCACTTGCACGTGCTACCACTGTTAACGATTCGGCTTGCAAATAAACAAAACACCCCGGACACACACTCACAATTTTCTTCTTTCCGCGCAAACTCTCTTCACGTTGCAAGATCACTTACGCAAAATTTTTGTAAACAAACCACAAACACGAACTCAAGCGGCGGCAAATTCCATGCACTTGTATGAGTAACCCAAACACACACCAACACAAATGGTCGAAAAACAATTTCAGATACTTTTTTGTTTGTTTGTTGCTTCTTGCCCCAGGGAGCCAAATGAATCCGGCAATTAAATTCGCCTTTTTCCAGCTATCTACACCGAGCGCAAAGACGAAATTGGCGATAGATATTAATTTGAGTTAAACACAAACTTTAGATACATTTCCTTTCAAAGATAATTTAATTAAAAACGAAGCCAAAAACAATTTCGGCAGCACAAATATTTCACAAAAACAAAAAAAAATGGACAAATCCACGAGTCTGCAGTGTATCTCAACCGATCTTCATCCCAACTTGTTCAGACTAGTTGGTCGCTTCTTTCCGAATGATGATGATGGTTACCTTTACCTGTGGGCACATAGTGGTATTGTCGGCTTGAAAATACTTCACAGGTATCGTATATACACGACGTGTTACATGGCGAGCACAGGTAAAATAATAATAGCGCCGTCCGTTGTTGCCTATGTGTGGAGGATCCGCGCATTGATCTTCGTTGGTAAGACGTGAAGAGAGTGGGTATATTCGATTGTTGGGACAGTTCTCTGTGGTTAAGTTAAGAGATTGCTGGTTTGTTTTGAACTGCAAATTTTACAATTAGACCAATTGATTGGTAACTACAAAAAAGACTTGACTAGGAAACGTGGAAGATACGTAACGTAGAATCACCGATTTTGGTATTTGTGTAACAGTGGTCCACGTTGTTACTTGGGTGACACATTCTTGTACTTTTTAAATACTTAAGGGTCATCATGTATAGTGCACGGGCTAATTCTGATTTTATCCATTTCAGATCATACTTTTACACAGTATATATAGATCCTTATAACGATGAACACCTTGTTTTATCAGTGTGTGAATTTACATTTTTGCCACAAAAAGAAGACTTGCAATTTAAAGCCGGTTTCAAAAGACTTGAGTCAAAAGTATGACAGTTTTTCACTCTTGAATTGCTGTGGTGCGGTCAAAAAAGAAACTTAAGGTGTTGTTTTTTTCAGACTTGGACCCCTCTGAGCCACTGAGCCTATGCACCCATAGTATAGATCTTTATCTAGCCAAAACTTTTGGCAAACAAAAAATCACATTTATGTAACATATTGTTTTATTCCTAACCCAAAACGGTGTTGTCACTTTCAGGATTTATTTTTATTTAGTGCAGGTATATTTGTTCGCTTTCCTTCTTCTTTTGACAACAAATGTCACTGTTAGTAAACGTTAGGACCAATCTGGCTGTGGGTCTTTTTCATTTTCGTTTTTCATATTCTGTTTATTTCACTTCAGTATTTATAAATCTCAAAAAACAGGGGTGATGTTAGGTTTTATTAGAATAATAAATAATAAATATCACCAAAGGATATGATACATGCTTCACTAACTAAGAAAAGTATTCGTAAAAAATATCAAAATTGTTTGTATGATTGAGGTCTGAATAAATCCCTATGATAATTGGGTTATAGACTTTGCTTAGTTTATATATCCTCTCACAGTATTACCTACTTTTTCACGATAGAAACACATTGGAATTATATATTAAAAACAAACATTTTTTTTTAAATTTTTGAAATTAGTTTTACTTTACTTTTGAAGCTATTTTGTTGACAGTATAGTCAAAATCGGTAATAACAACCTTCAAGGGACTGACGAATTTGGTCGTTCTAAGCGATAGGTAGCTGTAACCGATATTAAGGTAAATATTTTTATTCGATCCTTAGCCATTTTGCCTCCAATACATTTTTTCACCATTAAATTTTAGTGTATTGGTTGGTGTCATTTAATGACACAAATGACACGAAGTAAAAAAAAATTTTCTTGGCTTAGAAAAATAAAAATAAAGATAATTTGAAAAATTTAAACTAGAAAATAGGCCGAAAGGCGTTATTATTAAGTTATTGTTTAATTTAGGGCGCCCGCATAGGGCCAGTAAGTTATTTAAGTAGTAGATAAGTAGGCTAGTTTTATTCATTTCTGTCTAGCATTTAAGTTAGTTTTAAGATGAAGACAAATTGTATAGGTAAATTAAAAAAAAAACATATGAGAAGGCTACAATCCCCTGTGCGGATCGTTGAATACCCTATCCCATCCCATCTGTAAAACTAATATCCCCAAAATGTGGACATGGAATAAAACAGAATGGGGATTAAATAGAGAAAATGACATTGTCACAGCATATTGTTCAGACAGTTTATCCAAACCTTTTGTGGTTCGACAAAAAACAACGTATTTCTATTGCTAATGCCTTGGGATGGGGTGTACAAATGGTTTTTGTAAGAAAACGCCCCCAAGAAGTGGGCGTAGGTGAAAATGATCTATAGACAGAATGTTTATTATATCATTACGGAAGTATTTGCATCAGAAATTTGTTTTGAAAATTTTAAAATTTAGACAAAAAGCGTTTTTTTTTTGTACTAAAAACGCCCCCAAAAAGTGGGCGAGGCAAAAAACTTTGTATGCACAAAATATAGATATTAGGATTGTCTAAATATGCAGCTCAGACACTTTTTTAAAATTCCTTACGGTTTGGTTAAAAACTACGTTTTTCTAAAAAGGGGACGTGGCATTGGGCGGATTTAAAAAAAAATGTACGCTTGTTCTGGGAGCAACAAAGAGCACGTGTACCAAATTCCATCATTCTAGCTCAAAATTTAAGACCCAAAAACTGGTGACGGATGGACGGACAGACATGGCTAAACCGACTCGGCTAGCGATTCTGAGTCGCTTTGAGGCATATGTAGCTAAATTATTTTTTTATGTTTCAAACTATGTATTAAACCTAATATACATCTATGGGATATGGTATAAAAAGCCCATCTTCATCAATATTAATTCTGCATTGCTTAAGTAAGACATCACTATTGATGAAATGGTAAACGTTAGTTTTAGCTTCAAGAAATAGCTCAATGTCTGTTTTTATTTTGCAATCAAATCTCCTTGCAAGTTTTTAAAAATATTTTAATCTGTATAGCACCTTTAGGAACACTTTTGGCTTCTACCACTATTTTGCCAATAACAATTCCATAATGTTGACGAAAACGCTGTATCCATCCTGATGAACACGCGAAGTCATCCTTTCCCATCTCCTTGGCAAAGTCATTTGCTTTAGCTTGCAAAATTGGTCCATTGATGGGGTATACTTCTCAGTGCCTTGAACCATATTAGCGTCAGTTTGCAATGAACTCTTTACTTTTTAACTTTCTCCTACAAGGAGAAAGATATTGTTTTCGTGAAAATTTTCGACCTCGAGATTTCGCTATCATTACGATGATAGCGAAACCCAAAAAAGTAGTTTTTGGAATTCCGTCCGTCGGTCCGTCGTTTCATCGGTTCATCTTTTCGTCGGTCCGTCTGTCCGTAATGGCCTCAACAGCCTAAACGGCTTGACCGATTTTCTTCAAATTTCGTATCCAAGTTTCTTTAGGTCATAATTCTAGGCCATTATTTTTAGCCATGTTGTTAACGGTACTTCATATCACACATAAGCTCAATTTTCTCGAAAACGGCTCTAACGATTTTGATTAAACTTAATAAATGCTATATGCATACTAGTTCCAATAAAACTACATACTCAGTTTTTTTTTCGATAAAATCCATATAACGGATTTTGTCATTTAGGCCATATGAAGAAAATTGTTAATTTCTCGCAAACTATTATGTGAAACTGAATGAAATTTAACATACATATATACAAGGTGGCCCAAAAATAACCTTCCGATGTTTTTTGGCTGTAATTTAAAAAAAAAAAAGAAAAAATAAATAGTCACCAATATTCCGCGTTCTGGAGCAGTGTAGCTTAACATTGTTTATTAACGTGTATTTCGCATGTGTTTACTACATAAATGTCGAAACAGAACTGATATTAGGGGCCAATCGCAAAATTTATAGCATTTTCTGATAGGAGGATTACTTTTGCGCCACCTTGTACTACTATTAGAGTTTAAAATAATTCCACATAATTAGTTTTAGCTCAACTATCACTAAACGGAATTTTCAGTTTTGGCCAATAACGAAAAATCATTATTATTCACATAGACATCACATATTGGTCACATCCACATGTATCTTGTAATTCACGGACTAAAAACTAGGTTATCGTGTTACGATAAAGAACACCATTAGTTTTTACTGTCTGACTAGGCTCATTTTCGAAGAAAGATGGTCCGATAATGCCTCCAGCCCAAAATCCGCACCAAACAGTCACTCGTTGTGGATGCATTTTGACGACCAACGAAGATGAAAATGAAGATATTTGTTCGAAAAATCAGCATCCACTTGTTGTTCCTAAATCCATTCAACGAACTCTCTTCGCGCTGCATGGTACGTAGTCTTCAATCCTGGAGTCAATTGAACTTTGTAAGCATGAATGTCTTTCGCGAGAATTTGAATGACTTGTGACAGCGCACCCAGAGTGTCTTAGATCACTAATAACCTCCCTAAATTGTTCAATTATTCTCTTCACAGTGAATGGTTTTAAATCACTATGACGGTCATATATTGTACACAAATTGCGGACAGTATCCGACAATCCTTCATTATTTTTAAAATATTGCTCAACAATGTTCTTTCGTATAACGCTCCATTTTTACTAACACGGAACTGTCAGCTATCACATTGTTTTATCTTTTTTAACTTTCTCTTACAAAGAGAAAGATATTGTTTTCGTGAAAATTTTCGACCTCGAGATTTTGATTGATTCTAACATTACGATGATAGCGGAGCCTAAAAAAGTGGTTTTTGGAATTCCGTCCGTCGGTCCGTCGGTCCGTCGGTCCGTCTGTCCGTGATGGTCTCCCCAGCCTAAACGGCTAGACCGATTTTCTTCAAACTTCGTATACAAGCTTGTTTTGGTCATAATTCTAGGCCATTTTTTTTGTTTGCTTTTAGCCATGTTAAAACTGGTACCTGCCATATAAAAATTACACATAACCTCAATTTTCTCGAAAACGGCTCTAACGATTTTGATTAAACTTTATGTATACTATAACCATATTAGTTCCAACAAAACTGCATACCCAGTTTTTTCGAGAAAATCCATATAACGGATTTTGTCATTTAGGCCATATAAAGAAAATTGTTAATATCTCGCAAACTATTGTGTCAAATTGAATGAAATTTAATACATATACTACTATTACAGCTTGGAGCAATTTCACATAATTAGTTTTAGCCCAACTATTACTAAACGGAATTTTCAGTTTTGGCCAAAAACGGAAAATCATTATTTTTCACATTGACATCGATTCCTTCAAATTTTGGAGTAAAAATTCGTATAAATACATTTCGTCATTATTTATATCATTTTAGCATCAATAATCAAAATGCTTATGATTAGATCTAACGCCCAACTTGCTGTGAAAGAGAAAGTTACGTACGACCCAGTCGTGCACCCACCACTCGTTTTGTTTGCTTTTAGCCATGTTAATAATGGTACCTGCCATATAAAAATTACACATAACATCAATTTTCTCAAAAACGGCTCTAACGATTTTGATTAAACTTTATATATGCTATAACCATATTAGCTTCAACAAAACTGCATACCCAGTTTTTTCGAGAAAATCCATATAACGGATTTTGTCATTTAGGCCATATAAGGAAAATTGATAATTTCTCGCAAACTTTTATGTCAAATTGAATGAAATTCAATATGTATACTACTATTACAGCTTGAAGCAATTCCACATAATTAGTTTTAGCCCAACTATCACTAAACGGAATTTTCAGTTTTGGCCAATAACGGAAAATCATTATTATTCACATTGACATCGATTTCTTCATATATCGGAGTAAACGTTCGTATAAACTCATTTCGACATTATTTATATCATCAATCAAAATGCGTACTATTTGATCTAACGCCTAACTCGCTGTGAAAGAGAAAGTTGCGTACGACCTAGTCGTGCACCCACCACTCGTTTCCGTTGGCAACGTTGACGTGAATAATAAGACACCCCTTAATTAATTTAATTTTATGAATGGATTGAAAAGTTTAATATGAAAATTGTTTTCCGTAAGAACATTAAATAAATTCGTTTTCTAAGAAATAAGTTGAAAATGCAATTGCTATTTTTTTTGGATAACCAAATATTTTAATTTCATTAGGATGCACTTTAAGACACTTTAAGAAAATAAGGTTAAATTGTTATATTTCAATGTTACATAAAAAAATCATCAGCATTTTTATTGTCACTCTAATCAGGCCTAAAAAAAATGATCCCTTAGAGAGGATATCTTATTTTGTTTGTAAATTTTAAAATATTCAAATAGCGATCTTATGCGAGACATTTTTTTCAGATAGATACCTATGAATTACGTTTTCACAATTTCTCTTGTGAGGCGGTCTTGGGCATTCAGATTTAATTATATATTTATAATTTATACATTAAACAATCAATATTTATGTGTACTCTTTTTCTTATTGCAGGCGAATGAATTAAATGGACAAAGTGGAATCGTATACGGGACGTGATTGACCTATTTGGGTGCACCAACTTTAGAAATGCAGTGCAGTGTCTGGTGAAGACAAACGGTATGTCTTTTAAAATGTTAAAATAATAAGTTTAATTTAAAATGTTCAATTATTTTAAAAACTCTCCCAATATAACGTAATATGAGATTGTTTATATACAAAAATTGGATCGCATTAATTATATTCTTTAATATCATTTCCAAAACGGTGAAATGTATATTTCTACTGTATTTATTCATGTAGTAGGTACTTCTAAATTAAGAGGTTACAATACTCTGCAGGAAAATTGAACCGTGTATACGTCCAAAGTATGTAAGACATAATAGATCCTAACGTCCTTATTTGATATTATTGATAGAGTTTCTATATGCTATCATGGCGGTAAAGATGAAAGTGTCCTAAAAGTATACGGAAAGAATCCCGAATCTTCTCAAGTTTTATGTCAGATTCCCTGCAATAGAATAAAAACTATCCGGCTACTTGTGTTAATCACTGATTTACCCATTTTTAGCTCCAATAAAAACCCAAAGGATCATTGAGCTAAATTTACTACCTCTGTTAGGTAACAACCCATCACTATTGTTGCTGAAATGAGTCACTAATCACCATAGGCCTTCGTTTATCCTTAGCGACACCCTTACGTTTTAGTGGTATACGTAACCATCCCATCTAACTTTTGTCAAAAAGAGGGTTTTCCTTCCAAATGTTACCAAAAAGAATTTTTTTTCTCCAACGTAAGGATTTTCCGGTGAACGGAGGATCGATCAATATATTTAGCCGGTCTGATGACTAGTTAACATCGTCGCCATTGTTCAACGAAATTATGGTGGAATGGTTTTAATTGAGCGATTGAGGGATTCGCGGTCTACAAAGGTGTTGTTGGTTTCTTGCGAGTCCACTCTTTCAACAATAAATTATATTACAATACTTCGCATTTGTTGTGGCGTGGTGGATATCCGCATTCTTGGGAGTTAGTTAGCCCCTCGGAATTTTCGGATGCGTGCTTCGTTTGTTAATCTGGATACCGCCCTGTCCCTTTATGGATATAGAGGTGATACGTGTAGAAGTATGTGGTGTCATGTAGGCTGCGCTTTTCGACAATACTACTGAAAATGTTGTATCTTCCTACATTCTCTTGAAATTTCACAGCACAATTTCAGAATCGTAAAAACTTTGGTAGTGGCTCATAAGTTTGTCCAGGAGCTGGTAAAAACAGTCCTAAGCAATGTCATCTTATTTCTTCTTCGAAGCGTGAGCGCAAAAATACTTATATTGGCAATTGTGGGCTTTATACGCATTGTAATAATACGTTTGCTAATGTCTTCAAGTCATACGACTTTTTGCTATGCTTGTAACAAATCCACATCCGAAAAGTCCTTATTTCTGGTCATCCAATCGTATTCCTCGTATGGCAGTAATGTCTGCTTCGTATCAGCTTAAGGCTTCCGCTAAGTTGTTCAGCTGCAGGTCTTCTGTTTAATATTCTCACATTTCAGGTGTAGATTAGATGCGAATGTCGTTGTCGTTTTTACATCAAGTATTGTCGTGTCCTTTCCATGGCTTTTGGTTGCTTCGTAACAATAGGTGTTTTCGTGATTGAATACTTAACCCAAAGCACAACCCACAACCTGTAGGGGTTACTCAAATTTATAAGATGCACCTAGAAATAGTAGTTTGCGATTTTTCGTTAAAAAAATCGCATTTTAATTTCGATAAGAATGGAGGTTGGTTGGAGGGTAATAGAAGGATTCAGGGAGGAGGTTTTTGAACTGTTTGGTTTAAGAAGAAGGATCTTAATCTCAAAAGGAGGATAGATGGGATGGAGAAGAGAATATAAAAGCAGGAGGAGTAAGATGATGATAGGTACTAATGTATGGTTGCTTTGTGAAACTTCTTCTGTCTCAAAAAGCTAGTTGATTCACCCGCGATCTTTTTCAAAATCAGATGATTACGACTTCAAAATTTAAAAAGTTTTCAGATAATTATCTTAATATTTTTTTATTATGATAGAAGGGTCTTTGACAATTATGTGTGAAACAAAATATCGGCCAAATGCTCGCCACGGCTTCGGTGGCATACGATGGTCCATATTTTCAATGACTCTGAGACATAATTGAGGTTCAATGTCGTTAATGTGCCGAATTATCTCATCCTTTAGCTCTTGAATTGTTCTTGGCTTATTGACATACACTTTTCTTTTAAATATCCCCAAAGAAAGAAGTCCAACGGTGTCAAATCACATGATCGTGGCGGCCAATTAACATCGCCAAGACGCGATGTGAGATAAGTAGATAACACGGCCATTGGATTTCTCGCGCCAAAGAGCTGTGTGGCAAGTGGCACCAACCTGTTGGAAGCACATATCGTCCAGATCCATATCCTCAATTTCTGGCCACAAGAATTCCGTTATCATCTCGATAAAGCGAACACCATTCACGGTAACTGCTTGGCCGACCTCATTTTCGAAGAAATAAGGCCCGGTGACGCGCCAAACAGTCACTCTTTGTGGATACATCGGCTTTTCAACAATCACTCGTGGTTTCTCATTTAGCCAAATGCGGCAATTCTGCTTGTTACCCAATCCACTGAGGTGAAAGTGTGTCTCGTCGCTGAAAATGATTTTCTCTTTAAAGTCACCATGCACTTCTGTCTCTTCAACCAACCATTCGGCGTATTGACGACGCTTGAAATGGTCAGTAGGCTTCAGCTCTTGAGTCAATTGAACCTTGTAAGTGTGTTAATTTACATCTTTTTTTTAAAATTCGCATCAGTGATGTTCGTGAGATGTTCAATTGTTGGGCACGAGGACGAGTCGAGGTTGACGGCTCTTCTGCCACACTATCCCGAACAACAGCAATGTTTTTCGCAGTTTTTACATTTCCTACAGACCCGGTTTGCTGAAATTTGCGCACAATTCTCCCGATTGTGGACACATTGGGTCAATTATGCTGACCAAAAAAAAAATCACGAAGTACACGAAATGCATTTGGATTTTAACGCCCATTTTCGTAAAAGGCTTTAACAATCTTAACGCACTGCTCACTTGTGTACCTCTCCATGGTTGAATTTGTCAAACAGTGAAACAAAGAAATGTCAAATTAAGTTGGGCAAAAAACTTGACGTTAAGGTGTGACTCACAACTAACATCGTGCTACCTCACTACTACTATACGTGCATTATGGTTGAACCACCCTTTATAAGACTCAAATAAGACCATGCCATGTTTTGAGTTGGGTCCCAAACATACGCTCAACTTTTGGACTCTATTCAAAGTCAGATCTCCAACATTTCGTTAAGCAAAGTCTTTTTGGAGACCCTATTCTTTATTATAAACACTATTAAGGCAGATGCTCATAAGAGCATAGCAAAATTATCACATGACTTTGATTAACCCATTAGCCCGACAGTTGCAGGACGAATACTTACATTCAAACTAACAACGCAGCACTTACATTATTTTTGCTTAAAAAAAAAGCCAAATAAGGAAGAAACTTCTATAAAACATCCACAAATATAAAAACCTTCAACAGCTTAAGACCACGGTTAACAGAGGTTTCCAAGCATCTCGGAGCGCATCAGCGTCAATGGTTCGCCTCACTAAAAAATCGTTTAAACCGTGTTGATGCTGTAGAACATAGGTTGTAGCATATAGTAGTCAAAAAGGATTTTACCCCTCCAGGAAATGTAGACATCAAACCAAGTATATTGATTGTTTGGGCTAAAAAGGTCCTACTCCAACTACTCAGAAAATCATGAGAGATACCCATTTTTTAGTCATTTCAAATGCAAAAATCTTTAGTCGCTCTAATTTATATTGACGGGCTTTAGAATAGAAGATTTCACGTCAAACTACACAAGGTGTAATCCGGCATAGATCCGGTAAAAAAAAAAAAAACAGAATAGGGTATCTGTGACGGTAAGGATATAAAAAGCCAATGGGAAGTAGGCTCTTCAAATCGCAACTATGTATTCTAAGCAGAATGGGAAGAACTTGTTAAGTGGCCGACAGTAGAAACCAACCTGAATTAACTTAGATTGCGCAAAATAAGTTGCTTTGGACTAAGCCACATTTTCAATGCGGACATTTAGCACCTCATAAGAAAAAAAAATCAGTTCCCTTGTTAGACGATCGGAAGAGTATTCAAACTTCCTGATCGAAAACAGTCAACTAAATTGAATAACAACATTCAACACGCACATGTCACTAGAAGCTTAATACCAAACCAATTTATACACAGCCCTTACAAATTGTGTCCTTACAAACACCATTCATACAGTTGTACTTCCCAATTATGACGCGATTCAAAACTCTTTAACACGAATTTACCACCCCTACAGGACATAAATGTTTTTCTCACTCCTCATCCGTAAAACGAAAAGAAATGCAATCATAATATTATTTCGAATGTTCGCACTTAATATCCTGTCCCAGAGAGACGCAGAGCAGAAAATCCTCCTTCAACGCATGTCTTCCTGCCAAATGAGCAAAAAAATAATCACAACACGCAAAAAAAAAAAAGCGAAATTCCTCTCGCACTTTTGGGGTTTGTATTGCAACGCCCACAGGGATAGAAGTTACTCCATCCACATCGTACGTGATGGGACTTCAATTTAATTCTCGATGAAGGTTTCTGGGTTCCTGACACCCACCCAAATCAACCCGAAATAAAGGGATCTGATGTATAATCGTTCACCCAACATTCGCACTTCTCAATTTTTCCTGTTTTTGTAACGAACTTTCACACACTCTTGTACTTGAATCATGGATGAGTGCAGTGTGTTTGTTCAGTTTGATCCTTCAGGATATTTTCGTATTTTTTCCAAATAAAACAACACTCTGACAGTCACGTGTTCGATTGGAGCATTGGTATAAATAATGCAATTCTCGCAGTCGCACCCACCCCCACCCATAGGGGTAGAAATAAATTTGAAATCCATCAACGATTGATGGCGACGCGACAGTTGACGAGACGCGCAGTAACTACACCACATCGAGTTCCAGTATGGGGGATGGTCATGGTAGTGAGAGATTATATTTGATTAGTGACAGCCAAGGGTTGGGAATCATGTTGAGGGTGCTTTTTGGCGATTTCGGTGAGTGTAATGTGTCATAACTTAAAACACTTGTGAAGTAACCCTTCTGATAGGAAGGCCTTTCCTCGCACTCGACGCGCAAAGATAAAGCATCACATTGGAAATTGCAAAAAGGGTGCTTTCGGATGAGAAGAAGAAAAACATAACGGAAAGAAAACGCCATTGGTAAATTAGAAAATTATCAGGAATCAAGAGTGACGGATAATGATGAATGCGACAAGTAAAGGAAATTGGACCGTGAGTGGTGTCCTGTTCCATGGATGAAGTGTCAAAACGCAATTGATGCGCATTTCACTCATGAATGGGTTTTTCACAGTACACTTGGTAAAGTGGGTGGGGTTTTGCAATTTTGTGGGTTTTTGTCCTCTTTTTGATTTTGTTGGGCATTTGTTGGTTTGTAATGAAGATATTTGCATGCTTTCGTATGACACGTGGCTTTAGATGGGATACAGATATTTGCATCATGATATGACATTTTAAGGAAATGGGACTGGCATCGCCATCCGATAATTTATTTTTGTAGGTGGAGCAGCAAATGGTTGTTTAAATCTCATGTTTTATTCATGAGCGAGTGCTTTGAATATGGTTAGGTTAGGTTCAATATGATAGCGGCACTTGGATATGTGTTTCGCAGGTTGGTGAAAATCTTCTATACCGTCCTTATCCATTTGGGTTTCTGTGTTACTCATTTATGAACTCTGACTGATTGCCATTATACATTCAGTTTGTATGTATACATTTGACCTTGCAAATCATGATTTTTCTTCAGCAAGGATCTGCTTGGAAGTTCCTTGGCGGTAGTGCCAATTATGTAGAATGTTTGTTATACTCTAATGAGTTCCGAACCCACATAGCGATTAGGATAACCTTGCTAAAGTTATTTTAACTGAAAGCTGAGTCAACTTACTTGAGGCCAGGAATGTACCGATGTACCAATCTAAACCCAGCTCTCTTACATCAGTCGCCCCGTAATTTCCGAAAGATATGTATAACTTGAGGGGCGCAGAGTTTTAGTAGCAGCTGCTTTGGAATATAAAGGGCCCGGTCGTTGGTTCAAATCCCTTAGGACTGACAAACATCCGATAGTATAAGATTGTCATGAAAAGCTTCTTATTATGCCCTTCCGAATCGGCGTTAAATTGAAGGTGCCATTCTTTGTCTCAAAAATATAACTTTGCACACACAAAATGAATTGAAAAGCTAGG
This sequence comes from Rhingia campestris, assembly GCA_932526625.1. Lineage (NCBI taxonomy): Eukaryota > Metazoa > Arthropoda > Insecta > Diptera > Syrphidae > Rhingia > Rhingia campestris. Next base: position 99,488,943 of record OW052184.1, read on the forward strand.
TTTGAGGCCGTGTATAGATTGTTACTGCCAGGTATTTCATTTCCTTTACTTCAGGGGTCTGCATAGTGTTTGCTTACTTACTTACTTACTTGTGGCGCTACAGTCCGGAACGAACCTGGGCCTCAACCAACATACCTCTCCAATTAGCCCGGTCCTAAACTAACTGCCTCCAGTTGCGCACTCCAAGTTGGTTAAGGTCGGTTTCTACTAGTGCTCTCCTTTTAAGGCGAGGTCTTCCTCTACTGCGATGTCTGGCTGGGAATCGAAATCAGCCAGCCAGAGTATTGGTGTCCATTCGTTCAACATCTCCAAGCTATCTTAAACGTCCAATGCGGAGTTTTTTGACCAGGGGTATGTCGCTGTACAGCTCGTATAGTTCGTGGTTGAATCTTCGTCTCCATAGAAAGTCAACGCAAAGATCGAAGATTTTTCGAAGAATTTTCCTCTCGAATACGGTCCATGCTTCAGCGCCGTAGAGCAGGACTGAGATGATCAGGGTCTTATATAGGATCTCCTTAGTAGTTCAAGTGAGGGCTTTACCACTATAAATTGCGTTCTTAGACCGAAGAAACAGCAGTTGGCAATAGTAATTCTTCCTTTAATTTCTGACGAGATGGTGTTGTCAGAGTTAGACAAAGTCCCGTACAACCTCAAAACTATATCTGTCAATGGTGTCGTTCTGTGGGTATGACATCAGGTTGAGTCCTACCAATGATGTCAATATCGTCGGCGTATGCTAGTAGTTGCACCGATTTTTGGAAAATTGTGCCTCTGGTGTTGGCTGGGGGGTTTTGCACAATCCTCTCAAGAATCAAATTGAAGAAGTCACATGACAGCGCATCGCCTTACCTAAATCCTTTTTGGTATCGAATGTGTCGGTGAGGTCATTTCCGACCCTGATGGAGCAGCGAGAATTCTCCATCGTCATCCTACACAAACGGACGAGTTTGGGCGGTATACCAAAACTAGACATGGCTCTGTATAGTTCGTATCTATAAATGCTGTCGTATGCGGCTTTGAAATCGATAAATAGGTGGTGGGTATCGATTTGGGCTTCTTGGGTTTTTTCCAGGATCTGCCGAAGTGTGAACATTTGATCGGTTGTGGACATTCCTGGCCTAAAACCATACTGATAAGGGCCGATCAGGTTTTTAGTAAACGGTTTCAGGCGTTCACATATTACGACAGATAGGATCTTGTAGGCGATGTTGGGGAGACTTATGCCTCTGTAGTTGGCGCAGTTCAGGGGGTCTCCTTTTTTGTGGATCGCGCAAACGATGCTGAGGTTCCATTCTTCAGGCATACTTTCATCCGATCAGATTTGGCTTATGAGTTTGTAGATGTTACTTACCAAGTCATCTCCGCCAGCTTTATAAAGCTCAACGGGAAGGCCGTCATTTCCGGCGGCCTTATTAAGCTTGAGTTTAGATATTGCTATCCTCTCTTCATTTAGGTCGGGTGGCAGTTTTCGCTCCAGTTGCCAACATAAAATGGTTCGTTCTGCCTGACAGCGGAATGTTGTTCGTCATCGCCGTTTAACAGTCCGCAGAAGTGGTTCTTCCATATCTTCAGCATCGACCGTGTCTCAACTACGATATTTCCTTGTTCATCTCGACATGATTCTGTTCGAGCCTTGTATCCTTGGCTTTGACGTTTTACACTTTGGTAGAATTTGCGAACGTCGTTGTTGGAGTGGCACCTCTCTATATCCTCGATCGCGCGCTTTTATTGCTCTTTTTCTTCTTTCTGAAAAGCCGGTGTTCTTCCTTTCTTCTCTGCCTATAAAGCTCAATGGCAGCTCTCGTCTTCACTTGGAGCATTGCCTTGTAGGTCTCGTTCTTGCCTGCGAGCATCTGTCGGCATTCCTCATTAGATGCTGGTGTGAATCAAGAGAAATATGCGTTGGGCGAAGGCAGTCTTTTCACAGTATTCTCCGGACAGTCTCCATAGGCTTGATCCTACTTGATGAGATCTTCAGGCTCGTCGGTAGGGGAGTGTGCACAAATTAGGCTTTTTTTTGTAAAGTAACTTTGATGCGGATCACAGAAAGGCGATCACTTATCAGCTTGAAGTCAATGACTTTTGTCCTTAGCCGATATCTAACGACGAATCGTATCCTAATACATGCAATCTTTTGTTGCAGCTGCGTAATAATTGTCGCAATTTTTTCTCTTCATCATACCTGATCCTATCCATCGTATCTCCTGCATTGCGGTAATATCTGCCTTGTACCGCGTGAAGACAGGCTCTAGTTTTTGAGTAGCACCTGGGGTGTAGAGTGTTCGTACATTCCAGGTACATACTCGCAGATCATAGTCCATTGACGTTCCCGGCATTGTTGCCATTTGAGGAGTTCCATTATCAGAAGCATGGTCGGGAAGTTACCCCGACGGCACAACCACCAAATTGGAGGGGCCTTTTTTGACCCTAGGACAGCGGGCCTGAAAAACCCATGTTAGTAACCCATTTTGGGATATGAGCGCAGCCATTGAGGGCTCCTCCGCCATCAACTCTTTTCCAACACCCTGGCTTAGTATTGGAAATCCCTATAGACCTGGTGTTCAAATATGTCCAAGCAGCTCATATCGGGAGTACACTTACCAGTTCGATCTAACTGGAGCTGCAATCTAGAGACTGATTCCAGGGATTTGTTTTCCGCTTGTCTGTCCGAGATGATGCTAATATGCTTATCAGATATTACATTCTCTTCCAGAGAATGTCATCTTAAACGTCCAATAATATCTTGGTCTCCATAGAAGAATTTCTCTCAAATTAACGAAGGATTTCTTCATCCACCCTTGATACGGTCCATGTTTCAGCGCCGAGAGCAGAACTGGGCCTAATGTCAAAAGGTGTCAAAAGGTGCCCTATCAGGCTTGGCAAATATTATTCGAGATTTGTTGTCTTATCGTAATTGAGTGTGTGCAACTACCTGCGAATAGTTCTAGGGCCGCCGCCCTTATAAAACATCAGCTCCAGAGATGGCTAAAACAATTTTTCATTATTCATCTTAGAGACTAAAGTCTCCTTCCTGTTGCTAAGCATACTGCCAAAGGCATTATTAAGAATAAATGTTTATGATTTGGCGACTGAATCGAACTACATCCTTCTATTTCCGTTTTCCTTCGTTTAGTTATTTCATCTCATCATTCCCCGACGCGACATTCCCGTTGTACACACATAAATCAATCCCCAAGACGAATCTTCTGCATATATTTACAAAAAGAAGTGAAAACCTATGAACTCCTTCAAATAGACAGTATTCACTGAAGTTTACCTTCCAAATGGTACACTTCTTCTTCCACACATTCGCCAGGAACGCTTGCAACTCAAATCCTTGCGAGAGACTCTCCTTTATGAAATAACATTCTAATGGGACCGGTATTTGTGCACATATTGGATCCTCTGCTCACTTCCCTGCACTTGTAAGCCGACAATTCCTCACCTTCAGCACTATCAACATCTCTATCTCTGATGTATATCGGTATGGTGTATCTACAAGGATAGCGACAGACATTCATTTGAAATGACTCGATGTTAGAACGCCCCCATTAAGATGCCATGAGTCAGCGTTAAGAAAAGTTCTTCAGCGGCGGCAGCATCGTCGACGATGTCATGGCCCTCCTACTCTACGTCCATACTCTCCTGACTCATGTCAGAACCTTATTGTACGTCATTCTAATCATATTCTCCGAAAGACCTCACCTGCCACACTCTTGAGAGGGGGCAAGTTTATTATTTGCTGTTAGTATACCCCAGAATGACATCTCATTTCATGTTCTTTGACGTTCATCGACGACAACGACAACGATGTTGTGCTTGCTTTAGAAAACGATTTAGAAAGCGTCCTGAAAATACGGAGAGTTTCAAGGGGTGATGTAGGAAATTTCGAAGACATACACGAAGATGACCCAGTTGCGGTTTCTTGAATTACTTCCAAATGGCTACAAGCGTGCAAATATACGACAGTATAACATTCAAAGGGGGTTCGTCGTCGGATTCCGCTTTTGTCTGCCATGCTGTGGGTGATGATGTGGTTTTCGCGTTTGATAATTTCGATTTTTGTTTAAGGACATGTAGGCATGTTGACCTGATTTCCAGTCTGTCAGTTTTTTTCGTGTTAAAAGCTCATCTGTTGAAATTAAATTTTAAATGATCCCCCTAGATTGGATGGGAACAGACATGAAAGAGGGTTTTCGTCATCAAATTATTTTAAAAATAAGGAGACGGTGGTACAATCTGAGTTTGTCATAAACTGGTGGAAGTGAATGTATCCTTTTGCTGTTAAGATCAAAAAATAATAAAGTAGACTGATATATTGGAGAGAAAGGTTTTTAATTGATGCGTCTTATTTGGTTTTTTTATATAAAGCAGCTTGTCCTTGAGGTGTACTTTGCGTTTAAGTATCATCGGTCTTTCAAATTATGGAATTGTCCTTTTACTGCCCATTGTTGCTAGTCCGTTTCCAGCCATCCATATGTTTTTGCGTTTCGGATAGATCCGTAAAGTCATAGAGAAAATATTTCCCTAAAGTTTTTATTTTAATCGACTAAGGAGTTCAGTCCGTGATGAATAAATACGCGAGGATACCCTCCACTTTTTGTGTCACTGTTCAGAGTGGCACAGAAAGTGGAGGGTATCCTCGCGTATTTATTCATCACCGCAGCATCTAAAAAGTACAAAGGTCATCATCTATGAGATCAGTTTGAGTGAGTTGTGTCCAGTAAGAATCCCAACTAGTCTCGAAACAGATCTCCTGGTTCTTTGAAGGAGTTTGTGGGTTCTGACTTTGTCATACTCTGGCCACATCCTCTTGGATGTTTCACATGTGGTGAGGGAATTCCACCTGTTTTTGACGATATCTAGTGTTTTCTGTCCCATCCATGATTTGAGGTCACTTAGTGGCTTTTTGACAAATTGGGCTGCTTGATCAATCCTGGTGGCCTCGCCAGTTCATCAGTGGTGACCCAGCCTCACAATATTGGACAGCAGAGATTGCCTTAATTGCAGCCTGACTGTCAATTAAGCTGGTGATATCATCTGGTAGTATCGCAATCATTGAGGTCGCTTTGGCTGCCTCTGTTACTGACAATACCTCAGCCTGGAAGACACTACGCTTTAGTGTTTTAGAAAACACTTCCGCTTCAACACCTTAGTCCATTGTGGAAGCATATCAGTGTAGATGGATATGATTTCGGTGCCCCGTTCGTTCCTCTCCTACTCCTCTCTACTTGGAAAGATGCAGGAGACTGTTAAGAATGAGGCAGCATTCAAGGATACAGCTGAGCCCAGGTATATGGTAAGAATTTGAGCCTCTGACAGCGGAATATGGTTCGTCATCGCCGTTTAACAATTTTTCTGAAAAGCCGGTGTTCTTCCCTCCTTTTAAGCCTATAGAGCTGAATGGCAGCTCTCGTCTTCATCGGCAGCTTAGCCTTGTAGGCCTCGTTCTTGGCTACGAGCATCTGCCGGCATTTCTCATCAAACCAAGGTTTTCTTGCTGGTGGGCGCGAGAAACCTATCACATCAGTTGCGGCTGATCTAATGGCTTGACATCGTTGCCATTATTATTCGATCGGTTAAGGGATACGCGCTCCATAAAGGCCTTGGTGGTCTCTTGCGATTGCAGTTAAATTTTCTCACAGTATTTCTGATTTGTTTTTGGCGTGGTGGATATCCGGATTCTTCGATTGGCTGCATAAAAGGAGTGGTCCGAGTCGATGTTAGTCCCTCGGAATGTTCGGACATCCAAAAACTGAATGCGTGCCTCTTGTCTATCGCAATGTGATCAATTTGATTGACCGTCCACTGATCTAGGGAACCGCCGCGCAGTGTCCCCTTATGGATATCGAGGTGAGGAAACCGTGCGCTGGTTTTCGTAGCATCTCTTTCCGCCACGTCGTGTAGGCTGTGTCTTCCGACAATATTACTAAAGATGTCGTTTAACCAATGATATCGTCAGCATAAGCTAGTAGTTGCACAGGTTAACGGAAGATTATTACACTGGTGTTGGCTCAGGAGTTTTGCACAATCCTCTCATGAATAATGTTTAAGAATGGTGTCCCTGATGGAGCAGCGAGAATTCTCCATCGTCATTCTACACAGATGGATTAGTTTGAGGATTATACCAAAACTCGATATGGCTCTGTAGGTATAAATTGTCTTTATAAATGCTGCCGTATGCGCCTTTGTAATCGTGGTTATCGATTTAGACTTGTTGGAACTTTCCGAGATTTTCCGATGTGTGAAGATTTGGTCAATGTGGACTTTCCTGGCCTAAAACAACACCGATGCTGATGAGGTTCTTGATGATCGTTTTCGCAGTTTTGGGGCACTGCAAAGTTGCGAGTACAGCATGGCACCATTATTTCTACTCCAAGTCACATCATGGTCTGATTTTTATGTTGTAGGAGTCGTAAGACAATTTCTTTGGGAACAGCGGTTTCTGTGGATGGTGAGTGCTAAGAACCATAATATTTAAATTCTCATAACTGGAGGCCATGTGATTCCAGCACTACCACCAATGGTGCATGCCTTGAGTCACAGCAAGAGTTTCACGGGCCGCCCGGTCGATTGGTTTGGGTCACGAGATCTTGATTTCGTTTTTGTATTCGTAACTCTCACGCTCGTCGTTGATGAACATTATTCATAAAGACCTGCATTTACATGCTTACAAGGTGCAATTGACTCAAGAACTAAAGCCTCTTGACCATTTCAAGCGTCGTCAATGGTCAGAATGGTGGCCAGGAATGGCATCAGCGGATGATCAATTTTCGAAGAAAATCATCTTCAGTGATGAGGCACATTTTCACCACAGTGTATTCGTCAAGAAGCAGAATTGCCGCATTTGGGCGAATGATAATCCACCCACAAAGAGTGACTGTTTGGTGCGGTTTATGGGCTGGCGGCATCATCGGGCCGTATTTTTTCAGGCCGGTCAGAAAGTTACTGTGAATCATGAGATGAAAACGAACTTTTTATGGCCCGGATTGGAAGATATGGATGTGGACGATATGTGGTTTTAACAGGACGGTGCCACTTGCCACACAGCTAACGAAACAATGGCTCTTATGCGCGATAAAATCAATGGTCGTGTTATTTCACGTGGTGGCGATGTCAATTGGCCGCCAAGATCATGTGATTTGACACCGGTGGACTTCTTTCTTTGGGGTAATTTGAGAGAAAAGGTGTACGTCGATAAGCCAGCAATAATTCAAGAGCTAAAGGATGAGATAATTCGGCAAATTAACGGCATAGAACCTCAATTAAGCCTCAGCGTCATCGAAAATTTGGACCATCGGATGGAAGTGTTCCGCCGAGGTCACGGTGGCCATTTGCCCGATATTTGGTTCCATACATAATTGAACCATACCAATATTTTCATAATAAAAAAAATGACAATAATTACCTAAATAATTTGTGTTTTATTAAAAATAAACATCGGCCCTTAAAATTTAACCACCCTTTACAACCATAAAATAATGCAAAACAATCTCGGTCGTTCAATACTGCGTTTTGGTGATCCTGGCCACAAGATCACCCAATTTGACCGCCTTGATTATTTACACGAACGCATTTATTAAGCCCACCAGTGGTTAGCTTCCTAAAATCCTCCAGAGTATGTGAAGATATCTAAGTTACCACTAAATAGTTGAATTGATGTGTTTGTTCAAGTAGATTTCTTTGTAAAGGGTCATTTAAAGGCACGGGATTTAATAAAGCAGTAAAGTAATAAAGCCAAACAGTATGGCAACACTCAAGGAACATCCGTAAAGAAGTGCAGTACAGGCTATAAATCCCAAAGCTAGCAAGAAAGCCACGGAAAAAGACGCCGAGGGCAAGAAACATTGGCGTAAGCCACTTGCAATATCATTTTGAAAATATGTTGGGAAACATAATAATTATTGCCCCCATGAACATTTAAAAAACGCATACAAATTTATATATTCTGTGTCTAAGCCTAGGAAGGACGGTTCACCTTCAAAATAATTTTTATTCGTATGTTATCGTAATATTCTGTGCGTATCGCAATTACTTTTAAAGTAATTGTGCATCCACTAGTATTCACTTCCACAATATGTTGTAGAGCTAGGGATACATGTTCATCGTTTTGATAAACATGTGTCTAAGAGATTGGCTACATTATCCAAAAACATGTTGTTTTAGAAAAAAAAGTGTTTACCATCGAATTCTCTCTGAACATCTACCTCGCATACCTCTATGTTCCTTGAAAGCGAAAACATTTTTTTTTCGATTTCAATACCACAGACCACTGCCCTAGGTACCTACTATGATGCTCCATGAGAGCATTTTTGGTTTGATGCTCCAAAGTTCGAAACATAAAAATGTTGATGCCTTCCAAAGTCTTCATATTATTCATTTTCACCAAAAGAGAAGGTTAGTTACATGGTTTACTTCCTCTTGCATTCCACCTCATAAAAAAATAGAGCGCCATTATTAAGATGAGCCTAGAGAGATTGAACTCACTAGAAATTGTTTTGCTTTTAAGCAGACGAGAGACCAAATTTGCCATACTATACTGACTGTCTCTTCAGGGTACTCATGGTGCATTCGCTCTGAGTATGTCAATTTCCATAAAAAAATCTTCACACACAAGAGATCATTGATTTCACCACTTCGCGTTGGCTTGCTCTCAGCCGATCTCAGTTTTGTACCACCCACTCTGCCAACTGCCACCCAACCCATTCACCACTTGCCGTAGTCAAGTAGAGTGCTGAGAACAGAAGTTTGATCTCTCATGGAATACCTCTCATAGGCTGATCTCTGAGACAACAGATTTTTTTGCAAATTTGCAGACTCTTGTTGTAGAAATGTAGGTCAGGGCCATGGACACTCGCACTGATTCAGTAGTAGGTGAAGCTTTGTAAAGTGCGGGTCGTGGCGTGGTATCGGAAAAGTTCTCCCAAAATATTTTTTTTTTGTGTGTTGTTCTCTCTCTTATTTTGTGAAATGTGTATTCTGCCTTTCCCATGTAAATTTTAAAATGCCAAGTTCAAGTTCAAGGCCATGTTTAGCCAAGTCAAGCCTGCAATGTGTGTGTTTTAGTGCAATCCAGTGAAGTGAAAATTGTGTGATCAAGTTGATAGCGGCGTTAAGCTGCTGCACAGGCTTCAATGTGTATCAAAGGCATTTTCCCCCCCGTTTATTGTGTTCCCTCGCGTTCGTTTAGATAAATTTGGGTTTGAGAGCGCGATTGCGATCGTAATTTCCAGGTTTTTATTCAACGATCCACAGTTGCTAATCAAGAAATGACGTTTCAGTTTTGGTAAGTGATTTTTTTTTATTTTTTTTTGTATTGCAATATGGAATGCGTTTTGGAAATATACAGTACATAGGTCGCTGTTTGCCCTTTGCACTGGCACCTGTAAATTTCTATAACTTTCTCAGCCTCTCGGAGTTTTGTGGAGTAGTGTGACTGTGTAGTGTAGGTAAAGATTGTATTCCTCTGTTTTCTGCAAGATTTTCTGGAATTAGCTAGAGAAGGGTTGTTATGTTCCTTCCAAAAGATTTACTCCTTCGCTCAGAGACGAGGAGACGAGGAAAGATAGTTGTAACTCAGTTTACCCAAGTTTTTAATAACCTCTAGTGTAAGTGTCTAGAGAAGTATGTATGTATTCCTCTGCTTTCTGCAAATTTTTCTGGAATCAGCCAGAAAAGATCAAGAGCGGCTGCAAACTGTTTTCACAATTATTGCATTTATTTTGCAACTATTTTGGAAGTATTTTGCAACTATCTACCCTTCCTTTTTCTGAGAAGATCTCCACAAGACCAATTGTAAATGTCTCCTAAAATCTTACTGCACATGTATATGCAATGTGTAATACATTTCTTCAATGCTGTTTCTGTTGGAAAACCGTATTTTCGTATGCTTTGTGATTGATGACAACCATTTAACATATTTTCTCAAAGTTCAGAAGCGCACATCGAATATTTTTTGGCGACCATGTAAATGCAGATTGGCTTCAGCTTGATATTGTTGTTTTGGTACATCGAATATAGTTTTACTTTGTTAAGGTCAGGATCGACGAACCGATTAAACACTGTTGTTCAACATGTTTGACTAAAATGTTTGATCGGTGTTGGACATAATCGGACCTGCCGAGGTATTGAATGAAAATGTTCTCCGATTTATTGGAAATTTCCAACCAAGATATCATTTCCGATTAGCTTTTCGAAGAGATCTCCCGACAAATGATCGCGCTGCGGCATAATGTGTTAGGTCAACAAATTGTGACTGCTACACGTTGAATTTATACCGAAGTTTTCCATCGAAGAATTGTTGCAGAAACCAACGAACGAGATTGCAAGCTTCACTTATTTTGTTCCGCACAAGAAAACTCGAAAGTAACCTGAGTTTAGGTTGGAACTGATTTTCGTTTCGGAAATCCTTTCAAACCAATTCCTTGATAGGGCTGCTGAATATGTGCTAAGGAGTGTTTCCACTTGTTTGTGGATGTAAGTGGTCTTGGGGAATATAAGTTGCCCACATTTTAGGGGTTTCAAAGTGGTTATCTGAAGGTGGCCATTAGTTTGTGCTGTCTTCATCGGGTGTTGTTTTCACAGGGTTTTTTCGTTGTCAGTTTTTTTGTGGGTGGTTGGTTACTCCTTAGTCCTTGACTTGCTATTGAGTTTTTTTGACTCGATTTTTTACGTATGTAATGTTTCATTAACTTCGTTCATGCTTCCAGAAAATTGGTGGCACTAACGAAGTATAATTGGGCTTAGTCCTAGGTAAAACTGTCGAATTCATGATTTGGCTGACATCCAAATCGAGAACTGAATCGATCTGGTTATACAAGGATGTTGGATTTTGGCATATAAACTATTTATCTAGTTTTCCGGTTAAAGTACATTTTTAATAACGATTGATGAAACCATATGGGGTTTTTTGAAAGGAATGAAATATTAGGACAATATTACTTTATATAATTTTTTCAGAGGGTAGGTGAAAATCTTCCATAGGCTATGTTTACACCGAGGACAATTACTCGACTAGGCTTACATTAAATTTTAACGGTGTAAACATATCGAAGATGAACTAAATTATTAAGGTCAGTCCTACGATTTAGGTGACCGGGACTAAAATAAATTTAACTTTTCATTCTACCTTGTGCTAGATTTTACCATAAACTCAACTGAACTGTTATAATAGTGAGCATTTTTTTTTTTGCACTGCCCAAGATGTCAGCAACGACGATAGTGCTATTTTTTTTTTTGTTGGTGGAAATCTTAAAAAGACACTTGATAGTTCTCGGTATCAAGTAGTGTGGGATTTTACCGCACAAAAACCACCCGAAAATCAGTACCAATCTATGAAAGATCGACGACAGATTTTATTTTCTTATTTTTTTTTAATCGCTTTGGGGAAGATTTACAAATGTAATATTTTCCCATATAATTAGGCCATACGCTCATGAGGCTTGGTTCTTCTTAATCTCCTTATGTTGTTTCGTACATTTAGGACTCTCTCCATCTCGGAGTTTTCATGATTTTGTAGACGCTGATTGTGTGATATAGCGTGTTTTTTAATTTCTTCTGTAACCATGTTGATTTGTAGATCACGGTGCAAATCGCTATTTCTAATATACCAAGGGGCATTTACTATTCCACGAAGGACTATGTTTTGGAATTTTTGTATGGTTTCTGTATTTGTTTTCTTAGTACAGGCCCATAATTGGATGCCATACGTCCAAACAGGCTTCAGCACTTGCTTATATAGCATGAGTTTATTCTGGATGGAAAGGTCTGTGTTTCTTCCCAGTACCCAGTACATTTTTCTATATTTTAGGTTCAGTTCTTCTCTTTTCTTTTTGATGTGCTCTTTCCACATTAACTTCGCGTCCAAATTCATTCCAAGGTACTTAGCCATATTTGCGTAAGGTACAGCTTGGTGGTTAATGAATAAGGGAACATTGTTAATCTTCTTATTAGTGAAGTTTATATGAGTGGATTTTGTCTCATTGAGTTTGATACGCCATTGTTCCGTCCAATTTTGAACTTTATTGACTGCATTCTGCAGTTTTTCTGTTGCTTTCAGAACGTTATTTTCAGGCACCAGTATTGCTGTATCATCGGCAAAGGTAGCCATGAAATATCCCTAGTATATAACAGATTACAGGGTTGGTCCTAGGACACTTCCTTGCGGAACACTTGCTTCGACTTTCTTAAGTTCTGAATAATCTTGTTCAAGAGTCGGTCTGAAGTATATGATTTTAGTATTTCATAATACTGTCTTGATAAATCCCTATGCAATTTATACTCAAGTCCCTCATGCCAAACCTTGTCAAAGGCTTGAGCAACATCTAGAAATAGAGCCGAACAGACTTGTTTTTCGTGCAGTGCCTTTTCTATAACATCCGTAATACGATGCACTTGGTCAATCGTGGAATGTTTATTCCTGAATCCAAACTGGTGATTCGGAATGAGTCTTCTTTATCTATAATTTTGCAAAGTCTTTTCAGTAACAATTTTTCGAAAACTTTTGCCAGAATTGGTATAATCGATATTGGTCTGTAAGAAGAAACTTCAGTCGGAGGTTTTCCTATTTTAGGTATTACAATGAGTTCAGCAATTTTCCAGTGATGCGGCACATATCGGTGCTTTAGACATGCATTTATAATAAATTGGAATTTTTGAAAAGCTATTGGTGGCAATTCTTTCAACCTGAGCAGTTATTAAATCGTACCCTGGTGCTTTTTTGTTCGACGATTTATGTTGACATACACTTTTTATTTCATTGAGTGTGACAATAGGAATTTCGCATTCGTCGTTTCTATCAATGAATTGTATTTCTTCAGTTGGAGCACTTGATGGGAACGGCTTAAAAACCCTCGAAAGGTGTTCTGCGAAGAGATCAGCCTTCTGTTTCGGGTTTCCGATCCATTTTCCGTCTTGTGATTTTAATGGTGCGTTCTGTAACTGCGGTCTTTTCAGGTATTTAGATGCTTTCCATTATGAGTATTCGGTAGACGCATCCGTCGTTAGATTTTGTAGGAAACTGCTAAGTGATTCATTTTTGAATTTACTAATTCGTTTTTTAAGGTCATTGTTAAGACGGTTAAAAGCTGTCTTATCATCGGGGAACCTCGTAGTTTGCCATTTTCTTCGAGCTCTTCTTTTGCTTTTATTAATTCCATTATTTGAACAGGGTATTTAGTTTCTGGATTTCTTCTATTCGAACTAATTGGAGTGCTTTCCTCTGCCGCCTGTTTAATATCTGCAATTAATTGTTCCACTTCGTAGTGCTATGATTAGTATAAATTATGCGATTTAAGGTTGCATTATGAACCCCCTGCTAGTGAGCCCATGCTTGGGATGGGTTTGAAACATGCAATCCCCCTGTTTGGGCTCACTGTTGGAATTGAGTTGCGTGTATTCATGATTTTTTTCCCCAACATTTGGGATTTAAATTTAGTTTTCTTTGAGAGTTTTGAATAGAGTTTTAATACTATTTTTGTGGCGGGGCTTGTTTCCATTTCGAAAAGGTAACAAGCCCCGCGACAGTTATTTCTTTATTTTTGGGATTTTAGCCCCTCAGGACTTAATTCCGCGGGGGTTATTGCACTGCACCGGTTGCATATGCAGATTGTGGTCAATTTAGTGATGGCATTTACTCCTTTCGTGAATAATTTCGTGTTGAACCTCGACCACAATCAAGAAGTCTTGTAAGTTATCCTGGAGTTTCGGTAACTGGATCCATATTTTTCACAATTCAAGTTGGTTAAATCTGTTTCTATTTCTGCCAATCGAAGACTCTGCAGACCAGAGTATATTTCTTCATTCGCTCTACATCTTCTAGCCAATTTAAAGTCTCATCATTGTACTACATACAACTTTAGTCAAATTTCTTGATACTGCTTCAATGACGAAACGCGAATTCATGAAAGATCTTACAAGTTCAATGCGCTGTCACTACGTGATTCATTAAGGAGTTGTTTTTTTTTAGTCGTATACGTTTCTAGTGAAGATCATTCATAACAACACGATACACAGTGAATTTGCTACAACAAAACCCCAGTTGACTGCAAGGGGCCAAAATGCTACGTTCCTTATAATGGAAGATGGAGAAAGGAATTGAAAATTAAAAGTGCAATCTGGCAAGTTTGCTTCAAATCACTGATGTTGTTTTATAGGTCCTTACTTATGTAAGTAATGGAATGAACCTGGGCATCAACCAACATGCCTTCTCCAATTCGCCCGGTCGTTACGCTCTACAAGTTTGTTGGTTGAGGTCGGTTTCTGCTTGTGTGCACCACTTAAGGCGGGGTCTTTATCTGCTGCGTCCGACGTCTGGCTAGGAATTGAAGACTGCGAGTCGGAGTACTGCTGTTCATTCGTTCGACATGGTCTAGCCATTTTATACGTCTAATGCGGAGTTTTTTTGACTAGGGGTATGTCGCTGTGCAGCTCGTATCGTTGTTGGTTGAATATTCGTCTCCATAGCCCCTTAAAGCAAACGGGACCGAAGATTTTTCGAAGAATTTTTCTCTGAAATCGACCAAAAATTTCTTCATTCACGTTTGATACGGTCCGTGCTTCAATGCCGTACAGCAAGACTGGGATGTTGAGGGTCTTATATACCATATCCTTAATATAATAGTTCAAATGGGGCTTTACTTCTGAATTGCCTTCTTAGCACGAAATAACAGCGGTTACGTCAAAGTTAAATCTGCCAATGGTGATTTTCTGTCCAATTCGTCGATGTTGTGTGTCCTTCTTGTTGACAGCATATACATAGTCTTTACTGCTAAACCCAGTTTTGCCGCTTCCTTCTCTGTACTAGCAATCGTGGCTATGACATCCCGTTGTGTCCGATCAATGGTGTCAATATCATCGGCGTATGCTAGTAGTTGCACCTATTTATGGAAGATTGTCGCGTTGGCTCGGGAGTTTTGCACAATCCTCTCATGAATCAGATTAAATAAGTCACATGACAGTGCATCGCCTTGCCTTAATCCTTTTTTGGTATGGAATGTATCGATGAGTTCGTTTCCGACCCTGAGGGAGCAGCGAGAATTCTCCATCGTAATCCTGCAAAGAAGGACGAGTTTGGGCGGTATACCAAAACTTGACATGGATCTATAAATGCTTTAGCATGCGCCATTGAAATGGGTGAAATGGTGGTGGGTATCGATTTGTATTTCCAGTCCAGGAATCTACCGAAGTGTGAAGATTGGATCAGCTATGGACTTTCCTGGCCTAAAACCACACTTATAAGGGCCAATGAGGTTTCAGGCGTCGCCATCTCCATCTATCAAAAAAATACAAATACAAATGTTTGGCGCAACGGGCTCTTTTGCACTCAGGACCTTGATTTTTCACAACCATTCACGTGTGCGTGTGTACTTCTTGCGCGATGGCGGGACCTCCTCTTTCATGCTAAGTTGAGATAAGCTTTGACAATTGATACTACTCGGATGATTTTCCAGATTATTACAATTGGAGGGCCAGTAAAAAAACCATTTAGGTGTTGTTATGGGAAACGAACCCAGACCATCACCATCGCGTCACTGATCCCGTGGCGCTCCATCTATTAGAGTGTATAAAAAATGTTGAACCCGAGCCCTCGTCCTGTGCACATAGTTTTGCATCCCTTAATTTTGTTTAAAGTGTTGTCTTTCTTATTTACTTTCAGTACGTAGTTCATTGTTTGTGTTTGTGTTATGTGGTTTCATGAGCATTTCAGAAGTTGTCGAGATCAATTCGAACAAGAACGATTACACCGGATTTTCGGACTTCAAGACCGATTATGAAGCCAAAACCAACATCGGAACTCTGGACAACATTTCGTTAGCAACTGAAAACATTGTTAAGACAGGAACTAAATGAATGCGGTGCTTTGATACAAACTACAAATACCATTAAGGAAATCTCGTCGCTATTGGTAATATACCACCAGCCACCGGAGAATCGAGAAAGATCCAACCAACGTATCCTGGACCTTCTTATGCAGAAAAGTTTCTTGGTTATATTCGAAGATCGTAACGACGTCACCCGAAAGCGAAACCGATTCAGCCCTTCAGCTGAACGTGCCACCCATCGTCGCTATTAATAATATACTACCAGCTACCGGAAAATCGCTTACGATACAACCAACGTACCCTGGACCTTATGATGCAGCAAAGGTTCTTGGTTATGGTCGAAGATCGTAACGACGTCACCCGAAAGCGAAACCGATTCAGCTCTTCAGCTAGACGTACCACCCATCTGCAGAACTGGACGATGAACTTGCCACTGTCAATGATGATCCTGCAGTCGGACGTCAACACTGCAGGAAGTGTCGAGTTGCCGAGTATGGAGGACCCGAGCCAGCATATCGTATATCCATTTGTTATTGTCTTTATTTTTTATGTTAATTGTTGCCTTTTGTTTAATTTCAGAACGTATTCATTGTGTGTGTTTGTGTAATGTATCACATGTGTAATGTTGTCACAATGTTTCGTCCGTCCGTTGGTCCAGCTATACCTGCTTTGGCCTGTATTTGCAGTCCGCACGGTGTACTATAACATTATTTATTGAAGCTTAGTAGAAGCTTGACTTAAGGTGTAATTAACCTGGGTTAGGTTAGGCTTAATGGGCTATTGACACATAGGTGATCCGGCAAACTCATATAGGCCTACGTGTTGAAAAGAATTATACCTGAAAGAAAATGTTGCGTTAATTCGCTTCGAAGAGGTAATGGATTCAGAGATTGAAGCTAGCTCCGTCAAGTCCCCGTAGTAAAAGCTGCCGAGGAGTTTGTTACGGCTGTTATTCATTGCGGGGCAGTGACATGGTAGGTGTGTGATGTTCTCCTCGACGTCAGGGTCTCCGCATTTCCTGCATTGTTGGTGCGAGTCAGTTAGGTTAGTTCTATGGGACTGTTTACACAGCAGATTGTGACCTGTTATCACTCTCACTGCTATAGAAAAGGAATCTCTGTTCAGAGCTATAAGCTTGTTAGATTTTCTGCCGTTTAATTCCGGCCATAGGTGCTTAGTGTGTCTGCAAGTGTTAATGTTTCGCCACCTGCATTTTGTTTTGTTTTTATCGTGTAACTGGTTATTTTTGTTTTTGACTTTCCTGGCCTAAAACCACACTGATAAGGACCGATCAGGTTGATGGTAAACGGTTTCAAGCGTTCACATATTACGCCAGATAGGATCTCGTAGGCGATGTTGAGGAGACTTATGCCTCTGTAGTTGGCGCAGTTCAGAGGGTCTCCTTTTTTGTGGATTAGGCAAACGATGCTGAGGTTCCATTCTTCAGGCATACTTTCATCCGACCAGATTTGGCTTATAAGGTGGTGGATGTTGCTTACCAAGTCATCTCCGCCAGCTTCATAAAGCTTTATAAATCTCCGCCAGCTTTATAAATGCTGCCGTATGTGGCTTTGAAATCGATGAATAGGTGGGTTTTTCCAGGAACTGCCGAGGTCTTAACATCAGGCTGTTGGTAAACGGTTTCAGGCGATCACATATTACGGCGGATAGGATCTTGTAGGCGATGTTGACGAGACTTATGCCTCTGTAGTTGGCGCAGTTCAGTGGGTCTCCTTTTTTTGTAGATCGGGTTCTGAGGTTCCATTCTACAGGTATACTTTCATTCGACTAATTTTTTGCTTGTGAGTTGGTGAATGTTACTTATCAAATCATCCGCCGGCTTTATAAGGCGGAAAGTCCTTGGCTTTGACGTTTTACACTTTGTTAAAAACTTGCGAACATCGTTCCTGGAGTGGCATCTCTCTATATCCTCTATCGCGTGCTTTTCTTGTTCAGCTCTTGCAGCTCTCGCCTTCACCTGCAACTTCGCCTTCTAGGCCTCATTCTTGGCTGCGAGCATCTGTCGGCATTCCTCATCAAACCAGGGGTGTCTTGCTGGTGGGCGCGAGAAACCTTGCACATCAGTTTAGGCTGATCTAATGACTTGTTGGCATCGTTGCCACTGTTCGACATTCGATGCAAGTGGTATGGTGTGAATCGAGAGGTTAAGGTATACGCGTTTCTATGCTCAAGATACGCCACGAGGATTTTCTATAATTTTTCAGGTAGAACTTGTCTTAATTTGTATTGAAGGCCTCTATGCCAAACATTGTAAAAAGCTTGCGACACATCAAAAAATACTTTTGAAATTATTGGAAGAAGTGAAATAGGTCTGTAAGATTTTATTTCATTCGGTGATTTGCCTGGTTTAGAACAATAATCACTTCCGCGACTTTCCACTGTCATGGTATGTACTCTAATCTAATTGCCGCATTTACGATGCAGAGAAGTTTAATTAATGCTTTCCGAGGCTACATTTTAAGAAGTTCCCCCGTAATCAGGTCATTAGGTCCTAGGTTGGTGGGTTGATGAGGCAGACGGTGTGTGTCCTCCCTCATCGCACTCAGGTCAATATAGACCCATTGTGATGCCCGTTGGGGGTCCACTTATGTGGTTGGTTCATTCATTGTCCCGTTACTGTCCTTTGTTGTTAGTCTCTTTCTAGCCATCCAGATGTTGATGCAAACCTGAGAAGATTAGGGAGAGGGATTTCGGATAGATCCGTGAGGTCATGGAAAAAGTATTTTCCTAAGGTTCTCATTCTTAATTGGCTGAGGCCTGGGCAGTGGCACAGAAAGTGGAGGGTGTCCTCGTGTATTTCTTCATCACCGCAGCCTCTACAGAGGTCATCATCTATGAGATGCATTTTCAGTTTGTGGCTTTTTAGTAAGTTGTGTCCAGTAAGAATCCCAACTAAAGTAGAGACAGATTTCCTGTTTCTACGAAACAGTTTATGGGTTCTGGCTTTGTCATACTCAGGCCACATCCTTTTGGAAGTTTCACAGGTGGGAAGGGAGTTCCACCTGTTTTTGGCAGCGATCAGTGTTTTCTGTCCCACCTGAGATTTGAGGTCGCATAGTGGTGGTTTGACAGACTGGTCTGCTTGGTCAGTGCTGGAGGCAGATCCTTTCCTTGCCAGTTCGTCAGCAATTTCATTGCCCTGTATGCCTCTGTGTCCGGGTACCCAGCAGAGCTTTACATTATGTTGGACGCCAAGAACCTTTAGCTCTTCACGACAACGTTTCACATGCCGGGATTTTATTTCGACAGCAGAGATAGCTTTTATTGCAGCCTGACTGTCAATAAAGATGGTGATATCATCTGGTGGTATCGCCAGCATTGAGGTCGCTTTGGCTGCCTCTGCTACTGCCATATTTCGGCTTGGAAGACACTGCTGTGCTCAGGGAGACGAAAGTGCTGTTTAGCTTAAGTGTCTCTGAAAACACTCCAGCTCCAACGCCTACATCCATTTTTGAACCATCAGTGTAGATGGATATGGTTTCGGGGCCCAATTCGTTCCTCTCCCACTCCTCTCTGTTTGGGAGGATGCAGGAGAATGGTCTTTGAAAGTCATGGTGAGGCAGCATGTAGTCAGAGGATACAGCTGAGGCCAGATATCTGTATAGAATTTGGGCATGTCCTCCTGAGTTCGATTTCCAGCAGTTGAGCTGGCTGATTCTTAGAGCACTTTTGGCTGCAGATTCTTGCATGTAAAGGTCTAGCGGTAGCAGGTTAAGGATGGTTTCCAGTCCCGCTGTTGGCGTGGTTCTCATTGCGCCAGTAGCGCCCACACATGCTATTCTTTGTACCTTTGTCATATTTTTCAGATGGGTGACTTTATTTGTGGATTGCCACCAGACAAGCCCCCCATATGTTAATATAGGTAATCAGGTCATTACCTGGAGCCTTTTTAGCTCCTGGTTCTTGCATATCTTATTATATTATTATAGGTTGTGGCCTCGAATAAATTAATGTTTTCATTTTGCGCTGGACCATCAAATGGTTTAAATGTTTCCCCAAGATGTGCGTCAAAAACGTCTGCTTTTTCCTTATCGCTTTTTGTCCAAACGTTTTGAGTTACCCTAATTGGTGGCACAGCGTTTTTTTTCCAGCTATAAGCTTTGCAGATAAGTTTCTACTGCATGGTTTTTAAAATGTTTGATAGAATTTGATAGCGGGGCACGGGTTTTTCTTTTTTGTCTTACTAATTTTTTTTTATTTCTCGGGGGTACTTAATTTTATATGTCTTACTATTTTGCTTTGTTGAGAAGTATTGTTCCATGCTGCTTTTTGGATGGTATCGATAAAGGAGTCAACCACGACTTCGACTAATCGACTTCCAATGGGGTTCTGCGCGATACACCCAATCGGATATTATTTTCAATATCGTTTTTGAAACCTTCCCAGTTGGTTTTCCCGTTTGTTAGTCTGGGTGGTTTTTTATTTATAATGAGCGACTCGCTTATTGTTGAAATGATCGGAGAATGATAAGAAAAAAAATCAGAAAAAAATCAAAAATCTTAAACTTTGATTCGATTGGACGGCAGACCTTTAACAAAATCGGTCGAATTCGGTATTTTTCTACCATCAGTTGGCCAGTAAGTTTCTGTGATATGATCTAGATCCCCAGAATGTATGTTTTGCATTAAAGTCCCGTCCGATGACAAAACGCTGTCCAAGGGAATTAAGCAAGTTTTCAAAGTCAATTTTCCCAACCTTGTACGTGGTGGGCAGTAAATAGAAGATATCTTCAGAAAGGATTGTCTGCTTTTGACTTGTATAGAGCTAACATGCATTGTTTCGATTACTAATTTAACATCAATGGAATGTTCGATACATTCTTTTATATATAGTGAGGCTCCAACTCGATGGATGTAGAGCATGATAGTCGAGGTAATCTTTGAGTTCGAATTACTCTTTGCGTATGTTTCGGATATTAAACAGATGTCTATATCGTTTTCTTGTATCAATAGTTCAAGTTCTCCAAGTTTTTGCCAAAGACCATTGGCATTCCACGTAAGAATCTTAAGCAATCTAGGTATTCATGTTAAAGGTGGTGTACTTCTATTGCGAATACTATTTTCGAGCTTAACGAGTCTTTCAAAAATAAGTTTATTCATTTCGCTTTGTTTTTCAAGTTTTGAAAGAATAATCGAAAATGCGTTTGAAACTGGGCCAGGTGAGATATACGTTTGTACATTTGGTTTTGGATGTACAATCTCCGAACGGATTTCTGATGGCCGCGTAGTTTGTGAAAAGTTAGATTTTTCGATTATAGCCTGCTTTGGCTTCGACATATTTTTAATCGGAATTTTCGGCTTTTGCTTGTTTAAATGTAATTTCTGTGAATTAATACTACAGTACTGTCTGGGTAGCGTGAACTATTTATTGCACAAGCTGTCCATACTAACCAGGTTGTTCACATTATCCAATATTTTACCCAGCAAGAAAAACATACTTCGACAACAGTTTAATTGTAGTTTCTTTTATTTAAAATAATCTTTAATGCATGTCTGTTTTTTTTTTTATTTGCAGTCGGTGTTGCCTAATTTACATAAATCAATTGATATCTATGATTTAATTTCTTAATCATATGAAACAAACCTCTGGGATAATAATTTGTTTTTTGCAATTCATTGATTTCTTCCAATTGCTGATGCCTTAACTTGTCTCTTAATAAATTAAGAGGGGTATCTTCCTCTTCATCTGAACTTTGTGTTTCGATGTGATATGTACAAATCTGTGGTAGAATATTGCGCCAACATTTTTCAATAACATCTGGTTTTAACTGACTCCATGCTATTGCGAATAAAGAAATTGCGTCTTTTATAGTCAACGACTTTAAGAAATTAAAAACATCTTTTTTTCCAACAGCTAATCGAAGGAGACTTTTTCTATAATAGAGCTTTGTAATACGAATTGCATTTTGATCCATTGGCTGAATCAATGGTGTCACGTTTGGTGGCATGTACATAGTGAAAATAGAGCCATCATCTGTTTTTAAAAAGGCCTCCGAAGGATGACATGGTGCGTTGTCGAGTAGTAAAACAGCTTTTATCGGCAAACCTTCTTTTCGTAAGAAATCTTGCACCTGTTAAAAAATGTATGAGCCTATTTATGTACACCAATAACTTTTCATCATGCGTCTTACCTGAGGGACAAATAAATTATGAAACCAATCTTTAAAAATATCGGTTGTCATCCATGCGTTCTTGGAGCTACGGTAATCAACAGGAATGTCAACATTTTTGAAGCAACGAGGTTTCTTAGATTTTCCAATGATCAACGGCTTAATTTTGTGAAGACCAGTAGCGTTAGTGCATGTTAAGAATGTAATTCTGGCTTTTTCAACTTTTCTACCTGGAGCAGTTTTTTCTTCTCTAGCCACATACGTTTTTTCAGTCAACAGCTTCCAAAACAAACTCGACTCATCAGCGTTATAAATTTGGTTCTGAGATAGCTGAAGTTCATGGATAGTCTTCTCGAAATCATTTTTGAATGGTGCAACTGCGCTGTGATCGGATGAAAGTTTCTCTCCACAGATTTTAAGAAGCCGAACACCAAAACGTGATTTAAATCCATCTAGCCAACCAGAACTAGCATTAAAGGCTCCTTCCTCTTTTAGTTTTTCATGAAAGAGTTTTGCTTTTTCTTTGAGCATCTCACCACCAACAGGTAGATTCTTTAGACGCTGCTTTAAAAACCATTTATACAGCACCCGTTCCATATGAGGATACTCACCCTGTTTTAAAGTTTTTCTTTTGAGCGAACTGATTTGGCTAGTGGCCACTACTTTAAAGAGTTTATCCTTATTTTTTCTTTTGGCCGAAATTGTTGATTTAGCAACACTGTATTCCCGGGATAAAATTGATGGGGCTACACCCCTTTCTAGTTTCTCGATAACATCACATTTTTCTTTCAACGATAAGAACTTTGGTTTTTTAGTTAACATTTTTGCACTGATAAATAAATAAACTTGATATGCCGAAAAACGAATTGCACTGACAAAAAGGATACAAACCGGAGCTAGTTTCACGTTTTCAAATTTGAACGGTTTTTTTGTATTGCAATCAGTACAGACTATATGAACAAAAACGGAGTATGCGATGCAAAAATGTAATTGTACGTGTGTGTCAAACTACGATGTTTAAAAAAAGGGAAATCCCCGAAATGGAAGCATAAATTTGTTGTTCATGCTATCGAGGTTTTTGCTGTTCACGCTATAGAGTGCTCTGTATAAAACAATTGGTGTTCATGCGTGCCAAGTGTTCACCTAGCCCAGTGTTAACGCTACCCAGACAGTACTGTATTAAATTTCGTCCGTCTTTTTTGCAACTGTTTAGCTACTTCGCAGCCGCGATAATTCGCCGGATCATTGACTTTACAAAACAGATATCAGGAGTTTTCTTACCTGACATACATCTACCGTCAGATGATTTCCGGCACATTTTACACACCGCGGTTCTTTTTGACAATAGGTTTGGGTATGATTGTCTGATATTAAAAGTTTGGCAATACGATATTATCATATCACTTTACACTAAATTCAATTGTGTAAACCGATACTAAGAGCGGTGTGATGAAAAACAGAAAAAAAACCCGCACTCCATTTTAAATCATACCTCCCAATCCACAATGTCATCTCCAATAATCCTTAACCAATGCCCACAGGGAGTACCTGCGTCACGTTTTATTCTGCCTGCTCCCAATAATACATACAATTTCGACACATTCCTCCACAATATGACACCAAAACATGCTTCACTCAAAATGAAACGAATTTCTTAAAAGCTCATTTCAACATCTCCTCTTGCAACTCCCAAAGGAAATCGATCCCATATATAGGTTAATACTAACATCCATAAGGATATAATAAATTCCAATTTTATTTGCAATAATTTCCAATTGCAATTTGCATTATTCCTCGGAAACATAAATCCACCCTCAACAAGTCCTAAAAGCATCTTCTCTATACACATTCCCAAGGACTTTGAATTCCCATAAAGATTTATATATCGAGTTTAATACGGTATTCCAATGGCACATACAACGACCGATATTATAACTCAACCAGCCGAGTGTTCCAGGTACACCAAGGTGTACCGCGCTGTAACCAATGAAGGTGTCCCCGTATAAATTTGTGGCCAAAACGAAACGTCCTCGAAGGAAGGTAAATTTATGTCCTTAAACAGTGTTTTCAGCATTTGTCATCAATAATTTAGACGGTAAATTTATAGGAAAATGTTTATGTTCGGTTACACAAGCATTAAACAATCCATGCAAGGGGTGTAGCGTTACGGAAACTCTGTGCGGAGAGTCCTTTACGAAGCATATATCGAACACTTAATGGGAGTTTTGCGGTCACAAATGTATTGCGTGGTTATTTCAATATGGCTAATGAAATATAAAAGAAGCTATTAAGTGAAGAACAGGATAGTTGAATAATTTAGAGCTGTGGAGGGGATTACACAGCGACTTGAGGGCGATATTGGACATAATGTAGATGCATAAACACCGTCTTGGAATTGGAATAATGTTTTATGCATCCTTGTAGGCCAAAGCAGTTCATACGTATCGTATGCATTTGATGACATGCAGTTGTAGATATTAAGGATGTCGATTTGGAACCTTTAAAGTCAAAGATTTCCCGGGAAAGCAACTGGTGGTGTCTGGTTTGTAAAAAGGAACATATAACGTGGTTCTTCTTCATGTTGATCCTGGGACTCAGTAACGCATATTTTGCTTGTTGACAAAGCCGTTTAACCAAAAATGCGCTTCATCGCTGATGATGATTTTTTCGATGAAATTCTTCATTTTCTTCAAAAAGTCCAATTCGAGAACGTATTCATCGCTCATATGATCAGGTGGCTTTAGTTCATGAGTCAGCTTGATGTTGTAAGAGTGTAGGCCAAGATCCTTACGCAAAATTTGCCATAATGTGGTCTGGGAGAGGCCCAATTCTTGAGAACGACGTGAACTTGACTGATTTGGCTCGTTTTCGACAGACTTCATTTCAGCAGCTTTCATTTCTTCACACTTGAGGCAAAACGTAGTCTCACTGTCTCGGCAACATCAACCAGTGAATGTTCAGACACAAATTTTGTTCACTAGACTTTGATTTGCTTGTCTACTGGGACGAGAAATACGTTCAAAAATTGGCGTTGAGGTCTTTGGGTAGTAAATTTGAATTATTTGTAAACGTTGTTCCTTCGTGTATGTCACCATGATGAAAGTGTTGATTTACTGAATATTTTGTCATTGACAGTTCGGTAATCGGTTTAATGGTGCGTTCACACTGAAAATTTGATGTTGTCAAGTCGCTAATGAAAGACCCTTAATAAATAAAAGACATTGGACCGAAATGGCTAGCGTGAAGCACTATATATGTTACACCAATTGTCTAGATGATAGGTCGTATCCAGAGATAAGGGAAGTAAAGAGATACCAAACTTCTACCTCTCTCACCCTGAATCCCCGCAAAAGTTGGTTGTTTTTGTTGTAATCCACCACCAATGCACTCCTGTCTGTGAATGCATGTATTTCCGACTGAAAGAATTCAGCAGACGAATTACTTTGGGTTTGGACATTTCCATTAACCCTGGAAGTACATGCTTATTTTTTATACGTTTGGGATATGCTTCGTCGAATCGACGACGGCACTATTTAAAATCTTCATACAGATGACCAATGTTGCAAAAGATTTTGAAGTTAATTGTTTTCAGTTTTTAATTTTATTTAGTACAAAGGAAAAATACAAAAACATAATTTTTTTATAACTCTTATCTGAAAATACAATTTCTAAGCCTTATGTCATTTGGCATGTTTTCCAAAATAATCCATAATAAAATAGTAAAAAAAAAATTAAGGCACATATAGTTCACCAAAAGTGCTTGTATCTAAAAAGTATTATAATAAACTAAAAGGGAACAAGTTTTCATGACAATCAGGTTAAAATAAAAACTATTTAATTAAAATTTAATTAATGAAATACTACTAAATTGTATGAAATATCATACTTACGCAATTTATATTCAACTGCGAATCAACACTAACTAACAACTTGACCACGACTAGCGCTATACGAAAAACGAAGACCAAACAAACCAAGGTAAGAAAGAAAAACGACAAAATCTGAACGATCTTCGTCGATGACGAAGCATGTACTTCTAGGGTTAACAGCTGTTTAGTAGTGTGGTGGATTTATTTTTGTTTTGACATTTCAATTGGCATAATGTTTTTTCGCAATTGTGGAAATTTTAAAATCACACAGAAAAATGGTGGTAGCGGTGGAGGCGAAAAAAAACAAAACAGAAAGATTGAATCGAATAGTTAGTCTTATAGTTAATACTTTTTCCAGTCACACAGTGACACTTTTAGAAATAATTTTGGATGGATTCACAAAATAAACAAAAGTAAAAATGTTTGTTTACATTCAATAGTCAAGTGAAAGATTCAGAATTTGGTGAATATAAACAAATGGTTATGAACGTATTCAGTAAAGTAAATATTTTTGTTCAAATAAAATAAATTGAATGTATTCAACTCTTCGGTTAGAACGTAAAACAAACTATTTATATATCTTATTATCTATAATTACCAAAATGATTTCCAAGAGTATTTATTAATTTTATAATCGCCTACGGGTATTTGTAGACCATTAACACATGTCGCGTAATTTAATACGAAAGATTCTGAGGATAATATATTCTCAAGTCAGTTTTTATGAGTAGGGTAATTTGATATTAAAGAATCTAAGGAATAAAATGTAATTGTTGGCCAGCGGCTAGCTGGAAAATTCCCTCTCCAAAATATATATCCAAAATGGATTTAAAAAATGATTCAAAACGATTGATTTTATTTTGTAAAAACAAAAACGTTAATAATACATAAAAGAAATATTATTCATTCTTACATTGGTAGGAAATTTGGGAATCTTGCTACGGTCAACGTGGTAATGTACGTATCGAAAACAAAATGGTGCAAAAAGAATTTAACATTTCGAATTCGAACTTTACCCACGTGTCGTTACCAGCTCAAAAAAAAACCAAGTAGGAAATTCATGAATGCATATATATTTTTTAAAAATAGATTTGCTCGATGAAAATAATTTACTAAGCAAATAATGAAATATGTTTTAGGGAATTCTAATGAATAAGGGTGTAATTGTATAAAGGTGTTTTGTACCAAATTAATTATAATTTATTTTTTTATTTTTTAACATAAAATCTACTAATTCACGGAAGTAGGTGAATTAACTAGGAATTAAATTGAAATTTGGCGAAAAGGTGATGTCAATTGGAATTTTAGTTTTGTTTTTCTGTTAAGTAGAGTATAGGTTGGTAAACAAGTATACCTAAATGAGACTTTTAAGGCACACAGTTCCAGCAATGAATTCTATGAGAAGTTTTATTTATTTACTATCTTAATTTTTGGAAACTATTTTGCACATACTTTCACACTTTGTGTCCAATTTTCGGTTGTTCAACAGATTGGATAACTTGTGAATTAGAGGATTATAAGATTTTTTTTTTAAACCGAGGATTACTCTCTCGCTCTCTCTTCAAGTGGTTAATCCCGCGCAAACAACGTAATTGTATTGGTTAAAGGTTAATAAAGTGTAATTGTCGTTCTGTATTGGATTGGAAGTGAACATTTTTAAAATATTATACGGATTTCTCTTTTATTCTTTTTGGTTGCAATTTATTCAAGAATTTCCTCTAATTTTTCCGAATGTAAAAAAATTTAATATTGGTGAAAGGTTTTAACGATTCTCTACAGATGCGAAGTGTTTGCTGAACGAGTTTCTGAGTTCATAATATTTTTGTCGGGTGCACTCACTTGCGCATGCGCAGTTCGAAAACCGTAACTTTGTGGTGGAAAACCGTAACTTTGTGGTGGAAAACCATAACTTTGTGATGACACAACAAATTTCCCCTATTTTGGCTGAAGTTTTTAGGAAAGGTCGGTGAAGAGCAGGTGGAAAACTGGAGAAAATTGGTGAATACCATAACTCACGCACACATGTTTGAGTTATGGTTTTTTGGTGAGTTCAAGCTTGTAGGCAAATCCAGAAGTTTGGTATCTCTTTAACTTCCCTTATCTCTGGTCGTATCATTGCTTGTTATGGTTGGTCTTATTGTAATACACTCTGTCAAAGGTTTTTGTAAAGTCAGTGTAGAGTGTATTAACGTGTAATATTTTCTTCAAGCGGTGGTTGCCGTGGCTACTAATGGCGGGTTAAAAGCTTCTTCTTAACAAAGTTTTTAAACAATAATAGAATGTTTGGATCCCCTAGTGTTTAATGAGGTACACAGCTGCACAGAAGGAGGGGTTCGATTCCAAACCACGCATCACAAATGAATGTTTTAGAGGCAGTGAAAAACATTCATTTGTGATGCTCATTGTTTATCTGTCAAATCGACAGTAGTACAAGGTTGGCCAAAAGAAGTCATCCGATGTTGTTTGGCTCTTTAGAATATCGGTTGTGGCTCGTGCAGTGTGTGCCGTTGCTCCGTCCTGTTGGAAGCACATGTCCCCTAGTCCTAGTTCGTCCAATTGCGGCAGAAAAAACTCGGTTAACATGGCCCTATAGCGCGCACCGTCCACTGTTGTCATTTGACCAGCAACATTCTCGAAAAAGATGGCCCAATGACTCCTCCAGCGTGAACAGCGCACCATGCAGTAACTTTGAGCGGGTGTATTGCCTCCTCGTGCATTGCTCGTGGATTTTCGGTGCCCTAGAAGGGATAGTTTTGCTTGTTCATATTGCCGTTGAGGAAATGAGTCTCATCGCATATTATGATTTCGGTCGAAAAATCGTCCCCTTCGTCCTCGAGATTGAGGATGGCTGGGCGTAGGTAACACGCGTTTGGCGGTCGACAGACAGCAGCTGATGCACGGACTGGAGGACTTTATACGGGAACATGCGCAAGTCTTTGACCAAAATTCGGACTACCGGCTGTTCGATGTTTCCGGCGACAGCTCGACAAACTCGGCAACAGTGGCGATATTCCCGGCACAGCGGGCGCTCCGGGGCCGTCCACTCTTGGCAACGTCTCGTGTGATCCCATACTCTTCAAGGTTGGTGGCCAAATGGCGCAGTGTTTACGCAGTCGGTGTCGGACGGCCGGGGAATCAGCGACGGAATTCGTGCTGCGCAAAGACTACAGACGAATTGTTACGCAAAAAAATAGACCCGATTATTCCGCGTTCTTGGGGAGTGTATCGCTCCACGGCTTGTTTACTTGTATTCTACATCTGTCTAGTCCACAAATGTCGAAAACAGATTTGACATTGGCGGCCATTTGCAAAAATAAGAGCATCTTCTAATAGGGTGATCTCTTTTGGCCCACCTTGTATCAACTGTTATGGACAGAACTCATCTCAACTTTGCTTTTCACATAAATTGGAGGTCCCGCCATTATGCAAGAATGCACATGATGGTTGTGAGAACAAATCGAGGACCTGGTTTTTCGGAGCCTATTGCTTTGAGAAATGTTTTGGTATTTGATTTGGAACCAATTCCAGACCAATTAACATGCGGTTCAGTGCTATGTGTTGACATTTGCGTGAGGAATGGTGTAGTAGGAGCAAAACCCGTTTTCTCGAAAAGTTAACATGACAACTACTTACTCATTTAAATCCCGCTAGAGTCCGGGATGAATCTGGGCCAAGTCAAGCATACCTCTCCTGTTTGTCCGATGTATACCCACTTCAAGTTGGTCGAGATCGTATACCACTTAAGGCTAGGTCTTCTTCTCAGGTGCCTAAAATCTGGCTAGGTTTCCAAGGAATGTTGGTGTTTTGGGCTGGAACGTTAATGTCCATGCGTTCTAAATGCCGGTCCTTGTAGCTGTACAGCTTGTTCGTGTCCATAGTTCGTTAACGCAATCGAAAATGTAGAATTTCTCTCCTGAAAGGAAAAAGGATTTCTTCATCCGTTTTTGATACTCATAATACTTCGGCGCCGTAGAGAGGACTGTGAGATCAGGGTCTTTTAAGGGATCTGCTTAGTAGTTCGAGTTGTTAAAGTTGGGGCTTTTACTAAACTAGTTGTTTACCCAACGAAAGAGCGGTTGAATAGAGTAATCCTTCGTTTGATTTCTGACGAGCCTGTCGTTTTCAGAAACAAAGTTCTTTACTCCCTCAATTGTGACGTTTCGTCGGGTTCGTAGATATTGTGTGACCCATCTTGTTGCATAAGCCATTTACTTGGTCTAACTCTCATTTACTGCTCAACGCATGAGAATTCATCATCGCCACCCTGCGCATGAATTCATAAATGTAGTTCGTCTTTATAAATGCTTTCCTATGCAGCTTTGAAATCGGTTCTTGAGATTTTTTAGGATCTGCTTAAAT
Source organism: Rhingia campestris (assembly GCA_932526625.1). Taxonomy (NCBI): domain Eukaryota; kingdom Metazoa; phylum Arthropoda; class Insecta; order Diptera; family Syrphidae; genus Rhingia; species Rhingia campestris. The sequence goes on from OW052184.1 coordinate 99,519,122, forward strand.
GTTAAGATTTTATAATTTTGTTCACAAATTCACACTGATAGAAGGGGATCATTTTTTTAGTGAACAGTTTGGGGCATTTGCATATTATCTACAGCAAACATTGCAATTAGGCCAGGACAATACACGACCTACAAAATATACCCATACAACCAAAAGGCTTTCTCATATATAGCCCCTTGCAAGACTTTGCCGACTATTTAACAAATCCTAGTGAGTCAAAGAAAATATTTCTTTTAGCTGATTGTATTACGGTAGCCGCCAGTAGAGTGCGTGACGTTCAAAGGTACCCCACCACCCCTGCCCAATTTGTATTTCATTGCCCAAAAGAAAAACATTTTTTGAAACTTATAAATATAAAGCAACACTAAGCCGAATACAAACATGTCGCATCTCCTGTTTATACACAATCGGGACTTAGAACATCCATGCCATTGCGTATATCGCGTCCTTACAATTACGAGCAATGCTCCGGGGTTTTCATCTTCAACTTTGTTCAGAAATTCAGTTTTGCAACCAGATTCCCCTAGTTGTTGCACTCTTTAGTGTCAAAGAGAATTTTTGAATAGAACCAATTTTAGTCTTTTTGTCAGAGGAAGACGCTAAGGTACACAGAAAGAGTTTTGCATATTTAAGAGGCGCAAATTACCGCTGCTTTTAACCCATCTGTTCAACTTACCTCCATTGAAATGTCATTTCTTTTGGGGGGCTCTCTTGCCCTCCATATGCGTCGCGGTTATACCAACGCGAATCTCAATCAAAAGTAAATTATTAAGCTCCATTGTAAAGGAGTCGTTTTCCCACGGCGCCACCAGCGTCGGCTGGGAGCAAAAAGCCCTTCAATGACACCCCCATCCTTACTCATTGAAATGATATTAATTAATCATTATCTTGGTGGTGTTCATTGGAACACTCTCTCGGACTGAATGTGTATTTTTTTGTTTTGTTCGTTGGTCCTTCACAGATTTATCGTTCACTGACCAATCGTTTTATGTGGCATATGCCACGACGACGATTTGGCACCATAAGGACATGATATACAATTGGCATTTTATCATTTTGCAACGTTGACGCCATTCAGAGAATATGGACTGAGGAACAGTGATGACAACTATCCGACTCGGTTGTCAGTGGCCACATGATGATGGGGCTCTGATTGACGGGTGCCAATCGATGTGTGGGGGCAATCGATCCCTATACATAAGATGGACAGGACAGGACACACATATTGTCCGTCGGTAAGCTGATGGTGCATCCCATTGAAATTCAATCAATTCTGTTTCGCTATTGTGATGGAAAAATAATTAAATTTTATCCCGCTCATCATCTGGATGGTGGGGTCCTCAGTTCGAGGTTTTCGTTTGCAATTTTTTTCGGGGTTGTGTTCTTTTCTGTTCGGGCTGATGGTGCAGAGTAGAGGGTTGTATAATTAAATTTCGATTTTAATTTTTAATTCATTTTTGATTTAATTTTGAGAGTTTTTTTTTTAAGCAGTTTCCAGATGGATGATATGAATTGGTGATTACCAATGGAGCTGTCCATCAAAAGAGTTTCAGATTGACAGACTAGCATTTAGCTGTGTGTAGCGAAATTATGCAAAATGGTCTTATCCGTTGGGCAATGCTGTTAAATCAAATGTTGGTATTTAAATTGCACATATGTCACCGTTTTACAGAATTCAAATTATGATTTTATTAAATTTTGTGTGAAGAGTCAAACTTAGATGTTGAGCTTGCCTGATTCAGTGCCTCGCACATAAGCAAGATAGCTTCAAATTGTTTAGTTTTTAAAACTTTTTCGAATTTCCCTTTCATTAACATGTTAACTGGTCTTTTCTGGTTGAATGGCAGGAAGCTATCGCCTAGGACCTTCTGCGAGCGACGATCGATTTTCGACTTGTTATGTATCAATCAAATTTTAAGGCCCAAAGATCAGTGATACACAGACGGGTGGACAGAAAGACATGGCTATATCGACTCAGCTAGTGATTCTGAGTCGATCCAGAATAACTAGCTGAGGTATATCGATATTATTTCTCTATGTTGCAAACATAATGTCAAAACTAATATACCCCTATGGGATGGGGTATTAAAATTGATTATTGTAAATGTTTCTGTATAAAAATACACCTAGTCGACCAGGAAAACATGAACTTGAACGAAATCGACAAAGATTCATACTCAATGTGACTGTTAGTTGTATTGTATTTCTGCATCTAGAGATGATTTTGCTACGCTCTTTTGGGCATCTATCTTTGCTTGATGTTCCGAGGAAAGAGAAGAAATGTCTACTGGACAGGTCGCTCGTATTTGAGTCTTTGACCTGGAACTACACACATGAGAACCGTGTTCAAGAATTGTTCAAGATTGGCAATCAACGTTAAATTATGTTGGCATTATAAAGGGTCCGCCAAATAACTTTTTTTTTTTTGAAAATGCTATTAAAAAAACCACTGAATATTTTCTCAAATTCCTTTTTTTATTTGAAGGTACAATCCTTCCGGTTAATAATGGAATATAATGTCATTCAAATGGCTGCCTCGGCTGGCCATGCAGTAGCCTACACGATCGCTCCCATTTTTAAGCACATTATCGATTGTGTGCAGCTGTATTTCACCAATGGCTTCACGAATATTGTCCTTTAAAGCGTCAATTGCCTCTGGCTTGTCGGCGTAACACTTATCTTTTACGGCACTCCACAAATAATAGTCCAACGGTGTCAAATCGCAGCTCCGAGGTGGCCAAACGTCATCAGCTCTGCGGCTGATAATAGGATCTTCAAAAACAGGGCGCAAAACATCGAGTGTAGCTTCGGCTGTGTGGCACGTAGCGCCCGCGCCGTCCCGTTGAAACCAAATGTTGCCAATATCCTCCTCTTCAATTTTTGTGAACGAAATTCGTTCAACATGGCCCGATAACGATCGCCATTGACTGTAACGGCCACTCCTTGCTCATTTTCGAAGAAAAATGGCCCATTTATGCCTCTGGACCAAAATCCGCACCAAACAGTGACTCGTTTTGGGTGTATCAGCTTTTCAATGTATGCGTGCGGGTTTTCTGTGCCCCAAATGCGACAATTTTGCTTGTTTACATACCCGCCAAGATCAAAATGAGCTTCATCTGAAAAGATGATTTTTTTTTTGGCAAAATCGGCATCTTCTCTAAGTCGATCGCAGGCCCACTTAGCGAAGCGAAAACGCATTGGATGGTCAGTTGGCTTCAACTCCTGAACCAATTGGACTTTGTATGGCGTCATACCAAGGTCTTTATGCAAAGTTCGTCTCAATGATGTCTCCGAAATGTTCAATTGTTGAGAACGACGGTGAATTGATGTTGATGGCGCTTCACGCACACTTTTTGCCACAGCAACAATATTCTCGGGTGTACCTACGCACTGTTTTTGGCTTTTCACGCTTTGGTTTATCGATGAGGATGCCAGTTTCTTTCACTTTTTCACAAGATAACGAACATACGGAGCTGACAGTGCTTCTCTTCTTCCAAAATCCGTACGCAATTTTCGCACACATTCTGCAACATTACCATGATTTTCAAAGTAATGTCGCAATATTTCCCATGCGTATATTTTTCAAGCGTATACACAACCATATTCGTTCAGCGGAAGGATAAACCTAATTATCTGTCAAATCAGACATGAGCTAAGTGTTACCATTCTCGAAATAAGCACTAGAAGAAAAAAAAACGTTAGATGGCGGACCCGTTACATCTGAACCAGCTGCCACGCCTACGTGACGCATGGAATGTATACAATTTTGCGAATCCTTTATAACAAGAAACGGAGGTTCGGTCTTCCTTGCCTTCTCGAACCTGGTGGCTAGGATTCGAAGATCCTCTTAGCTGGAGCATTATTGTCCATTCGCTCGATGTAGCCGAGCCAATGAAGTCGACGTGTTTTGGCTTTTTGGACTACATCCACATCTTGGTACAGCTCATAGAGTTCGCGGTTGTACCTTCTCCTTCATTCCCCCTCCTTGCGCACAGGACCAAAAATCCGCCGGAGTAATTTTCTTTCTAAGGAGCGCAGTATGAGCTCTCCCTTCTTGCTTATCGTCCAGCATTCGGCGCCATAAAGCAAAACTGACAGGGTAAGGGTTTTGTAGAGCACACATTTCGTCCTTCGAGTTAGGAGTTTTGAACCCAGTTGTTTCGCCAAACCGAAGTAGCAACGGTTTCCTAGGGTAGTTCTTCGCCGGATCTCAACTAGTATGTCATTCGTGGAGTCTATGTTTTCTCCGAGGTAGGCGAACTTCTTAACTACCTCGAAATTGCTGCTATCAATAGTGACGTTTTGTCCTAGGCGGTGGACAGATGCTTGTTTGCTTGTTGATATCATGTACTTAGTCTTGTCCTCGGGCCACTGGATTTCGCTTGATCTTCAATCGCCGTGAACGCTTTTATCACTTCACGCTGGGAGCGACCGATGATGTCAATGTATGCATAGCCCAGCAGCTGGACGGACCTGTTGAAAATAGTGCCTTCCGTGTTGACACCTGCCCTTCGCACTATCTGCTCCAGAGATTGCAGAAGTCATGTTTGGAACAGTTTGAAGGAGCTACTTCCAAACTGAACGTTGCAGCGCATGTTTTCCGGCGTTACACGACACAGCTTTGACACAGTTTTGGCCTTTTGCCGGGATTCCGAATTCGGCATCGCCATGTAGCGCTCCTAAAGATGTATGCTATCATTCTTTGAAGTCGATGAATAGGTGTTGATTTTCGACTTGAAATTCGTTGGTCTTTTCCAGGATTTGCCTCAGTTTGAAAATTTCGTCTAAAGTCGATCTGCCGGGCCGGAAGCCAAACTGGTATGTGCCGATTAGTGTGTTCCAGAACGGTTTTAGACGGTCACACAGTACGTTGGATAGGATCTTGTATGCGACATTAAGCAGGGATATGCCTCGATGGTTCTTGCAAGACATAGGATCGCTTTTTTTTGTAGATGGGGCATATGGAGCTGATAGTCTAGTCATCGGGCATGTTTTCTTCCACCCATACTTGGTTGATGATTCGGTGCATGCTCCCTACCAAAACATCACCACCGTATTTAAAATGCTCCGCTGGTAAGCCACCAGAGCCTGCGGCCTTGTTGTTCTTTAGCTGACTGGACGAGGGTTCTCTTCTTGTGCTATCACTTTTTCTACATGATGCCCATTAAGCAGCTGCTATTCCCTGCGCTTCGGTGACTAGGTTTCTTTCGCTGTCTCGAAGAGCCTGCGTTCCGATTTTGTAGCCAGCAGCCAGTTGTTGGCCTAGGGCATAGATTTTTCTCACAAGCAATCATGTACTCGTATCTACTTCTTTCAAGATGGCTGGACCTGGAGTTTTATGCCGACGGCTGAGTTTAAATAAGCTTTGACAGTTGATACTAATCGGATATTTGTCAGATCCTCGCGAATGGAGTGATGTTGAAAAACCTTTCAGGGTTCTGCTCACATCTTACTGTGATGGTCACTATTCTTACTTAACCCGATCAAGTCTATGCTCTGCGCTTTAGTTGTTTGTAGTGCGAAACCGCAGCTGGCCAGCAAAATGATGACCGGATTATTCCATCAAGTATATGTTCTGCGCTTTAGTTGTTTGTATTGCGCAGCTTGCCATCAAAATGATGACCGGATTGTTCCAAACAAAACTCTTACTTCAGTCTATATAAGCTGTTGACCGAAAGTTAAAAGAGGTGATGATATTGCTAAAAGTTAAATGTAATACAATCGACTTGGGCGTGGAAATATAAAAATAAGAAACGATGGAAAGCATCGTGCATAAAGATGTAAATGTGGCAAAAAATGTCCTTTTTGCTAAAATATTGTATCTGTCCTTACTACCTAAGGTAGATGCACATATAACTTCCAAATGTAGGTATACAAAAAAATATTCCTCTACACCAAACTCAATTTCAAAGTTTAGTTTACCCAAAGCATCCCTTCGGATGGAAATAAGACAAATATAGACCAAACAATATCCTTACACCTGCAAAGTAAAATTCAACCGACGGCAAACAACAATAGACGCTTGTTATTTCCTTTTCAGTCACAGTGAACTCAGCCTGCAAAAACTCCAAAGCGACCTAAACCAACAATCAACATTTCACTTACCCTTAAGGTGTCATCTCGAACCGGACGAACTAACGCCACACTGGCTGGAATATAATCTCCGCAGGAAAAAGAAGTTCTTTCTTCAAACGGAAGCTATTGTCATCGTAGATACGCTATTCAGCCCAACTAACCATACACAACCACCTTAACCCAACACACACACAGAAGGAGTACAATTCCTCGTCTAACCGCAGGGACTCCTTGGAGAGTAACTTAACCGCTTTACAGGAGTAAAATCGGTTGATTTTCACTTGGTATTTGTTGTTGTGCGATATTGTCCTCACTTTGTTTGAGTTTTCGCGCTAACATTTCCATTCATCCACCAAACACCAAACCACCCCCCATCCACCGCCATCCTTGTGTGATCACATTTACGTCTATTTAAGGATAAAGTTTTGATATCTTCATTCCCTGGTTGTGACATTGAAGTGAGTCAAGCACTTCCTCGACGTTTTTGGTTATTATAACTGAATAGGTTTGGGTTTTTGAAGAGCTATGTCCTTTGGACAGGATAAAATTGTTTATATACTTCATATGGAGTGCATACGGAACTTAACAATGTCGAACGACATGGAGAGGTGGCGGATGTGTGCACAATCTACCTCCAGTTCCGGAGAATATGGGCCGGGAGATCGGTCAAATAAAGGTGTGTATGGATTACATAGATAGGTAGACGGTTATTCATGTATCCTCACATCGAGAACAGCAGCACCGTTGTCGCCTGGGAATGATTTCCCCAACAATGATAATAATAATCAATTGAAGTGAAAGGTTCGCAATCAACTTGATTTTGAATGAGGGGTTTTGATATGAAATTTCTCCTCCCCCAACCGCACATTTAACGTCTATGGCTGCTAGCTATTGGCCACTGCCGAAGTGGCTCGTTTCAAATAGATAGAGATACATAATAAAGTACTGTGGATGAGGACGATTTCAGGAGGATGACGGTAAATGTAATTTATGTTTCGAACAGTTCGATTTCAACTTGACTTGACGGTTGTTAATGTTTCTCAAATATTGGATATCAATTGAGTGTGGCGTCCTTTCCGTGTACAACCAGCTAGAGTTTTAAACACTTTACAAAATTCAAAGGATACTCGAAATGATGGATGTTAGTTAGCTATTATATTATATAGGGAGGACAAATGCGCCAGGACCTATAACACCAATCTTCAATCTCAGGTTACATACTTTCGTTCAATATTTTTGTTGAATCATTCGGTCCAAATTAACCAGCAATCGCATCTGATGGAAGATAGTGTTAAATACAAAATAGTTGTAACAGTTACTACTGGACGAACACCATACGTTTCGGTCCAATTTTCTACCAGTTTTTAGGTCAACACTTTATTTAGTGACGAAGTTTTTCTTCGGCCTAATGGATATGCCAAAAAACAAAATGGTCCCTTCTGGAGCGAGAGAAATCCTCACGAAATTCTTGAGATACCATAACATACAGAAAAATGCACAATTTGCATTGTAAACGCCAATAACAGCACAGCTCCTTATTTCATTAAAAATGAGAAAGAATTCTATGGGTAGCGCTAACGGTACAAAACCCACAATCACAAACATCGACTGCATTGATCCTGAAGAGTTTTGGTGCCAACAAAAAAATTTTAGATACCTTACATTGACCGCTTTAGTCGACTTATAAAAAAATGTCTTCGGTGAACTATTTCTCGTTGTTGTCCCGTCAATTGTGCCCCTTAATCGTTTAATCAGACGCCACACTTGTGGATATAGCCACTATTGTTGTGGATATATCATGTCTTTGGTATATGTCGACAAGCCCAACACTTTAGACAATTTGGAAGACAATATTGAAGGTGGCATCGGCGAAATAGGGCCAGAATTGTCTGCGAAAAAATGGTCATAATTCGACCAATTCGAATTCGTCCAGCTATACTCTTCATACTGCAAGTTATGTAGGGTGCCGTATAATAACGCCGACTTCTAAAATTCGGCGTTATTTCACTCCACTGTTATAGGGTTAGACTGTAATGAGAGAGGACCATTACTTAATGGTCAAATCGATTCATCATTTAAATCTATTGTTTCGTTTTGAAAATTTTCTATTCCTATTCACAAAGAAAGAAAGAATCAGGTGCAGTCAGTCTGTAGGCCGTAAAGGCAACGAAATGTGGTGTTTCTTTAAAAAAAATCGAGTGTGAGTTCTGCTTAATTTCTTTCTCTCACTCTATCTCTCTGTTTACCACCTCCATAGTGTATTCATCTCATGAGGTGAACTGACATATTGACAATTGCCTTGGGTACTTTTTGACAATTCGCAAGCTCTTTGGTTTATGTGAGAATTACACTGCCACTCATCCTTACCTTAATGCTTACCTCTCTTTATCTTTGTTATATATACACTAGTCGGCATAAGTATTTTGACGAAACCTTTTTGTGACTATTGAGACTAACTTTGCTTGGTATCGTTAAAACAACGGTGCAAAAATGATGCGCGAAACAAAGAATCTATTTTAAGCTCTATGCATGCCAAGTTTTGTATTGTTTACCTTTTGCATTCTCTTTCTGCTGATAAGAACGCATGCAGACAAAGAATTTTTACGTGGCATAAGTATTTTGACGGAAACTTTGTGTAAATATTTTAACAGTTTTGAGCACGAGATAACCAAAAAACTTGTGTAGTTAACTTTAATTTACATTAAACGTTGATAACAAAATAAAAATTTATTAAAATTTATTAAAAACCATGGGTAAAACGGCTGAGTTGAGTTTGGTTGTCAGATCTTCAATGGCAGCGAAGTTTAACGCTGGAACGGCAGTAAAAGACATAGCAAGTGAGTTTAATGTGTCGCGTCATACTGTGCACTATCAAATCAATAAGTTTAAAAAGCATAGTGACATCACAAACCTAATGAGATCATGCGCTAAGCGCAAAACAACGCCCACTAAAGACCGAACCCTTCTACGGGAATTTAAAAGAAATATATTCCTGAAGCCTCAAACTGCTGCAAATCAATGGAATTTGACGGCAACGAATCCAGTCAGTGAGCGCACTGTCCGACGACGTTTAAGGAGATTTTAAAACATTTAAAGCTAAGGACGTGCCGTACATATCAAAGGTAAACAAGCTTAAAAGACTGTCTTTCGCAAAGGAACATCTGCACAAGCCAAAGGAGTACTGGAGAAGCGTTCTATGGACAGATGAAAGCTCCTTTGAGTATAACTCATCAAAAAACAAATTTAACGTTAGATTGCCAAAGGTAGAAAGGCAAAAAAGACGCCCAGTTTGTCAAAAAGTGAGCCATGGTGGAGGCTCTGTCATGTTCTGGGGATGTGTTGCGTATAATGGCCTGGGTGAATTGGTTCCTATCACCGGCTCGATGAACCAAGGTCAATATTTAAGAACCCTAAATGATAATGCCTTTCCTTCCGGAGGTAGGCTTATTGGTGAATCATTTATCCTGCAACAGGACAATGCCCCATGCCACAAAGCCCGATTGATAACTAAATTTCTGAAGGATGTTGGTGTTGCCACTTTGGACTGGCCACCTCAAAGTCCAGATTTAAATATAATAGAAAACGTCTGGTCTCTTTTGAAACGCAAAAGAACAGTTTCTTTAAATAAAACCAGAGAGGAGACGATTTCTGAGGTCACTTCCCTTTGGGAAGAGATATCTCCAGAGATTCTTCAAAATTTAGTAGATTCAGTACCGAGACGCCTTCAAAAAGTTATTGAAGCCAAAGGAGGTTATATATTTTACTAAATTCTTCTTTATTTATTTACTTTTGTTAAGTTTAAAATGTTTTTTCTTAGAGTTATATACTTGTCAAAATACTTATGCCAACACACGAAATTACAAATTAATTTATATCTTTTTTGACTTCTATGAAAAAATATTTGTTTGCCTATTTTTAAGTTTGTATTAGTTATATATAAAAATGAAAAAATAAACATGAATTCTTGTCAAGCCATTTAGAAGTTAAACTCAAAAATGCACGATTTTTATTTCGTCAAAATACTTATGCCGACTAGTGTATATTGAATGACCATCAACATACGCTTAGTTGGGGGAAATAAATCTAGTCTCAAAGCTTACCGTTATTCTCACTGGTTAGGAAGATTAAATTCATTCATAAACATATGAGAAGGCTACAATCCGCTGTGCGGATCGTTGAATACCCTATCCCATCCCATCTGTAAAACTAATATCCCCAAAAGGTGGACATGGCTTAAAACACGATGGAGATTAAATATAGAAAATTACATTGCCACAACAAATTGTTCAGACAGTTTATAAAGCACTGGTTCTACAAAAGAAAAGGTTTTTCTCCTACATTATGTTATGGGGTAGTGAATAAAAATGGTTTTTATATAAAAACGCCCCCAAAAATTGGGCGTGGGTTAAAATAGTCTATAGACCAAATGTTCATATTAATATAACCAATGATTCTGTATCAACATTTTTTGGAACATTTTTAAATTTGCCCGGAAAACGTTTTTTACTGAAAACGACCCCGAAAAGTGGGCTTGGCAAAAAACTTTATAAGGACGAAATATAGATATTAGGATTGTCTAAATATGTTGTTCAGAAACCTTTTCCAAATTCTTTACGGTTTCGCCAAAAAATTCGTTTTTCTAAAAAGGGGGCGTGGCCAAGTGGGCGGATTTCAAAAATGTTTACACTTGTTCTACTGGGAGCAACAAAGAGCACGTGTACCAACTTGCATCCTTCTAGCTTAAAATTTAAGGCCCAAAAACTGGTGACGTACGGACGGACGGACAGACATGGCTAAATCGACTCAACTAGCTTTGAGGTATATCTATTATATAGCTATGATATTTCTATATGTTACAAACTTTGTATGAAAACTAATGTACCCCTATGGGATAGGGTATAAAAGGAGCATATTTGTTGGCTCATCTGAATAGGTTCAACTAACAAAAAGGAGTTAAACAAGAAAAATTATTATAATATAATGTTTTAGTTTGCACATGTGTTTAGATACGAACTAATATTAATAATTACTAATGAGTATTGCCCCATTTTTTCAAAACAGATTCGTAAATTAGATTCGGAATGGAATCATAAAAATGTTCTATGTTTTGAAGCGAAATTTCGTTTAAAATACTTGTATTAATGACTTTTTGTCTTGATGCTGACTGTTCGAATCACAAAACTCGTATGAGAGCCGAATGACATACAATTTTGTTTGTTTTTGTTTTAAACCTTGTTCTACCGCATAAACTTGGTAAAACAATATCAACTATTTCTTACCTCGAACCTTAGTTTCCTTTCCTATAAACCCAGTTGTATGCTAGTTGAACTCATCTCGTTCTCTTACAATAACAAACAACATTCGGTGCTCCCAAGCATTCCCATATCTTAGTACTAACCTCCACCGACGCTGGTTGGTTTCGGTGATCAGACGAAAAATGATATTTTGTTTGATCTCTTTTTCGTTACACTTTTTCGTTTCTTTTAATCAAATTCACAATGTCCTAAAAAAGTTGCACTTCAAACGACAATCAGCTAATAGTTAAAACACATTTATGACACCAAAATCACCTGCCATTGCCATTTCAACATTCAGAGGGAAATAACCATTTAAGTCCCCTACATGTTACCAAATGTCGCATTCATATATCTAGCAACTTTCGTTTGATTCCTTAAAACAATGAACAAGGTGGCGCAAAAATAACCTTCCGATGTTTTTTGGCTGTAATTTAAAAAATAAATGAAAAACTTTGATTCTTCTTGTGGATTATTTTTATTTGGTCTTTTAATTTTTTTTACATCAAGTCGAGAATATGATGTCATGTAAATGGCCGCCGCCACAGTTGATTGTCATTTGAGCCCTTTTTATGGCATTTTCCATCACTTTGGGCAAAACTTCCGGCGATAGGTCCTCACATTCTTGACGGATATTGTCTTTAAGAGCTGCAAGAGTCTGAGGCTTGTTGACATAAACCCGCGACTTCAAAAAGCCCCACAAAAAGAAGTATGGAGCGGTCAAATCAGGCGATCTTGCTGGCCAGTGCAAATCGCCAAAACGGGAGATTAGGCGCCCGGGAAATGCATCCTTCAGCATATCGGTTGTGGCACGTGCAGTGTGTGCCGTTGCACCGTCCTGTTGGAACCACATGTTTTCCAATCCCAATTCGTCAAGTTGCGGCAAAAAGAACTCGTTGATCATTGCTCTGTAGCGCTCACCATTCACAGTAACCGTTTGGCCCGCGACGTCTTCGAAGAAAAAAGGTCCGATGACTCCTCCAGCGAAAACAGCACACCATACAGTGACTTTGAGCGGGTGTAATGGCTCTTCGTGGGTTACACGCGGATTTAGCGTAGATTTTGCTTATTTACGTACCCGCTAAGATGGAAATGGGCCTCATCACTCATGATGAAAATTTGATGAAAAATCATCTTCCTCTTGGTGGTGATTAAGGATGGCTTGAGCGTATGTTAGACGCAATTGGCGGTCAGCAGCTAACAACTGATGCACCGTCTGGACTTTGTACGGAAACATCTTCAAATCTAGTACCAAAATTCGCTGTAAAGACCGTCGACTGATACCCATTTGCGTGGCACGTCGTCTGGTCGATGTCGACGGCGCTTCCATGACGTCTTCGGCTACAGCAGCAATATTCTCTGCAGAACGGCTATTCCGGGGTCTGCCACGCCTGGCAGCATCTCGTGTTGTGCCAGTCTCTTCGAGGCGAGCGGCTAAACGTCGCAGTGTTTCACCAGTAGGCGTTGGACGGCTAGGAAATCTGCGACGAAATTCACGTTGTGCCAAAGTCACCGACCGATTATTGCTCAAATAAATAGTCACCAATATTCCGCGTTCTGGAGCAGTGTAGCGTAACATTGTTTATTAACGTGTATTTCGCATGTGTTTACTACACAAATGTCAAAACAGAACTGACATTAGGGGCCAATCGCAAAATTTATAGCATTTTCTGATAGGAGGATTACTTTTGCGCCACCTTGTATATTGCTTTTCTGGATTCACCGATGAGTTTCATAATTTAATCTTGCTCACGCACAATCCCACGTACCCAAATTTCTTATTGACATAAACAAACATGCTAACTTTTGCACACTTTTTTGCACACCAACGTACGTGTTGCTGAGATACAAGTACATCATCAAACGCACACGATCATAATAACAACAACACTCCAGAATCAGCTGCGGATTTTTTTTCTTTATTCCTGGTTTCATAAAATCCAATTCAAACCGTCTGAAATAAGTTTCACTTCAGACAAATGAAATAAAGTAACAACAAGCAACAATTTTTCGTTTCATAAAATCGAATTCACACCTTCCGAAAAGAAGTTTGACTTCAAAAAACATGCCTAGCTTTGTGTAAACTTGTCCCATTACCCACTTCAGTGTATGATATCTTCGCAAAACCCAAATACTTGCCTTATCACTCCAATTGTCCATTTTGATTAAATCTAAGTAAAAATCTGTATTTTAAAACAAAACAAAAGAAGGCTTTTCCATCCTATCGTTAAAATCAACATCCCTCAAAACTGGGTGTGGCTAAATTGTTTACTTGAATGCATCCTAGTTCAACATTTTTGAACGGACTCTGATACTCCTATGACCATGTCATAATCTATGGCATGGGCTATATAATCGTTTTTAGACGAAAATGGTCCCAAAAAGTGGGTTGGGTTAAAATGATCTATAGACGAAATATTCGTATTAATATTAGCGCAGTATTTTCATTGAAAGATTTTTGGGATTTCCTTAAGATTGTACCGAGAACCATTTTTGCTGAAAAGAGTTCGTGTACCAAATTTTGTCAGTTTAGCTTAAAATTTGAATCCCAAAAATTGATGACGCATGGGCGAAAGGCGACTACCGACTGACAGACATGCTTAGTTTGACTTAGTTTTTGATTCTGAATCTTTTAAAAAACATATAAGAAGCTATAATCCGCTGTGTGGATCGTTCAATACCCTATCCCATCCCATCCTTAAAATTAATATCTCCAAAAAGTGGGCTTTATTAGCCTATAATATAGAAAATGACATTGTCACAACAAAACACATTGTTTTCCTCCTGTATATGCTATGGGATAGGGTATACAAACGGCTTTTGTGAGAAAACGCCCCCAAAAAGTGGGCGTGGGCTAAAATGATCTATTAACGAAATGTATATATTAATATTACTAATTATTCTGCATTAAAATTTTTTTCGAAAATTTTAAAATTTGACCGTAAAACGTTTTTTTTTATTAAAAACGCCCCCAAAAAGTGGGCGTGGCAAAAAACTTTATATGAACGAAATATAGATATTACGATTGTCTAACTACGCTTTTCAGACACTTTTACAAAATTCCTTATGGTTTGGCCAAAAAATACGTTTTTCTAAAAAGGGGGCGTGGCAGTGGGCGGATTTCAAAAATTTTTACACTTGTTCTGCTGGGAGCAACAAAGAGCACGTGTACCAAATTTCATCCTTCTAGCTCAAAAGGCTCAGTGGCGCGATGGTTAGTGCGATGAACTGCCGTGCAGGAGGTCTGGGTTCGATTCCCAGCCGTTGCAACACCTAAATGATTTTTCACTGGCCCTCCTCTCGTGATGATCTGACAAATCATCCGAGTAGTATCAATTGTCAAGAATAGCTTATCTCAACTTAGCCGTTCGGAGTCGGCATAAAACAGGAGGTCCCGCCATCGTGCAAGAAGTACACACGCACACATGAATGGTTGTGAGAAAGCTAGGCCCTGGGTACTAACGAGCCTGTTGCGCCAAAAATTTGTATTTTTTTTGTAGCTCAAAATTTAAGGTCCAAAAACTGGTGACGTACGGACGGACGGACAGACATGGCTTAATCGACTCAGCTAGCGGTTCTGAGTCGATCCATATACTTTGAGGTATATGTAGCTAAATTATTTCTCTATGTTACAAACTATGTATCAAAACTAATATACCCCTATGGGATAGGGTATAAAAATGTAGGCATCGTTCTACCTACCTAGGCCTCAACCAACACGCCTCTCCAATTAGCCCGGTCCTTAGCTAACTGGCTCCAGTTGCGCACTCCAATTTGGTTGCGGTGGGTTTCTATCTTATATCTTTCTTCATCTACTGCGTCTGACGTCTGGCTGGTAATCGAAGACTGCGAGCCGGAGTATTGGTGTCCATTTGCCCTACATGTAATAGCCATCTTAAAGTCCAATCCGGATTTAGTTTTTTCTCTCTCAAATCGACCAAGGATTTCTTCTTTTGATTCGGTCCATGCTTCAGCGCCGTAGAGCAGGACTGGGATGATCAGGGTCTTATATAGGATCTCCTTAGTAGTTCGAGTGAGGGCTTTACTACTAAATTGCCTTCATAGCCCGATGAAACAGCGGTTGGCAGGAGTAATTCTTCGTTTAATTTCTGACGATATGTGGTTGTCAGAGTTAATAGCGGAGCCGAGGTAGACAAAGTTCTGTACAACCTCGAAGTTATAACTGTCAATGGTGACGTTCTGTCCAATTCGTACTTATTCTTATACTTAGTCTTATCCTCATTTACTGCTAAACCCATTTTTGCTGCTTCCTTCTCTATACTTGCAAACGTGGCTATGACATCACGTTGAGTCCTACCAATGAAGTCAATATCGTCGGCGTATGCTAGAAGTTGCACCGATTTTTGGAAAATTGTGCATCTTGTGTTAGCTTGGTAATTTTGCACAATGCTCTCAAGAATCATATTAAAGAAGTTACATGACAGCGCATCGCCTTGACATAATCCTTTTTTGGTATCGAATGTGTCGGTGAGGTCGTTGCCGAGAATTCTTCATCGTCATCTTGCACAGACGGACAAGTTTGGGCGGTACACCAAAACTAGACATGGATCTATATTATAGTTCGTCTCTATTAATGCTGTAGTATGCGGCTTTGAAATCGATGAATAGGTGGTGGGTATCGACTTGGACTTCAAGTTATTTTTCCAGGATCTGTTGATGTGTGCAGATTGGATCAGTTGTGGACTTTCCTTCGCATATTACGGCAGATATGATCTTGTTGGCGAAGTAGAAGAGTTGGTGCAGTTTAGAGGGTCTCCTTTTTTTGGATTCGGCAAACGATACTGAGGTTCCATTCTTCACGCATGCTTTCAACCGACCAGATTTGGCTTATGAGTTGGTGGATGTTACCCTCCACCGGCCTTATAAAGCTCGGCGAGAAGGCCGTATTTCTGGTAACCTTGTTAACCTTGAATTTAGATATTGCTTCCGTCACTTCACTTTGGTCGGATGTTAGTTTTCGCTAGTATTGAATAGTTCATTTTGCCGGACAGCGGAATATTGTTCATCATCGCTTTTAGACAGTCTGCAGAAGTGGTTCTCCCATATCCTCAGCATCGACCGTGCCAGAGCTACGATATTTCCTTCTTCATCTCGATAGGATACTGTTCGAGACTTGTACCCTTGGCTTTAACGTTTTACACTTTAGTAAAACTTGCGATCATCATTCCTGGAGTGGCAACCTTTACGGCTTCATTTAAAATTATATAGGTACTAAATTTCCTCTTGTAACAGATATGGTTACACCTGATATTTACCTGTTAAACGTGTAACTGGAGGCGGTAACTGAGAAACCATACTAACTAGATTGAAATGTTGATTGAGGCTCAGTTTGAAACCCTAAAAAAGAAAAAAGACGCTTACTTACAGCGCCACTACGGGTCTATGAAGAGTAACGAAACAAATCTGAATAGCGATAAGTGGCGGGAAACCTATTGAACCCTTCCAACAAAAAAAAAACAAAAACAAAACAAAATAAAAACGTCTTATTATCAACAAAACTTAGAAACAAATCAGCAATGAAAAGATTCGGTATCAAATCACAGATAATTCAGCATAGCCTACCCAATAACCGAGCTTATAAAAACTATACCCTATAAACACCACGGAGTTTCTTTGTAGTAGATGGGAGAAATCTAGAGTCTAGAGAATCAATTGTTGATAACCTCGACGAGTTTAGGCTTTCTAAATTGCTCACTTAGTTTGGCTACTTCTTTAAGTTGGGTAGGATAACTCTAAAATTAAAATCCCCAAACCAAAATCTCTAAATGAATTGTCGTCAACAATAAGTTCTTTTATGAATTAGGATTTTTTAGAATGTGAAGATTTAAGGGTTTTTATGATGTCACGCTTGGGTATTATGTGGGTATCCCCTTAAGCCTACCTAAATCAATTTTTGCTGATATAAATGGGCACACATTTAGCTCTTAAATGAAACCCAAGAACCTCCACATATCAAGGGCATCAAGGGATTCTCCACCTCAACGGAGCCACCTCTAAAACTTGGTTATGAAAATCTTATCTGTAGGTACCTTGTTTTAAACTCACACCTTGGCAATGACATCAACTAATTAATGCGATGTCTCTACACATTCGTATATAGCAAGTTCCGCTCAGACCAATACTTACCATCTAGAAACATGAAAATCCTTCTTACCATAATTTTAAAATTGCAAATACCATTTATTCATTTTTTCAATGATCCTATCATAGCACTTAGCCATGATCTCAATAACGTTGCACAAGTATTCACAAAAAAATTATATTTTTGAAGCACTTCCTTACCATGTCCTTACTAAAAAGATTAAAGAAAAGAAAAACCATTTAAAGGAAGCACCATCATTAGCTTCGTCATCAACTTTCCCGTTGATTAACATTTTTTTTTTAAACAGAAATCCTTTTCTTTGATCCAGGAAAACCAAACATACACGACCTATCACAAGTTGCAATCAGAATTCGTGAATGACAACCCTCCAAAAAGCGCGCGTGCTACTCTGCTATCTACCCGTAAAAGTTTAATAAGCTCTATCTGTACTGCTTGCCGACAAAAAGCCAATTAAAAAACACAAGCGCGCAAATTGTCCTTTCAGATTTTTTTTTATTTTACTTTCCGTATTCCTTTCTTTTGTGAGCGCAACAGATTTTAGGCTTTAGAACGAAGGGGGTGTATAGAAAAACAAAAAATGAAATATCTAGCTACTGCTACTTTCACTACATGTCCTATGAAAAGGATATTCTATTCCCGTGTTCATGTAGGAGCAGCACTTCACTTTGTGTATTATGAATAGAAAAAGGAACCACATGGTACAACTTGAAAGCTTTTAGCGGGAGCCTTTCATGTGCATTTCTTCTACTTGATTGTTGTTGTTCAGGTTGATTGTTGGAATAGCGTCATTATCCTTCGTCAGTTAAAAGCAGCGTGCCGCCACTCTCAAATAGATTTGCAGTCCCGCACTAAATGTATATAAAAAAGCTAAAGGTAAAGGTATTTTCAGCGAAGTACTCTGAAGTGGTTTTAGGGCTTGGTATTATGGTTTTTTGTTTTGTTTTAGTTTGTAAAGACGTAATATGTAGTTTAGAGGTTTTTGACATATAACTCTGAGTGGATGCGGATCTTTGGTTACATGGCATGGTTCTGTAAACGTCATGAGTATTGCAAAGAAGTAGTTTGATCAAGCCACATGCAGGTATAAACTTATCTGTCAAGGAAGTCTAGAACTTGTATTGGTAGGTGGTGTATGCCAAATGACTGTTTGTGCCATATTTTTTGCAAATGGCGTCAAATGTCAGTTTGTGTTAACATTTTTATTGTTAACAGATCGAGAATTAAGTTGAGCTATACACACCGTAGAAGCGCAGAATTATTGTTACTACTACAGTGGCCTAGTGGTTAGTGCATTGAGCTACTAAGCCTGTGGTTTTTTTTACTACCCCATATCTTCTGGAACTCTGACAAACATCCAATAGTATAAAACTGTCATGAGTAGCTTCTCAAAGTCGGCGTTGAACAGGAGGCCCAATTCTTTGTGGCAAAAATACAATTTCACAAACACAAATAAATGGAGCAACCAGGATTAATGACTGGGCCGTAAATGCCAGATTTTGAATTCCCTTGACCGACGAAAAATGCGGTCCAATCACAACTCCCTCGTGGCATCCACACAAAAACTCACTTTTTGGCAATGGAGTCTCTTGAGGCACAATAGTATTTGTATTGCAATTACAACTAAGTATGCGACGTATCTAGTTTTTTTTTTAATAGGAATATACAAGGTGGCGCAAAAGTTGTCACCCGTCGCAAAAGTTGTCACCCGATGATTCTTGGCCGTCATTTTTTTAAGTGTTTTGCAAAAAAATCGAAACAATTATTATAGGTGGCGCATAGGACATGAATCGTGGAATAAATTTTTCTACTTTTTTTGCGGAAGAATTCAAATATTTGCAACCAAAAAAACATCGGGTGACAGCTTCTGCGACGGGTGACAACTTTTGCGCCACCTTGTATATAAATATTTTTCAGGTAACTTTCATTTGAGAGTCTGACAAAAATCCTAGAGTATAAAACTTTCATGAGTAGCTTCTCAAATTTGCCATTTGAAATCGGCCTTTAACTGGAGATCCCATGCTCTGTGGCAAAAAAATTACTTCGTACATACAAATGAAGATAAGTCATGTTTGAGGACCACAATGGTGTCGTTAATGCCACAAATTTCATTTTCATACAACGGGCTCAAGTGAGCATCAACTCAGGAGGTGATCGTTAATTTGATCGATATAATGTTTTCAAATTAATATCGATAGGACCCGCTGCTTCCATACTTATTTAAAGTGAAAGTATAATTCTTTGTGAATCAGGACATCTACCAATATGTTTCTTAAGTTAGTAAAGTTCATAACTATAACAATAAGTAACGGCTTCCGATTATTCTCCCTGTCTTCGGTTTCTACTTGTGCTTACCAATTAAGGCGAGGTGTTCCTATATACTGTGCCGAAAGAATATGTCTGCGGGCTACAGTATTGGTGTCCTTTCTCATTGCACATCCAACGCAATAAGTCAAATGTCGCTTGTTAATTAGCTCTCAAAGCTTGCCGTGAAATATTCGTTCCTAAAAGTGGTCAAAGCATTCATAAATAATTTTTCTTTCGAATCCAAGTTTGGATCGTAAAAATCAGCTTCTCATGCAGGATATACTTAATTATCTGATCTGCGGCTTTGTTTCTAATTGCCATATGAATTCCTACGCCTAATTGGACTTCATTTTTATTACAGAATCTGCTAATGTGTGAAGATTTGATAGATTGTAGACTTTTCTAAACTAAAACAACAATGATAGGCACCGATCAGATCAGTTACGCCAGCTAAGATCGTGTGATCACAAGTGACTTATTTAAGAAAGATGTCGTATGAATCGAAGACAAAAGCGATCGTATTGGAAAAATGGAAACATTTCTTTTTATCCCATACCCCCAGCGTCTAATGTCGAAGACCAGTGGCGAATTTCTTAACCAGCCATCAGAAAACCAGTGGTTTGATCAATTATGCCAACGAATACTGGTAACAGTCACAAGAGTATTATTTGATCTTATCATTCACAAATCGTCTGGTCCAGATGGCATCTCCCCCATAATTCTGAAGAGGTAATTGTTCTTCCACACCTTTCCCGAGTAGATGGGAAACAACATTTGTCCAGGCCGTTCCTAAAATAGGCGAATCTTCTCTCTCAAACTACCGACCAATGGCACTTACGTCTGTACTTTCTAAGATCATTGAAACGCTGATAAACCTTTAGCTTATGAAATATATTGAACCACGAAAACTCCCTAATGAAATACAATACGATTTTCGTAGCAAATGTTCACTTCAAGTTGTTTTGTAAGTTTTCAAGTCTGCTACTCACCAAATAAATGCTGGTGTCCCTTAAGGCTGTATTTTGTCTCCAACACTCTTTCTCATTTTTATTGATGAACGCTTATGCAATCTCTAATCCAAACCATTCTTTTGCTGATGACTGTATCCTCAGCTTTTCGTATTCGTTTTCGAATCCACGCCCTTCACCCCTACGAACGTGGAACAAAAACGACAATATATGTTAAGTTCATTTAATTCCGACAGCATAATTTAATATTCCTGTGCTTTAATGCTTCCAAACATAATGCTGTCTTCTGTTATCTGAGAAACCTAATTTACAGCCATTATCCATGAATGGCTCTTGCATCGTCGAAACCGAAAAACTTTCTTACCTCGGTATGTGTGTTAGTTAAAACCTTCGTTGGAACGACCATATCATATGTTCGAAAACGCTAAAAACACAGCGAAATATTTAGGTTTCCTTAATCGATGTAAGAAATACTTCACCCTCTCTGATCTATATATCGCTTATACACCTCAAACTTGAGTTTAACGCCTACATCTGGTCAGGTGCAGCAAAAAATTATTGCACCTACTGGAAAGGATACAAAAGCGTGCGATGAAACTGATAGGATATTCAATCGTAGCGAACTCTATAGTCTCCAGTTATAGGAATATCTTCTGCCTAACACTTTTTTACCGCTATTAAAACGGGGCATGCTCAAACAAAATAGCCAGCTGCATTCCCACCCCTTCAAACATTCAACCGTAATAATCGCCATGCCATGAATGCTGATCAATTCACCCTTAAGCCTATATTCGGACGTACTAAAGGGTGATCCATTTCGAGGTTCCCTACTTTTTTAAAGAAAAAAACATTAAAAAAAAAAATTCAAATTTAATGGAGAATGTTTATTATCATTTGAAAGAACATTCTTTGAAATTTATTTTTTGAAGATTATATCTATCAAATGTTGGCCGTTGCTACGTCGCAGATGGTCCATCCGTTGAGTCCAATTTTCGATCACTCGTTCGAGCATTTCGACTGGTAACTGGCGAATGACACGCGTGATGTTTTCCTCCAAGGCCTGAATCGAAGCGGGTTTGTCGGCATAAGCTTTTGACTTTACATATCCCCACAAGAAAAAGTCTAACGGTGTGATATCACACGATCTTGGTGGCCAATCGACCGGCCCGATACGTGAAATTATGTGCTCACCGAAATGTTCTCTCATTAAGTCCATTGATTGATGCGATGTGTGGGAAGTGGCACCGTATTGCTGAAACCAAATGTCACCGAGATCACGAGCTTCAATTTCAGGCATCAAATAGTCGGTTATCATGGTCCGAGTTGCTGCGAACGGCGCCGAATCGACTCTCCACGGTCTTCGTGTACACTCTCAGTTACGGCCGCTATATTTTCTTCAAAGCGTGCTGGACGTGGTCTATTCGGTCGAATATTATCCAATAATGAATGCTGGGTCTCAAATTGGGTGATGGTGTTGCGAATAGTACGCTCAGTAGGCCGATTATGTTGACCATAAGTTGAGCGAAGTGCACGAAACACATTCCTCACAGAACGTGAATTTTCATAATAAAGTTGAACAATTTGTAAACGTTGTTCAAGCGTAAGTCTTTCCATTATGAAATGCCAAACAATACTAAACAAAAATAACATGACAGCATGACACGACACACACGTGATCTGTCAAAAAAGGCTATTGAAAAAAGTATCTCTACTTGGATCACCCGTTATATAGAGATTCATTTCTGAACCGTACAACACGAATGTGGAGCTTTACCATGTCCAAAAATGTTTACTCTGTTTTTCTTACACATAACAATATACAGATATTTAAAACCAACGCACATCGGTATCTCCTCTTTTTTTCTCCTCAATTTCCTTTATGCCAGCCCTGCGCTCAAACACTATAATGCCCGGTTTCACAGCAAAACGCAGAGCTTAAGTTGCAGCTTTCGGGTTTCACAATAATTTAAAAAGTGTGGTTTAGCTAAGCCAAGTATGGCAAGTAATTGTGAATGGTTCATAGGTAATTTATTAGTTACGCGCCTACAACTATACACCAAACAGGAATATTCTGTTACAGTTACTCTACTACATCCAACATCCAAAAAAAATGTGCTCTGGCAGAAGTTAAGCGACCAAAATCGGGGGCTTAAGTTTTATCAACACTTAAGTGTGTCTACCTCTTAAGCCGGCACTGTGAATAACATAGCTATGTTAAACCGTAGGTTAAGCTCCACGTGAAGCTTAAGCTCTCACTGTGAAACTGAGCATAAACGTATTCATAAACCCTTAGCGCGTGCTAATTATAAAAAAAAAAAACAAGTTTGTGTTTATTTCTAACTGTAGTAAGTACTTCCCGAAAAACTTTCTGGGCTTGCCGTAGCATGTATGGTAAAACCTGGGGAATCTCTCCAAAGACCACACACTGAATCTACACGATCATGGTCAGGCCCATTATAACATACGCTTCAATAGTATGGTGGAACAAAGTCACCCAAAAAAACAACTATAAATAAATTAAACAAGGTACAACGGCTTGCCTGTCTGGGCATTACCGGAGCTATGCGTACCTGTCCCACGGCGGCTATAGAAGCCCTAATAGGACTAACACCCCTCCACATTTATATAAAAAAAGTGGCAATTCGCAGCTCAGCAAGTTTGACACAAGCGGAAGAATTAAACATTAGTGAACATCTAAAACTAATTGAACTTCTATCCGAAATTCCAGAACTTGACATGATCTGTGCGGTTACAGACCGCTTACCAAAGACACTATGCTTCGACAAAAGATTCTCAACGGAGATCACAACCAGAGAAGCATGGTGTAGAAACAACCCACCAAACTGCCTAAACGGCCTAAAGTGGTATACGGATGGTTCTAAAATGGACTCAGGGGTAGGAGCTGGCATACATGGACCAAATAAAAACATCTCAATACCTATGTGAAAAAAACCCTAGTGTATTCCAAGCTGAGCTCCATGCCTTAAAAGAATGCTCAAACCTAAAACACAACTCAGCTATTAAAGGCGCAAACATTCATATATTCACGGACAGTCAAGCAGCTTAAAAGCCCTTAGCTCACACATCATTGACTCTAAATCAGTACTACACTGCTTCAACTCCCTCCAAACACTCAGTTCCAGGAACAAAACCAGACTATGGTGGGTCCCCGGACATACGGGAGTTGAAGGTAACGAAAAAGCTGATGAACTAGCCAGAAAAGGTTCGGAAACCCCCTTCATTGGACCTGAACCCTTCTGTGCAATCCCAAAATCAGCCATAAATATGGTCATAAAAAACTGGGAACAAAACAAATGTGTTTCATACTGGGGAAACATCCCAGGCCTAAGACAGGCCAAAAGAGCTATTCAGCCCTTCACATCAGATGCCAATAATATACTAAATCTTCGCAGGCACGATATCAAAAACTTAGTAGGCTACCCAACTGGTCATCACGGTCTGCGATATCACCTAAACAAAATGCGTCTAGTCGACTCACCGGAGTGCAGACTATGTCTAGAAGAAGACGAAACAGCCGAGCATATCATATGTGAATGCCCGGCCCTTTACGGTATAAGAAGGGAATCTTTCTTCAGGGAATTTTTAAGTCCCGAAGAACTGAGGAAATCTTCGGCTGAAAGTATTATCAGCTACATTAGGAAAGTAGAAGCGCTTCTAACCTAAAAATCATCTGACGGCAAGCACAATAGATCTGTTAGGTCGATGTGTATATTACTGCTTAGGCAGGTCAGAATTAAAAAAAAAAGTACTTCCCGAAGCTATCTCTTTCACAAATGTGCTATTTCTCTCGTAAAAATGACCCTATTTACTAAACGTTTGGAAAAAACATTGTTATTACTATAATTCTATTTTAATTTATTATTTAACTGCAAACAACTGTATTAATTGTATAAAAAAGTTTGCTAACTGTCACTTTTTTATTCAATTGACACTCCCTTTATAGCGAAGGGCTCTATGAGTTGGCTACCATTGGGTATGCTCATCTGATACCTTCCAGAATCTTAAATTACGCTCCTCAACCCACACTTGAAACCGCATCACAGACTAAACTCGTTCGATAAGATTGAGCCACTCATCCTAAATGTATGCATTAAATCAAAGTACTCTACCCATACCTACGCGATCATTATTAGCCCCCCAACGTATGCAATGTAATTCGTTCATATTGCATCCTAGAAGCAGTAAAATTGAACGATCAATACTCTTTGCAATCATTACTTGCACATTCTGTGAATAAGAAAATGTGCTACTGCCACTCCTATTTCGTGAAGTAACATTAAGCCCTTTGAATCTTTTGTTTTATTTTTAATTCCCATGTTAACGATTTTCTCACTGTAATTCCGCAGTAAGTGTAACTTTGATGTTGCCTCTTGCTGTGTTACTGCACTCCTGTCCTATAGCACACTCTTGCTTGTATCTTATCTCTGCTCGTATTCACGCACTTGGATCAGGAAGTCATAAACAACTTGCGATGAATTTTGAAAAAATAATGAACGAGACAGAAACATTTCAAAGGTGTTCATAGACAATAATGTGAAGCTACATCGAGGATTGGACATCACCCTATCGTTTTCATATGGGAAAATCTTTTTCGATGTTAAAATAAATCCTGATTGAATAATTGAGGTGGAGGAAAACGAGGTCAGTTTTATTTTCAATGGCAATGACAAGGCTTGTGTAGGTGTAAAAACTTCAAAAGCGTCTACTGCGACGTTTGGTCTGATTCGTTAATATTGTATATAGTGTATCGGTATCGGTATTAATATTTTTTTTATTTCTCGTGGTAAGGTGGAAATCGCCTGTATACACTAAAATGAGAATAGCAAGCGCGTGCCTATAGCAAGATCAGATTCTTACTGACTTATTTTGGCAAGACTTCACAGCCGTACATCAGGTGGAATGGTGTGAGGTGCTATTCCCTACTATGGCACAATCGAGTTAGAGTTCTTGTTCACAACAATTAAGGGAAACAACTACAAATGTTTACTGAAGCGGTCATTTCCAAAAGTGAAAAAAACGAGAATTTTTCATCCATCATGTTCATCTAAAAAATTTTTAGGGCCATATCCCTGATTTTGACATTTTACATTTAAATTTAAAAATTTCAAACATTATTCCTTGAGTGGCACTATTTTATAAGTTTGATCTCTGATGCTAACTGATTTAAGCCACTTTAAGCTACAAAACAGAACGTAAGAGGTATTTAAGGTGCACATTTGAAAAAAAAAAAGCATTTTGTACTACAAATGTTGGACTGTATCTGTATGATGATATCCCCAATATTCGTATACCATAGCGACTGCTTTTTGTGGAAGCATTCGTGAATAATTTCGGTGCAAAGTAATGTTGACTTAATATTTTTTTAAATCAAAACAATTTTTTTTTCTATAAGCTTGGGCAGAAATTGTAGCAAAAGTCAATAAATAAATACTTAACAATTAACTTAAGCATCCAAAAATAGCTGTTGGCTCTTATGTAAGTAGCCATTCCTTCTTTTAAAAGTGCCGACATAGAATCATCTCGATCTCTACATACAGCTTTAGTAGAAGACATTAGTATCCTGTGTTGACACTAACTATGTTGTTAGTGTGCAATCCTGGCAGCTTTTATACCTTTGTCATTGTTATCTGGCAGGAGGCGTCACTATTTCATAAAAGGTTTTTTTTTAATTGGCGCGCGCTAAAGGGATTATTAATACCCTTGTGGTGTTTAAGCACAGCGCGGGCATTAAGGAAATAGAGGAGTAGAGAAGAGGAGATACCGATGTGCGTTGGTTTTGAATTTCTGTAAATTGTAATGAAGAGAAAAAACTGAGTTTGGTAAAGCATTCCACATTCGTGTTGTTCGGTTAAGGAATGAATCTCTATATTTCATAGTACGTCCGAAGATAGGCTTTAGGGTGAACTGATTAGCATTCGTGGTACGGCGAGTATTACGGTTGAATTGTTGAAGGGGCGGAATGCAGCTGGCTATTTCGTTAGAGCATTTGTTGTTGTAATAGCGGTAAAAGAGTGTAAGGCAGGAGACATTCCTACGATGTTCGAGCGAAACTATGGAGTTCGCTATGGTTGGATATCCTATCAATTTTATCGCACGCTTTTGTATCCTATCTAGTAGGTGCAATGATGTTTTGGCTGCACCTGACCATATGTGGGCGTTGAACTCAAGTTTGGGGCGTATGTACGCTTTATATATTGAGGCCAGATCAGAAGGGGTGAAGTATTTCTTGCATCGATTGAGGAAACCTAGACATTTTGCTGCATTTTTGGCGATTTCGAATATGTAGTCGTTCCAACGAAGGTCGTTACTAACACACATACCGAGCATGGAAAGTTTTTCGGTTTCGACGATGCAAGTGCCACTCATGGATAGTGGCTGTAAAGTTTGGTTTCGCTTGGATGACAGAAGACAGCATTGCGTTTTGGAAGCATTAAATTCCACTCTATTAGATTAACCCCATTTAATTATGCTGACAAGGTCGGAATTTAATGAACTTAACATATTTTGTCGTTTTTCTTCCACATCCGAAGGTGAGGGGCGTGAATTCGAGAACGAATATGAAAAGCTGAGGGTACTGTCATCAGCGAAGGAATAGATTGGATTAGAAGTTGCTGACAATTGGTCATTAATAAAAACGAGGAAGAGTGTCGGAGACAAAGCTGAGCCTTGGGGAACAGCAGCATTTATTTGGTGAGTAGCAGACTTGAAACCGTCCAAAACTACTTGAATTGAACGTTTCGAGAGGTAGTTTCTAATCCATTGAAGAAGAGTATCATCGATACCAAAAGCACGCATTTTCGACAAAAGGGCTTGATGCCAAACCCTGTCAAATGCCTTTGAAATATCAAGTGCAACGATCTTGTTTTCGCCACCAAGGTGGATTGATTGGTTCCACTTTTCGGTGAGATATGTCATCAAATCACCAGTAGACCTGTTGCTGCGAAAACCATATTGCCGGTCATTGAGAAGTTTTCGTGTTTCGAGATATTTCATAAGCTGACGGTTTATCAGCGTTTCCATGACCTTAGAAAGAAGGGAGGTAAGTGCAATTGGTCGGTAGTTGGAGAGAGAAGAAGATTCGCCTTTTTTGGGGACGGGCTGTACAAATGCAGTTTTCCATCGACTCGGAAAGAGTCCTGATGAATAGGAAAGATGGAAAAGCTTACGCAGTGGTTACGCAGGGGAAGACTGGGCACAATCTGGCTGCAAAATGAGCAGCGAGCAGATTGGCTTTGTCTAGAGAGGTGACAGCTGGAATGTCATTGTAAATGAGCGTTGGGATGGAAGATGAGGTCGAATTCTTAATGTTTTTTACAAACGACCAAAAGTTTTTACTACCTTTGGGATTTGAGTTTTCGGAAAGGATACAATTGTTGGAGGTTTTGTGATACTTTATGTCAGTATAGGTCTGGTCGTGTAAACATGAAGTTATTTTTGTTTATCCGGAATTGTCAGAACTGTTGCATTTGTTAGGGTGTTTGTTGCACTTTAAGGTGTTTGTTCAAGTATATAAAAGCTCAATTTATTCTCTCACTCTGTTTCTGTTTAACTACTTAAAAAATGGTCTTTATGGCATCTTCAGTGGCTCAAATCTATCGTGGCAACAATATAAAAATACAAATTCATCCTACAACAGGATTGTTGGGACGCCTAACTTACTACTTACTTAAGTGGCGCTACAGTCCGGTGTGCACCTGGGCCTCAACCAACATGCCTCTCCAATTAGTCCAGTCCTAAGCTCCAAGTTGGTTGAGGTCGGTTTCTACTTGTGCGCACCACTAAAGGCGAGTTCTTCCTCTACTGCCTCCGACGTCTGATTTGGAATCGAAGACTCTGCGAGCCGGAGTATTGGTGTCCATTCGTTCTACATGTCCTAGCCATCTTAAACGTCCAATGTTTTTTGACTAGGGGTATGTCGCTGTACAGCTCGTATAGTTCGTGGTTGAATCTTTGTCTCCATAGAACATCAACGCAAACTGGACCGAAGATTTTTCGAAAAATTTTTCCCTCGAACCGAACAAGGATTTCTTCATCTGCTTTTGATACGGTCCATGCTTCGTTGCCGTAGAGACGGAATGGGATGATCAGGGTCGTATATAGGATCCCCTTAGTAGTTCGAGTGAGGGCTTTACTACTAAATTGCCTTCTTAGCCCGAATAAACAGCGATTGGCAAGAGTAATTCTTCGTTTGATTTCTGACGAAATGTTGTTGTCAGAGTTAAAAGCGGAGCTGAGGTAGACAAAGTCCCGTACCACCTATATATCTGTCAATGGTGACGTTCTGTCCAATTCGTCGATGTTGTGTGTCCTTTTCGTGTTGACAGCATATACTTAATCCTACCCTCATTTACTGCTTCCTCCTCTGTACTAGCAAACGTGGCTATGACATCACGATGAGTCCTACCAATGATGTCAATGTCGTCGGCGTATGCTAGTAGTTGCACCGATTTTTGAAAATTGTCCCGGTGTTGGCTCGGGAGTTTTGCACAATTCTCTCAAGAATCAAATTGAAAAAGTCACATGATAATGCATCGCCTTGCCTTAATCCTTTTTTTGGTATCCTAACATTTTTCTTAAAACCATACACTCGTGTATTTCCTGATGGCGATACCGATACAACCGATTACAAACGAATGAGTTAAGATAACTTTTTCTCGTGATATGACTACTGACTACTGCTACTATACAACTAGAATGATTTGTCAGACCATCGATCAACATGTGAGTTCCTTTGTCAATCAGCCACCTTTTCAAAGCTATTAGTTCTTGACTCCATGATTTGAATACTGTTCTCTTGGTTGGAATTTGATCTCAAGAACATGAACCTAACTTCCTGGGCTCTTTTTAAAGAACGATTAGCGATATAGACTAACAGCCCTATCGAGATATCCGTTTGGTAGAATTTCCGAAACGAAAGTTAGTTTCCATTGGAACTCAGTTATCCATTCGGAAGAAATTTTT
Organism: Rhingia campestris; assembly: GCA_932526625.1. Taxonomy (NCBI): domain Eukaryota; kingdom Metazoa; phylum Arthropoda; class Insecta; order Diptera; family Syrphidae; genus Rhingia; species Rhingia campestris. The sequence goes on from OW052184.1 coordinate 99,548,869, forward strand.
CCCCGAACTGTTCGAAATCGGAGAATTTTCTATCGAGGTATCCGTTAAGATTAGCATTTCGGACATAACTACCGACGAAATGTAACGCACGTGACCGCACATCGGCGATATGCGTTAAGTCGTCAATTTTTGAATTTCTTCTGAAGTTTTCGGAAAAGGCTTGCTGCTGAATCAAATGAACGCGATTGCATGCATTTTTATTTTGTTCCGCAACGGATATCTCGAAAGCAAATTGAGTTCCGATTGTAACTGACTTTCGGTTCGGAGATTGTTCCGAACGGATAGCCCGATAGCGGTGAAAATGTTTAATTTCGCAACACGTCTTCGTCGAAAATTCAACGCGTTGTTGTCAAAAATTGTTCACTTATATAACCGATGCGCGATCCATTTCGTCGGAAGATTTATTCGAAATGCTAATCGGAAGTGACCTCGGTAGAAAACTCGAATTTATTCGAAATTTTTTTAGCAACAGATCTCTAATCATCTTTAACATTGGTGAAATGGCTTTGAATATCATTGACGTGAGGATGTCCTGGAATAAACTATTTTCGGATAAGTTATCTTGACACCAATGAGCTCTTCATTCCAGATGACTGTAATTTGAAAACAATGAGATTTGATCGGCTGTATAAATGAGAGTTCCAAATCTAGAATTATATAGAGCTAGCTATATGCTGAATCAAATTTTAGTCAGCTAATTGTATTATCAATTCCAGCATCTTGTAAACTAACTTTTCCCAAAACCTTAAAATAGGGTATGCACGCACAAAACCAACCATATTCACTCATTGTTTTTCCCCCTAAACTGTGTGATTCCTTAATCAAAGCAGAGAGCACCGAGCTAAAAAGTTGAAAGGAGCTTTTATTTTAACTTTGTCGACATTGCCGCTATCCCACTCGCATATTGAATTGAGGATGCACCTAAATGAAGAGCACACCCAAGATCTGGATTGCATTCCGTCAGGAGTTGGTACATGAACATAATATCTGTATGCACATACACTCCAGTAGGAGTGTCAACCCCAAGTTGCATACCCTGTCTTTCTTTTTCGCTTAAATAAATTGTACGACCGGAGCACAGCAGTGGCAGTGCCACCAGAGGTTCTTGTATTCTGCTCTTTGATCTCTGGATTTTGCTTTACCTCTTACATCCTTGTTTGGAGCAATTTACAAGGATTCCTGTTTACTTAGCCTTTCAAATTGTAATACGAAATAAAAAGAAACGAATTCTTGAAAAAAGATACATGAATGACTGACTAGAAATCTGGTGGATGGGAATTGGAGAAATTTGAAAATGACTTTTATTGTTTGTCAGGATTCAGGAATATGAGTAGGTGCATGAATTGCTATTGTGTATTGGGTTGGAGGGGGTTAATTTTTGTGTGTTTCAATTGTTTAATTTTTGTTCATAGACAAAAACGAGGGGTGGGTGTAGGACTTGGTCGCACATACGGGGTCGACTCTATAGGGATTATTTAGTTTTTTGTTCTTTTTTACATGACGGTACATAAAAACAGCACAGCACAGTTTTCAAATATTTTTGTTTTAACCGGAGTACGCAATTTTGCTTTGAATACTCACTCTTACAATTTTGAAGATAACATTTGAGTGCACTCTTGTTAGAAGTAGATACTAATTTGGTATCATACCTTACTTTTAATAGAATTGTTAAAGCCGTTTTAAAGGAATTCGGATTTTTTTTCTCAAATCCATATATGAGAGCTACTTTCAATTTTGGAATTAAGATTTTTTTAATTCATTTTTAGTATTCCTAACTAATTAACTTTTGTATTAATGCATTTAAGCCTAAAGGTATCTGTATACTTACTTACTTGCTTACTTACTTACTTAAGTGGCGCTACAGTCCGCACTCCAAGTTGGTTTAGTTCGGTTTCTACTTGTGCGCGCCACTTAAGGCGAGGTCTTCCTCTACTGCGTCCGACGTCTGGCTGGGAATCGAAGACTCTGCGAGCCGGAGTATTGGTGTCCATTAGTTCTACTGTCCTAGCCATCTTAAACGTCCAATGTGGAGTTTTTTGACCAGGGGTATGTCGCTGTACAGCTCGTATAGTTCGTGGTTGAATATTCGTCTCCATAGCCCGTCAACGCAAACGGGACCGAAGATTTTTTTTTCTCTCGAATCGACCAAGGATTTCTTGATACGGTCCATGCTTCAGCGCCGTAGAGACGGAATGGGATGATCAGGGTCTTACAAAAACGAACGAGTTTGGGCGGTATACCAAAACTAGACATGGCTCTGTATAGTTCGTCTATATAAATGCTGTCGTATGCGGCTTTGAAATCTATATACATATAAGTGGTGGGTATCGATTTGGTCGTCTTGGGTTTTTTACAGGATCTGCCGAAGTGTGAAAATTTGATCGGTTGTCCTAAAATTACACTGATAAGGGCCTATCAGGTTGTTGGTAAACGGCGTTCACATATTACGGCAGATAGGATTTTGTAGGCGATGTTGAGGAGACTTATGCCTATTTAGTTGGCGCAGTACAGAGGGTCCCCTTTTTTGTGGATCGGGCAAACGATGCTGAAGTTCCATTCTTTAGGCATACTTTCATCCGACCAGAGGCTTATGAGTTGGTGGATGTTACTTACCATTTCATCTCCGCCAGGTTCATAAAGCTCAGTGGGAAGGCCGTCATTTCCGGCGGCATTATTAAGCTTGAGTTTAGTTATTGCTATCCTCACTTCACTTAGGTCGGGTGGTTGGCAGTTTATTGTTCGTCATCGCCGTTAAACAGTCTGCAGAAGTTGTTCTGCCTTATCCTCTGCATCGACTGTGTCTCAACTATGATATTTCCTTGTTCATCTCGACAGGAGGATTCTGTTGAAGCCTTGTATCCTTTGGTCACACTTGCGAACATCGTTTCTGTAGTGGCACCTCTCTATCGATCGCTCGCTTTTCTTGCTCTTTTTCTTCTTTCTGAAAAGCGGGTGTTCTTCCCTTCTTCTCTGCCTATAGAGCTCAATTGCAGCTCTCGTCTTCACCTGCAGCTTAGCCTTGTAGGCCCCCTTTCTTGGCTGCGAGCATCTGTCGGCATTCCTCATCAAACCTCATGCTGGTGGCCGCAAGAAACCTAGGTCATCAGTTGCGGCTAAGTCCGTTACCAGACGTGTTTTCGCATAGACTATGTTTTCCGACATTACTGCTAAAGATGTCTTTTTTTTGCGTTAAAATCTTTTAGCACGATCTTAACATCGTACTTCGGTAGTCGCTCATAGGTTTTGTCAAGGAGCTCGTAGAAGCAAATCTTAGTTATATCATCTTTTTCCTCCGTAGGATCGTAAGCGCATAAAAGGCTTATGCTGGCGAATTTGGCTTGATGCGGATTGTTACAATGCGTTCGCTAATGCCTTGGAAACATAAGAATTCTTGCTCTAAGTCTGGCACTTACAACAAATCCTCATCCGAATAGTCGCTGTTTCTGCTCACTATAACACGGTCCATAGTAGATGTCACAGTTTTTCATTGTCTTTTTGCCCGGCCCATCCCATCGTATTTCCTGGATGGCAGTAATGTCTGCTTTGTAGCAGTTTAGGGCTTCCGCTAGTTGTTCGCCTGCACCTCTCCTGTTTAATGTTCTCACATTTTAACCGCAAATACGAACGTCGTTGTCCTTTTTTCGTTCAATAATAATATCAGTCCTTTCCGAGGCTATTGGTTGCTTCGTAACATATGGTTTTTTTTTTTCATGGTAGTTTACCCAAAGCACAACCCCAACCTGGAGGGCCAGTTCTAATTAATTAGATACCCCTAGGACACGGGGCCATCAGTATCCACTACGGGATTGAGCGCTGCCTTCCTGTTCATATATGGGGTAGTAAGCCCCGAAGATCAGGCTGTTGTCACTAGCCATCGCCCTTAAGACGTGCCTTCGAATCACCTTAGTAAGGAAATTGTCAATTCTATTCAGCTGAGCCCCATTGTATAGGACCTCGTTGCGATAATATTTGATGTACTCGGAGTCTGGCTTTCGGTACAATCTTAAGCAGGATCGGAGACAGTGCCTCTCAAACAGCCGTATTTTTTCCAATTATGCTGGTGGCTACATTAAACCAATTTTCAAAGAAAAGAGAAAACTTTGAATTTTTAAAAACTAATGAGTCTCGAAATATTTCTTCCAGACATTTTTCTATTTCTGTATTTCACAGTAGTTAATTACCCACAAACTATTCACAAACACTTGTTATGCTTGGCTTAGGTAAACCAAACTTGTTAAATGACTGTGAACTTAACTAAGCTGATAGCTGCAACTTAATCTCCCACTGTAAAACCGGCAATTTTTGTTTGTCACTGTCATGAGATTTTCAAATTTTAAGCGGGAGGTCCTTCTTCTTTGTGACAGAAATAATAACTTCGCACACAGAAATGAAGGATGAAGCTAGGTTTGAGGCCCTGTATGGACCGTTAATGCCAATTTTTTATTTTTAACACATATTTCCAAGAACAGAAATTAGCTTTGGGCTTCCCTTTACAACATTTACATCCCACTCGACTGCAACTTATACTCTTTGGAGTCTGTCACATTCTCTTTATGCAGAAAATCAGGGGCTGTAATAAAAATTAAAGGGCTTAAAGAATACACCGACTTACTTAAATTTTTTTTACTTACCTTACTTCATTCGTCATACCTAACCATGAAAAGTTGTATGTAGGCTTTTGGGACTCTTTGTTGCCTTACAACAACCCACACCCAGCCCTACCGAGGCATCCCTTCGGAGAATTTCCGAAACGAAAGTCAGTCCAATCGGAACTGAGTTTGCTTTTAAGGTATCCGTTGCGGACCAAAATAAAAAAAGCATACAATCGCGTTTGTTTGATTCCACAAGAATTCTTCGCCGAACAACTTCGGAAGAAAATCAACGCTTAGTTGTCTTGTTGACTTAACGCATATCGGCGATCATGTGCGATATCTTTCTTCGGAAGATCTGTTCGAAATGTTAACTGGAAGGGATACCTCGGTAGAAAAATTTCTTCCGAACGAATACCTCGGTAGGGATGATCAAATCGCTTGGTTGTCATCAAATTTTTAGTTTTATCAACTTGATTGAAGAATAGTTATCACAGTTTCGGGTAACTCCACTTTCTTCATGCATAAACAGGATAACATTCCCACCGCTGATCTAAGCACTAACTCGCCACTCATGAATTTGGAGATTAAAACCATATTCCTTCTGGGTCTAATGCGTCCCATAATTCCCCAACAAAAAAAGTATCTCGTTCATCTTTTTGACCAGCCTGCCAAACAATTTAAGTTGGTCCGTATATTTGTTAACCAAATTACAAAAAAAAAAATCACAAAAACGTATTCCAAGGGATCACCCAGAATCGTTCGCATGAATAAAACTTTTTTTTATGGATTTTTTTATGGCTCCTCTACTTGACTGTGGATGAAGCGACGAGTGATTTATGAGGTGTCATCACTGGTGATTGCACTTGAGTGTCTATTTCCGAAAGTAAATAACTCCTAGGAGATGAACAGACTAAACGAAGAAAAACAAAAATGAAGCACTAATACAACCGCATACACAAATTAACGGCTGTAGTTTAAATTAAAAGAATAATCGCTGGAATCAAAAAAGATTGATTGCTCAATCTGCTGAGGGATTTATGCATAGACGAGCACTAGTGTGGGAGGAGAAGAACCAGCGAACACCCATTGGAACAGGAGGAGTCGCGCTGAGGTCGACTACGAGAGCAAGGGCAAGTTTCCGCCAGCTGGTAGGCATTATTTCCGGATTGTCGACAGATATATGGCGTTAAATTGCCGAGAATCAAGGAACGAATGATAAACACTTGTAATAACATAATAAAGGAATGTATGTGTATGGGAATGGTGTAGATGCAATTTTGTTGGTTGTATTACAAGTCGTGAATGATATTTATGTCATCAAATGCCTTCAAGTTCATTCGGTTTTTTCTTGTTGACTTTTGATTTGTGGATGTCCTTAGAAATTCTTTCTAAGAAACGGTTGGCTCATTCAAATTTACAGTCTGGGTCCATAAACCGTCTCGAATTATAATCAAATCTGATTGACATCTTAGCCATTTGAATATCCACATTTCCCTGGTAAAATAATGAATGAAGATATTCATCCATATGGCGATGTAATTTGTCGACGCTGTTGATGAACCATCTTCAATTTTCAAGAAATTTGCTGAGCAATCATGACAATCAATTCAAGGACCATCAAGCGCCAACATCTCTGTCGAGTGTTTACTTCAGCGCAGTTAACGAAGTGTGGTTGGCAAGTAAGCGCAATTGATGTTGTGGGAGATCTTGACGAACTGAAAGACAATATATCACACTTTGGGTAAATAAATTTTACTTGGGACTGCAATTTTAACGTTTTAACATTTAATTTGATTATAATCAATTGATGTGAAGATGTTTATTCAATAAAATGAGCACACTTTGTTGCAGCCGCAATTTTACTTAGAAACAATAAATGACAGCAACTCAAGGGGGTGATATGGTGTGGGCATATCCGTTTTATACAGTCGAGTGCCTGGAGGAATTTAATTTCAAACTTGATTCCAAGCTATGCACGAGTAGCTGAGTGGTATTTTAACTTGCAACAACTTCAATATTTCCGTTTAATTATAATTTATACGTTTGTTGGGTCCTTCACGCGTTTGAAAAAAAAAAAACAAATATTTAGTGAGTGTGAAGGATAGTCATCAGTAGAGTATTGTTTTGTCCGTTTGACTGTTAAGAGAGGGGCCTTGGTCAAAATCTAGCCTGACTAATTTTGCCCTTCGAAATCAGCGAAGAAATGTTTGTCCCAATGGCTGTGGCAAAAAACTATTATATCGCAATGAATGATGAAAATATTTTTTATATTTTGGCCCCTTTGGAAGCCGTTTATGACTCAACGTGACAATCGTACTGTTAAATTAATTTTTTATTGACTTAAAAACAAACTTAAAACTACGTCTAAAGAACTTGCCAAAGAAATAAAAGAAGGTATAAACATAAAAAAGGCCCCAGGGTTTGATTTAATAACGGGAAAATTTTAAAACAATTCTCAAAAAAAAAAAATACTGAAACATCTAGCGCAGATCATAAACGCTGTATTTAGATTAAGATATGTGCCAAACATATGGAAGGTCGCGGAGGTTATAATGATTCCAAAACCTGGTAAACCACCTAGCGAAGTAACCTCATATAACCCAATATCGATACTACCAATGTTGTCCAAGCTATTCGAAAAGATGCTGGTAAAACGCCTGCAAAATATTATTGTAGACAAATCGCTAGTACCGAGCCATCAATTTGGGTTCAGGAATAAACACTCGACAATTGACCAAGTGCATAGAATCACTGATAAAATTGAAAATGCTTTTGAAGAGAAAAAAGTATGCTCTACAGTATTTCTTGATATATCACAAGCTTTCGACAAAGTATGGCACAAAGGATTGATCCATAAATTACAAAAGCAACTGCCGAAGCAGTATTCAAAAATACTGGAGTCGTATATTCTACAGCGATTTTTCAGAATTAAACAAGAAACAGCGTACTCAACATTAAGAGAAATTAAGGCTGGTGTACCTCAAGGCAGTGTTTTAGGTCCAGTACTATATCTCCTATTCACTAGTGATCTACCAGAAAGTGACGAAATTACTCTAGCTAACTTTGCAGACGATACTGCTATACTTTCTGTAGGAGAAACTGTCGAAATAGCTACAAAAAAGCTTCAAAAGGCAGTAAACAATATCTCAGAATGGACTAAAAATTGGCAGATCAGATTAAATGACCTGAAGTCAGTTCATATAAATTTTACGTTAAAAAATGTACCACACATTCCAGTATACATAAATAGTAATGTAGTGGAATATTCAAATACTGCTAAATATTTAGGGATGACTCTAGATGTCAAACTGCGCTGGAAAGCACATGTAAAGAAAAAAAAGAGATGAGTTAAACATCAAAAAAAAAAACAAATTTTTGGCGCAACAGGCTCGTTAGTACCCAGGGCCTAGCTTTCTCACAACCATTCATGTGTGCGTGTGTACTTCTTGCACGATGGCGGGACCTCCTGTTTTATGCCGACTCCGAACGGCTAAGTTGAGATAAGCTATTCTTGACAATTGATACTACTCGGATGATTTGTCAGATCATCACGAGAGGAGGGCCAGTGAAAAATCATTTAGGTGTTGCTACGGCTGGAAATCGAACCCAGACCTCCTGCGCGGCAGTTCATCGCACTAACCATCGCGCCACTGAGCCCCTCTACAGTAAAATGTATTGGCTTATTGGGAGATACTCACCCTTATCCAACTACAATAAATTATTGCTATATAAGCAAATTCTTAAACCAGCTGTGGGCATGCACATGCAAGACAAACTTACTAAGAATACAAACCTTCCAAAACAAAGTACTACGGAGCATAGTTAACGCACCGTGGTACATACGTAACAGATAATGTAAGCATGCTTTACGTGAGCACCTAGCCTTTACGGCTCTTATCTCACGGTGGGCCTACCCACATATCGCAACCATTTTTAAGTGTGGTTAGCATCCCAATGCAGGCACTGTATCGGTCGTTAACATTTCGAAAATCATGTGTTAGGCACGAACTTCAACCTTGCTAAGGCCCGAGGCTATCTGCACCTCTTGCATTCTAAAGCCACCTCTTTAGAATGCCATACGCTTCAGCGGACTTCTGACAACCACAACCACCACGATACTCCCACAAGGGGGCCTACCTCAAAATCAGTCTAGAACATTGTCCTAGGGGCTCTGATTCCCGTGGTACCATTATATAGTCAATGGTGAGACTCCACACCGATTCCTTATGGGCTCCATAACAACCCAGTCCGGTCTCGAAGTTACTAAGTCACCACCAATCAGGTAGTGATCAGTGGCAACAACAAGTAACTTTCCCACTTCATGCACCATTTACTCTAGTTGTTCATTGAACACACGTTTGTTCATTCAACAAAAAGAGCTTGACTGCCTCGCCTTTTCGGACAAATCTTTATTCGGTTACCGAACAAAGAATGTCCTTACGGCGAATTATAGCAGCCAAATGGTTGTGGATCCACATGAAGTCGGCTTGGATTGGTTCGCGATGGGCTTTCACAGTAAACTGCTATGACCACATTCACCGCAGATCGCTAAGTAACGAATTAACGAAACTAGCTTTCCTGCGGCTACCTCTATCCACCACCTGAGGACGCGCCCAGTAGGCCCAACCCCCCTGGGATACATACGTAACACCGATCTACATAGAGATCTATATATTGAAATGGTTGAAGATGAACTAAAAAAGTAGCTCTAAGACACAGAGACAGGCTTCTCAGCCATTTTAATTTAGAAATAGCACAGCTTTTAAGAACCGATAATATATTCAGGAGATTAAGACGGGTTAAACCCCTTGATCTATGTAGCTAAATATATATATATATATATATAAAAAAAAGAAATACTGAAACTTAAGTACAATTTCAAACAAAACTCATAGAAATCCGACCAACGTCGGAATTTCTTTTAAATTTTATATTTTTATAAAATATAATACATGTGAAAAATAAATTGCTGATTAGGCTAACGACTAGGTGCGATTCCTTGAAGACATACAAAAGTCAGTCTTCGGGAGGTTTTTTAGATCGGGTTAAAGTCCCTCACTATTGCAGAAGGTTCCCTCGCGATAAAACCTCTGCAATGTGTTTCGATGATTTTTCCTTCCAGCGAACCCCCACAAAAAAAAAATAGAAAAAATGATTAAATCTAACTTATAATTAACATTTTTTCTTAAACTAACTTATCGGCCCTAAGCGGGCGCTCTATGCTTAAATTAACATTTTTATTTGCTTTTCAGCTTTAGTCGTGTTTTTTATTTTTATTTTACTATGTAGATCATTTTTTCAAAGAAAAAATTAAAAAAACTTTGTGAAGTGACATTTTTTTTTTTTATTTAAAAAGCTTAATCTAGATTAAAACTAACTTAAGACTACTTAAAACTACTTAAAACTACTTACACCTAACTTAATTATAATCGGGGTGGCAAGCACTCGTTGCATATGCTCCGAGGGGTCGCCATCCCGATCGAGTAATGGTCCACAGGCAGCATGCAGCCAACCATATTGTACCCCAATATGGTGTACATTCCCCGCCCCAGACCTCGTTTCTAAATTTTATTTGTCTTAACAATTAAGGAGTGGACTAAAAGTCCGCAAAGTCCTGAGGAAGTGCAGCATCGCCTTCTTCATGCAGCCACCAAAATTCCGTTCTCTGCCTTTCAGCATCGGTCCTATCGCGATCTGATACCGAAGTGCTAAAGCGGAGGAGCTCCGGAGCATTGTCGACATACCCGTCGCGGATTAGCCGCTTGTCACGCGCGTCACGGTAGTGGTGGTATAAAACCGGGGTACCGTTCCTGTCCTGTACCAACCCTAACGAATCGATATAAATAAATAACTCTGGTGGAATAAAGCCAGACACGAGCGTACTCTCCATGCATGTTTCATTGGGGTAATAAGCCCCGAATATCAGGCTGTTGTCGCTAGCCATCGCCCTTGCAGCGTGCCTTCGAGTCACCTTAATTAGGAAATTGTCGATTCTGTTCAGCTGGACCCCATTGTAAAGACCCTCGTTGCGATAATATTTTATGTAATCGGAGTCCGGCGTTCGGTACAATCCTAAGCAGGATCGGAGACAACGCCTCTCAAACAGCCGTATCCTTTCCATGTAGGCTAGTGAAACATTGAACCACACAGGACAACCGTAGGCGATGATCGGCCTTATGAGGGCCATGTAGCAAATGACTTTCAGCCTTGAATCAAGTTGACTGCTTTGAAACAATCTTCTTGTCAGAGCATAAGCCCCCCTAGCCCTAGCCAGACAAGCATCCACATTTTTATTAAAATACAGAAACTTGTCAAGCCAGATGCCAGTTCTCAGCGCCAACGGCCGTCCATGCTGTCCAATGATGCACAATTTTTTCCAGTTTTTTTCTGATATCGTTAGAAGCCCCAGGCAATGCGGTCCTGAACAGAATGGTTTCGGTTTTTTGGAAATTGATCTTCAATTTCCAACCGTCGCAATATCCTTTAATGTGATCGAAGTCACGTTGCAAAAGTATGTTGATGACTCCGATTTTCGGACCTGATCTGTACGCCACTAGATCATCTGCATACGCTATAGCGTAACTAAGGGAACCTACAAGATCACTTGTATAAATGTTAAACAATATCGGGGAGTTCACCGCCCCCTGTTGTAAACCGTTTTTAATTTCAAAGACTTTACTCGAAGTTACGTTGCCACATTTAACAACGAACTTCTTTCCCATAAGCATTTCATAAATCATATATAGCCCTTGCCATAGCTAACTCCCCAACAGTTGTGCACTTCAAGTTGGTTCATGTTAGTTTCTAAATGTGCGCGCCACTTAAGGCGAGATCTTGCTCTCTTGCTTCCAACGTTTAACTGGGAATCGAAGACTCTGCCGAGTGTTGGTGTTCATTCGCTCTACATGCCCAAGGCTTCTTAAACGTCCAATCCGGAGTTTTTTTTTTGACTAGAGGGGCATGTCGCTGAACAGCTCGTATATTAATTGGTTCAATCTTCTTCTCAATAGCCCGTCAACGCAATTTCTCTCGAATCGGCCAAGGATTTCTTCATCCGCTTTTGATACGGTCCATGCTTCAGCGCCGTAGAGCAGGACTGGGATGATCAGGATCTCCGTAGTAGTTCGAATGAGAGTTTTACTACTAAATTGCCTTCTTAGCCCGAAGAAACAGCGGTTGGCAAGAGTGATTTTCGTTGGATTTCTGGCGAGATGTTGTTGTCAGAGTTAATAGCGGAGCCGAGGTAGAAAAAGTCTCGTACTACCTCAAAGTTATACCTTACAATGGTAACGTTCTGTCCAATTCGTCGATGTTCTGTGCCCTTTCGTGTTGACAGCATATACTTAGTCTTACCCTCATTTACTGCTAAACCCATTTTTGCCGCTTCTTTCTCTATACTAGCAAACGTGGCTATGACATCACGTTGAGTCCTACCAATGATGTCAATATCGTCGGCGTATGCTAGTAGTTGCACCGATTTTTGTAAAATTGTGCCTCTGGTGTTGGCACAAGCGGGAGTTTTGCACAAGCCTCTCAAAAATCGGATTAAAGTCGGACGAGTTTGGGTGGTATACCAAAACTTGACATGGCTATGTACATTTCATTTCTATGAATGCTGTTGTATAAAGCATTTAATTCGATGAATATAGGTGATGGGTATCGAGTTGGACACTTCTTGGCTTAGTGCAGCCTCTATAAATGTTTTCGTATGTAACTTTGAAATCCATAGGTGGTGGGTATCGATTTGGGCTAGTTGGCTTTTCCAGTATCGGATGAAGTATGAATTATTCATCAGTTTTTTTTACTTTACCAGCCTAAACCACACAGATAAGGGTAGATCAGGTTGGTAGTGAACGGTTTCAGGCGTTCATATATTACAGCAGATAGGATTTGGTAGACGATGTTGAGAAGCCATATGCCTTTGTAGTTGGTGCAGTTTAGACGGTCCAATTTTTTTGTGGATCGAATGAACGATGCTTGCGTTCCATTCATTGGACTTTCTTCATTTGTATACTTTCCTTATCTATATACATTCTGTTTGTATTTAGTTGGAGTCATTCATGTACAGTGCCGCTCACTTGAATAGCACCCCCCTTTGCTGTGAGTTTTAAGCTTAATATCTTCAAAAATAATTATGGTAATGACTTGTTTTTTTTTCTAATGAAAGTTTATTAAATTCTGTAAATAAAACAGAAGGTATGGAATTCATATTTACAGTGGTAATTTTTTGACTCAAAATATACACATCACATTTTGGCTCACTTGAATAGCACCCCCTCATAAAAAAATTATTTAAAAATGTTTTCACACTGTTGGACTTAAAAATTTATTAGGAACACAATTAAGAATTAAATTTTGAATTGAATTTGAATTAAAAAAAAAAATTAGTAACGGGTGCTTCCGCCTTTGTTATAAATAACCTCATACATCCTGTTAGGTAGGGAATCATACAATTTCTTGATGTAATCCAGCGAAATGGAGGCCCAGCTACTTCTACTTGCTGCTATTAGCTCATCCTTATTGGAGTATTGCTTCCCTGATTCGTACACCTTCCGAGCAAGCCATCCCCAAACATTTTCGATGATGTTTAGGTCCGGCGAGTATGGTATTGGTGACCAATCCAACAATAAAATGTTTTGACGCCCAAGAAATTGTTTTACCACTCTGGCATTGTGAATTGGTGCGTTATCCTGCTGCAATTGCCACGGCAAGTCACCAAATAATCCATTAATGGAAGGGATAACGTTCTCTAGTACTCCAATGTAGGACTGAGCGTTCATACGAGGAGTTAGGAACTGCAACTCCAAAGTGCCATAGTACGTTATGGCTCCCCAAATCATAACACCGCCAACTCGACTGTGCAAACGATCCAATTGATGTTCCTCCTTCCGCAAATCATGAAAGTAATAATTAAAACCAGGACCCTCTAAATTAAATTTTTTTTCGTCGGAGAAAACAACACGGTACCATTCCTTGCTCCATGTCATGTTAGCACGGCAGAAACTAAGGCGTTGCTCTTTGCGATATGGGTTAAGCGGTGGTTTTTTTTCTTTAATTTCAATCGCTTTAAGTGCTTAGCCTTCGAAATAATCCGCTTTACTGTGGACACGCTTGCTTTAAACACCACTTTTTTCTCTTATTTTGGCTGCAGAGTCGTGCGAATTTGACGCGAGCCGCAGAATTGCTCTTTTTCCAGCTGGGGTAACGGCACTAACTGTTCGTCCTTTCATGTTTTTGCCATAGTTGGACTCGTTCCGTAAAAATGTGGATATCACTTTGCGGCTTCGTTGAGTTTTTTTTGGCTATTTGGTGAATAGACAGGCCACACTCACTGTAAGCCTTGATTTTAGCTTTCTCGTCCTCTGTCAGTGATTTGCCACGACCCATTTTAACTAAAATTATCTTAAACTAGCTGCCCGGCCCGGCTTCGCCCGGGTACTGTTTCGTTTTAGGGTCCGTAATAGTATTTTAGTGTTAGTAGTATTTATTTTCTCAAAGCTGACCTGAGAGATTTTCTTGTACATACCTTGTACAGAGTATTAGAAAACTACAAAAAAAAATCAGCCAAATCGGTCAAGCCGTTTTCATGTTATGTCGTGACAACGGAAAACGGGTTTCATTTTTATATATATAGATATAGCTTCGCACACTCATGGTGAGTGGGGAAGCTAGGTTCGAAGTCCTGTATTGGCCGTAAATGTCAGATATTTTACTTTACCTAAATGTAGTTTCAAACTTAGAGAATAAATAAAAAAGACGGATTTATCGTATGTATCAGAATTCTAAGCGTTTCGATATAACAATGTCGGTTTTCATGCCCTTTCGTCACCGATTTTTTGACCTTAAATTAGAAAAAGTACAAAAAACATATGATCCGCTGTGCGGATCCTTGAATACCCTGTCCCATCCCATCCTTGAAATAAATATCCCCTAATTGTGGGCTTTTAAAGATGAAATATAGAAAATGACGTTGTCACAACATATTGTTCGGACAGTTTATCAAAATATTTTATTGTTCGACAAAAAATAATTTCTAATGCATATGCCTTGGGGTAGGGTATACAAATGTTTTTTAAAGGAAAATTCCCCCAAAAAGTGGGCGTGGGCTAAAATTGTCTAAAGACAAAATGTTCATTTTTATTTTATTAAAGTTTTTGCATCAAAAGTTTTCGAATATTGAAATATTGGAAAAAATTGACCAAAAAAGGTTTTTTACTAAAAATGTCCCCAAAAAGTGGGCGTGGCAAAAAACTTTATATACGCGAAATATAGTAATTGAGATTGTCTAAATATGCTCTTCAGACACTTTTTCAAAATTCAAAACCGTTTGACTAAAAATAAGGTTTTTCTAAAAAGTGGGCGGTTTTTGAAAATGTTTACACTTGTTCGAACAGTACGTACAAGGATCACACATACCAAATTTCATCATCCTAGCTTAAAATTTAAGGCCTAAAAACCCGTATCTACAGACGGACGGACTAACAGGCAGACAGACATGGCTTAATCGACTTATCGAGCGATTCGGTATATTCGGTATCGGTATATCTAGCTAAATTATTCTCTATGTTACAAACTATGTATCAAAACTAATATACCCCTATGGGATAGGGTATAAAAATATGTATTAACAACGACCTTTTTTTTAAGATTTTGATATTAAAGGTGTTTGCTAACTGACTTTTCTCTAAAAGGTTTTGTCAATTGCTTGGTCCGTATGAATTTTAAGATCGACTGTATACCATATATTCTGCAACTTAGTGTCTTATGTGGGTCCTTTAATTCTTAAAACGTTTACAAATGATTTCCGTAAGCTCTTCTGAACAGCTGCTTAACGGATATTGATCTCATATACCTTGAATTTCTTTAATTTAATTTCTATTTCTCCGCTTTCTCAAAATTGTAGTTTCTCGTTTTCATTCTCAAATTGAATTGCAAATTTGCAGTCTGTTATTTTAGTAAATCCGTTAGTTATAAAGGCATACCAAGGTAAGGTAAGGTTTGGTTTGGTTGCAATGGCTGCACGCGAAGCTCGTGCACACTTAAATCAGAAAGGCCCGTTGTTTGGGACCCATCAATCAACATTCAAATATATCTATAATATCATTCGTTCATTCTTATTTATAATTCAATCGTACACTTTTATCCAATTGTTCACATTCATTCAATCGTTTACATTCATACAAATTTATATCACACTTATGTGTTAAAGCTTTAATCACTTAATCTTAAGTTTGTCATATATCTATATGTAAAGCTATTGACATTGGTTCTTATGGTGTAGTTATGCTGCTGTCATAACTTACTAGCATAAGAAACCTATTAGAGCATATCATACAAGCTCGCACAGCTTTACAACATAAATTTGTGTTGCGTGTGTGAAAGCTTTTTGTGTGGGTGCATGCATTTCTGGTGGCTGCGCTTGATCGTCACTTGGATCTTGTTCGCTGACCACTCCACATATTAAGCTAGGTATCACTTACCCTTTTGCCTTATAACGGGTGATTTTTTAGCTGGTTTGGTTTTGGCAACACTGGTTTTGACAGCTGACGTGTGTTTAGTACCTTGTGTCACTGTCAAACAGCTTCAGTTTGGTTTGCAATTTAACCATGGATCGTCTTACAAATGAACAACGCTTGCATATTATTGAATTTTACTATCAAAATTCGTGCTCGGTTCGAAATGTTCATCGCGCGCTGCTTCCATTTTATGATCGGCATTCTCGACCTTCTGAGCAGTCTATTCGGAAGATTGTGACCAAATTTCGCACCAAATGTACTTTGTTGGACATTAAACCACCAACACGTTTACGTACTGTGCGTAGTGAAGAAAATATTGCGGCCGTATCAGCTAGTGTGACAGAAGACCGCGAAATGTCGATTCGGCGCCGTTCCCAGCAGTTAGGCCTTTGTTACAGCACTACGTGGAAAATTTTGCGGAAGGATTTGGGCGTAAAGCCTTTTAAGATACAGCTGGTGCAAGAACTAAAGCCAGCCGACCTACCACAACGCCGAATTTTCGGTGAATGGGCTCTTGGAAAGCTGGCCGAGGATCCGCTTTTTTATCGAAAAATTGTGTTCAGCGATGAGGCTCATTTTTGGTTGAATGGGTACGTAAATAAGCAAAATTGCCGCATTTGGAGTGAAGATCAGCCAGAAGCATTGCAACAGCTACCAATGCATCCCGAAAAAGCCACTGTTTGGTGCGGTTTATGGGCCGGCGGCATTATTGGGCCATATTTCTTCAAAGATGATGCGAATCGCAGCGTTACTGTCAATGGTGAACGCTACCGAGCGATGATAACAAACTTTTTTTTGCCCGAAATGGAAGTTCTTGACTTGCATGATATGTGGTTTCAACAAGACGGTGCCACATGCCACACAGCAAGCGAAACAATGGCGCAATTGCGAGGCGAGTTTGGTGAACAGTTAATTTCACGTTTCGGGCCGGTCAATTGGCCGCCTAGATCGTGCGATTTGACACCATTAGATTATTTTTTGTGGGGGTATGTCAAGGCTAATGTCTATAGGGACAAGCCCGCTTCGATTGACGCACTGGAAGCCAACATCCATGCATTCATTCGTGAGATACCGGCCGATATGTGTGAAAGAGTATGCCAAAATTGGACTCAGCGGATGGGCTACCTGAGACGCAGCCGCGGTCAACATTTGCATGAAATTATCTTTAAACATTAAATTGCAAGGTTCAAACTATCGATTCAAATAAATATTTCATTCATTTTTTCGAATTTTTTGTGTTTTTTTTTTTAAAAAAGTTCTAAACCTCTTAAAAAATCACCCGTTATTATATCAAACATTTAATTTTGCAAATAAAATAAACATTTTTTATAACGTTTAATAATATCGACCCTGTGCATTCCCTTAACACCCGTTGTGGTACCATGTGGATCTGTCTGTCGACGAATAGAGGAAATCGTTCGCCTAATTGAACCATTTAGAGCTGACTATATAGTCTTGGAGGTTTCCGACAATAATATAAGTCAGCTCCCCCTAGGCATACTTTCCTCCTCTTCTTCGTCCAAGCAGCTTTTACAGAAGTCATTGTTAAATAGGCCCAGTCTTTTTGCGTGTAAGCCTATAGGACAGTATCCTCTAAGGACATCTATTATAGTGCTGATGTTTGATCTGTTTAGCCTTGTCAAGCAGATGGAACGCCTCTGATTTTAGTTTGCCTGGTTGTCTGGATATTTGACACGTGGTGCCGTTTAACCATCTGCGGTTTGCTTTCTTGGTTGCATCCAGTTTGATCTGAAATTTACATATAGAGAGGGGCATACCTAACATATCTACAGGCGGTAGAATGTCAAGGGTAGTGCCCTGTCTGGGCCTTGTATGTCTGGTATGGTATATCCTGGTATGTCTCTGTGGCCCGGTACCCAGAAGAGGTGCCATCTCATTAAGAGATAGTCGGCATTTGTGGGCTAATTTCGATTTGAACGATATAGATTCCAGGAATTTGATTACCGCTTGGCTGTCCATGAAGATGTTTATGTACTTCGTGGAATACATTCCTTTTCAGCCAGGACAAGGCTTCTTTAATTGTCCATCTCCGCCTGTAAAATGCGAAAGGACGTGCTTTTCTCGGAGAAAACACCTCCACCCACTTCAGATTCTGAAAGAAGGCATACCAAACTTTTTAAAGAAAACTATAGTGCCACTCCTTTAAAAATTTTGTTTATTTTATTTCTAAAAAGTTTGTCTTATCCTTTTAAACAAAAAACAGAGGACTATATTTATAAGGGCTTTTTCTGAGATATCCATTCAATATTTTATTTAAAAGAACATTTTATGGTATTGAGTATACATGATACATCTTTCCAGGAATTTGTTTGGTGGTGCCGTCAAAATCTGGATAAGTTTCGTTATGTTGACTTTGAGGGCATCAATTAGATCTGTAATTCAAGATATGTACTGCAACTTAATATCTTGAAGATACTGGATCGTTAAAATGTCACACGTCTAGGAACGATTTCGTTGATTTCTTCTGACATGTATCTGTAATATAAACAAAATATTTGTACTAAAATGTTGCGGTCGAATAAAGGCTACAAATTTGTTATTAGAGAAAAATCGTTCATTAGGCGGATTGCTCGTCTTTGTATTTGAACATTAGAATAGTATTTTAACCTATAGGCCCTATTTTTTTATTTCAATGTTTTTTGTTTGTTAACGGGGTCTTCTTTCTAAATGTTCACAACTAATGGCAAATGTTGCCGTTTTCGTGGTTTCATTTGCTTTTAAAATACGAAGTTAAAAATATTCGTTTTCGGAAAATTCTGAACGAAATACAATTTAGGCCCCCAGTTCATATTTCTGCTTGATAGAGCAGAAGGATCTAGGTTGGTGTATTATGTCCCTTAGCTTTGAAAATATAAGAATGCAGCACCTACTGATTTGGCAAAAGCGTTCGCTAGTTCTTGAAACGATACATCTGATACATCGCCGTATAAGAATGTATCTAGCTGACATTTCGTTGGTCCGTCTTCCACGACAAAGATACAAAAACGTGACAAGGCATTCATTTGCTTCTTCACTCGAATGTAACAGCAGTCTTGACAATTTTATAACTTAACCAAAGCAAGTGCCCATTCGAGATTCAACAACAACAAAAAAACCTTAAAAGAGATGATGCCGTAGCGCCTCTAAATCGTTTTACCAACGAGCATGCTAATCAAAGTTGCGAACTAAAGTAGATACCTTCCAGGGCAAACATTTCCTCCCGCGAAAAGAATCATTTTTTTACAAACAGAATTTTTGAATCCTACCCGAAACCATTTCTTTTTTCTTTTGTTTGCTTCTCTACGAATATTCACTCAAAGGTAGAATGACAACAAAAAAAAAATGCAACGAAAAAATCGTGAAAAAATCACAACTCGCGTGCATAGCTCATAGATCAAAGGATTTCCTTTGTTTCACCAGTTCCATTACACCCCTCCCGTGGTAAATTTATCTGAGATAGATACGCGTGTATCTTTCTCATCCATCCATCAACCATCTATTTGCATTCCGTGAAGTGAAAGTATGCAGCAATGGCAAAGGATTTGCCGCATACTCTGTCATCGGTATTCGCAGTTTTGGTTCTCGCTGCACTGCCATACTACATGCATGTGGATGAAAAAGGATGAAGGATAATAATTACCCACTTGATTTTGAAGTAGAAAAAGAAGAGACATTTGCAGGACTATCAGGTACAAAAAAAAAAAAACAAATGAAATATCTTCGTGTGCTATGTTATCTACACTTTCTCGCGTATCTCTGCCGCATCACGGGTATATGAAGGGTACGTTTAAACTGCGGCATTGTGTCCTTGCATTTTTTTGCCACGAGTGTATAACTCCAAATACACGCGAGCGAACCTCTCAGCGCAGTTTTGACGGTGAAAATTTTCCAATGCCCGCCTTTGCTCCAAATACCCTTGTAAGGAAGAGTTGCAGAAAGGATTCCCGTGCATAGCATCTAGGCTCCAGGAAAATATTGCGAAAGCTCGAGTGAAGAGTAAAAGAAAAGTCGTCGGCACTTACTTTGTAAACAAATTCGCTTTAATTAGCACGCATCCGCCTGTTGACGTCATGGTGCTTGTATTGTTCACAGAAGCTCTAAGGCCAGCACTTGTAACTGTAAGTGTTTGGATGACATCGTGGAATACCAGCAATTTTTTGTTCGTGCTATTCAAATTTTCCGTTCTTTTAATTTTTTCTTTGGAAAGTAATGTGTGAACGAAATTCAGGATCTTAGGGATCTTTCGCATGCACTTTTTAAAGTAACCAGGAATAGACCCTACCTGAACATAACCGAAAATCCAGACCTCTATACTCAACTCTATTTCAAGTAGTTACAAGACAACAATTCCCAAACGTATCAAAGGCAGTTAATCTATTGTTAGAAATTATGATTGTGCCTTTCTGGTCTTTACAATCTCTAAACCCAATAGCTAGAGGCACAATCTTCTGACCCTACCCAACACAATCTGTTTAATCTCACGACTCTCTCAACCCAATCTAAATGCCTGCCGTAAACAATCTCTAGACCCAGATAACTACAGTTGTGATATAAGTAACATATTTGGATACTTCATAAAAAATCTCTAGACCCTGCTGTACTATTTGCAGATACTGCCCTATGATTTGTAGCCAATTTGCAGACCCTGCCCAACAATTTGTTGATCCTTCAGTTTTTAGATCTTTAGATCTGGGCTTCCAATCTTTAGATTAAGTCCTACATTCAAAGACCCGTCCCTATAATATCTAGAATCGGCCCTACAATATTTAGGCCCGGACGTACAATCTCCCCTGCCCTACAACCTCTAGACCAGGCCCTTCAGTTACTAGACCCTGCCCTACAATTTCTAGACCCTGCACTACAACCTCTACACTCGCCCTCAACATCTAGATCCCGCCCTACAATTTCTAGACCTGGCCCTACAATTTTTAGACCCTGGCCTACAACCTTTGGACCCTGCCCTTAAACCTCAGACCCTGCCATAAAACCTCCAGACCCTACCCTACAACTTTTAGACCCTGCCCTACTATTTCTAGACACTGGTCTACAACCTTTGGACCCTGTCCTACAACCTATAGACCCTGCCCTACAATTTCTAAACCCTACCCTACAATTTTTAGACCCGGCCCTTCAATTACTACACCCTGCCCAACAAATTTTAGACCTTGCCCTTAAATTTTTTAGAACCTGCCCTACAACCGCTAGACCCCTGGCCTACAACCTTGGGACCCTGCCCTACAACCCGTGGAACCTGCCATAAAACCTCCAGACCCTACCCTACAACTTTTAGACCCTGCCCTACTATTTCTACACACTGGTCTACAACCTTTGGACCCTGTCCTACAACCTATAAACCCTGCCCTACAATTTCTAAACCCTACCCTACAATTTTTAAGACCCGGCCCTTCAATTACTACACCCTGCCCAACAAATTTTAGACCTTGCCCTTACATTTTTTGAACCTGCCCTACAACCGGTAGACCCTGCACTACAACCCTCCCCTAAAACCTCTAGGCCCTGCCCTACAATTTCTAGTCCCTGGCCTTCTATTTATAGATCCTGCCCCTTACAGCATCTAGACACTGCCCTACAATTTCTAGGCCCTGTCCTACAACCACTTGACCCTGCCGTATAATTTCTAGACCTTCCCTACAACCTCAAGACCCTGCCCTACAGTTTCCAGTCCCTGCCCTACAACCTCGAGAACCTGCCCTACAATTTCTAGACCCTGCCGTAAAACCTCTACGCCCTGCTCTACAATTTCTAGACCCTACCCTACCTTACAACCTCTAGACCCTGCCCTAAAACCTCAGCCCCTGACTACTGTCACTAGACCCTTCCCTGCAACCCGGAGACCCTGCCCTAAAACCTCTAGACCCTGCCCCACAACCCGTAGAACCTGCTCTAAAACCTCAAACCCTGCCATACTGCCTCTAGACCCTTCCCTAAAACCCGTAGACCCTGCCCTAAAACCTCAGACCCTGCCCTACTGCCACTAGACCCTTCCCTGCAACCCGAGACCCTGCCCTAAAACCTCTAGGCGCTGCCCTAAAACCTCAGACCCTGCCCTACTGCCACTAGACCCTTCCCTGCAACCCGTAGACCCTGCCCTAAAACCTCTAGGCCCTGCCCTACAATTTTTAGTCCCTGGCCTACTATTTATAGATCCTGCCCCCTACAGCATCTAGACACTGCCCTACAATTTCTAGTCCCTGCCCTACAACCACTTGACCCTACCGTACAATTTCTAGACCCTGCCCTAAAACCTCTAGACCCTGCCCTACTGCCTCTAGACCTTTTCCTACAACCCGTAGAGCCTGCCCTAAAATCTCTAGACCCTGCCATACAACCCGTAGAACCTGCCCTTAGACCCTGCCCTTCTACATCTTAACCCTGCCTTACAACCCGTAGACCCTGCCCTAAAACCTCTAGACCCTGCCCTAAAACCTCAGACCCTGCCTACTGCCTATAGACCCTACGGGTTGTAGGGCAGGGTCTAGGCGTTTTAGAGCAGGTTCCACTGGTTGAGGTTTTAGGGCAGGGTCTAGAGGTTGTAGGGCAGGGTCCAGAGGTTGTACGGCAGGGTGTAGAGGTTGTACGGCGAGTGTAGAGGTTGTACGGCGGGTGTAGAGGTTGTAGGGCCGGGTCTAGAGATTTTAGGGCAGGATCAAGGGTTTGTAGGGAAGGGTCTAGAAATTGTAGGGCTGGGTCTGGTGGTTGTAGCGCAGGGTCTAGAAACTGTAGGGCAGTAGAGGTTGTAGGGCCGGGTCTAGAGATTTTAGGGCAGGATCAAGGGTTTGTAGGGAAGGGTCCAGACCCGTAGACCCTGCCCTAAAATTAGAGGTTGAAGGGCATTGTTTAGAGTAGGGAAGGGTCTGGAAGTTGTAGCGCAGGGTCTAGAAACTGTAGGGCAGTAGAGTTTGTAGGGCCGGGTCTAGAGATTTTAGGGCAGGATCAAGGGTTTGTAGGGAAGGGTCCAGACCCGTAGACCCTGCCCTAAAATTAGAGGTTGAAGGGCATTGTTTAGAGTAGGGAAGGGTCTGGAGGTTGTAGCGCAGGGTCTAGAAACTGTAGTGCAGTAGAGGTTGTAGGGCCGGGTCTAGATGTTTTAGGGCAGCGTCAGGGGGTTTTAGAGCAGGGTCTGAGGTTTTAGGTCAGGTTTTACTGGTTGTAGGACAGGGTCTAGGCGTTTTAGAGCAGGTTCTACGGGTTGAGGTTTTAGGGCAGGGTCTAGAGGTTGTACGGCAGGTTGTATAGGTTGTAGGACAGGGTCTGAGGTTTTAGGGAAGGGCCTAGAGGTTGTAGGGCAGGGTCCAGAGGTTGTACGGCAGGGTGTAGAGGTTGTACGGCGAGTGTAGAGGTTGTACGGCGGGTGTAGAGGTTGTAGGGCCGGGTCTAGAGATTTTAGGGCAGGATCAAGGGTTTGTAGGGAAGGGTCTAAAGGCAGTAGGGAAGATCGGAGGTTTAAGGGCAGGGCCCAGAGGTTTGAAAGCATGGTCTACGGGTTGCAGGGTCTAGATGTTGTTTGGCAGGGCCAAGAGGTTGTAGGGCAGGGTCTAGAAACTGTAGGGCAGTAGAGATCT
Organism: Rhingia campestris; assembly: GCA_932526625.1. NCBI lineage: Eukaryota > Metazoa > Arthropoda > Insecta > Diptera > Syrphidae > Rhingia > Rhingia campestris. Next base: position 99,572,560 of record OW052184.1, read on the forward strand.
TAGGGCAGGATCAAGGGTTTGTGGGAAGGGTCTAGAGGCAGTAGGGCAGGGTCCAGAGGTTGTACGGCAGGGTGTAGTGGTTGTACGGCAGGGTTTAGAGGTTGTAGGGCCGTGTCTACGGGTTGTAGGGCAGGGTCTGGAGGTTGTAGCGCAGGGTCTAGAAACTGTAGGGCAGTAGAGGTTGTAGGGCTGGGTCTAGAGGTTTTGGGGCTGGGTCAAGGGGTTGTAGGGCAGGGTCTGAGGTTTTAGGGCAGGTTCTACGGGTTGTACATCAGGGTCTAGAAATTGTGGCAGGGTCTGGAGGTTGTATGGCAGGTTCTAGAAACTGTAGGGCAGGGTCTAGAAATTGTAAGGCAGGGTCAAGGGGTTGTGGGGAAGGGTATAGAGGCAGTAGGGCAGGGTCGGATGTTTGAAGGCAGGGTCCAGAGGTTTTAGGGCAGGGTCTAGAGGTTGTTGGGCAGGGCCTAGAGGTTGTAGAGCCGTATTTAAAGTATTTAGGCAGAGGTTTTAGTGCAGGTTCTACGGGTTGTGGGGCAGGGTCTAGAGGTTGTAGGGCCGTTTCTAGAGGTTTTAGGGCAGGGTCTGGAATAGTCTAAAAATTGTATGGCCCACTCTATAAGTTTTAGAGCAGGATCTACAAAATAAGTCTGAAAATAATGTCTATCAGGGGTCTATCATCTATAAGTTAAAATAGCCAACATACTTCTGTAGTTGAATCAATTTTAAATATTAATAAAACATAAAGGTTTCCTTATTGCTCTCAAACTTTCAACCAGATTCCGTATTCCCTTTACTGTTGCATAATAAACCACAAAGTATCAGTTCACCACGTGCTCTTATCCAGTTCCCCTATGGATATTGGGTAAATATTTCTATAACACCATGCCCGTTGTTCATGTATCTATAAAATTTAAGTAAATTGTGTTTCATTGAAATAATTTCAAAATTTAATGTTCCAAACAAGCTTTTGTGTTCGACGATTTAATGAAATCAAAATGAAATTCCTTGCAATTTTCATCGGCAATTAGCGGAGCAGCGATCCTATCCTCGCTCAATAAATTTCTCTTAATCTCATTAATTAACCGAAATGTTTATTGAATTAACCGCGCACATTTCAAAGATCACCTCCTGTGTTATGGCAAATGCAGCTCAAAGGAACCCACCATGGTTCCTTGACCAAATGGAGCCATGATACGATATGTGCGAATGAATTCCGTTTTTCATATTTCCTCCGTGTCGGTGGAATCAACACTTGAAATTTATAACTTTTTTATAAATATCGCGTACAGGGATTTTTGAATTTTTTTAAATTTATGATGGCTGCGTATGTGTGTGCGATGAGAATAAATGTATACGAGACTGGAATAATATCTTTAACTGGTGTATGCCAAAACAATTGCGCTGCCTCCCAGTATTTGTTTTTAAAGCAATCGATTTATTTGGTTGCCATTAATTTCTGTGGTGCTAGGAAAATAATGAACGCAATTGATTGCAAAGTTTAAATAGTCAATGTTTTCCTACGCCTACTTGAAACAGTTGCGCCTGTTTATCAACATGTGATTTGGAATTGATTGAAATTAAAATATACTAAGTTTGCTGTTTTTTGTAAATGAAAAATGGTTAATCGATTTTTTTTTACAGACGATGGAAAAGGAGGACAGGGTTTTCTCCTGCGACCTAGAAATTGGAAGAGCACTGGAATGTCTTATGAGAGATAGCCGCCGCTATTCATGCTGATAAATAATGAATAATCTGATATCACTAGGGATGATAACAAATTTGTTCAGATCAAATCCTTTGAAGTTCCTGTATTTCATTGTAGAAGCTCTAGTCTTTGGCCCGCATAGGCCCAGTTAATTAAGAAAAATTGTTAATGATACGTTTAAGCAAATTTGTCTACTTTATAAATTAAATTACGATAAATACATAAAATTAATTTTAAAGTAAAAAAACGACCACATGTTGTTATCCATCAGTCTAGGGGTTAAGATAGGAATAGTAGCTGGCGAATCATTAACTCTATCGAAAGACAAACACTCAATCGGCAACCTTTGCCTCGGCGAAGACATGTAGGAGATCTGTTTCTTTCTTACAGGTAGGTACTATAACTATCATCCCTAGGCTTGTTACATTTATAACCTATAAGACACGCAATTGTAGTTTATTTTCGATGTCATATGATCAACAGCCTAAATTTTCACAAACTACGCGGCCATCAGACATCCGTTCGGATCTTGTACATCCAAAACCAAATGTACAAACGTATGCTCAAGCTACAGTATCCAATAATGCCCAAAAAAATATCTCACTTGAGGAACAAAGTAAAACGAATAAACTTATTTTTGACAGGCTCGTTAAGCTCGAAAATAGTATTCGCAATAGAAGTACCCCACCTTTAACATGAATAGTTTGCTTAAAATTCTTACGTGGAATGCCAATGGCCTTTGGCAAAAACTTGGAGAACTTGAATTATTTATGCAGGAAAAAGATATAGACATCTGTTTAATATTCGAAACTCACGCAAAGAGTAATTCGAACTTAAAAATAAAAGGTTACCTCGACTATCATGCTCTACATCCATCGAATAAGGCTAGAGGTGGAGCCTCACTATATATAAAAGAGTGTATCGAACATTCGATTGATCTTAAACTAGAAATCGAAACAATGCAAGTTAGCTCTATACAAGTCAAAAGCAGACAATCCTTTCTGAAGATATCGTCTATTTACTGCCCACCACGATGCAAGGTTGAGAAAATTGACTTTGAAAACTTGCTTAATTCCCTTGGACAACGTTTTGTCATCGGAGGGGACTTTAATGCAAAACATACATTCTGGGGATCTAGATGCATATCACAGAAAGGTAGGATGCTTTATGTTGTAGGTAGAAAGTACAATACCGAGTTTTATTCTACGGGAAAACCAACTTACTGGCCAACTGATGTTAGAAAAATACCGGATTTGATCGATTTCTTCATTGTAAAAGGTCTGCTTTGATCTTTCCTCTGATCATTCTCCAGTCATTTTAACAACGAGCGAGTCACTGATTATAAGTGAAAAACCACCCAGATTAACAAACGGGAAAACCAACTGGGAAGGTTTCAAAAACGATATTGAAAATAATATCCGACTGGGTGTATCGCTTAGAACCCCATTGGAACTCGAAGTCGCTGTATACTCATTTATCAATACCATCCAAAAAGCAGCATGGAATAATACTCCTCCACAGAACAAAATTGTGAGCTATAGTAAAATTAAGTACCCCCGAGTAATACAAGATTTAGTAAGACAAAAAAGAAAAGCTCGTAAAAGATGGCACCAAACTCGTGCCCCGCAAGATAAAACACATCTCAATCGGTTGAGTAATTTGCTATCAAATTCGATTAAAAGTTTTAAAAACCATGCAGTAGAAACTTATCTGCAAAGCCTAATCGCTGGAAAGGAATCGAATTATTCGCTCTGGAAAGCAATTAGAGTCATAAAACGGCCAAAAATCGCTGTGCCGCCAATTAGGGTAACTCAAGACGTTTGGGCAAAAAGCGATAAGGAAAAAGCTGACGTTTTTGCCTCACATCTTGAGGAAACATTTAAGCCGTTTGATGGTCCAGCGCAAAATGAAAACATTAATATATTCGAGAGTACAGCCGATAATAATATAGTAAGGTATGCAAGTATTGCCGAGCTTAAACGGGAAATACAGTAACTAAAGCCTAAAAAAGCTCCAGGTTATGACCTGATTACAGGAGAACTTCTTTAAATGTTGCCTCGGAAAGCATTAACTAAGCTTTCTTTTCATTATAAATGCAGCAATCAGATTAAAATACATACCAAGACAGTGGAAAGTCGCGGAAGTGATTATGGTTCTAAAACCAGGAAAATCACCGAATGAAATAAAATCTTACAGGCCTATTTCACTTCTTCCAATAATTTCAAAAGTTTTTGAACGGATATTACTCGGTCGCTTACACCCCATAATTGAACCGAAACGTCTTTTACCTGACCATCAATTTGGGTTTAGAAGTAAACATTCAACGGTGGACCAAGTACATCGAATTACAGATGTAATTGAGGAAGCTTTCGAAGAAAAGAAAATTTGTTCAGCCGTATTTCTTGACGTGTCGCAAGCTTTTGACAAGGTGTGGCACAAAGGCCTTTCTTATAAACCAAGTCAAGTTCTGCCAGAACAATTATATAAAATCCTCGTGTCGTATCTTGAGCATAGACTCTTCCGTGTGAAACTTGGAAGCGAATATTCCGAGTTCAAAGAAATAATGGCAGGTGTACCGCAAGGAAGCGTCCTTGGACCAATCCTGTACCTGCTATTCACTCGTGATATCCCACAAACAAACGATACAATAGTTGCAACGTTTGCTGACGATACTGCTATACTAGCAGTTGGCACAACAATAGAGGAAACAAATATCAAATTACAAAACGCTCTTAACGAGGTTAATGAATGGACTAAATCCTGGCGGATTGCACTTAATGAGAGTTAATCGATCCATGTAGATTTTTCTTATAAACGGACAAACAATTTGCCTGTATTTCTAAATACGTTTCGAGTCCCGTTTGCAAATGAAGCGAAATATCTCGGTATGACACTCGATGCAAAATTAAAATGGAAGTCGCATGTAAAAAAGAAATGCGAAGAACTTAAGAATAAATAAAGAGAACTGTACTGGTTGCTCGGCAAATATTCGAAGCTTAACCTTGATAACAAGCTGCTATTATACAAGGTGGCGCAAAAGTTGTCACCCGTCGCAAAAGTTGTCACGCGATGATTCTTGGCCGTCATTTTTTTAAGTGTTTTGCAAAAAAACCGACACAATTATTATAGGTGGCGCATAGGACATGAATCGTGGAATAAATTTTTCTACTTTTTTTGCGGAAGAATTCAAATATTTGCAACCAAAAAACATCGGGTGACAGCTTTTGCGACGGGTGACAACTTTTGCGCCACCTTGTACAACCGGTTTGGACATATGGTATACAACTATGGGGCTGTACCAGTGAAACGAATTTAAACATTTTACAAACTTTTGAAAACAAAATGTTAAGATCATTCGCCAATGCGCCGTGGTACATAAGGAATGAGGATCTACGCAGAGATCTGGGTATTCCCGCGGTTAAAGATGAAACAAACAATTTTGCACGAAAACATAAAAAACGTTTATTAGGACACGTTAACTCAACAGTCCTCCAATTTCTTGACGAAAAGAATAAATTGCGGCGTCTTCAAAGAACTAAACCCTTAGATTTGGCCCGATAATAACAAACCGCGCTATAAATTGCGGAAAAAGCAGGAACTCTCAAAGGAAAGTTACCTGCCAAACATATTATATACTCGTGATAAAAAAATTGCTGGATAAGTCGAATACTTAGTTGCAAAAGAAATACAAAATAGGTGGTGGTTTAGTGAGTAAAAATCTCACACTACTTTGGGCATGTGCTCATCGTGTCTATGAAGATTTCCACCAGCCCACGGAAAAAAAAATATGATCAACAGCCGCTGGAAAATTGCTCGAATCCAACCCATTCCCAAAAAAAGGAAGAAACTGCATGACTGAAAACTACAGACCCATCCATACTTTTCAATGCAATGGCAAAAAAAAACAATTAACTCCTATAGATTGTTGATTACCTATAGAAAGGAATGTTTTTATAAGCGATTGACAATATGAGTTCCGAAAGAAACGCTCAACTAGAGGCCCGGTTATTTATGTAACCCATCTACAGAAAATCATGGAGAATCAAGAGCTGTTGCATTGAATATTCGATCGTTGCTTTCAATCGAGTTGGGCTGACCGCATACGGACTTTCTCAAAAACTATTCGACTGGATGGAAAACATTCTTAAAGACAGATCATTGCAAGTTGTGTTGGATGGCGTTTTCTCAGAAAGATTCTATATAAACGCTGGGGTACCATAAGCATCAGTTCTCTCACACACTCTATTATTATATTTCTGTTTTAACATTAATGACCTTTTGGGGACAGCTAATAATCGCATGCAGATGATGACAGTACGCTGATAGATACTAACACAAACGGCAAACCTGTTAGCGCCATTCTTGCCCACCAGCACAGATGCGAACAAATCAGCTCTATAAACGAAGATCTTCAAACGATTATACAATTGGGAAAGGGAAATCTAGTTCAATTCCACTCAACAAAACACAGTATACAACATTTATAAGAAAGGACAAGTCCACAGTTCCGCAAGTTGAAGTGGAGAATACGGTCGTCTAATAAGAAGAATCCATCCATATGATAGGCATCACAATTTGGTCAGATGTATCACGGCAACAACTCGTAACCTCTGTTACCAAAGCAGCAGCGTCTAAACTTAGTTAGGAGCTAAGATATATTTCACACAAGTCCTGGTTTTACTTCTCTATTAAGCCCAATAACAAAAAGGTATATAATCCATCTAACAACGCAGTACTAACATTTCTTACACGAATAGCACACAATGATATGAACCTTCAGACGACTCGACGGTATGATGTATCGACATCTACAACAAAAACCAAACCCAGTATCCTTAGGGCAGTTTTGATGACGTTCAAAATATACACCTCTCATGACGGACTCCAAGAACATCAGTTAATTTTTGCTAAATATAGAGCAATAAGGATAAAAAAAATTCCTGGAACTAGACCCTGAGCTCTAAAGCTGAAAGAATAAATCTACATCGCTGTTTAGCTTTTCTTCCGACGCTCACACACGTTTCCTAATGTCGGACAAGATATATAACGGGTGATCCAAGTAGAGATACTTTTTTCAATAGCCTTTTTTGACAGATCACGTGTGAGTCGTGTCATGCTGTCATGTTATTTTTGTTTAGTATTGTTTGGCATTTCATAATGGAAAGACTTACGCGTGAACAACGTTTACAAATTGTTCAACTTCATTATGAAAATTCACGTTCTGTGAGGAATGTGTTTCGTGCACTTCGCTCAACTTATGGTCAACATAATCGGCCTAGGTACTGAGCGTACTATTCGCAACACCATCACCCATTTTGAGAACCAGCATTCATTATTGGATAATATTCGACCGAATGGACCACGTCCAGCACGCTGTGAAGAAAATATAGCGGCCGTAGCTGAGAGTGTAAAAATTATGCCGGTGAGAACGTAACCGTCAATGGCGACCGTTATCGTGCCATGATAACCGACTATTCGATGCCTGAAATTGAAGCTCGTGATCTCGGCGACATTTGGTTTCAGCAAGACGGCGCCACTTCCCACACATCGCATCAATCAATGGACTTATTGAGAGAACATTTCGGTGAGCACATAATTTCACGTTTTGGGCCGGTCGATTGGCCACCAAGATCGTGTGATATCACACCGTTAGACTTTTCCCTGTGGGGATATGTAAAGTCAAAAGCTTATGCCGAAAAACCCGCTTCGATTCAGGCCTTGGAGGACAACATCACGCGTGTCATTCGCCAGTTACCAGTCGAAATGCTCGAACGAGTGATCGAAAATTGGACTCAACGGATGGACCATCTGCGACGTAGCAACGGCCAACATTTGATAGACATAATCTTCAAAAAATAAATGCCAAAGAATGTTCTTTCAAATGATAATAAACATTCTCCATTAAATTTGAATTTTCTGTGTTTTTTTCTTTAAAAAAGTGGGGAACCTCGAAATGGATCACCCTTTACAACCGTTATGAAAGCAATGTAAGAGCATTATAAGATGATGATGTTTTGCATGACACCAGGAGAAGAAAGCTTCTAATAAGAAACTCTAAGAAGTCTTCACACGAAGAACCCATCTCAAGGAAAATGGAAACCTATCGATTCAGTTTGGCAGGTAATGTTATGCTCAAGATAACCGTTATAAAAATAGTAAATCAATTAACTTTTCTCTTGCAGAAGAGACGCGGAGGCAGGCATAATATCCTCAGGATAAAACAAATCCAAAAACAAAAATATCAATTTGATTGACAATGGCGAAATGATGCCATTATGTTGAACCGCGGCCCAGTATAGGAATGCAGAGTATAGTGAGGGGATATTTTTCCATCCAGGTCAAAATTTGCACTGATATCCTCGACCATGGCAATGCAGGAAAGATTATATCATATATGTAATTGATAAGCATAGAGTGCCCGATAAGGATCAGTAAGTTAGAATAAGATAAATTGTAAATGATAAGTTAGATTTGAATATTTTTGTGCCTCAAAAGAAAGTGTATCGATTGCAAAAAAATCCATGAATTAAATTTTTTTAAGTACACAATTTGGGAATTTATTTCTTAAAAGCAATATCGTCCAAATGTAAATCGCGGCACTAATTTATGCATGGCTACCAATCCGAATATTCACCCCAATCGAGGTATCCGTTCCGAAACGAAAGCCAGTTCCAATCGGAACTCAATTTTCCTTAGAGGTATCCGTTGCGGAATAAAATAAATAAGCATACAATCGCGTGCTGTGAAAAAATTTAATGTCGGAAGACTGCAATCGCAAGAGACCGCCAAGACCTTCGCACAACGCGTATCCCTTAACCTATCGATTAACACCATACCACCAGCATCGAATGTCGAAGAGCAATGGCAACGATGCCAACAGGCCATTAGATCAGCCGCAACTAATGTGCTAGGTTTCTCGCGCCCACCAGCAGGAAACCCCAGGTTTGATGAGGAATGCCGACAGATGCTCGCAGCCAAGAACGAGGCCTACAAGGCTAAGCTGCAGGTGAAGACGAGAGCTGCCATTGAGCTCTATAGCCAAAGAAGAAGGGAAGAACATCGGCTTTTCAGCAAGAAGAAAAAAGAGCAAGAAAACCGCGCGATCGAGGATATAGAGAGGTGCCACTGCCAAGGATACAAGGCTCGAACAGAATCCTGTCGAGATGAACAAGGAAATATCGTAGTTGAGACACAGTCGATGCTGAGGATATGGAAGAACCACTTCTGCAGACTGTTAAACGGCGATGACGAACAACATTCCGCTGTCAGGCAGAAGGAACCATTCAATATTGGCAACGACAGCGAAAACTGCCAACCACCCGACCTGAGTGAAGTGAGGATAGCAATATCCAAACTCAAGCTTAATAAGGCCGCCGAAAATGACGGCCTTCCCGCTGAGCTCTATAAGGCCGGCGTAGATGACTTGGTAAGTAACACCCACCAACTCATAAGCCAAATCTGGTCGGATGAAAATATGCCTGAAGAATGGAACCTCAGCATCGTTTGCCCGATCCACAAAAAAGGAGACCCTCTGAACTGCGCCAACTACAGAGGCATAAGTCTCCTCAACATCGCCTACAAGATCCTATCTGCCGTAATATGTGAACGCCTGAAACCGTTTACCAACAACCTGATTGGCCCTTATCAGTGTGGTTTTAGACCAGGAAAGACCACAACCGATCAAATTCGGCAGATCCTGGAAAAAACTCAAGAAGTCCAAATCGATACCCACCACCTATTCATCGATTTCAAAGCCGCATATGACAGCATTTACTGTACAGAGCCATGTCTAGTTTTGGTATACCGCCCAAACTCATCCGTTTGTATAGGATGACGATAGAGAATTATCGCTGCTCCATCAGGGTCGGAAACGACCTCACCGACACATTCGATACCAAAAAAGGATTTAGGCAAGGCGATGCGCTGTCATGTGACTTCTTTAATCTGATTCTTGAGAGGATTGTGCAAAACTCCAAAGCCAACACCAGAGGCACAATTTTCCAAAAGTCGGTGCAACTACTAACATACGCTGACGATATTGACATCATTGGTATGACTCAACGTGGTGTCATAGCCACGTTTGCTATTATAGAGAAGGAAGCGGCGAAAATGGGTTTAGCAGTGAATGAGGGTAAGACTAAGTATATGCTGTCATCACGAAAGGACTCACAACATCGACGAATTGGACAGAACGTCACCATTGACAGATATAACTTTGAGGTAGTACGGGACTTTGTCTACCTCGGCTCCGCTATTAACTCTGACAACAACATCTCGTCAGAAATTAAACGAAGAATTACTCTTGCCAACCGCTGTTTCTTCGGGCTAAGAAGGCAATTTAGTAGTAAAGCCCTCACTCGAACAACTAAGGAGATCCTATATAAGACCCTGATCATCCCAGTCCACAAGTGGAAACCGACCTCAACCAACTTGGAGTGCGCAACTGGAGGCAGTTAGCTAAGGACCGGGCTAATTGGAGAGGCATGTTGGTTGAGGCCCAGGTTCATTCCGGACTGTAGCGCCACTTTAGTAAGTAAGTAAGCATTCCTCAGTTGGATGAATCGGGTCTGAAGGACATGTAGTTTCAGCAGGACAGAGCTAAGGTGCATACTGCTCGAGGCACATTTTGACGTAATTTGGCGATTTGCACTGGCGTACAAGATCATCCAATTCGGCCGCCTTATAATTCTTTCTGTGTGATTATTTACAGTCAAATACAGTGTATGTCATCAAATCTGTACACTTCCACAGATACTAGAAAAAACCCAAGATATCCAAATCGATATTCACCACCTATTTATTGATTGATTTTGATTGATTGTAAAGTCACATACGACAGCATTTATAGAGCCGCACAAAAGCGGATAAATAAATCCTTGTTCGTTTTGTGCGAACATTTGTCGGTCTTGTTAGTGTTGACGGACTATGGCGATGAAGAAAAAAATCCGCATTGGACCTTTAAGATGACACGATTTGTTAAGCGAATGGAGTTTCCGATTCCGAGGCAAACTTCGGACGCAGTAGAGAAAGACCTCGTCTTAAGTGGAGCGCACAAGTAGATACCGACCCCAACCAACTTGCAGTGCATAAATAGAGGCAGTTAGCTAAGCACCGGGCTAATTGGAGAAGTTGGTTTATGCCCAGGTTCATTCCGGACTGTAGTCCCACTTAAGTAAGTTTATGTGAAAAGTTTTAAGTTCTGGAAGCCCTCAAGGAGAACATGAAAAAAGGCACAATTGGTTATAAACCAATGATTGAAAAAGACATGAATATCAAAATAATCATTTAAAAAAATTCACTGAAATTTTGTTTATCTCTCCCAAAGGTTAAGCCTGGAAAAATAGGGCCATACCTCACCTGTCGAAATTAACATAAACGTGAACTATTTCCTAATCGATAATCTCGGTACAAAAGTGACGTTTTCGTGATAATTTTGTTAAATAGTAGCAAACTGATAAATTATTCCAAATTTAATACTACAAATCAACAAACACTAAATCTCGAAATACACAGCCAAACCGAGCCCCGAGAACTTTATCATAATTACCAAAAGTATCTCTGAAATTTTACATAAATTTAATTTCAATTAACACGAATTTGTTAAGGTGAAGTAAGTAGCGGGGAATGTGGATGCAGAATGAACTTTCTAACATCGCTGGTGACGTCGTTTCACGTACCTTAATAGCTCTTGGGATGCTACCTAAATTTGCATTTTACTTTTTAGATGATAATCACGCTGTCAACATATCATTAAAGAACTTTTCTTGTAATAAAAAGTAACACTCAGATGAGTATTCCTCCAGAAAGAAGTGTATGTCTTCCTTTTACCGCTGAAAAGCACAATGGTTTGCTTTGTACCTCATATGACCCCAACAGATTGCGAAACCAAAATGTGATGAGTTGAAGGCGTACTCTTAGATGTCGTAACGAGGAAACAATCTGCAGTTACATTTTACCTAAGTTTATGAAATTTGTGTTTACATGTTACTCTTGGGGCGAATATGAATATATGTATGAATGCATTAGGTGAGTGATAATTCAAAAGAGGTGTTATATCTCGGCTCATATTATGTAGAAATGTATCTGAACAGTAGCAAAAGGTGTCTTTGATTCCACGACTTTGTAGATATAGAAACACGAATTTGCCTCGGAGTGAATGCTTTTGGTGTGGATTTTGAAAAGTTTATAAGTGATTAAAACTTTTCGTTAAGGGCGATTGAAAATAATGCTCGCTACTCCAGTGCAGTCTGTTACTAGGAGGCTATGCGGAACTTTTTTTATTTTTGGCACCATTTTTTTTAAAAAAGATTTTTAGAATTAAAGGGGAAAATATATTTGAGAAACGGTGAAGGCGAGAGCTGCCATTGTGCTCTAAAGGCAGAGAATAAGGGAAGAACACCCGGCTTTTCAGAAAGAAGAAAAAGAGCAAGAAAAGCGCGCGATCGAGGATCTAGAGTGGTGCCAATTTTTGGTTGTTCGCAAGTTTTACCAAAGTGTAAAACGTCAAAGCCTAGGATAAACGGCTCGAATAGAATCCTGTCGAGATAAACAAGGAAATATGGTAGTTGAGACACAGTCGATGCTGAGGATATACAAAAACCACTCCTACAGTATGTTAAAGGGCGATGACGAACATTCCGCTGTCAAGAAGAACGAACCATTCAATATTGGCAACGACAGCGAAAACTGCCAACCACCCGACCTAAGTGAAGTGAGGATAGCAATATCTAAACTCAAGCTTAATAAGGCCATTGGAAATGACGGCCATCCCTCTGAGCTTTATAAAGCTGGCGGAGATGACTTGCTAAGTAACATCCACCAACTCATAAGCCAAATCTGATCGGATGAAAGTATGCCTGAAGAATGGAATCTCAGCATCGTTTGCCCGATCCACAAAAAAGGAGACCCTCTGAACTGCGCCAACTACAGAGGCATAACTCTCCTCAACATCGCCTATAAGGTCCTATCTGCCGTAATATGTGAACGCCTGAAATCGTTTACTAACAATCTGATCGACCCTTATCAGTGTGGATTTAGGCCAGGAAAGTCTACAACCACACTGGTACCTCCTTGCTTGGCAATTGTCGACCAGCAGTGGACTGTGCTCTTTTAAATAACCTCAGTTGCCTTGCGACCAGACTGCATCATCATACGACGACGACCTGTATGGAATGGATAGGAGGCAATACCATCAACAGTTGTAACAACTTGAGCAATAGCCCAGCTGATGTAGATTTGTGTGTTCTTAGGATCGGGAAGCATGCCACGGGCAGCATCGTAGAAGCCGAAGTAGACAGCACAGTAGATGATGATACCCTGCACTGACACACCGAAACCACGGTACAGACCAGTAATACTGTCAGATTTGCTGATCTTAACGAGACAGTTTCCAAGACCGGTGAATTCACCTTGACCTCCCTTGCCGGTATCCGTGGCCAAGGGAAATCTAATGGGTAGACGAAGCACAACGAGGTAGCTCCAGCGCCACCACCGAAAGCCAAGTTATCCATGAAGTAACTCCAGAATTGGGTATTCTTGTGAACACCTCCCAAAAAGACTTGCTTGTACATATCCTTGAAGGCAAAGTTCAAAGCCTGGGTTGGGAAATAACAGATGACGTTAGCCATGTTACCACGCCAGGATGAGACAAAGCCTTGTTCTTTTGAAATGCGGACAAAGCAATCATCCATGCCCTTGTATGGTTTGTCGGGGGTGACAACTCGCTTGCTCACCACACGATCGCGGTTCGTAAAGTGAAAGAATGAGCTAAGATGAGTAAGAACACAGGCTTTTCGAAAAGAAGTAAAAATAGCAAGCGATGGGCTACATAGAAAGGTGCCACTGCAGGAATGATGTTTGTTAGATTTACTAAGGTGTTGTTAGTCATTTCGACAGGATTATGTTCGCAGCTTGTTTCAACTTCAAGGCCAGCGCTACAAAGCAAGAACAGAATACTCTCGAGATGAATAACAACACCATTGGTTAAACCAACAAACACAACAGAATCCTGTCGAGATGAACATTGAAAGATCGTAATTGAGTCACAGTTGATGATGAGATAATGGAAGAACCACCATGCCATGTCAACAGAACAAACCATTTAATAGTGCCAAGGACATCAAAAACTAATAACCACCCGACCTAACTGAATTGTGGATAGCAATATCCGAACATACGCTTTACAAGGCTGTCGGAAATGATGGCTTTCCTGCCGAACTACAAGGTGGGCCAAAAGAAGTCATCCGATGTTGTTTGGCCCTTCAGAATATCGGTTGTGGCTCGCGCAGTGTGTGCCGTTGTTCCGTCCTGCTGGAACCACATGTCCTCCAGTCCTAATTCGTCCAATTGCTGCAGAAAAAACTCGGTTTACATGGCCCTACAGAGCGCACCGTCCACTGTTGTCGTTCGATCAGCGGCGTTCTCGAAAAAAAAAAATGGCCCCATGTCTCCTCCAACGTAAACAGCGCACCATGCAGTAACTTTGAGCGGGTGAAATGGCTCCTCGTGCATTACTCGTGGATTTTCGGTGCCCCAGAAGCGATAGTTTTGCTTGTTCACGTACCCTCTGCGGTGGAAATAAGTCTCATCGCTCATTATAATTTTGGTCGAAAAATCGTCCACTTCGTGCTCGAGACTGAGAATGGCTTGGGCGTAGGTTACACGCGTTTGGCTGGACTTTTTACGGGAACATTCCCAAGTCTTTGACCAAAATTCGCCTTAGGGACGACCGGCTGATGGCTAATTGCGGGGCATGGCGTCTGGTCGATGTTTCCGCCGACAGCTCGACATCCTTAGCAACAGCGGGGCCGGCCACTCTTGGCAACATATCGTGTGGTCCCATACTCTTCCAGGTTGGTGGCCAAACGGCGCAGTGTTTGCACAGTCGGTGTCGGACGGCCGGGGAATCGGCGACGGAATTCGCACTGCGCCAACACTACAGACGAATTGTTACGCAAACAAATAGACACGATTATTCCGCGTTCTTGGGGAGTTTATTGCTCCATAGATTGTTCACTTGTATTCTACATCTGTCTAGTCCACAAATGTCAAAACAGATTTGACATTGGCGGCCATTTGCAAAAATAAGAGCATCTTCCAGTAGGGTGATCTCTTTTGGCCCACCTTGTATATAAAGGCGGTTGGTATGAACAAAAACTAACTAAACTTGGTTGGATGAAATTATGCCTGAAGAGTGGAACAGCATCATTTGCCCTTTAAAAAAGCAGGAGACCTCTCTGAATTGGGCCAACTACATACTCATAAGTCATAGCCGTAACACCTTCTGATTGTAAACTTGTTTTTCTTCTAGCGAGTTGCTACTGAAGTATAAGAGAATTGCACGTCAGATTTATACGATGGAGCACTCGTATGAAATAAAATGTTCATACTGCTATGTTCATGAATGTTCAAGGTTTTGGTTTATAATTTTCTTCATGTACAGGATTTATAGCTTAAAGTAGAAGAAAACCAAATAATAGATGAAACAATGCTTTTAGTCCCGAAATTCTTTAAAAAGTCGTTAAACCCCTTAGCGTTGACATCTTTTGGAGGCCAAGATTCAACGACAAACGTTACGAGCGACATAGAACTGGTAGGAATAATGCATTGGGCTTCTAAGATGGCAAGGATATGTAGATTGAATGCATATCATTGCTCCAGCAGATCTATGGGAAGGAGACTGTAACTCGAAAATTCGATAAGGTCCTGTCTATGGTTTCCTATAATCAATTTTTGTGAATGGTTTAATTTTTAAAAAATCGACAGTCGGATAATAGCCTTTTCATATTTTACCAAATTTCTCAAGGTGGAAACATTATACCAAATGTACCTCAGACCACATCTCAAAGTCCTGGGCCCTCATTCCTTAAAGTGATTATCGTTTGACGGTAACATTTCGACGGTATCTACATCTTGCATCACTTAAGATCAATACTCGTTTTTGCTGTCTTCAAACAATAATCGTCAAATCACAGGAGAGTGAGTGATAATCGCTTTCAAAGTTACGGAATGACCCCCCTGAATATATCAAATTCAAGTTGTTTCATGAGACAAATGCCTATGTAGTTCAATAGTACGGAGATATACTGTGCATCTAAATAGGTACAATTATATCCAAATCATTAAGTAGTATAAATCAACCACCATACGCAATTGGAATTTATCACCCCTTCAAGGGAAATAAAAAAGCAGGACCAACACTCTGCGAATATCTGTCACCATCACCACACAACACCAACGAGAAACGTTCCCTTAACATGCGCATTGTGTTCATATTCACATCTGGCATCATGTAATCAACCCAGAGTATAATACCACCCTTCAATCCAGCTCCCCGGATTCCGGTCCAGGATACATTATTACGTTCTCACTCAATTCACAAAGCAGTACCTAGTGAATATTGGATATAAACTGGTACTTCTCCATTTATCTGAGATGGCACAGGCAAAGCAATGAGTGCCGCAAACCGGCTTCAACGGTGAAGGAAATATCAGGCGCCCAGAGCAGCACACATAGAATCAGCAGTCAGCACCCAAACAAAACAGTTCGTTGTACTCGTTGCCACTCGAGCGCGCTGAAGTAGTAATTTGGAATTCTCTTTGGCTTCTGTTCCCCGCCGTATGCGATGTGGAAGTTCCACACAGGCACGGATGTGTGGCATTGGCATAGCCATGGTGGATGGAGAGAGGACACGCGCCAACGTGGTAAATGTCTGAATGGCATGACTTAGTTTACCACAAGACCTGGGGAAAACATCCTCGGCAGAGAGAATTGTTGGTGGTATTTGGTTCTCTCTGGCTCATTGAAGAGGTGGATTGCTTTCACGCATGACACGCATATAATAAATTTTATCCAAATTGCTGAATATAAGGAAGTAGAAGAGTGCAGGACATTAAATTGATTTACGACCCCTCATTAAAAAACGACACACTTAACGGATTAAGCTGACAGTGATGCCAATCTCATCGAAATGTTATCTACCTTCAATGTCACATAGAGATTTTTATGTCAAGGGTGTTTTTTTTTTAAAGGTTTGGCTTTTTCGTTAGTTAGTACGTTTTGCCATTTTCGATTAACGCCAGAACAATACTTGCAAGTTCTGAAAACTTATTTTGAAAACCAGGTTCGGTTATCGTCCTTTTAACGGTCGACATAATCGTCCATCTGAGCAAGTTATTCGGAATATGATGAATCGTTTTCGCACTACGTAGTACGTACCCTCTAGTAGATAATACGCATCCCAAAGACGACAAACAGTGCGAACAAAGTGCAAAATTTTGTTTTCCGATGTAAACAACCAAAAGCGAAAACTGCCAACCACCCGACCTAAGTGAAGTGAGGATAGCAATATCTAAACTCAAGCTTAATAAAACCACCAGAAATGACGGCCTTCCCGCTGAGCTTTATAAAGCCGGCGGAGATAATGACTTGGTAAGTAACATCCACCAACTCCTAAGCTAATTCTGGTCGGACGAAAGTATGCCTGAAGAGTGAAACCTCAGCATCGTCTGACCGATCCACAAAAAAGGAGACCCTCTGAATTGCGTCAACTACAGACGCATAAATCTCCTCAACATCGTCTACAAGATCGTATCTGCCGTAATATGTGAACGCCTGAAACCGTTTACCAACAACCTGATCGGCCCTTATCAGTGTGGTTGTAGGCCAGGAAAGTCCGCAACCGAACAAATTTTCACACATCGGCAGATCCTGAAAAAAACCCAAGAAGTCCAAATCGATTCCCACCACCTATTAATAGATTTCAAAGCCGCATGCGACAGCATTTATAGAGACAAACTATACAGAGCCATGTCTAGTTTTCGTATCCCGCCCAAACTCGTCCGTTTATGTAGGATGACGATGGACGACCTTACAGACACATTCGATACAAATAAAGGATTTAGGCAAGGCGATGCGCTGTCATGCGACTTCTTCAATTTGATTCTTGAGAGGATTGTGCAAAACACCCGGGCAAACACCAGAGGCACAATTTTCCAAACGGCGCTGAAGCATGCACCATATCAAAAGCGGATGAGGAAATCCTAGGTAGATTCGAGAGAAAAATTCTTCGAAAGATCTTCGGTCCCGTTTGCCTTGACGGACTATGGAGACGAAGATTCAACCAAGAACTATACTAGCTGTACAGCGACATACCCCTGATAAGAAAAAACTCCGCATTGGCTGTTTAAGATGGCTATGGCATATAAAACGAATGGACACCAATACTCCGGCTCTCAGAGTCTTCGCTTCCCAGCCAGAAGTCGGACGCAGTAGAGGAAAACCTCGCCTTAAGTGGTGCGCACAAGTAGAAACCGACCTTAACCAACTTGAAGTACGCAACTGGAGGCAGTTAACTAAGGACCGGGCTAATTGGAGAAACATGTTGGTTGAGGCCCAGGTTCATTCCTGACTGTAACGCCACTTAAGTAAGTAAGTAAGTAAACAACCAAAATTGTCGAATTTGGAGTGGAGAAAGCCTATAAGCCTTTGTCAATAAAACTCCCTGTTTGGTGTGTTTTATGGGCTGGTGGAATAATCGGTCCATATTTCTTTAAGGACGATGCCGTCCAGAATGTTACCGTCAATGGAGAGCACTATAGTTTCTATTCCTCAGTTGAATGGAATTAACATGAAATTGTCATGGCTCGCGACACCACTGTCACTTAACAAACCATACTTGATGTTAGGTATGATCTTATAAAATATAAATGACAGATTGTATCAATGGAGGAAGTGACCACAAAAGTTTGGATGAATGTTTCATTCGGATGGAATGGCTATCGGAGAGCAAAGAAGGGCAAGCACGTACTTTAGGGATTACGAAGAATTTGATTAATTTATCATCAAAATATTTGTTTTTATGTATATTTAGGTATCTATATGTTTACTTCAGGATTTGTTGTTGATTATAGATAGATAATTAAGATTGGACTTACCTTTTCGCTCATTCGATGAAAAATCGTTAATGGTAGATTTGGGTCACCGCTTGAAAAGCGTTGGGCTGTCCATCTCGTATGCTGGAATGTGGGTCTGAAAAATAAAAGAAGAAAATTCTTTAAAAAACCAAAAAAGCAGATAAAAAGCAGATACTTAAAACAAAATAGAACAAAATAAAATTTTCTTTTCAAAACATATTTTCTCGGAAATCAAAATCGTGCTAGTGCCTTATTAAGACCTACATGCAATTAAAAAGGTCTAATAATAATATATTATATAAAGGGTCTTCCAATAGGTACTTCCAAACTTTGACAGTTGATAGCGACCACATATTTGAAGCTGCATCTGTCAAATTGGCTGTCATTTATTTATTTCAAATGATAAAATAGCTTTATCAAAATGGGTGTTTGGTTCCGGCAACGGTCCGCGAGCTTTACGGTCGCCATAATCGTACTACCGAGATTATTCTCAGTGTGGTGGAGGAATTGGAGTCCACTGGTTCTGGCAAAGGATAAGATAAACCAACACCCGTACGTCGACGATACGCAAGATCTGTCGAAAACATCGCTGCTGTCTGTGGGAGTGTGCAGGAGCATCGAAGGCAGTCGATTTCGCGTCACTACTCACAAGAACTCGGCATTTTGAAGACCACAACTTGGCGAATCTTGCGTAGTGACTTAAGCCTGCACCCGTAAAAAATTCAATTGACCCAGGAGCTATAGAACTATGAATAACGACGTGTCTTCGCTGAATGCAGTTGGAAACTGGCTCTAATTTTCATCGAAAAATCATTTTCAGCGATAAGCCCGATTTCTGGATGAATGGGTATCTATGTCAAAAAAAAAAATTGTCAAAATTGGGACGATACCAATCCACATAAGATCCAAGAGCGAACAAGTCTGGATTTTGTGCTGGCGGCGTCATCGGTCCATATTTCTTTAAAAACAACGTTGACTAGCCCATCGCTGAACGGCAAGTCGATGAGTACCAACTTCTTTTGGCCTGAATTGAATCATATGGATACATATCCACTCCACATTGGAAATTCTGCACGAGCGAATAAAGGGTATCGTCATCTCAAGTGAAGGTGATGTGAACTGGACTCTGAGATTGTGTGATTTGGCCCTTAGGCTTTTTCTTATGGAGTTTTCTAAAATCGCAGGTCTATGCGAATAAGCCACAAACCACCCAACATAATCCATGCCAAAGGTCAAATTCAGAATGATTTCTACGTTAGAGTTATTGAAAATTGGACATTTCGGATGATGAACGTTGGTTCCAGGTGCTGGAAGCATGCATCGTATGCATTCCTCTCCATAGTCGGAGGAGAATGTATGTGGTGTCGCTTTATGCACCTGAAACAACTCAACAAACTCAATTTATAGCAGAGCTCGAAACAGTTTTTCGTTGCCTACAGCTTCAATCGGCTGAAAATTATTACTTTTCGGCTTGGGGAAATACAATCGCAAATACCTGAGATCGACTGATTCAAAATTAGAAGGATCAAAATATGATTGAGTACAAACTTAGTTTGTACGCATGGATATTCCGTCTAGGAATATAGGCATACCCGAGAGGAATAAAGGGAGACCCGAGAGGAAACTCTTTTCTGGACTTAGCCCTAATGGACAATAGATTAGAACTTACAAATAACGAACACGCGAGGAACTGTTTAGCGAGCCATCTCGAACTTGATGATTCAGGATCCCAAATGAGCAAACTCAGCAGGAGGAGTTCGTCCTTTCGACTATCGATAAAAACCAGTAGCCCGAATATGTTCAGGAATATAAATAAAATATTCAGGAGAAAGGATCATAACTACATTCCATGTATCCGAATTAGGGGATATTGCGATGATTAGAAATTGAGGATCAAATATCTTCTAGCATATGGCTTAACATGTTTCTGTTTTTGAATTAAAATTTAGATGCTTGTCTGGCAAGGGGTAGGAGGGCTTATGCTCTGACAAGAAGACTGCTTAATCACAGTAAACTAGATTCAAGGATGAAAGTCATTTGCTACATGGACCTCATAAGGCTAATCATCGCTTAAGGTTATCCCGTGTGGTTCAATGTAGCACCAGCCTATATGGAAAGGATACGGCTCGGCTGTTTGAAAGGAGTTGTCTCCGATCCTGCTTAGGATTGTACCGAACGCAGGAGTTCGAGTACATAAAATATTGTCGGAACGAGGTCCTATACAATGGGGCCCAGCTGAATAGAATTGACAATTTTCTTATTAAGGTGATCCGAAAGCAGGTCTTAAGGGTGATGGCTACCGACAATAGCAAGATCTTCGGGGCTTAGGTGAGGTTAGGTTAGATGGGTTGTTGACGCTCGGGTGAGTCGTCAAACACGCATAAGCCTACGTGGGCCCATAGCGATACCCTTCGAAGAAGTATCCTGAAAAAGAGAAAGAGGATACCTGGTTAAGTTCGCTAGTGATACTTATGCGGTGCTGGTCTGTGTTGCTCCTTCAGCCTCAAAGAGGTAGTTGCTCCATCCTGATCTGCAACAAAAACGGACTATCAGCGCTATTGGGATAGTCGTTAGGTCACTTAGGTCATCGAAGTAAAGGCTGCCTAGTATTTTAAATCGACTGCCACTGATCGCAGGGCAGTGGCATAGCAGGTGTGAGACATCTTCTTCGACGTCAGGGTTGCTGCATTTCCTGCAAAGTTGGTTCGCACCAGTCAGTTTTATCTTATTAGAGTGCTTACCCAACAGGTTGTGACCTGTTATCACTCTCACTGCTATAGAAATGGAAGCTCTATTCAAAGCTAATAGCTTGTTTGATTTGCTGCCGCTTAATTCTGGCCAGACAGATTTTGTGTGTGTACAAGTTATTGTATTTTGCCATCCTGTTATGGTTGCTTTTTGAGTGTGCTTAGTTAATTCATGTTTTTTATATGCTAGCGGGGGATTGGCCCTTATATCAGCTAGGGAAATGCAACTGGACGATTCTAGTCTGGCTAGTTCATCTGCTTTCTCATTTCCTATAATGTCATTATGTCCTGGCACCCAGATAATTTGGACTTTGTTCTGGTTACAAAGAGCCTTCAGCTCTTCGCGGCAGCGTCCAACTACCCGTGATTTTACTATATTGGATGCCAGAGCTTTAATGGCCGCTTGACTATTCACGTAGATGGAGATATCCTCATGTGATATGTCCAATACCCTAGCCGATTCGGCAGCTTCGAGTATGGCCAGGATCTCAGCTTGGCCCGATCTTTTCAGAGTAGACACCAGAGCCCACTCCGACTTCCATTTTGGATCCGTCGGTATAGATTGCTATTTCTGTGTTAGATAACACATTGTTTGAAGACCATTCGTCTCTGCTTGGTATTCTGATGGAGTAATTAGTATCAAAGTCGTGATATGGGATCATGTAGTCAGATGCTACATCCGCATATGCCATTGAGTTTAATATTGAGCTATGGCCAAAAGGCTTCGTAAGTAGATTGCCCGTTTCTTTGAGTCTTGCTGCGCTTATTGCTGCTGTGTCATTGATTTGTAAGTCAATTGGTGTTATGTTTAGTATTGTTTCTAACCCTACTGTGGGGCTAGTGCGCATGGCTCCTGTCGTGAGTATGCATGCTGTCCTTTGAACTTTCGTAAGCTTGGTCATATGTTTTGCTTTTTTCATAGCATTCTTCGGGGCTTACTACCCAAAACATATGCATGAAATGCACGCTTATGTCGGGCTTTATTCCACCTGAGGCATTCGGTTAGTACAAGACAGGAACAGCATCACGGTATTATCCCACCGCCACGCGCGGGACAAGTGGCTAATCCGCGACGGGTACGTCGACAATGCTCTAGAGCTCCTCCGCATTTAGCACGGCGATATCAGATCGCTATAGAACGGATGCTGAAAAGCAGCGCATCGAGTTTTTTGGTAGCTATTATGAGGAAAGGGTTTCTGCACTTCTTCAGGACTTTGCGGACTTTTAGTCCGCTCCTTAGTTTTAAGAATAAATTTAGGTACGAGATCTGGGGCGGGGCTTTCACACACATACTGGCCTGTCAGACAAACACTCAATCAGAATGGCGACCACTCGGGGCATAATCAACGAGTGTTTGCCACCCCGATTATAATTAAATTAACTTTAAGTGGTAAGGTAGTCTTAAGTAGTTTAACTTAGTTTTCATCTAGATCACGTCTTTTTATATAAAACCCAAAAAATCGTCAAGACTCAAAGTTTTTTTTACTTTTCCTTTGAAAATTGAAATACATTATAAGAATAAACACACGATATATTTAAGCTCAAAGCAAAAATAAAAATGTTAGAGATATAGGTATCTACTTAGAGCACCCGCTAAGGGCCAATAAGTTAGATTAAGCAGACATGTTATTGATAAGTTGGATTTAAACATTTCTGTCTAGTATTAAGTTAATATTTCAAGAGAATAAAAAAATTAATTTAAAATAAAAAACAATGGCAACGATAGGCTATTTTGATTATATCTCACGCACTATGTTCCATTCAAATATAAAGATTGAGATAAGTGCTTAATGAAAATGTCACAAGTACATCGCAGTTGGACGAATTTGGCACCACTTGCGACTGCATTTTCACCGATTCTCTGCACCGTCTCCTTCATATCATGTATACAAATAAAACTCACTCAAACCCCTTTGACAATCACTCGACAAACTACACCAATTCTCTACAACCCGCTGGATACACAAACAAAACAACGCGCTGTTATCATGCGCAAATGTGTGCACATTCGCACACAACACCAAACTACCCTCACACAGTTTTAGCAATGTTCTTCGCAGTATTTGAGCAAAAGATACACCACACAATAAATCAGTTTATGGAGAACTCTAATTCGAATTGGAAATAGCTCGGACGGTATAGAGTGCTAACGTCGAACACGTTGTTAGTTTTATTATCCAGTGCTCTCTCCTACACAATTTATACCAAATTGATCTCATCTGTGTGTAAACAAAAAAAAGCATCTGCATCTTCTACTGTATACGGACAATAAAAAAAAAATAAAAAATTATAAACAAACCAATTTTTGCCATATAAAAACCGTTCGCCGAGTCGCCTTGATTTTTGTCATTCGAAGCTGTTGGTTGAGCAAACATTACCACACGGTTAGAGTAAATCAATAAAAATATAACAAACCGTTTCGCGCTGTGTGTGGGTGTATGTGTGTACGTCTGCAAATCGGTCCCTGATGTGTGTACGTCAGACATAATAACGAAAAGATACACAAAACCTGCAGTGTATCTATGAAAATAACATGCAAATATTTTGCAATTTTTCTCCAATTCACACAAACAATCAAAATGCTTAAATCTAATTTTAATGAAAAAATGTCTACCCCCGGAGTATTGCGAATAACAACAATGGCTGCTGAAAATTCCTCATCGTTGTCAGTGGAGTAGACAGGCAACAAAAAAAAAAAAAGATACATTCTGTGACGGTCTATCTATTTGCGATAAAGACAAATCAATTGAAAATTTTCGTGTGTATCTCGTTCGTTTTTGTTGATTGCTTTCATAACAACAACAACAAACAAAAAAAAACAGCCCCGATAAGAATTCAGTTTTTCTTCTGTTTTTATCTAATTGGAATTCGGTTTCAGTACGTTTACACTGCAGATTTGTACTTTTGTTTGTGTCTTCACAAACACCAGCAAATCGGGTGTCTCTCGCGTGTATAGATACACCTGACTGGCAAATATACTAAGACTGTGTGTACACAACTGTGTTTTGTTTATGTGTATATTTTGAGATACCGGCTTCGTCGCGTTTGTTATTTTGTATCTTTGGTGCAGGTTTTGTTGTTGTATTGACTGCTGCCTGCCACTTGGGCTACTTACACAAAAAAGCAGACGAACAAAAAAAAAAAAAAACGTAGAAAATTTTGTTTTCGTTCGTAAAACATCGCGCAAATCGGTGACTCTTTTTTTTCACACCTGAGAAAATTATGTGCGCGTTCTATGAGATATAATTTTCACGCCTGATAGATATTCGTTTTTGTATCTTTTTTTTTGGGTAAGTGAAGACGCCGTCGGTCGGTATTCGGTACGCGAAATAAACACCCACACAATGGTCTCCCATTGATGGGCATTGTTTTGTGTTACACACATACGTGCATTGAGTGTATCTCGTGTGCATAGTCAAAACAGATAACAACAAAAAGTAACATCAATTCCTATAGTGTTTGTGTATCATTGCAGTGTGTTGTTTTTAATTAGCCGGTAATTAATACCACAAACAGTGTAACACTGAATGAGAAAAAATAGTCTATTCTGGAGCAGAGATAAGAAAAAAAGTGCGCGATTTTTTTTTTCTACCATTTCGGTTGTTTTGTATGTCATGTCGGGTGTATTTCATACGCAATTAGTGCGGGCGTTTTGTTTATGCTGATGTTTGTCTTGCATTTTTCGTTGCTAAGATCGCGTTGTCGGTTCACTGATTAAATGTGTCGCGACACTTTGTCTTCTCTATCGCTTTTATAAATAATTGCTATTGGATTAAATTTTAATTAAAAAACGCGAAAAGTATATTTTTGCGGCTTGGGATTACTAAAACCGGGGGAAAATAGAAAGATACATCGAGAGTGCCGTTCATGTGGTGATATATACTATCTACAACCATCCGATATTGGCATTTTGTATATCCACTCTGTGCAGAGAGAGATACACCAAAGACGAGGTAAGTCCTTTGAAACAATACGATGATCTATCTCTATGTGTTTTGGGGAGGGGGGCGGTGGCGCGTGTATATAGATTTATACCGTCTTCTGGGTAAAATAACAAAAAGAGATAATAATTTCGGAAAGTAAATGCTTGTAAGCTTTTAATCCTAAAATATTTAATTAAGGATGTAGGTACACACTATCTGATTTACTATATTAATACATTCCGTAGGTTTTGTGTATCTTTGATTGTTTTCAAGTCTGCCTTTGGCTGGGTAAATAGCGGAGGACTAGCATGTACTTTAGGGATTACGCAGAATTTAATTAATTATCATCAAAATGTTTGTTTTGACGGGTAAATATAGTTATTTAGTTAAGGATTTGTTGTTGATTGTATATAGTTAAGATTGAACTTACCCTTTGAGTTATTCATGAAAAATCATTGAGCCGTTTCGGTAGTGGAAAGATGTGAAGGATCCCTGTGCAATTTGGGTCAACGCTTGTAAAAGGGTTGGGGTGTCTACCTAGTGTTCTGTAAAAAAGAGGAAATTCTTTAAAAACAAATCAAAATAGCAGATATTGCGAATAAACTAGAAAGCATAACTGCGATATTGGTCCTTATGAGTGCATATCTAACATTAACTTAATTGATCCCAGACCCTGAACTCAACCAAAGATCGGACAAAAGTAATTGGAAAAGTTTAGGTTCTGGGGTAGGTTAAGTAAATTTTAATAAAACAATTCACCATGATTGCTAACTGGTTCTTATAACCCATCAAAACGGTATCATTCTATACTAAACTAGAGAGGGTTCCGTAGAAGGACGTATTTCAAAATTCTGGCTTATTTCTCATTACAAAAGCAAATTAAGGCCGAGTATTGGGCGGTAATTGAACCAGGTACATCGAATTACAGGTTTGAGCATAAATTTAGCTCTTAATATATTTTTCTAATTGTATCTGCTTTCGGTGAAGATTGAAGGTCCTTTTTTGTTCCATTGTCGACTTGTTAAAAGTATCTACTTTGTGGAGTGCGGCCATAGTATTAACATTAGTTAAACAATAAAGGTTAGGGACAAAGTTATTGTCAGAATCTTCGAAACGAATATTTTGTGCTACCCTGATAGACTACCTTTAAGATATTTAAAAGCCAGTTTAAACTACGTGATGTTCAAAGATGATGCAAAGTGAAAAAGAACAGGTCCATCGAGGAAATTTTAAGGCGTTTGCTGAATTAGGAAGCTTTCGAAGAAAAGAAAATTTGCTCAACCATGTCGCAAGCTCTTGACAATGTATGACATAAAGGCCTTAAATTCAAATTAAGACAAGTTTTGCCTTAACGATTACATAAAATATTCGTGTCGTATCTTGAGTATACCCTCCTTCGTGTGAAACTTGGAAAAAAATATTCGGAGTTCAAAGAAATAATGAAACGTGTCCCGCAAGGAAGTGTACCTTGACGTTTGACCACTCTTGTATCTGCTATTTGTACTTGATATACCACAAACAAACGACACAATGGTTGAAACGTTTGCTGACGATACTGTTGTACTAGTGTGTGTACTCTACAAACGTGGCTATGACATTACGTTGAGTCCTATCAATGATGTTAATACCTTCGGCATATGCTAGTAGTTGCACCAATTTTTGGAAATTTATGCCTCTGGTGTTGGCTCGGGAGTTTTGCACAATCCTCTCAAGAGACAAATTGAAGCGCATCCCCTTGCCTAAATCCTTTTTTGGTATCGAATGCGTCGGCGTGGTCGTTTCCGACCCTGATGGAGCAGCGGGAATTCTCCATCGTCAGCCTACACAAACGGACAAGTTTGGGTGGTATGCCACAACTGGACATGGCTCTGTATAGTTCGTCTCTATAAATTTTTTTCCAGGATCTGTCCAAGTGTGAAAATTTGATCGGCCGATCAGGTTGTTGGTAAACGGTTTCAGGCGTTCACATGTTACTGCAGATATGTTTGATATTTAAGCGATATTGAGGAGACTTATGCCTCTGTAGTTGGCGCAGTTCAGAGGGTCTCCGTTTTTGTGGATCGGTCAAACGATGCTGAGGTTCCATTCTTCAGGCATACTTTCATCCGACCAAATTTGGCTTATGAGTTGTTGGATGTTACTTACCAAGTCATCTCCGCCAGCTTATAAAGCTCAGCGGGAAGGCCGTCATTTCCGTCGGCCTTATTAAGCTTGAGTTTAGATATTGCTCTCCTCACTTCACTTAGGTCGGGTGGTTGGCAGTTTTTGCTGCCTTTGCCAATATTAAATGGTTTGTTCTCCCTGACAGCGGAATGTGGTTCGTCATCGCCGTTTAACAGTCTGCAGAAGTGGTTCTTCCATATCCTCAGCATCGACTGTGTCTCTCTCAACTATGATATTTCCTTGTTCATCTCGACAGTATTCTGTTCGAGCCTTGTATCCTTGGCTTTGACGTTTTACACTTTGGTAAAACTTACGAATATCGTTCCTGGAGTGGCACCCCTCTATATTATCGATCGCGCGCTTTTCTTGACCTCTTTTCTTCTTTCTGAAAAACCGGTGTTCTTCCCTTCTTCTCTGCCTATAGAGCTCAATGGTAGCTCTCGTCTTCACCTGCAGCCTAGCTTTGTAGGCCTCGTTCTTGGCTTCGAGCATCTGTCGGCATTCCTCATCTAAATAGCGGTTTCTAGCACATCAGTTGCTTGTTGGCATCGTTGTCATTGTTCTTCGACATTAGTTGCTGGTGGTATGGTGGTATGATTTTTTTCCATGGGTGGGTAGTTAACCCAAAGCACAACTCCCAACCTGGAGGGCCAGTTCCAATTTATTAGATAGGACACGGGGCCATCAGTATCCACTACGGGATTGACCGCTGCAGTTGACCTTTCGGTTCTTCCGCCACCATCCCTGTTCAAGGGGATTGACTAACCCTTGAAATTCCTAGATAACCTGTTGTCCGAATATATCAAAGCAGCTTATCTAGGTTCACCTGGGACGGCAGATCGTGTATTCATTCCAATTTCTTAGATACCCCTAGGATACGGGGCCATCAGTATCCACTGCGGGATCGAGCGCTACCGTTGGCCTTTCTGTTCATCCGCAACCATCTCTGTTCAAGGGGGCTGACTTACCCATGAGATTCCTAGATAACCTGTTGTCCGAATATGTCAGAGCAGCTCATCTAGGTTCGCCTGGGACAGCAGGCCGGGTATTCATCCGTGCCATTCTCACCAGGGTGTTTATAGTGTTGCTGTTTTTCGCCGTGTTATCAACACTCGCACTTATCGTTTAACAAGTCAAATCCGGTTGGATGAGACCAGTAACCGATGGTTACCACGTGGAGGTAAAAAATAAACACATTTGATGTGTAGTCAGAGTTGCAGCCACTGGGCATTGCCAAGTTAAAGCCAATCAGAGCCTACCCTCGTTCTACAACACCCAATACTCCGGCTCGCAGAGTCTTCGATTCCCAGCCAGATGTCGGACGCAGTAGAGGAAGACCTCGCTTTAAGTAAAAACCGACCTCAACCAACTTCGAGTGCGCAACTGGAAGCAGTTAGCTAAGGACCGGGCTATTGGAGTGACATGTTGTTTGAGGCCCAGGTTCATCCTGAATTGTAGCTCCACTAAAGTAAGTAAGTAGGTGATTTTTCGGCAAACATTGATAACGGTCAACGCCAGCCTATGACTTATGCATGTTTCAAGTCGTCCGTTTTGTGAAAACACTTCAAAAAACTCAAACTGACTATGAACATGCGAAGTTTTTCTAAAGCAATTGCTGAACATTGGCAACGACAAAATCCCTGCTGACATTTCGACCAGCTGCATAATATTTCCCGTCGCCGTCTGTCAGCTGAACGAATCGAAATCCGAACTCATCCGAAAGGTGCCTTAAACATTGCACAAAATTACAGAAAGGATGATTTTTGGCTGCGAAAAACATTAAAATTGCTCGCCAATTGGTGACTTACAAATCGGTGATTCCGTTACTTTCCAAGATTATGTCGTCAACTATAGAGTTTTAAAACTCGCTGGAATTACACAAATTACCACCTCACAATCTCCAACGGAAATTCGGATCAGTTCATAATGTTGCAAAATATGTATAAACCAACCACGTCTTTGTAACGACCATTGGGTTGCGGTGAAAAACCTGGTGAACAACGTTATCGAAGCAACAATACTTAAAGGGAAGTACAAAGGAGGAGACGTTTTAATACCACGAATCGGTTTTTTTTCTATATACCGGCATATGTGGCCGTGAACGTGGTTGATTACGGTCAATAACGTCAATATCGTCGGCGAATACTTCTTATAGAAAATTGTTCCTTTGATGTCAGCTTCAAAATTTGTAAGAAATCACACAACAGGACATCAGGTTGTCTTAACTTTTTGAAGTGAAAGTGCTGTCTTCTGTCGGAACGTCAACATACTCAAAGTCGCTTAAAACGCAGGGAAATAACGAAGTTTCCTAAATAGAGGCAAAAAATGTTTTACTTCCTGTGATCTAGCAGCATCACGTATATACAACTCAAACCTGAGTTCAAGATCCACGATCCGTCGGGAGTATGGGTATCATCACACATGTTCTGCAGACAATTTATCGCAAAGCAAATAAATTCAAATGGGCAATACATCAAGTTGGGCTTGTTATTTGTTGGTATTTATACCTAGGATCTGTAAAGTCATGCGACTAGTAATTACAAGACCAGTGGAATTTGTATTTCATTATGAAAAATGACTTGTCGAATTCAACTTGTACTTTCCCACAGGTACTTGTCGTGTTATACCAAAAGATATTGACAATAAAAACTGTTAGTGAAACAACAAAAAGCTCTACCTACAACAATTTTTTAACTCATTATGACCAATTTAAAGCCATTTTTCTATACAAAACACAATAATCCCTTTGTTCCACCCTGTGAAATGACAAAATACATTTCTTTTCACATTTATTATGCGTACGAAAAAAAAAAACTCAAAACTAAATAGACCGAATCAATTCTATTAGTTTTCTTTTAAAAATCAAATAAAAGGGAAAAAGCAAAAAAAAAAAAAATAATCAAAATCGATTTTCAATCTGCTTCCATCAGGATACAGATTTTGTACATCCTTTCTCTCCATTTCGTAGAGCTATCTAACAAAATTAAGGGAAACTCAATCGCATCGAATTTGTGTCTCCAATTTGTCTAGAAGTTGAAGGAAAAAAAGCAGAAAGAAGGACCAACAAGCGAACACACAAAAGAATGTACCGAGTATGTAATCAAGAATCATGCTCGTCAAATGATCCAATAAAACAAATTCCAACAACAAAAGCCGAGTAGATAGAAAGAATGTATCCTTCCACTTGAAATTAAAAAAAAAGGAGCATTTTCTCTCTGTTGCGCTTCTTCTTTTTCGTCGTCGTCGTATATTAGCTGACTACCCCACACCGGTAAGAAAGGCGGCAGCGACGGCGACGGCGGCGTGAGTAATGCAATAAACTTGAACAAAGGACGAAATGGGTATGGTTCTAAAAAGGATATCAGTATGAGAAAAAAGACGAGAAAATAATGAAAAGGAGATGGTACAAAAAAAAAAAGGACAAACGGTGACTTTATTCAAAGTGTCTTGTTCCTTACTCCGTCAGCCATTAGGCACTCGTGTAATGTCAAATGGGCGACAAAAATTAAGCACACTAAAAAGGGTGTATAAGGAATAATAATTTTTTAAGGAAGAAAATTTAAACTTTTTATGTGCTGCGGATTTATTTTTATGGTGATTTTTTTTTAAAGCGGTGTTTGTGTTAGTTGATGGAGGGCGCTGTCAAATTAATGCGCTTTTGGGCTTTAAATTTTTTTTTTAATAATATTAGGTTGTGGATGTGCAATGATGTTGTTTATTTTTTAAGGGTTCATTAATATTTTACACACAAATTATGTTTTTTGTGTTTTTTTTTGTCGAAGAACGTTTATTACAGAAGCTGTCATAAGACCAGACGTACCAGTATCGTTCTTTAGGCTAATTGTTATCGAATCAGTCCAATAAACGACTAAGTACCTTTGGTGTCCTATGTTCGATACAATCTATATAAATATTTAAAGGAAAATAGAAGCAAGGAAACTTCCGGCTCGATATTTACCTACAGAAACTAATATTATAACAACCGCTACGTTGCCAGCCTGTCCAAATTGTCCGTTTTATCGACAACCTCAGACAGAAAAACTTTCCTAAACTGTGCAAAATGGAAACAAAGAAGTTAAAAAAAACACTTACTAGAGGACAAGAACAATAAAAACTTCAGAACGCTCTTGAGATTCTAGGAAGCCTTTCTTTTGTTTTCAACAAGCCATGTGCAAATGCTCTTTATATTTGTCTACCTCGGTTCCGCTACTAACTCTGAGAAGAGTAATTCTTCGTTTAATTTCTGACGAGATGTTGTTCGTCAGAAATACTCTTGCTAACCCCGCTGTTTCTTCGGGTTAAGACGGACTAACTAACTACTAAAGAAATCCTATACAATACTCTGATCATTCTACTCCTGCTCTACGGCGCTGCTTCAGCGGACCGTATCGAAAGTGGATGATGAAATCCTTGGTCGTTTTGAGAGAAAAGTTAGCTAAGGATCGGGCTAATTGGAAAGGCATGTTGGTTGAGGCCCAGGTTTATTACGGACTGTAGCGCCAATTAAGTAAGTAAGTAAGTATGTGAAAATGCTCTAATAGGTCTTCCTTTATTTAAAGTCGTTACCAAGAAACCTTTCATATACGACCACCAATAGCTGTGATATCTCATTGATATCTCAGACTTAAAAACTGGACTCTAAACTCTGAACAGTATCTGTAAAGCTTTATGAGTCACAGGAATCTGAATTTGAACACTAAGACGAACCTGGTGAGAAATACTGTAAAGAACTCAGAAGACCCACCTAAAATGGGTAAGGCCATAGTTAAGACCAAGGCGAGTAATTCTAATGTATGGATAATCAATAACTTGGTCGCAAATCAAGCTTTTTGCCGTCGCGGTAGTCCGAGCTAGTCCGCGCTAGTCCACGCTTGTAATTTCTTTTGATTCTCAAGTTTACTAGCTTCCTTAAACTAACTGGAACAATCGTCCATGATTTGTTTACTAGCGCACTAGCGCGGACTAGCGTGAACTAGCGCACTCGGTTACTAGCGTTGGCCGTAACCGCGCCCTAAGGACGCTCGGCAACTGGTAGATATTTTGAAGTTCCTTGTGTCCAACCCCTTCACGGAAAAAGAAGGGATGTTCAGAAGATAATCAAATCTATCGACGTAACGAGGTGCAGCAATCTAAAAGTGTATCTATTTGCAAGAGCCGTGAATCGACTTCTTTTACGGAAAGGAAAGCTCGGAAGATATAGGTACAAATCTATTTAGGTAACGTGGTGCTGCAGCCTCAAATATAGAAAGCGAAAACAGATTGGAAACAAGAGTTTGAGTTTAAGGGGAAATCCGAAAAAGCGGTTACCAAGCCAGTTAAATATACAAGTCAAGTCCCTGGTTCAGCAGAAACTTTATTGCTGCAAGACGGTTCTACAAAGACAAGTAGGACAAATAACAACAAAGGAAGAGACGAGCGAGATTGACAGCAAAGAGCAACGGCACCAACAACAAGGGCGATGGCATCTAGAAGAGACGACTCGAGATTTACGGCAACGAGGATGAATTGCATATTACCACGCATTTCGACAGGGGCCAATCCATGGCGCCCTGGGGCTGTCAAAGATAGGAATACGTCCAAATCTGGTAGGAGTCCTGATTTTAAAGTGGTTGTCATGACGACAGAATCTCCAGTTGTTGAACGGGTTAAAATGGTAAAACTCGAGTATAAGCTTAAGGGGAATCTTCGTGTCGAAGCGGTCGACCTTGAAAATCCAAAGCAAAAACTTAACG
Organism: Rhingia campestris; assembly: GCA_932526625.1. Taxonomy (NCBI): domain Eukaryota; kingdom Metazoa; phylum Arthropoda; class Insecta; order Diptera; family Syrphidae; genus Rhingia; species Rhingia campestris. The sequence goes on from OW052184.1 coordinate 99,605,743, forward strand.
AAAATCGATGAAAATCGCTGGAAATACGAATCTAAGTGGTATTAACGACGCTATCCTTAAGGTATATGGCAGAGTTAACTTAAGTTTTCACAAACGATGCTGAATAACGGGTGATTTTTAAAGAGTTAAGTTTTTCAGATTGGCAGCACTGGTTAGTAATGGCGTTCAAACTTCATCTGTCAAAGTGAAAAGTTCTCAGTATATTCTGCCATTTAATCATGGAAAGACTTACAAACGAGCAACGATTGCAAATTATTGAAATTTATTATCAAAATTCGTGCTCTGTGAAAAATGTTCACCGTTTGTTACGACCATATTATGGTCTTCATAATCGACTTAGTGAATCAACAATTCGTGCTTATATCACCAAATTTACTTTGTTGGGCATTAAACCACCGACTTGCATGCATTACAGTCGTAGCGTCCAATGTTCATTAACATCGATCGTGAAATGTCAAATCATCGCCGTTCTCAGCAATTGGGCATGTGTTACTCAACCACATGGAAAATTTTTTGTGTCGATTTGGGTTTAAAGGCCTATAAAATTCAACTTTGCAAGAATTGAAGCCGAATGACCTACCACAACGTCTAATTTTTGGCGAATGGGCCTTAGAACAGCTCCATGAAAATCCGCTGTTTTATCGAAAAATTGTGTTCAACGATGAGGCTTATTTCTGGCTCAATGGATACGTAAATAACCAAAACTGTCGCATCTGGAGTGATGAACAGACACATGCAATGCAAGAACTACCGATGCATCCCGAAAAACGACAGTTTGGTGTGGTTTATGGGCTGGTGGCATGATCGGTCCATTTTTCTTCAAAGACGACCGTGGAAGAAACGTTACCGTCAACGGCGAACGATATCGAGCCATGATACGCGACTTTTTTTTGCCCCATTTAGGTTTCATTAAGACGGTGCCACATGCCACACGACTCGTGAAACAATGGAAATGTTGAGGGATGAATTTGGTGAGCAGCTTATCTCTCGAAATGGCCCTGTGAGTTGGCCCCCAAGATCATGCGATTTAACACCTCTTGATTATTTCTTGTGGGGTTATGTAAAGTCGTTAGTCTATGTGGACAAGCCGAACATGATTGAAGCCTTAGAGGATAACATAACACGCGTAATTCGTGGAATACAGCCCGAAATGCTCGAAAAACTGACGCAACATTGGACCTTCCGAATGGACCATTTGAAACGTAGCCGCGGACAACATTTACATGAAGTTGTCTTTAAAACGTAAATGGCAAAGGCCTATTTATCGATTATAATAAATTTTTTTAATATTTGATACAAATTTGAGTGTTTTCTTGCATTTTAAAAAAAAAAACGACGCTTAAAAAATCACCCGTTACAAAAAAAGCTGGTGTATCGTCAAAACGCCAACGAAGAAATTAAACAGAATTGAACTGATTAGACATTTAAGTGTCTAAAAAATACAAAAAAAAATACAAAAAAAAATACAAAAAAAAATACAAAGGATTGAGGTGTCTAATTGTTTAATTAATTTGATCGTTGGATAGTTAAAATGTAAAATTTGGCGCTTATCAGCCATTGTAAAATACGAAAATAGAGACCTTAACAAAGCAAATGAATAAAACTAACACTCTTTAAACAAAACGGGAAACCGTAGCACGTTTTTCATCTGTCGCATTTTCAGTATTTTTCTTTTTAAACTCATTAAAGCTCAAGAAAGAGGTTATCAATCGGCCCATATAAAGCCTCAAACCTATTTTCTACCTTCATTTGTGTGTGCGAAGTTATTATTTTTTTCACAAAGAAGGGACCTCCTCTTTAAAGCCGAATCCGAATGGCAAATTTGAGAAGTTTCTTATGACAGTGTTACTCTTGGATATTTGTCAGACTTTTGCAAGAGGTGAACCAGTCAAAAAAAAAATGTAGGTGCTATCACTTTTGGGATTTAAAGCAGGGACCCGCACTTAGCAGTCCAAAGCATTACCCACTGGACCACTGCACCCATATTTCGTTAAAATCTTTGATTTTTGTAAGAGCAGATAAAAAGATTTTATAGAATTGTTTGACCCAAAATGTTTATGTCTGGGAAATCAGATCAGACCATTTAAAGAAGTTTTAAAGCCTAAAATGTATATTGCATGATTATTTTCTTAAAAGCAAAACGACTCAAGATTTCAAGGTTCTGACTCAGTGGTTTGGTCTGTACACTGATGATTCATTTGGGTCAATGTTTTTATTTTTTTATTAACTTTTCTCAGGCGAACCTAAAACGCCTTATTATACAGATTTTAATAGTCAACAAAATAAAAGTTGCAAAGCCTTAATTTAAAATCAAACACCAGCTCTAACGCACGATTCGATAAGGTATTTAACTTTGACAATGATGGATTAAGGCATTGCTCTAAATTGCTTTTCAGTTCGAACTTGTCAAAAGATACAGCGATATAATAGATATATCATCGACTGAATTCAACACAAAACGTAACTTGTATGATATCGATAACAGTCATACATGGTATGTTTTTTTTTTTAATCTTGAAAGTTAATAAGCTTTGATTATAGTAAACGTTCAGCTACTCGTTCAATGGGTTTTACTTTATTGTAGATAGTTATCTTGATATTGGCAGGTTGTTGCAGTATGTAATCAGTTTCATATGATTTTCAAAGAGATATTGCACTTTAATGATAATTTCGTTGTAATAACGATGTAGACTTGTAAGTGCTTATGTGTGTTGAGGGAAATAGCCACTTAAAAATTTAATTGGTAAAGCATAGGCTTATGAGAGTTGTTTACAAACAAAATTGATCCAACAACAATTATTTGTGGAGAGTAGGTTTTACAAGTAAAGTTTATCAGATAGCTAGTTTTGGAAAATAAATCGAATAATTATCGATGGGATTTGTTTGATGTTTTCGTTGTGGTTCACGATTTTATTAAGTCAGCATACGTTGAATGAGTTTTTTTTTAAACGTATCTACTTTTGAAAGGATTTTTAAGCAATATTAAGAGAAACGTTCTAATGGAGACATATCAAGTCGTAAAAACCCTAACGAAAACCAATATAAAGATTCGTGCTTCAAAAACTTTGCTGCAGGCGTTCATCTAAAAGAGTAACAACTGGAACTGGGAAAGAATATAACTCCGAAAAGCAACGGTGCGTTCGAGGTTGGCTCATTAAGGTGATGGTGATGTCCAAATGAAATTTTAAAAAAATTGGCACTATTTGGTTTTTAAAAGCGTAATAAAGCCAAATGTTTGGTTCAGCTTCATTTTGCTTTTTTTTTATAATTGCGCGCTAACAAGGGGTTTGAATACCCTTTATATGTTTTACAACAGTCCCGGCGTTAAGGAAATTCAGGATAAGAAGAAAGGAGGTACCGATGCACATTAGTTTTAAAAAAGCCTGTAAGTTATAATGGAAAGGGAAAACAGAGTTTAGTAGAGCATTCCACATTCGTGTTGTTCGGTTTATGTACGAATCTCTATATTTCACCGTTCGTCCGAAGATAGGCTTGAGGGTAAACTGATTTGCATTCATAGCATAACGAGTATTGCGGGTGAATTGTTGAATGGGAGGAATGCAGCTGGCTATTTCATTTGAGCTTTGGTTGTTAAAATAGTGATAGAACAATGTAAGGCAGGAGATATTTCGACGATGTTCTAGCGAAACTTAAGAGTTCGCTATTATAATGTCTCCTATAAGTCGTTTTCGCACGCGTTTGAATCCTATCTAGGAGGTGCAATGTTGTTTTTGGTGCAAGACGTGGGCGTTGAACTCAAGTTTTGGGCGTATAAACGCTTTATATATTGTGGCCAGATCAGAAGGGATAAAATATTTCTGACATCGATTAAGGGAACCTAGACATTTTGCTGCGTGTTTAGTGACTTAAAATATGTGATCGTTCTCACGTAAGTCGTTACAAACCTTTAGAAAACGAATAAAGCCAAATTTGCAATTAGTTCTTAATTCATTTGGCCTTATTTCAACATCAGAAAAATACAAATTTTAAGATGTAGAAACAAGTTTACTACGCACTAATGGAGTCAAAACTGAGGCATGGAGTGCTTGCATGCGGCAGTGCATCAAATACTCATGTGGAGTCAAACTCGATGGAATACATTTAGTGGAAGGACATTTAAAGTTCTTTGTCAAAGAAATTTTAAAGATGACAATGATAATTTGCATTTCAATAAGTCTATTGATGATGACGTCAATGAAAGATGGCGTGCTCAAGGTATGCTGCAAATATCAAAGTTCTCTGACACTTATGGCAGGAGACAATACTGAAGTATCTACTGCGTCCCAACAAGACTGAACGAACTTCCGAACTTAGATTAATAGGTAATGGAGAAATTAGAGAAGGCTACAATCCCCTTGTGCGAATCGTTGAATGTCCTATCCTATTCCATTCTTAAATTCAACAATTCAACATGCCCAAAAAGTGGGCGTACCTAACAACTGAATGGGGATGAAATATAGAAAATGGCATTGTTACCATATCTGGTTCAGACAGTTCATCTGAATCTTTTATGGTTCAACAAAAAAAAAAAATCAATTGCAGGGGTTGGGTATACAAATGTTTTTTTATAAGAAATAAGAAAAATAGTGGCCGTGGGTTAAATAGATCTATAGATCAAATGTTCATATTAATATCACCAATTTCTTTAAAATTTGACCGAACACAGATTTTTTTTAATCAAAACGGCCCAAAGCGGAAACAGGTTGGCCACGAGAGTTTAAGGCGAAACCCAAGAAAGCGGTTACCAACCCAGTCAATTATACAATTTAAGTCCCTGGCTGAGCAGAAACCCTATTGCTGTAAGATAGTTATGCAAAGACAAGTAGGACAAACAACAACGAATGTGATGGCATTGAGAAGAGAGGACACGAGATTAGCGGCAACGAGGATGAAATGCCAATTACCAAGCATCTCAAAGGCGCCCTGGGGCAGTCATAGATAAAAAAAACTTCCATATCTGTGTCTTGACTGGTAGTCATGACGACAGAGTCTCCAGTACGTAGACGGGCTAAAATGAAAAACTTGAGGATCAGGTTAAGGGGAATCTTCATGTCGAAGTCGACTACTTCGACATTGAAAATCCAAAGCAAAAACTCAACTAAAACCGATGAAAACTGCTGGAAATACGAATCTAAGTTGTGTGAAAAAAAAAATTTATGTGAACGAAATATAGATATTAGATTGCCTACATATGTTATTCAGAAACGTTTTCAAAATGTTTAATTGTTTGGGCTAAAAACAGCGTTTACTGAAGAAAGAGCGTGGCAGTGGGCGAATTTTGAAATAATTTACATTGCTCTGCTTCGTCGGGCAGACTATTAACCAAATTTCATCACTCCAGGTCAAATTGAAGACTCAAAAATCGGTGATACACAGATGGACGGGCAGACAGACATGTATATGCTGTCAAGACGAAAGGACACACAACATCGACGAATTGGACAGAACGTCACCATTGATAGTTATAACTTTGAGGTAGTACGGGACTTTGTCTACCTCGGCTCCGCTATTAGGTAACTCTGACAACAACATCTCGTCAGAAATCAAACGAAGAATTGCTCTTGCTAATCGCTGTTTCGGAAAATCTTCGGTCCCGTTTGCGTTGACGGGCTATGGAGACGAAGATTTAACCACGAACTATACGAGCTGTACAGCGACATACCCCTAGTCAAAAAACTCCGCATTGGACGTTTAAGGTGGCTAGGACATGTAGAAAGAATGGACACCAATACTCCGGCTCGCAGAGTCTTTGATTCCCAGCCAGACGTCGGAGGCAGTAGAGGAAGACCTCGCCTTAAGTGGCGCGCACAAGTAGAAACCGATCTCAACCAACTTGGAGTGCGCAACTGGAGGCAGTTAGCTAAGGACCGGGCTAATTGGAGAGGCATGTTGGTTGAGGCCCAGGTTCATCCCGGACTGTAGCACCACTTAAGTAAGTAGGTAAAGTTTGGACTTTGCCATTAAGTGTGAAAAACAATATCATTTAAATGGCCGCCTCGCGAAGATTCGCAGCTTGCGATTCTTTTGAGGTAATTTTTAACCACCTTTTCGCACCTTTCAGGTGGTATCTCGGCCATAACTTGGGTAATGTTGGTTTTTAATGCGTCTAGAGTTCGGTATTATTCGCGTAACCACGGTGTCAAATCGCATGATCTTGTTGCCCAATTGACGTCGCCAAAACGTGAAATTACCCGACCAGGAAACTTGTCGCACAATAAAGCCATAATTGGTCGTGTTGTGTGGCTTGTTTCCCCGTCTTGTCGGGACCACATATCGTCCAAGTCATGGTCTTCAATCGCCGACCAAAAATCGGTTATCATTCGACCATATCTGTCCATAAGCACCTTCGACTTGCACATGCAGCAGCAATATTTTCGACTGAGCGGGCATAACGATGATGCACAGGCCTTACGACTTACGGACAACTTCAAATTTCTTCACAATTTTACCGATTCCTTGCGTGGTTGGTCGATTATGACGACCATAAGCATCAAGTAATGCGCGAAAAGTGTCTAAGTTTGAATCACAACTTTTGTAGCATAAGTTTTAATAATTTTAACGTGTTCTTCGATTGTTAAGCGATCCATTATCGCAATGGATGGCAAATGTTCAACTAATATTATGGTACTTCAATTGAAATTAATGACCCGATATACCTTCTTAAATTAATATTATTCTGTTTGAATAACCTCACTTTATTAATCTAATCAGAAAATCGGATCATAGCGCATAAGTCCCTTAGGCTTCGCAGGAAGTCCATATCACCTATGGAATTTCTTCGCGCTAAATTAAACACTTTCAAAGCCCCTGAAACAGAGCTAAGTCTTGCACTAAATAAACAATGATCGCCTGGCCTTCTCAATACTGATTTTGAAAGTTGATATAGTTTGTACAAGTTGGTCGGATGTACGTTATTATACGCCCACTTGTCAATCAGCAATAAAATGAACTAACAACTGTCTGAGTGCTCTGATTGTGAAAAAAATTATTCAAAAATGCCATTAAAATCCAATAGTTGCTTCCGACAAAGTTCGAGTTTTACACTTGGAATTCCACTGCAGAAAAAAAATCAATCAAATCAAAACGTTTCAAGTTCCACTGCAGGAAAAATAATTCCCAATCATCCTACAAAACACATCCGAAATCTCATCACATCCCCGTCAATTTTTTTCAAAAAGGGCATTTCACACGACACTCCATTCATTAACTAAAACATCACATTTAATCATGGCTTTTCCTTCTCATTAAAGACATTTGATCCAGAAAACCACTTGATACAATCAAAATTCCCCCTTTGAACCTGTCAAGCTCTTGAACAAATATTAGACATCACTAAATCCGTTCTAATGCTCTTGATTACTCGTAATTATTCCAAAAAAGAAACCTAAAACAAATAATCGTCAGAGGCCCATTTCCTCAATGTCGACAGAAAAAATAAAAGTATCTATACAATTATCTATACGAGTACTCGTATGTATCCAAGCATTCTCACACTGTGTTGTTGTTGTTTTCGCTTCTTAGATTAGAACACCAAACCAACCTCAATTCAATCGAAGGCAGCAATGCTCATTAATCAATCTACGACAGCAGCGTTATATTTTTTTTTTACAATTCCCTGACATTGTGTTATCTTAAGTTGGTAGAAAATAAACATAAATAATATACCAGTAGATGGTGCACAAATACAGAACCCACCACCCCCTGTTTGTTCGTGTGTCTAGGCACACCCCAAAAGCAGGAAAAAACCGAGAATACAAATTGGAACTCACCTGGAAAACAGTCGCAGCCAGTCAGTCACTCATGGTCGATGAGTTTGCTTAAAAATAGCCTTATCGGTGAGTGCTGCTGGCAGCTACTATAATTTGTTTTATTAGTTGAATCTTACAGTATGTTGGAAAAGTGCATCATACACTTGGAAGAAGGCTGGGAGAATTTGATATTTAAGGATCAAATTCAAGAACATCAAGCGAATGGTAGGAATTCTACCTACCGAAATGAAATGATGAGTTTAAGCTCAAGAGGCTGATAAATGCTAATCCAGAAAGGCATAACCTCGGAATGCCTATATGAAGCAGCTAGGGATGCGCCAACTCATTAAAAAATTGGATGAAATTTTTTCTGATCATTAGAATGTCAGAATCGTTTGCCAATTTTTGTAGAGAGTCCATAAAAGAACATCTTTGCTGGTGTGGATTCTTTCAAACTGGAAGAGCAATCTACTGTTTTGTCCAAGCTTGATTGACCCTTTGTGAAGGTTTAGAAATGTTCAATGAAGACGAACGCTCAAGTTCAACAAAATATTGAACGGCGTAAAGGCAGATCTCACTCGAGACTCCGCGACAATTACTATCACAACAAAGTTTCAGTGCCTAATTGGGGGCAAAGACCGGGCATAGTAAAGAGGTAAGGAATTGTATCACCCCAAAAAAAAAAAATATACCGCACGTGAAGGGAATGAAGAGCAAGGTCCCCTTGACATCTGTTGAGGTGTAAAGTACATAATCACCTCTCCAGATGTGGCTTCGAAGCCTGAAACTGGAAACTAAGACTGGTCACTCTAGAGGCGACCCTTAATTTAGGTGACACCGCAAGGAATATATGCAAAATATACCCAAATGTCGAAACTTGACAGACAATTAGAAGGACAGTCCTTAACACCGATGGGTTTACCTACCCTATGCAGCTGAACTAATGTTAGCTTAAACGGCATGGAAATGTCGAGAAGTGATGAGAGGCAAGCTATAGTACAAGTAAACCGTCTATGCGCGATTTGTCAAAAGTACTATCAACTCGGTTGAATATCGGCGGCTCTACTGGATGGAATAGCAATAAAATGTTAAGAAGGCACAAGCATACGATTAATCTCTGAACGAAAATGAACGACAGCAAACCAAAAAAGCTGTAAATTATAAATAGGGCATCGATTTCAATAGCGAAAAAAGTGATACCTGGGCACAACCTGTTGGGAAACATATTTCAATGAGGTTGAGTTGAATACAGCGGCCCTGATGTCTCACACCCGCTATATCAGTGCGCTGAGATAAACAAAAAAATAGGTGTAGAAAAATGCTGGGTAGATTGCAATATGACGATCTATGGGATCTCGTTGATATCCATATAGCCCAGTTGATCTACTTCTGCAAGAGATCGGATTGGAGCGACACCAGGACAAACAACCATAATACCACTTTACAAAGCAACCCATGCTTTACAGGTAAACATTTAAGATATATAGGTTAACGTTAATGGCCCATGCAGGCCTTATTTGAGCGTCAGCAACCCATAAAACCTAACCTACATATGTGTAGAAAATAGCTAGTAGTCGACTACCGACTAACTCGAGACATAAGTTTGCGGAGGCTATTGAGTTTATAAATATACTCTTAGGTCAGACTAACCTATAATGCGAAAGCAGCACCCGAGATTCTCGAGGAATCATATTTAGGTAAGGTAAGAGTGGCTGGCAGCGTTCGCCAGCTCACCTAGACCATTTTGGTCCATTTTGATACCACGTTGATCTTGTCCATTCTCCTTACTATCCATGTAAGGAGAATGAGCTGAGCTTTTGATGAAGCAGATGAGGATTTCAACTTCCGTTTTTGCCAAATCACAGAGATTTTGAAAATAGTAAGCTCCAAGATGTAGCTTCCTTTTGTTTGATATGGCTGGGCAGTTACAATGGAGATGAAGTATTGTTTCCTCCTCCTCCTCGTCCATGCAGCTCCTACAGAAGTCGTTTGAGAAAGGCCTAGCCTTTCTGCGTGCAGTGTCCCGTGATGACACCTATACTTACTTAAGTGGAGCTACAGTCCGGGATGAACCTGGGCCTCAACCAACATGTGATGACACCTATGGTGGAGCAAATATACGGTCCATCAAGCGAAATCAGTCCCTTTGATCTACTCAAATCTAGCTTTGGCCAAATTTGTTTGGTTGTTTGACACGTGTCGAGCCAAGACTCCAAGGTTTGATTTGCTGTTAGCATCTTGCGCTAATAAGCTTTTGCATGTAGCGATAGGAATACCTAGTGCACCCGTGTCGGGTACAACTGGTAATATGGTTCCATTTCTGGCGAGTTCATCAGCCTAACAGTTCCCTTTATGTCACTTTTCCCAGGCACCCAACATAGGTGAATGTTAAAATGCGTTGACATCTCCTGCAGAAGTGATCGGCAATCTAGGGTTGTCTTTGAATTTGTTGAGACTGATTCCAGGGATTTGATGGCCGCTTGGCTGTCCGAGAAAATGCTAATATCCTTGGCAGATATTACATTCGCTTTCAGCCAGGATAAGGCTTCATTGATCGCCATGAGTTCCGCCTGGAACACGCTGCAATGATCAGGAAGACGGAAAGATAGTCTGAGATTGAGCCTGTCGGCGAAGGCACCAGCACCCAATCCGTCATTTGTTTTGGAGCCATCGGTTTAAAAGTGGATCGAGTCGTTTAGCACAGGTTCGTTGCTCTCCCATGACGCTCTGTCTGGGATTGTGACCTGGACACTCTTGTCAAAGTTTAACCTGGTCAGGGTGTAATCGGTGTTTTCAGGAATATTTGTATATTCGTTTAGCATTTTGAGTGGCCATATTGAATATTTGACCACTGTTGGATGGCTTGCCGAAAATATCTAGGGGTAGCCGCTCAGGGTGTTGTACGGAGTGCAGCACCGATGCACAGACACGCGCAGTTCTTTGCACTTTGGCTAGTTTTTTGCTGTTTAAAGCTATCTCTAGCGCTGTCCACCATACTACTACTCCATAAAAAGTATGGGTCTTATAACCGAGATATAGAGCCAATGTGTGATACGAGGTTTCATTCCCCATTTCAAGCCTATGGCTTTCTTGCAGGAATAAAGTGCTACCGAATCATATATAAGGCGTATCACATGTCATTTAATTTATCAAAGATCTAGGGAGCACTGATTACTTGTCAGAAACTTTTGGCGATCGCTACAAGGAGGATTGCCGCTAACATGAACATCGTCCACACATCGAAGTCAGAAGGCACTGAGCTTATTAGAATTCTTTCGTTGAAATCCAGGAACTGCAGCGAAACCTCAATTCGACGATGTTTTTGACCGACTACAAGATTAAAGCCACTCAGGCAGAAGAAACCCGTCAGAAGCTTGTGCTAAGAACAGATTTGTTTTTTGGTCTTCAATCCAAAAGTAAATGCCGCCGATTTGGTCGACTTAAGCATCTGTATTCACCTGGCCACTAACCGATTCCAGTAAGCTAAGTCCATCATTTTTGGGCGGAATCTTGTGAGATAAATTCATAGCCTGGTCTTCCTTTTGGCTTATAAAGAAGAAAGGGCTGGTTTAAGGGTAGTAAATAACCCTTAAATAGTAACTTTTTCAATAGAGGTTGTATGCTGTTGCCATGGTACATCTACTTTATTTTGATTTTCGGGACTGAGGACTTGTACATTCTTAAAAGGCGTAACAGCTGTAGTATAGTATACTATACCTTCATTTGCAGGTCATATTTTATAAAAAGGAATTTTATCCTACCAACGCAATCATTTTTGGATGTCAGTATCCTGAAATCGGATGTTTGTTGCTGCTAAAAGATAAAGTGAAGCAAAGCTGAAAAATTAATTGAGCCTTTAGACACCCCAGCAATTATAGTCAAGCTTTGTGATGATGTGGCTTTTACCAGATTTGGTAGACTATTGATAATTTTGGGTTACCCATTTGCTCTTAATTTGCCAATGGTTTGTGCCAAACGCAATCATTTTTAAAAACTTCGGATCATCAAACATAGTTTTCAGGTCGTCCGTTGCTCGTATTGAAAGTGTAAATATTAAAAAATGATTTTAACTGGTTGAAATATACTTCTCACCAACACTGTACAACCCAAACCACACGTCATTTAAATACCACTTTCACTCAATTTATTACTTCGGCAAACAAAACGCGAGGTGATAAATTCTCTCCAGAAAAGGAATGCGATATCAAAATAAAACTTTTATTTGCTGTCCTATCAATATCCCAAATCCAACACTGGGCATTTCTTTCACTCATATTTTTGACGAATGTCTCCCGAAAACAATGACACGAATATATCATCAAAATCCACTACAAAAATCTGCATTTGACAGTTGAAAAGAAAGACATATCGAGAGAAAGAGCAAGCCCCCAACAGACGATAGCTTTGATAAGACCCGTCAAGATATACCACACAGAGTGTCATAGTGCAGGCCATTTATTGTGGACCCCCTACTTGGCATTGTATGTGGGTGACACGTGGGAAAATATTTGACAATTCCATCAACAGAATATGTGCTCTGTCAAAAATATGGAGGTGGTGTAATACGATCTGTCACCGCATTGACACAATGGACGTCCAGCGAAAGAATGTTAAATGGAAAAAGTTTCGCCAGACAGACCATGTCGGTGACAATATATTTGGGGCCGCATTGTTTCGGAAATAGAGGAGGTAAATGGATATTCCTAGTTCTGGTGAATTGTTCCTCCTCCCCGTGGAGTAAACCGCTACGGGTCGATTGAATTTGTTCGCTAATAAAGAATTTTAGAATGACCCATCCAGCCAATTGTTAAGCTCTGGTTTTGATTAGATCCAGACGAGGAAAACTCTCAAGTAATTCATAAAAAAAAAAATAAAAATTTTAATAGCTATGCTAATTTGTATCTGTGGGACATTGATTGAGCGCTAGTGAGATCAGTTAGCCCAGTCGTGAAATTACTACGAAGCAGAAAGCGCCGGCAGAATGCCTTTGATCGTACAGTTGACTAAATAGGTAGATCAAAGACGCTAATTAAAAAATGCCGACACTAACTGGAGTTGTAAATAACGTTGTATAGGAGATACTATATGCGTGGTGAACATGAAACGAATGATATGAACGCCTCCTCTTTTTTCACCGCCTTGTATGGTTGGTAGGTAGTTAGGTCGTTAGTGCCAGTGCCGTTTTGGTTTCAATCATGATGATGTTGTTATTGTTGTTGTGCGATGTTGTTATCAAATCAATGAAAATGTAGATCAAAATGAGCAGCTTGTGGGGGTTGATTAATACCGAAATTGCGATTGTTGTTGTCGTTGAGTGTATGTCTTAATTATGTCTGTGCAAAACATTTTAGATAATTGTGTGCATATCAGACTACTGAGCTAAGTCTATGACTCTGATGGTTTTGAACGATGACATAGTATGAGAGTTCAAAAGTGGCGCTACAGTCGGGAATAAACCTGGAGCTCAACCAACATGCCTCTCAAAATAGCCCTGTTCCTAACTAACTGACTCCAGTTGGGCAATTCTCTGACTAGAATTGGTCAAAAAATGTAAACATATATATTAGGCATGTTCCACTTATGGATTTTCCTCCGCTCCCTCAGCAGAGATTGTTTGATTCAGTAAAAGAACGCGACGTTTTCAGCAGTGGGGAACCTTTTCTAACAAAACTGCAGTCGCAGCTTTTAAAAATGATTCCCTTTATGAAACATACAAAATAACGAGCTATACTCTCTTTTAGCAGGAAGGGTGAGGAGATATACCTAGGCCTGCCATAAGTTCTGTTACAACTTCAAAGTCCCATAGAAAAAAAAACGAGTAAACATATCGAATTAATTTTTTTTTTATTTATTAGCCCACATTATTGGCTATTTGAAAAAAATGCTTCATACAAAATGGCCGCCGTTTGCTTTCACACAAGCCTTCAAACGTATTGGCCATTGGGCTATCGAGACACGCACGGTATCCATGGATATCTCGGACGCTGCTTTGGTCAATGCTGTTTTCAGGCTTACCAAATTTCTGTGGGGAGTCTTGCAGGCCATGTTTTCCAGTTCTGACCACAAACCATAATCCAGTGGATTCAGATCTGGACTCCCCGGGGGCCAATCTTCAGCTCCTATGAAGCCAGGAATGTTGAGCCTGAGCCACTCCTGCGTGGTTTTGGCTTTATGCGCTGGAGCAGAGTCTTGCTGGAAGATCCACCTGTTTCCTTTGAAAAGGGTATTGGTCAAGCCTTTAACAAGACCCTCTAGCACGTCCTCTTGATAGATCTTTGCCCCAGTTTTCACGCCTTTTTCACAGAAATGGAGGGATGTGACACCTTGGTGGGACACCCCCCACCAAACCATCACGGACGCTGGATGATGGCCTCGTTGAACCCTAGGAACATTTTTTTTTCGCTTCCTTAGATGATATGGCATAAATCTTATCATTTTGCTTATTGAAAACTTCTTCAACGGTAAAAATTTTTTCATCCGTAAACAAAATGTTTTCATGGCCATTGGCCGCGTGCCACTGCAGAAGTCTCTTGCATCTTTCCAGCCTAATTTTTTTCAGTTGGGGAGTTAAGAGATGACCAGTGGACCGACAATAGGCTTTCTTATGGAGATCGTCCCGAATCAACCTTGACATCGATCTGGTTGATATCTCCAACTCCTTGGACATTATTTTCTGTTTTCTAAGGGGATTTCTCCGAATTCGCTCACATACTGCCTTCACTACCGCACTTGTACGGACGACGCGTGGGCGACCACTTCTTGTCCTGTCATCGACTCTGGACATTTCGGAGAAACGATCAATAGCCCGATAAACGAAATTTCTCAATATGCCGAGTGGTTTTAGCAACTCGAAAATTTGGCCAGCACTCTTCCCGCACTTATGCAACGCAATTATCGCGATTCGATTTTCTTTAACGCCCCACTCCATGTTAGCAGATCGCAAGCTGAAACCAAACTGCTACTTTTCTTTACTACACAATGCATGCGTTCCGAAAAAAAGTTAACGGTTCTATTCCCGCAAGAAGTTGTTTGCAATAAGCGATGGAAATTGTGTAACAGAACTTATGGCAGGACTAGATACATAAGAAAGTCAGTCAAAGCTTATTGCAGAAAATCTCCACTTTGCCAGGAGTAATTGTGTCCCATTCACGGATTTGTCGGAGATCTCGAAGGGATCCGTTTGTGGAAAATGCTGTACGATCTGCAACTTCATCAAATTGGCTTCTTCTTTTCAACGTTTTCTTCTTGGTCAACAAAAACAGACTTAAAAAAGTCTAGCAACTCTTCTTGACGACTGCCGTCGTTAATATGCAGCAAGCCCCTTGTAAACTGAAAGAGTATACCTTCATTTGGTAAGTCTTTCTGTGGCGGAGTGGATTGTGGGTCTTTAGCAATGATTTCTTAAAAGGTTTTTGCATAACATGCGCTCCCGACAGGCTTAGTGGAGCGATGGTTATTGGGATGAACTGCCGCGCAGAGATCTTGCTTCGCTTCCCACCCGTAGCTGGGAATTGTATTTACAAGCGCTAACGCTAAGAGGGAGAAAATCCTTGGAATCAGTCTCAACAAATTTAAAGACAGCCCTAGATTGCCGATCATCTCTTCAAAAGACGTCAGAGAAATTTAACATTCACATATGCTGGATGCATGGGCTTAGTGACATTACAGGGAACTGTAAGGCTGATAAACTCGCAATATATTGGAACGAATTACCAGTCGTACCTGACACGGGTGCACTTGGTATTCCTTTCGCTACATGCAAAAGCCTACTAGCGCAGCATACTGACATTAAATCAAATCTTAGATACAGTCATGGCACGCGTTAAATAATTAAACAAATTGTGCCAAAGCTGGACTTCAGAAGATCCAAGGGACTGATCTCGCTCGCTAGACTATACATTAGCGCCACGAGATGTGTCATTAATGGACACTGTCTAATAGGTAGGCACTCAAAAGGCTAGGCCTTCATTCGAACGATTTCTGCAGGTGCTGGAAGAAGAAACAATTCTTCATATTTGTTTGTAACTGCCCGGCCCTATTAAATAAAAGAAAGCTGACTGGATGGCATCACTAAGGGCTGCTTTGAAATAACTAATTAGTCGTTCTAGAAATGTTACCTTACAAATGTTGTAGATGATTATAACGCCAAAGTAGTCTTGAGATGGTTTACGTCGGAAAACAAAGGCCACACTTCACCACACCTAGTAACAGACTTCGTTGCGGATCGGAATGACATGTTTCCTTAACTTTGTATTCTTAAAGGGACACGGAGGTCTCCGGAGAAGGTGAGGTTGGATGTGTTGACAGGGCTAGGAACTTTTAGTCGCACTCAGATTTAGGGCGCGGTTATGGCTAACGCTAGAAAGCGAGTGAGAGAGCTATTCGGAGTTAGTCGCGCAATTAAAAAAAAACCGTGGACGATGGTCTGCGACCACGTTATTGATTATCCATACATTTGGTTTACTAGCGCGAACTAACGCCAACGCGTACTCTCGTTGGTCGTAACCGCGGCCTTAGTCATTTAACCCCTTGGATATTTTTTTTCTATATTTCTTCAACGCACTTGAGTTGTTTCAAACTCATTCACAAAGAACTCGATTCTCCCTCAATTGTTTTGCTTAACGTTTGCCTATGGAGCCTACTGTCCTGTCTACTTCAGTGGATCCCATTTGGGTGCTTGAGTGCCTCATTTAAAAGACCATAACCTGTGTTTTTTTTAACCTCTCAGAAGCTTAAAAAAGCTATGTTCTGTCCCTAAAAACGGATCCAGTTTGGGTGCTTGAGTTCCTCTTTTTTATAAGTCGTTGGTTCTCTTAACTATCCAGAAACAAAAACAAAGCTATACAATAATTGAGTCGCCGGAACGTTATTTTAGGTCCCGGACGACGTATTTTCATTATTCTTACAAAGTGACACAGAAAGTTTGTTGTCCTCATGCGTAGCCACAGCCTCTGCAGATGTTGGTGGAATTAAGATTCAGTTTCTCATTATGACAACTGGAAATGTTGTCAGTAAATATTGGTACAAAAGTCATGAGGTGTAATTGCGCTGGTTTTACCTTGTAGTCTTATATTAGGACCATTCCACGTGGAACACAGATGTTCTACGCCGCCTCAACCTCTGAAGAGGTCGTTCAAATTTAAATTTAGTTTCCCGGTGTTGTAAGCAAGTAATTATAGGTACAAGGGTCGTTAGAAATTTTTGGAAATTTTCTTCCGTTTTTAATCAAGATTTTGCTGGATTCATTTTCGCCTTGTAGTATGAGTCGTGGCATTCCATGTTTGTTGGTGCAGTAGGTATTGACCCGAATTTCAACCTCGCAAGTAAGTACCACTAACTTTCACTGCTCTTACGAAAATCTGAACAACATCTCCAAGAGTAAATACGAAACTTTTACAGTTTGCCATTTGGGCGCTAATTCGATTCCCTTAATTCTTGCCAACAATGTAACTTCGAACATGCAAAAGATAGAAGAAGCTAGGATTTAGGCCGGGTATGGATCAATTATGGCTAAAAGTTTATTTGTTTATTCCCTATAATATTGCAATTTCGACAGCAAATGTGTTTACCATTTTACGAGGGGAATTGTGAGAGTTCCGCTTGCCAGATTTCATCGAATGACCAATTCCCAACCAATGGCAAACAGATATAGGTACGGAACGCAAATATGCGGAGCTGGACATAATGCAGCAGGTGTTATCGATTGAGAAGGATATAAAATATAAAATGGTGGACAATTTATGAAAGGAATTGAGATAGGTCTTGAATGTGAACAATGGTTTTGATACGAGATAATTGGAAGGTTTCAAAGATGAACAACAATTTGGAAATGGGAAGTTTACGTTTACTTTGAAGCAATAAATATAATTATGTATAAACTAGAACATATTGGTGTCACTTACCGTTTTTTCGACCACATATTGACTTCTTTTCAAGAGTCCAATCACGTTTTGGATGACGTTTAATTGCCACTGCAAACAGGCTTCCTTTTGAGACACCTCGGGAAAATCGTTTAGTACAAACAATTGCTGATCTCGAAATCATTCAAACACATATACTCACGCACAATAAAACATAATCAAAGTTATCCATTTGTTTTCACAAATCGCACTAAATTGCAAGTCAACTCTTGCAAATTGCCAAACAAAAAACTCCCAACGCAATGAAAATACACATTTACATAAATTTACACGAGCAAATGCAGAATTAACTAATTGATTTATGAAGTAATTATGTTGTCAAAACACTGAATAAACATTAAATTTACTATTTCAATAATTTACTAAGCTATTGATCATGAGAAACACATTAAAAACACCGAAATTCCGATGAAAAGTGAAAATTCTCTACACACTGTGACACTGGCAACCATTTTGCTAATAAATTGACATGACAAGTTTGGGTAATAGAATGCGGTCGTCAAGAGCAGCTTTTGTGGGATCGATAGAGACAAAGTAGTAGAGTGGCATAGGTAATGGGTGGATCGTGGGTTAAGAGATTATTTGACGAAAATGTGAATTTTAGCAAGGGGCTGCAAAATATAAAGTTGAGTGAAATTTTTCATTTGCAAAGGATTGACAATAAAACAAACGCGAATTTAGAACATATTGCCAATGGATAAGATAAATATGGAACTTGTTTTTTATTGTTTAAATAATAATTTTTGAATTATGTATATAAAATCCAGAGTGAAACTAAGGTTTTAACACGTTCACAGACTGATGAAATGTAGAATAATGTTGTAAAAATAGGTGTGCTTTGGTGGCAATCAAGTAAATTAATGTAAAAGCTCGGGGTACTAAAACGAAATCAGGAAAAATAGTGCGAAACTGAGTGTTTTTCAGTGCTACTTTAAGTGCAAGTCCTTTTGAGTTTTGACTATGAATAGAAGAAAAAGACATTTTTTGCTGTTGTATTACTTTTGTGTTAGTTTTTGATTTACTTTTGTTGGTTGTCACTAAAATGCACATAATGACGTGACATATCAGCTGGAATACAAAATTAAAAAAAATGATAATTGCCAGGACAGTAGGTTGTAAACATTATCTAATAGAAAACTTGATGGCATTTCCCTCTTTGCGCTTAAGAGGAACCCAACGTTGCTGCTTAGTAACAACGAAATCATCAAATTGGGCGGGTAATGCCGCATTGTGCACAAATGTGTTAATATACAAAATTGGACTTTAATTTATGTGCAAGGAACAATATAAATAAAAAGGGGGTTGGGTACGATTGATCGATTTTCAAAATATCGATTGGAAAAAATCGACCAAAAAAATACCGACAAGAAAAATAACGATTGGTTAAAATGTCGTGCGCGCGTACTTGTTTACATCGTTCACTTAACTATAGTCGACTTAAAGACAAAAAAAACTCTTGGCTTACTGTTTAACTCAGTGTACAATATTCTACACCTGATAATGTTGTTAACTACCTTATGTATTTTTAATGTGGTGTTGATAAACATAGATGAAACAAGTTTTTCACTCGGAGTTTTGCTTAAGTCATTCTATGTAGCACACTTAAAATAGACACGCAATGAATATCAGCTGTGTAATATATAATAAATCTATAATAAATTATAGACAACAATTTGTTAGTGGCGAACAGGGGTAATGACCCCAAAAATAGAGAAGAGGTTCTTGACATTACCCTCTTCAACAATTCTGATAGATTCGCTGTGCGCCACTGGAAAGTTTCATCAGAAACATCATACTCTGACCACAGAATAATAGAATTTGAATAGGACGACACTAAACTCCCCCTCTAAAGACTATAAAACCACAAAGATCACCGACATGGTAAACGAAAGAGCTTCAAAGCATTAGAAGGGAAACCAGGAAAACCTATAACGCAGCAAGAAGCTCAAATTCGGAAACCGACTGGGATCTTTATAAGAATAATCAGCGCAAATTCAAAAGTGCGGTCAACAGTGCTAAACGCCCCTCCTGGCGTAACTTCTGTTGCAGTGTAGAAAGAACTACTGAATCAGCTAGACTTGGAAAAATAATCGCCAAAGAACCGGCTGTGCCAGGGTACCTCAAGCTCCCCAATGGGGACTGGGCACAGTCCTCCCATGAATCTTTAACACATCTACTGGAAACCCACTTTCCAGGATGTGATTCATACTCCGGTAGGACCCCAGACACAACCGTCTATAATTGCAACCCCATAACAGCAGCAATGGAGGATATGGTTAGTGTAGAAAGAATAAATTGTGCAATTGACTCCTTCCCCCCCTATAAATCCCCAGGAGTCGATGGTATTATCCCGATCATGCTACAAAAATCGAAACACCTCGTAACAGCATTCCTACACAAACTGTTTGTTAGTAGTCTTAAATGCGGTTACATCCCTAGGTGCTGGCGGGAAGTAAAGGTAGTCTTTATCCCAAAAGCCGGCTAGCCCAGTCACACGACCGCGAATGACTTTAGACCAATAAGCCTTACATCCTTCATACTAAAAACCTATGAAAAACTAATGGATATCTACATTCGTGAGAAACTCGACCCCCAATACATATCCTCGGCACAGCATGCCTACACGAGATGCATCAAGAGGCACACCACAAGGAGGCGTTATCTCACCTCTGTTGTGGAACATAGTCATCAATGAGATACTCATAAAGCTACAGCGAAATGGGGTAAAAGTCATAGCCTACGCAGACGATGTAGCGATACTATTTAAAGGGAAATTCCTACCCACTATTAGTGAACTACTCGAGCGGGCATTGAAAACTCTCAACGAGTGGACAAAACAATGTGGGCTTGGCATCAACCCCCAGAAAACGGAACTCGTTCTCTTTACGAATAAGAGGAAGATACCAATATTCGACCTACCGGCTATAGATGGGACTACCCTCAAACTAGCCGATAGTGCAAAGTATCTGGGTGTCATTCTTGATAGAAAACTCAACTGGAACCTAAATGTGCGCGAGCGCATTAAAAAGGCCACAGTCGCTTTCTATACGTGTAACCGAATATTCGGAAAAAACTGGGGTCCGAACCCCAAGATCATCCTATGGATGTACACGGCCATTGTGAGACCTACATTAACATATGGGGGGCTTCTCTGGTGGCAATCCACAAATAAAGTCACCCATCTGAAAAATATGACAAAGGTACAAAGGATAGCATGTGTGGGCGCTACTGGCGCAATGAGAACCACACCAACAGCGGGACTGGAAACCATCCTTAACCTGCTACCGCTAGACCTTTACATGCAAGAATCTGCAGCCAAAAGTGCTCTAAGAATCAGCCAGCTCAACTGCTGAAAATCGAACTCAGGAGTACATGCCCAAATTCTACACAGATATCTGGGCTCAGCTGTATCCTCTGACTACATGCTGCCTCACTATGACTTTCAAAGACCATTCTCCTGCATCCTCCCAAGCAGAGAGGAGTGGAAGAGGAACGAATTGGGCCCCGAAACCATATCCATCCACACTGATGGTTCAAAAATGGATGTAGGCGTTGGAGCTGGAGTGTTTTCAGAAACACTTAAGCTAAACAGCACCTTTCGTCTCCCTGAGCACAGCAGTGTCTTCCAAGCCGAAATATTGGCAGCAGCAGAGGCAGTCAAAGCGACCTCAATGCTGGCGATACCACCAGATGATATCACCATCTTTATTGACAGTCAGGCTGCAATAAAAGCTATCTCTGCTGTCGAAATAAAATCTCGGCTTGTGAAACGTTGTCGTGAAGAGCTTAAGGTTCTTGGCGTCCAACATAATGTTAAGCTCTGCTGGGTTCCCGGACACAGAGGCATACAGGGCAATGAAATTGCTGACGAACTGGCAAGAAAAGGATCTGCCTCCAGCATTGACCAAGCAGAGCAGTCTGTCAAACCACCACTATGTGACCTCAAATCTCGGGTGGGACAGAAAACACTGATCACTGCCAAAAACAGGTGGAACTCCCTTCCTACCTGTAAAACTTCCAAAAGGATGTGGCCTGTGTATGACAAATCCAGAACCCATAAACTACTTCGTAGAAACAGGAAATCTGTCTCTACTATAGTTGGGATTCTTACTGGACACAACTTACTAAAAAGCCACAAACTGAAAATGCATCTCACAGATGATGACCTCTGTAGAGGCTGCGGTGATGAAGAAATACACGAGGATACCCTCCACTTTCTGTGCCACTGGCCAGGCCTCAGCCAATTAAGAATGAGAACCTTAGGAAAATACATTTTCCATGACCTCACGGATATATCCGAAATCCCTCTCCCTAATCTTTTCAGGTTTGCAACAACAAGTTACACAATGTAGGTCCAAAGATGTAAATCATTATGCTTCTGGAGTTGGTATGCAATGAGTTCTGTACGACATTTTGTTCACACGATTCCGTTGAAATCCTTTGAAAAAAATCCCTTTTTGAAGAAAAACAAATTGGCATTTGTCCATTCATTTGTGTTCCTGTAAGTTATATTTTTGCCACAAAGAATGTGACCTCCAATTTAACGCCGAATCCGAACAGAAAATTTGAGAAGCTTTTCATGACAGTTTTGTGTTTGTGAGACTTTAACAAGAGGTAAGGTATTGATAAAAGCTTAGGTGTTGTTACTTTAAGGATTGAATCAGAGACCTGCGCTAAGTAATCCAACGCGCTGCATCCACTGAATTTGGTAGTGAATACCTTGGTGATTTCGTTGTTACAAGCTTGCTAAGGAGAGCTATCCTATCCGAAAAATAAAAAAAACTGAAATCTATTACGTGAAATGGCAGAGACCAAATATAACTAGGCCTAAGTTGCTTTAATGGTTGCAACTGATTGACCTATAGTTACCGGATATATAAGCCTAAGCTGTCAGTCTGATCCTTCTCTCTACTTCCTACGCAGTCGTTTTCCGTTTCTTTGATATTGCACTGAAAAAACTGACAGAAAATTCTGTCAATTATTTTCTGTCTTTTCCATTTCTTTGCCCTTATATTGCGCTGAAAAAAACTGACAGAACATTCTTTCTATCCAAATGCAATCATTCATCATTCCAAAGAGAATATCATTAGGGATGGATGGTAGCCTGTGGTGGATTCGGCTGTTTCTTTAACAACGGTATATAGTGGATACTACTTCCACTGTGTTTTAACGTTGGTGGATCCTTTTACTAATTTGTCCTTCAGTTGGATTCGCAGTTTCCTCCAGGTGAATAGCCAACCTCTGAAACCCGACGAGAAATTGGATAGAGTAACTCAGTAAAAATGATGCTGGTCATTGCACTTTTCAACGTGTGCAGATTGGGGATGTTCGATGAGATCCATATCTGTATGGATAGCCATGTCTGCATGAGCACTACACTCCCTTATTACAAAAGTTAAAATTAATAAAATACAAAGCGTATTTTTTTACCATTAATTGTCCGAGAGCGCTTTTCTGCGAGTCACGTCCGAGAAGAGAATAATACACTTGCCCTGTCCTTGAACCCCATCAACATCCTGAATGTTAATTTCCTTTCCTCAATTTTTCTGTTTTCAATTGTCTACGCTTATTTCGCTGCCTTGACTCACTCTGTGGAAAATGAGGAAAAATAAACGAAAACCAAGCAGAAACCAAATGCAGCACAAAACTTAACCCCAATCCTCCCTTCAACCCTTAGAACGAATTTCCTTTGTCTCGTTCATTTATTTAACGTTCGTGCATACATCATGTCTACCCTCCCCCACCACGACTACATTAGCCTGTGCAGTTTCAAAATCGACACACAAAATGAAAATCTATTTTTCGATTGGGAAAATCCACATTTTTCCAAAAAAAAAATCTGTAAGACAGAAAGAGCCAATTGCGAACACACACTAAGAGCGGTGCAAAAGATATATGTATCCCAATATCCAACCCTCCTTGCATATCATGAAAAATTGGTCCCAGCTACGTGTCATCCTCTTAGAGTCTAAGGAATCTAGAAAACTACCCTTCAGACTTATAGTGTGACAGAAAAAAAAAATAATAACGACAACTACCACATGCACGCAGAAAGTAAATGTGTCTAGATCTAGAGCTGAATTTTCCCTAGCGATAGAACGAAGAAATTCAAATACAAAATAAATAAGCAGCAACCCCATTTGACGACGACATTATCCTTGCCGTTGTTGTTGTTGGTGCTACTGTTGGCGTCGCCGCCATCGTTGTCGTCTTCGTCACTCTGGGAAATCATCGCTTAAAAAAAAACCGAATTGAGGAAAAATCAAGAAAAATCGACTTTGTTGTCGGTTTGCTCACTGCTATTCGTCTTCGTCCTTTCTAAAGTACATTTCACAAACAAGGATGGAAAAATATTCCTTGCGAATCCTTCTTCTAGTGAAGCTGAAAGTTGTAGAACACCGCCGAGAGACTTGTTTTTCTTCCTTTGTGAATGTCTCTCTCTTTTCCTGTGTGTTTGGTGGTGGGTGGTGGTGGTAGTGTTGGTAGTGTCCTCTTTTGCTATTTCTTCTCCTACGGTTGTTCTTATATTTATTTATTTATTTTCCTTCTCTTCTTTTAAGGAACAGAAATTAAGGGTACACGGAAGAAAAGGAAAACCCGGGAAATCCCTTGGGGCGAATTCAAGATAATAATAGGTAGTACAGGCGACGTAGGTTTGGAAGGAGCGTTTTCGTTTTGGGGTTTTCTTAACGCTATCCCGTGTGTAGGGTTGTCCCCTCTGTATATTGATTCGCAGGACCAACACAAAAATGGGGACAAGGAAATTAATTTAAATTACAATTTGGCGTTTTTACCTAAGTTTTGTGATGATAAAGAAGAAGTGTTGGAGAAAAAATACATCTAGATACTTTTTTTCGTAGACTCATCGGCATGGGGATAACTTTTCAACACTTGTGGAAAGTTGTTTACTTCTGGTATATATGCCGCAAAATTTGCACATAAACTTTTGTTTTTTAATTTCGCCGAGGTGAAAGCTGATCATAAGGGAAATTTTATTTATGCGCCTAAAAGTTGGAACGTAATCCAGATAAATGTGCTGCTTTCGAATTTGGTACGCGGATGTTTGCGTTTTATTAAAATTGTTTAAGGACACCCGTACACCGACAGAGTTAAACGATGAAGGAATGGTTTGTTTGCATCATGCATAGGAAATGTGTAAGACCGTTGACGTTGAAAAACTGAAGGCTTTAGTTTTTAAATTTACCTGTGACCTCGAATTTTTGCTTCTGCCAGTCAATAGCTAAATGCATTAGAAAAATGGCAAGTTAAGACAAAAAATACCAAAAGTAGCTAACAGCGAATAATGGCCTTTTGACCTTCAGCTTTATAGTCAAAGAAGAAGGAAAAACCACCAGGTTTTTATTTTAAAGAAGAAAAATAAACAAGAAAATAGCGACTTGATGCTCCTTAGGCCGCGGTTACAACCAACGCTAGTAGGCGTTGGCGCTAGTTCGCGCTAGTGCGCTAGTAAATCTAATGCATGTATAATCAATTACGTGGTCGCAGATCACTCTATTTGCGTTGGCGCTAGTCCGAGCTAGTCAGAGCTGGTCCGCGCTAGTCCAAGCTTGTAATTTGATTTGATTTTCAAGTTTACTAGCTTGAACTAGCGTGAAAAAACATCCACGATTTGTTTTCTAGCGCACTAGCGCGGACTAGCTTGGACTAGCGTAAACTAGCGCACTCGCTTACTAGCGTTGGCCGTAACCGCGCCCTTAGTCTAACGAAAACGTGAAAGCTAAGATTTTCAAGCCTCAGATGAGACAAACTGTATAGTACCTTGACTTTGTTTCACCACCCAAAAATACTCCGTCTGTGATGACAATAGATAATTGCCCTGCTTCATCAAGACTGTCAACGTCCTGCTTTAGAAAACCACCCACAGTTCTAGAGAGGTTTGTGCAAAGCGCCGAAGCCGACTTCAGGGGCACAATAATCCACACAATCCTCCTTTTTGAACTTTTTGAACGCCAATACAAAGTTCTGACCCCTTTTTAGCCACATCCGGAGTGCCTCAAGGTAGCCATCCGGGTCCGTTGATATTTATTTTGTCTATCAATGACGTTGGCTGTGTCATTGAAAACTCATATTTATCTGTTTATGCCGATGACATGAAAATCTTTAGGCACATTTCCTCATCCGCTGACTCTTACCCACTTCAAAGAGATTTAAACAACTTTTCAACCTGGTGTCAAAAAAACTTCCTGTAGCTCAATGTTATCAAATGTCAGACCATGCCATACTCCCGTAAGCGTCTTCCATCAGTCGCGAGATCCTATTTACTATTTGGTGAGCCCGTACCTAATGTGCTTTTCATGCGTGATCTGGGTGTTATCTGTGACAGGGAACTTAACTTTCACTTTCATATTGATAATATCATCAGCAGAGCGAACTCCGCACTTGGGTTTGTAAAACGCTAAGGAATTCTCGAACCCCTATGTTACAAAATCTCTCTTTTCACCATTTGTTAGACCTATCCTTGAATATGCTAGCCAAATATGGTCGCCTTATCACAATATGGGTATTTCCTCCGTATTGAGAGTGTCCAACGCAGATTCATCCGTTTTGCTCTACGCGGTCTCCCCTGGGTAGATAGTTTTAATTTACCACCCTACGAGGATCGTTTGAAATTGATAAACCTTCAATCGCTTCAAAGGCGTCGTGAAATAGCCGACATTCTATTTGGACATCAGCTTCTAGCAGGAAATATTGATTGCCCCGCTCTGCTAGAAATTATATCCCTCAACGCCAATTCCGGAAATCTAAGATCTGTTCCCCTCTTCCGACTAAACTTCCACCGAACCAACAACGGCAACAACGAACCAATGACTAGAATACTGCGCCTGGCTAATGGGCATAACTCCT
This sequence comes from Rhingia campestris, assembly GCA_932526625.1. Classification (NCBI taxonomy): domain Eukaryota; kingdom Metazoa; phylum Arthropoda; class Insecta; order Diptera; family Syrphidae; genus Rhingia; species Rhingia campestris. Next base: position 99,632,276 of record OW052184.1, read on the forward strand.
TTGATTTTCACTGTAGCAAACTTGATCTACGAAACTCCCTCATGTCCACCTCATCTTCCAATACTACTTAACCCTTTTTCTAATAAATAATTTTAATTAGGTTAATTTAGTCTTATGTTCAGCATGTACTAAGCTTTAATAAATAAATAAATAAATACACGTAAGTCCAACTACTAGCATTCGTCTACGATGCTGACATCGTTGCCGAAATTAGCAAGACATCAACGCCCCGTTTGTGTTTAAGAATTGGTCAACATGGATTTGGCAGTGTATACGTTTTCAACACACATAGAGAGACAACATCGACGAATCGGTCCAACCGTCGCAGTGAATATCAATAACTTTAGGCCGATTCGTCTCAACTATTTGTTCCTTTAGGCAATGGAATAATGCAGACCTAACTCAAACTACTAAGGGTAATCAGGTATAAGACCCTGATCATCCCAGTCCTACTTTACCGAGCTGGATCATGGTTAATATCAAAAGCGGATGAAAAAATCCTTTGGAACATTTTTAGTCTCGTTGGCGTTGATAAGCTATGAAACCAATAATTCGACTTGGAGCTTACAAGCTGCACAGAGACGAAAAATCTACGCACTAAGCATTTGAGATGAGCGGGACATATAACGCAAAGCAAATGGAAAGGAATGTTTCAGATAGTATCTTGAATCGATTTCCAGTCAAAAGGTCAACTTATGATAGTAAGACCTTCCTTAAGTATCGCCCTCAATCAAACCAACTTGAAATGTGCAATTGGAAGTAATTACCTAGGGTTCTTGCTAACTCAAGAGGATTAAGTAGCAAACCCCTCAAAATACCACTTTACATGATCTAGAGCTGTAAATCGAGGATCGAGTCAAAAACGGATGAAGAAATCCTTGGTCGTTTTGGCCAATAAAAATCTTCTCTCTCGTTTGCCCTGCGTGGCTTCTAAGCCGTAGATTCCACAGCTCGTATAGTTCTTGGTTAAATCTTCGTCTCCATAGCCCGTCAACGCAAACGGGACCGAAGATTTTTCGAAGAATTTTTCTCTCGAATCGACCAAGGATTTCTTCATCCGCTTTTGATACGGTCCATGCTTTAGCACCGTAAACTGGGATAATCAGGGTCTTATATAGGATCTCCTTAGTAGTTCGAGTGAGGGCTTTACTTCTAAATTGCCTTCTTAGCCCGAAGAAACAGCGGTTGGCAAGAGTAATTCTTCGTTTAATTTCTGACGAGATGTTGTTGTCAGATTTAATAGCAAAGCCGAGGTAGACAAAGTCCCGTACTACCTCAAAGTTAAATCTGTCAATGGTGACGTTCTGTCCAATTCGTCGATGTTGTGAGTCCTTTCGTGATGACAGCATATACTTAGTCTTACCCTCATTTACTGCTAAACCCATTTTCGCCGCTTCCTTCTCTATACCAGCAAACGTGGCTATGACATCACGTTGAGTCCTACCAATGATGTCAATACCGTCAGCGTATGCTAGTAGTTGCACCGACTTTTGGAAAATTGTGCCTCTGGTGTTGGCTTTGGAGTTTTGCACGATCCTCTCAAGAATCAGATTAAAGAAGTCACATGACAGCGCATCGCCTTGCCTAAATCCTTTTTTGGTATCGAATGTGTCGGTGAGGTCGTTTCCGACCCTGATGGAGCAGCGAGAATTTTCCATCGTCATCCTACACAAACGGACGAGTTTGGGCGGTATACCAAAACTAGACATGGCTCTGTACAGTTCGTCTCTATAACTGCTGTCATATACGGCTTTGAAATCGATGAATAGGTGGTGGGTATCGATTTGGACTTCTTGAGTTTTTTCCAGGATCTGCCGAAGTGTGAAAATTTGATCGGTTGTGGACTTTCCTGGCCTAAAACCACACTGATAAGGGCCAATCAGGTTGTTGGTAAACGGTTTCAGGCGTTCACATATTACGGCAGATAGGATCTTGTAGGCGATGTTGAGGAGACTTATGCCTCTGTAGTTGGCGCAGTTCAGAGGGTCTCCTTTTTTGTGGATCAGGCAAACGATGCTGAGGTTCCATTCTTCATGCATATTTTCATCCGACCAGATTTGGCTTATGAGTTGGTGGATGTTACTTACCAAATCATCTCCGCCGGCCTTATAAAGCTCAGCGGGAAGGCCGTCATTTCCGGCAGCCTTATTAAGCTTGAGTTTAGATATTGCTATCCTCACTTCACTCAGGTCGGGTGGTTGGCAGTTTTCGCTGTCGTTGCCAATATTGAATGGTTCGTTCTGCCTGACAGCGGAATGTTGTTCGTCATCGCCGTTTAACAGTCTGCAGAAGTGGTTCTTCCATATCCTCAGCATCGACTGTGTCTCAACTACAATATTTCCTTGTTCATCTCGACAGGCTTCTGTTCGAGCCTTGTATCCTTGGCTTTGACGTTTTACACTTTGGTAAAACTTGCGAACATCGTTCCTGGAGTAGCACCTCTCTATATCCTCGATCGCGCGCTTTTCTTGCTCTTTTTTCTTCTTTCTGAAAAGCCGATGTTCTTCCGTTCCGGTTTCTTGCTGGTGGGCGCGAGAAACCCCTTAGTTAAACAGGTACATAAAAACAAAAATACAAATACAAATTTTGGGCGCAACATTCCCTTTTTCTCACAACCATTCATGTATGCATGTGTACTTATGTCGGGACCTCATGTTTTATGTCGAATTCGAACGGCTAAGATAAGAGATAACCTTTTCTTGACTACTCGGATGAAAATCATGTAGGGTTGCTACGGCGGGAAATCGAACCCAAACCTTCTCCGCAGAAATCCATCGCACTAACCATCGCGCCACTGAGCTCGCCATAGGTCTTATCAACAAAAAAAAAAGCTATATAGGTCCTTACTTGAGATGGCGCACGAACCCGGAGTTGGCTACAGACTGTGTAAATGTAGAGCCATTTTCGTTGAGGTGCATGTTCAACTCGAACTGTATGCAAACCTGGGTTATAATGGCAGCCAGCCAGTTTGCAAGCAGACCTAGACCAGTTTTTGGTAAAGAAAAATACCCTTCTTCCTAACACAGGTAGCCTGGCTTTTATTAAAAATAATTTACAAGCCCTCAAAGGGTTATGAATTCCTTTGTGGAGCCTATATAATTGTGTATGGTTTAAGCACAAAGCGGGCAATTGAAGACAAGATCAAAAAAGGTAGAGATAGGAATAATTTTAAGATATATCTCGCTGTACTTAAGCGCCTGACCTTTGGGCTCTCATTTCTAAAGGCCATCATTTCGTATAGCCATCAGAATTACTTGTAGCCACCACCTTAGTTTAATCCTTTTCACTAGCCTACATCCCATATAACTACTCATTGCTTTAGGATGTCCCTGGCTCGGCTTTGTTCTTTCATTCAAAAGCTGCTAATGGCAAGACTCGTATCCTTAAAAGATTGGTGTTGGTGTCTGTCCTCGACCATTCGTGTGGCGAACTTTCTCGTGCAGTTCGAAAAAGGAAGAAAGTAGTGGGGAAAGCCCTAAAACTTCTACAAACACTGATACTCATGCATTAATGGAGGTGAGGTCATAGGTGGCTTAAGTAAGTGTTCCACCCCGACATATACATATATGTATGTACATAGACGGTAACCTACAACCGCGTGCTTGCACGACATACCAGATATGCGGATTAATAAATCCAAATGAAATAAAACCCCCCAAAAAATCTGGTCTGTGTGTCTGAAACGGATCGGTCGGCAGTTTTGCAGTCCTGGCCGAAGGGAAAAATGGCTACCGGAAGGAACCCAGAAATTAAATCAAAAATGGAAGTAGAGAATGAGAAGAATGTGCAGGAAGTCAGAACCTCAGTACCAGCCGTCGGCTGACAGCAGTGAGCAAGCGGGTTCCGGGCCGTCGAGATGAAGTGACCGCAATGCTACAGAAGTTGGAAACTTATGGCTGCTACAGCATATAAAACGCTTTTGCCAGAAGATCGATGATCCAAAGATCCCCAACTCGGCTAACGAAAACACTGATGGCCACACAAGGAAGAACAACTGGATCTGACCTAGTAGACAAATAACCCTCACCTGAAGCTGTGCAAGAGAAGCTGATACACAAGCAGGTAAATGGAGACACACAGAAGCCCAATATCAACAAACTAAATGAAAGATGCAGAGGAGGCATGGAGAAACTAGGACATGAACTGAGGCATAAAAAGCTCTTTCCTCTCAGCTGCGGTTGTCTAATTGCATTTTTCTTGGACTAACAGTTCTTCAATAGACCTTGTGGTTTGCTTTTGCTTCAATGGCTATATTTTTCGTTTTGCTCGCACAATTCTCCCAAATGTGATTATTGTTGACGCTCCATCCAAGTTTCTACCTTTTCTAGATTTTTTTTAAAAGATGGCCGTTTTGGGTTCGGTCACCATAAAGAAGTTTTTCTGTCGTGCGTAATCTCTCATATCTTTTTCCATGCTGAGGTTTCCCCTTCAAGTGTAGGTATCTCGATCTTCAGTCCAGGTCCACCAACGAACTGCTTTTCCACGTTTCTCGAGGTGTATTCCCATAATCCAATTCTTCCATTCCTCAATCAAATTCGCCTTAGCGAAAATCCGTCAAACACCCGACCACCAAAAACTTGACGAAACAAGGATACCCTTATCATAACATTAACCTTTCTCAAAAGATGTCACTAACTTTTAAAATGTTCTTTTCTTTTCAGGTATGTCCCATTGCTAAATCCTCTCATTACGCGTAAGTACGACTATTACTCATCCTTATCGCTTTTCAACACATTTGACGCACTTATTTGTACCGTCTTCTCCTCAGCGTTATTTGTCTCTGCCAACAAATGTCAAGTAAACAGCGTTCCTTCTAAAAAAAAAAAAAACTCTTGTGATATCGCACCCGCTACAATGTGTCACCAAAAGTGTATCTATCTAACTGTGTTACTGTTCACCTACCCCCCGGCAAATGACAGTGTATCTCTAGATATCGGGTGCTAAAATGTCCCCTGTTTTGCTTATGCTAAAAAAAGTTGATCGTCGCATGTAATTAATCATAGTATATCGTCGTCAGTGCTTATTCATCTGTCATGTGTGCTCACACATAAATAGATGTACACATGCATGCTCTAGGATTCCTTGGAAATTATATACCAAGTCCTGGGTGCCCTTGTTTGCCATCCATATCGTAGATGCATGAGCACGTGTGTTTGCCGATTTTTTGTTTGTTGTTGTACTCCTTCCATTCTCCTCGGTAACTTTGCAGTATGCTGCTTATCTAGCGCTGGCAGGAGGAACCAGTTTCTGTGTAACTGGAAAAAGTGTCCAAAGTGATTGATTGATTGATTAATTGCTTATCACTGGAGTAAACCAGCTGCGCAGGTATTCAATCTTCGATTAGATGATAGGGAGGGAGGTTGTACATTTTAAATCTAAAACGGAAGCACATCGTGTCAAGAAGAATGCGGAATTTCGCTCGGAGGGACTGGGAAGTCCTGACACCACATCGATCTTACTCAATGCGAAATTATGGATGGGAATTCTAAGATGGGAATCGACTTGGGGAGTGGGAAGATCGAATGGATTCTGGTATGGTTATCAAATGAAGTTGCTTCATGACAGGGATGGAACTACGTTTGGGTATCATTTTACACTCTGAAGGACCACTTGGAGTCTGAAATTCGTCAGAATGTTCTTGAAGAAATGAATAAATGCTTTGGTGAAAGTCACCTTTAGATTTTTCGTCTGCTCGTGTGGAACATATGGATATCTGGCTCTGAAGTGAAGAAGTGATTTATTATATTTTTTGACAAAGAAAATAAATTTTTTTGGCGCTACTGAGCCTATCATTCGACATTGTTGTTTAATTATCTGAAACATGTGTTCGATCTTTGACAAGTGGGATCAGGGTGCTTGCAATGCGAACTTGTCAACTTGTTTCCTGCGTCATTCGTTCTAACTTCGACGGTTGAACATCATTTGCAGGATGTTTAAATTTGAAGACAAGTGTCTGCCATCTAACATCGAAGATACCAGATGGCATGCTAAGTATGATCTTGCAAGGGTCTTTCAATATGGGCGTTCTAAATTTTGTTTGGTTATAGCGGTCATATTGTTAAAGCAACATCTGTCAAATTGTTCAGCAGTGTGGCAATTTGCCATGGCAACGTTGAGGCACAGATACTTACTGGACACAACTTACTGAAAAGTAATAAATGGAAAATACATAGATGACGACCTTTGTAGAGGTTGCTTATAATGAAGCATCCGAGGCTAATCTCCACTTTCTGTGCCACTGCCCATTGGTGATGAAGCATACGAGGAGATTCTCCACTTTCTGTGCCAGCTCAGGATTCAACCACTTTGGAATTTGTTCACTTAATGACAGATCTATATGAAATCCGACATTAGTATCCTTTAAGTTTTGTACCGGATAGAAAGAGACTTATTGGTCATCAGCAACGCCAAAGTCAAACGCCACTACGGGCATCCTAATGGGTCTTGACTAACCTGAGTGCGATGAGGAAGGGCGAACACCATCTACCTCTTCAACCCAGTAACCTAAGATATAGCTTTGAGAGACGTGTTCGAGGCAGGTTATTTCCTAAGGACTTGGAATTTCTGCAATTTAAAATGTAAGCTATAGAGTGCTTCAAACCTATCCTCTCCATTTATTTGTGTATGCGAAATAATATTTTAAGCACAGAGAATAGGACGTCCAATATAACGCCCATATCGATCGGCAAAATGAAACGTCTTATGAAAGTTTTGGTCTCTTGGATGTGAGTGCTGATCATCCGTTTAGTAGCAGTTGTCAAGAATAGCTTATCTCAACTTAGCCGTTCAGAGTCGGCATAAAAAAGAAAGTCCCGCCATCGTACAAGAGTACACACGCATACATGAATCGTTGTGAGAAAGTTAGGCCCTGGATACTAACCAGCCTGTTGTTTGCGTCATGAATTGAGCTTGCAACTGATCCAGGAACTGAAGGTAAACGACAACGAAAACTTTCGGAGTCGATATAAAACAGAAAGTCCCGCCATCGAGCAAGAAGAACACACGCATACATGAATGGTTGTGAGAAAGCTAGGCCCTGGATACTAACGAGCCTGTTGTTTGCATCATGAATTGAGCTTGCAACTGACCCAGGAGCTGAAGCTAAACGAACACAGACAACGACAACAAAACGACGTGTGTTCGTTGAATACGCAGTTGGGAACTAACCCTACTTTTCATCGAAAAATCTTCTTCAGCGATGTTTGTCCATTTTTGTATAAATGGGTACGTCAACAACAAATTTGTGGCCGATACCAAAGACGGGAGGATACCAATCCACGTGAGATCCCAAGAGCGTCAAATGCATCCCGAAAGAGTCACTGCTCGGTGTGTATTTTGGGCTGGTGGTGTCATCGGTCCATATTTCTTTGAGAACGACTTTGGCCAGGTCATCACAGTCAACGGCGATCGCTAATGGTCGATGATTACCAACTTCTTTTGGCCTGAGTTGGATGATATGGACACCAACGACATGTGGTTTCAACAGGACGACGCTACGTGCAATACAGCTCACGCCAAATTGGAAATTCTTCACAGGCGATTTGAGGACATGGTCATCTTATGTGGAGATGAAATGGTCACCAAGATCATGCGATTTGACAACGTTAGACTTTTTCCTGTGGGGTTTTCTAAAGTCGCAGGTCTGTGCGCATAAGACATAAAACACAGCAGCCCTCAAAGCCAACATTACCCATGCCATCGGTCCAATTCAGCCTGATTTATGCGTCAGGGTCATGGAAAATTGGATGAGCGCCAGATGAACGCCACCTTGAGAAACCGCGGTGGGCATTTGAATTCGATAGGCCTTTCAAAAATGTCGATGATATCTCAAATTTATTTAAATTTAAAGATAGGAAGCGCTTACAGGGAGGTAATATCATTTCGTGGTGGGCGAAATGCGGGCGACAAAGAAGTGAAACCTTGTCAACATCATGGTGGAATAAAATGTTCAGTCCCAAGAAAGTATTCTGCGGAATTCTCTACTTTTTCAAAGGCACGCGCGTATCTCTACCTTAGACAATTCTTCCCTATTCGGTAACAATTACGAATTTCCAATTTTTACGACATCTGTCAATGTTCCCTAACACCTCATATAAAGCTATAAACCCGTATTCAAAAATAAGTCTCTACTCGCCGGAAGAAATCATTTCATTTTACACTTCCTGTGCCATTTCCATGAAAAGAAAATGCCAGCGCAAACAAAAGAAAAATATTAATTCACTTCTACGTTTGTTCCAATTCACTTATAGAACAGAAAAAAAAGGAAAAGTATATAAATAGCACCAGAAACATCTGTTGCAACAAAACATCTTTTCTCTCACTTGGCGCAACGCTTTCCACCCTTCATATCACCCTCTCTACGCCGTCAAACTGCTCAATTGCTAATCAGAACAAGTTAAGAACGCTTCAACTTGAATTTCCGTTCCGCAAGAACGGCTACAGCAGCAGCTAATTTATATGCGCATGCAAAATATTTTCCTTTCTCTCTGAGAAAAAAAAAAGAAATTGATTCGCATTGCCCATATTCTAAAGTAAAACCAATTAAAAGTTTTTCACTTAAGTGGCTTAAAGCAGGGTGGTGGATTTGGCTAGGTGGCAGATTGGGTGTGCGGGAGGATACGCTTGAACCGATATGGGGGTTGATGTCGAAGCGGGCACACAGTGTACCAGTACCAGTACATTTGCACGGTGCCTCACTGCGATGGGAATTTAATTAAGTCGAAACGTCGAGTGGGCGCGCAAACACCCACCACCCTGGGGGAGCAGCACCTCGTTTTAACGACACGCCAAACAAGCTGAGGGAGTGCAAAAAAAAAAAAGAGTATGGAACAGAGAATCGAACGAAATTGAACATAATTACATCTGACAAGTATAATTAAATTCCTTTCATAGTAAATCCTCTTTGGGATTGAATTCAATGACACGACAACGACGAAAGTGACAGCAATGATGATGGGCCGGAACTTGTAGCGAACGATTATGAATAAAACAAAAAATAAAACCCAAGTGTGATTTTGAACACTTAGAGTGTTGTTGAGTGACGATGACGACTGCGCCCGCTTGCTGCAGGTCTGCTGTCAGTTCATTTGCCACTCTCTGTCCATGTAATTGATTCCAATTAAAATTCCCGGACAAATTAAAACTGTCGTCGTCAATGATTGCCAACATTGTGAGCAGTTCCCTTTTCTTTTCTTTTTTCTTTTTTGCGACAATGACGTGTTTTTTCTCTATGAACGTCAGTGTTACCTCATTTACATATGACTTGCAGGCAGATTGTCTTCAAGTGAATTAAGCCTATTCATGCACTTTGTTCTGTGAAGCATCTTTAGAAGGGGATGTGCTACTTCTACTTGTTTTCAGATGAAAATATTTCTGCTTGATAGTCTCATAGTCTGCTTGTTACTCACAGGAAGCCCTTCCTTAAGTTTGACAAATTTTATATTTCACCATAAATAACTTTTTCTTCACTAAATACACAATCGGTCCTGTATACCACGGACCCAAGCCCCTAATCAAGAAGTGAAATTCCACTACATCACCCTATGAGCACCGTGAAGTAGTTGTCACTACGTGTTGGACTGCGGTCTTAAATGGATGAGAACTAAAACTTTTCATATCACATCCTGGGATAGAGAATTTAAGGGGAAAACTAGTTCCCCATTCAGATTTCCAGGGGACTATTTAAGGGTAACAAAACGATTCGAATGTAGAGTAGAGATATGGAGGGCGAAAACAAGTCCCTCGTTCGGATTTTCGAGAGGACTATCCCGGGGCTAACAAGATTCGAAGTTATAGATAACCGAAACCGACAACGAACGTATGAAATATCTCTGTCACATTCTGGTGCCTAGAATATGTTAACTTATCACCTTAAAAACCGAGGGTTCACATTCTATCCCTAACCAAAATACAAATGAAATAAACCACAGATCGAGCATAACTTTGCTGCCTCGACTGCAAACCTTACTCACTTAGCATCCCACAGACATATCAATACATCTGAGAACCGCGGTTTCGATGACGAAATGTTAGCCGAACGAAGTGGGTTAAGTCCCAAGTTTGGTTTCAAGGCGGGACATGACTGTATTCATGCCGCCTCCAAAATCGTCTCTGATATATCGGGTTTTTCAATAAGAGCGCTACAAAGGTTTTTTTAAATAAAACAAAAACGGTTGTGGAAATCAATGAAATTCTTTATTCCTGTGAAAGTACGTTCGATGCCATTATGTATGGAACTCGATTTCTTTTGCATGGCCACCACGGGCACGCTTGCAGAAGTCCAGACGCTGAACCTAATTTTCGACGGTTTTCAAGCATAAATCGGCCGATACTGCTGCAATTTCACGTTCGATATTCGTACGAAGTTCATCAATCGTCGCTGGCTTGTTGGCATAGACCATAGACTTGGCGTAGCCCGACAGGAAATAGTCTAACGGCGTCAAATCGCACGACCGAGGCGGCCAAGCGACTGGATCATTTCGTGAGATAACACGTTCTCCAAACTTGGTTTCAAATAAATTGATTGTGACATTCGCTGTGTGGATTGTGGTGCCGTCCTGTTGGAACCACATGTCCTCCAAGTCCATATCATCCAATTGGGGCCAAAAATATTCGGTTATCATTGAAAGGTAGCGATTCCCATTCACAGTAACGTGCCGGTCTTGATCATCACGGAAGAAGTACGGCCCAATGACGCCGCCGATGACTCATGGAGTACGTGTGGATTGCTGCCTGACCAATACCGCATATTTTGTTTATTGACGAAGCCATTCAGCAAGAAATGAGCCTCATCGCTGAAGATGATTTTTCGATGAAAATCCGAATCATTTTCAAGTTGTTGCTCAGCCCAATTCACGAACATACGACGCTTCTGGTGGTCAAACGGCTTCAGTTCTGGCTTGAGGATGCCAGTTTCTCGTCGAGAGCCGTGAAACTTTTATGTTCCTATCATAATGATCGAATGCAGTCTGTGCGCAGGTAAAAAACGATTCACAGACCCCCTCCCAACGTCACGGGGCGTCCCACAAGGGTAAATTTTGGGTCCTCTTTTGTTCTCTCTATGTGAATGAACTTCCGTCAGTTGCTAAACACTGCTCAATTCACATGTACGCCGATGACGTGCAAATGCTTTTGAGGTACCCTATCGGTTTAATTGAACATATGGTGTGAGCTGCATAAACGAAGATCTCGAAGATATTGGATGTTGGTCCGAACAAAATGAACTCCTTTTGAGACCTAAAAAGTCTAAATCTATTGTGATATCTATTGTCATACTTTCCGTTTGTGATGCTATATGATACACCAATTGCACATATGAAATCTTGGAATGGTGTTTGACCGTACCCTTACCTGGAGTGCGGAAAACCTATGGCATCCTCCGTGGTCGACACAATCCTTCATTTCCATAAAAGTGCGGATCTTACTGGTGAAAACTCTGATAATACCAACTCTGATCTATGATTGCAATATATACCTACAGCCCTATCGACCTATCCGTCGGAGCTGAAAATTCTCCGATTTTGTACGATTCGGAGGATTTGCTTCGAGGTATTCTTCCAAAAAGCTGTTCGGAATATTTCTCCGAAATTTTGTAGCGCATCTCAGCGAATTGCGTTAAAGTGCATTCAGGAGTATTTTTCGTAAAATTTTTGTGCATTTTTTTCGATTTAGGTTAGATTAGAGTGGCTGCCAGCGTTCGCCAGCACACTAAGACCATTTTGGTCCATTGTGATACCGCGTGGATCTTGTCCTTACTATCCGTGGGAAAACCATTCTGAGCTTTTGATGAAGCTGAGGAAGATTTTCACTTACGTTTTTACCAAATGACTGAGATTTTGAAAATAGTAAGCTCCAAGATGTAGCTTCCTTTTGTTTGATAGGGCTGGGCAGTTACAAAGGAGATGAAGTATTATTTCTTCTTCCTCTTCGTCCATGCAGCACCTACAGAAGTCGATTGAGAAGAGGCCTAGCCTTTCTGTGTGCCTACCTACCAAGCAGTGTCCCGTGATGACACCTATGGTGGCGCAAATATACGGTCTATCAAGCGAAATCCCTTTGATCTTCTGAAATCTAGCTTTGGCAAAATTTGTTTGGTTGTTTGACACGTCGTGCCAAGACTCCATGTGAGGTTTGATTTGCTGTTGGCATGTTGCGCTAATGCACTTTGGCATGTACTATAGGAATACCTAGTGCTCCCGTGTCGGGTACAACTGGTAATTTGGTTCCATTTTTGGCGAGTTCGTCAGCCGATTTCCTCCGACACAAATTCTTCGCGGAATTAATTTACGAATTGTAGTGAAGTGAAGCCGTCGCATTTGTGTAGTATTTTTTTTTCGATGACACATACCTCGAATGGAATTCGTACGTCCGACGAAGAATGCGTTAACGGATACCTCGATAGGGCTCATATTCTCATTGTGACTTATATTATAAAGACAGCTAAATGTCGCGTTTAATAGCATCATACGATATGTCTTTGGATTGCTTAGATATAATAGAATATCGGACTTTTCTAAATCTCTGCTCAACATGACTTTTGAAAATTTTCTCAAGTACCGCGCTCTATCTTTGCTATCGAAAATCCTTTTAAAGCATCAGCCAAAATGTCTCCCTGATATTACGGGTATGCTTATTCACCCGTGCTATGATTCCCTCACATCCGAACGTCAATTTTTCGTTTACTCTTTTCGTCTATGGAATATAAATAAAAAATTGTCTCTTAAAGTAGGCATATCTTCAGATAGTTTCTATAAAAATTGTATAACCCTAAGGCACAATTTTCTAACCAACAATTTTGGGATCAAAAGAAGCCGAGTGTTTATTTATTTGATGATTGGGATGATCTGATAAATTATCAACTGTCAAGAAACGCTTATCTCCATGCAGTCGTGCTTGTTCGGCATAAAACTGTAGGTCCAGCCATAGTTCCAGAAGCACACACGCGGACAAATAACCAGCCTGTTGCACAAACATTGGTATTTTTCTGTCGAGTCTTTAAACTAACATAGTCTACACTCCTATAAAGTGTAAAAATGGAGACCACTAGTTAAATTTCATATATTACAAAAGTGCTTATAACTCTTGGATATTTGTGAGACTTCCGCAGAAGGTAAGGCTGTTGAAAAATACAAGTTTCCACCAACTGGACCTAAACTCCCTTGGCTTAGTGGTTCAACACACTAATCACCAAGTCAGTGGACCCAAAAATAACCCCACTTGATATAAAAGTTTAATATACAACAGCCAATGAGTTAATCGAGCTCCAACTTTACCAACAAACTAGTTCTCCAACTGAGTCTTTTGCAAATTCCAAACTACTTATACTGCCCCCATAAAACGTGGTGACAAAAATACACACCACGTATACAGTGTCGGACAACGACAATCTATCCACATAATAGTGGTGTCACCCCAAGACAAAGGCAGCATCTGTCTTCGAATGAATATTCAAAAATAGCTTCCATGCGACTTCTGGTGTTGGTCCCCGTGTTTGTTCAGCAATCCTTTCATAATCGGATTATCGTGCAGCCACATACATGTGTTCCTGACGGCTGGCTGCATTTGACGGGATTTTAAATATGCTTTGCTAATCCCGCGCCCATATGAAAAACCTCAGAAGCACCCACCAGCACGACAGCACTTCACAGGCCTTTAACCGTTGACCCCTCCATAATGTCCCCTCCCGAAACGCCATGTTCACATTCCTATCACCCTGCGACCACCTTTCAATAAGACGTTCCCTGCTCTCCTTTCTCTTTTTCAATTTGTCTTCGATTTCCAGTTGAGGTTCTTGCGGTTGACATTAATCCAAGCGCTCTCTCCCTCTGCATCCATGGTGTCGATCTTCGGTCGTGGCGAACATCCTTGCCATCCTCGCCATGGCGTGCAAAAACATCTGAACTTCACTCAAGGGGGGTGCTGCAAAAATTACTTTACAATTTTCTGCTGAGTACGCGCGTGCACTGTTAATGGCCTTACGGATTTAGATGCGAATTCGAATTCGGATTTGACTCTGGTTAGTCTTAGTAGTTTGCCAGAGGGGACTTTTGCTTGCGCAATTGCTTTGCCATTTCATATTTAATATGCAGAATGTATCACCGACGGTATTAAGCCGTTTAAGTCATAAATTGCTTGTTGAAAGCCCATTTTTGGGGTTGGGATGACTTGAAGTTCATCTGATTGCAATTATGTATGTTTGTTGTTAGTCCGTGCGTTCACAGATATTTTGTGATGTATTGCAGACAACAAGTTTTTTTTAATGACTTTTGCGAGTGGTTTTTACACATGGGTAGGTGTAAAGGTTTTTGGCACTTAAGTTTGGCTGTTTAGACAGGGTTTTGTAGGGACGCTTTTTCCATGGGAGTAATTTAAGAACATTGCAAGAAGATTACCGCTGCCGGGATAAAATGTTTTCGAGTTTGCCTGTAGGCTTGATCTGGACATTCGTAGGATAAGTGAAGAATGAAGAAGAGTTATGCTGAATCAAGCACCTAGCCTGACTTAATTTGTGGGTCATGAGATTCGTGCAGACGACTGTCTTTTGAAATTCCACAAACAGTTGTCAAACTTTCAATATTTGTGGGGTTGATAACAATTAGGGACACTTTTATACAATTTGCTGAGCTCTATAAGTTGTAAAGAAGGGCTACCTGCTTTGCAAATTGCTTTTGTTATATTTGTAAATATTAATAAGACAATCTCTCATGAGATGGCAATAATCGATAGGTCAACAAACGTCCAAATAATCGGCCCCGAGGTATCCGTCGGAGCGGAAAATTCTCCAATTTTGTACGATTTGAAGGATTTTGCTTCGAGGTATTCTTCCGAAAAGCTGTTCGGAATATTTCTCCGACATTTTGTAACGCATCCCGGCGAACTGCGTTGAAGTGCGTTTAGGTGCATTTTTCCTGCAATTTTTGACAGCTAAGTGCCATTCTTTTTTCGATTTCCTCCGATACAAATTCTTCGCGGAATATATTTACGTATTGTAGTGAAGTGAAGCTGTCGCATTTGTGTAGTATTTTTTTCCGATGATACATACCTCGAATGGAATTAAACCTCCGACGAAGTATGCGTTGCGAAAATACGGATACCTCGATAGGGCTGAATAACAAACAAAAAAAAAATCTGTCGATAGCGAAAAAAGGCAGTACATGGCGTTTATTACCAATTTTCTAGATTTTAGGAGATTCCTAGTCGATATGCAATATTGTGACAATAGACGAATCATCCACCAACCGATGAGAGGTTTCTGCTATCTAATCAATGAAAGCACTCTACGCCCTGCCAGCAATCAAGAGGCAAGAGAGCAAAAGACAACTCCGTTGCCATCGTGAAAATTTTTTAAGGACCCAGTAAACCATTAAAGGTGACCGGAATCACAAGCTCAAGCTGGTAACAATGGTCCCAGGAAAGCAATAAAAAGGAGCCCTTAAAAAAGGGAAAAAACCAAAGCTGCGAATGACCTTGTATAGACAAAATTATTCCGAAAGGCAAACAAAATAAAAAAACGCATAAGAGAGGTGGAAACCCAAAATCCCAGACGTCCTTATAATTGAAAATAGAGGTTAGACTACGTAAACTGACAATGATTCAAAATGATGATAGCAAATCCTGATCTAATGGTAACAAGATCAGGACGGTTGCCAGTGGATATTCGCTAACAGAGCTCAAAGTTGCGTAGTTCAAGAGAAGTTCGAAGCTGCAAAATGAAACGAAAGTAAAATGCCAGTACCACCATACCACGCTCTTGTATTATGATTGTCATGGTCGACAACTTACTCACACTTCCGAAAGCAATTTAATTGACTTACGCTAGGTTTTTCTAGGGTTACCCAATTTTCCGTCAGATGGGGTTTAAGAACACCTCCACAGGATGGCGTATTTGAAAATGAAACTGTCATCGCGCAATATAAAGCTTAGCGCGATTGTTTATCTGCATAAAAAAACTGATACACATTGTAAGCGTAAAGGTTAGATCTTGCCTTCCATTAGGTTCTGTGTTTTCGGTAATCCATGCTACATCGGCTTGAACGTAGGCTTAGAAAAATAGTGATTGCAGCATTTTTATAGTCGAAAAATTTCCAGTAGCTCCGTGATTGACAAGAAAACTCTAGTCGATGAAGATATAATCTTCCTCCCAGTGTAATATTTCGTCAGCTGTCACCAGTCCTGAAGGAGCAACACTATTAAAATATGTAATGTAGAACATGTGCCAAATCGTCTGGATGTACTTTCCTCCAATCGGCGAGGGCTGGAATATTGATTTCATCAATCTCGTCCTGGAACAGATAATGTATGCAGGGTAGGTGTAAGCAGGGAAGAAATCATTTTCCACAAAAATGTTTCTTCTAGTGCTAGGTCACTCTCACAGGGCCGAGGCGAAAAGTTTCGGTATTGTAGTTCACGAAGATATGACAATGTACATGCTTACATACATGTCAACCAACAAAGCATTTCCGATCAACAGCTAGTTTTCATTACCAAAACTGCCAGAGTCTTCAGGAGTTCATCTGCCTCAGTCTCAACAGAAAACCAATTAATTGTATTATGTCAGTAGAGCTATCGAAGATTGAATTTTTTTATCCGATATAACTGTTGATTGAAAAACAAGTGGGATGAATGTATCCTACTACTACTTACTTAAGTGGCGCTACAGTCCGGAATGAACCTGGGCCTCAACCAACATGCCTCTCCAATTATCCCGGTCCTTAGCTAACTGCCTCCAGTTGCGCACTCCAAGTTGGTTGAGGTCGGTTTCCACTTGTGCGCGCCACTTAAGGCGAGGTCTTCCTCTACTGCGTCCGACGTCTGGCTGGGAATCGAAGACTCTGCAAGCCTGAGTATTGGTGTCCATTCGTTCTACATGTCCTAGCCATCTTAAACGTCCAATGCGGAGTTTTTTGACCAGGGGCATGTCGCTGTACAGGTCGTATAGTTATGGGTTGAATCTTCGTCTCCATAGCCCGTCAACGCAAACGGGACCGAAGATTTTTCGAAGAATTTTCCTCTCGAATCTACCAAGGATTTCTTCATCCGCTTTTGATACGGTCCATGCTTCAGCGCCGTAGAGCAGGACTGGGATGATCAGGGTCTTATATAGGATCTCCTTAGTAGTTCGAGTGAGGGCTTTACTACTAAATTGCCTTCTTAGCCCGAAGAAACAGCGGTTGGCAAGAGTAATTCTTCGTTTAATTTCTGACGAGATGTTGTTGTCAGAGTTAATAGCGGAGCCGAGGTAGACAAAGTCCCGTACTACATCAAAGTTATATCTGTCAATGGTGACGTTCTGTCCAATTCGTCGATGTTGTGAGTCCTTTCGTGATGACAGCATATACTTAGTCTTGCCCTCATTTACTGCTTAACCCATTTTCGCCGCTTCCTTCTCTATACTAGCAAACGTGGCTATGACATCACGTTGAGTCCTACCAATGATGTCAATATCGTCAGCGTATGCTAGTAGTTGCACCGACTTTTGGAGAATTGTGCCTCTGGTGTTGGCTTTGGAGTTTTGCACAATTCTCTCAAGAATCAGATTAAAGAAGTCACATGACAGCGCATCGCCTTGCCTAAATCCCTTTTTTGGTATCGAATGTGTCGGTGAGGTCGTTTCCGACCCTGATGGAGCAGCGAGAATTCTCTATCGTCATCCTACACAAACGGACGAGTTTGGGCGGTATACCAAAACTAGACATAGCTCTGTACAGTTCGTCTCTATAAATGCTGTCATATGCGGCTTTGAAATCGATGAATAGGTGGTGGGTATCGATTTGGACTTCTTTAGTTTTTTCCAGGATCTGCCGAAATGTGTGAAAATTTGATCGGTTGTGGACTTTCCTGGCCTAAAACCACACTGATAAGGGCCAATCAGGTTGTTGGTAAACGGTTTCAGGCGTTCACATATTACGGCAGATAGGATCTTGTAGGCGATGTTGAGGAGACTTATGCCTCTGTAGTTGGCGCAGTTCAGAGGGTCTCCTTTTTTGTGGATCAGGCAAACGATGCTGAGGTTCCATTCTTCAGGCATACTTTCATCCGACCTGATTTGGCTTCTTTTTAAATAGTTTTTTTTTGAAAAGGAAGACCCAATCCAACAATTCATGTCTCCAAACATAACATTCGAACCGAAATCGAGACCGTTGACCAAACAATTCGCGAAAACTCATCGACAATGTGTTTCATACTGAAACCGTGGCGAACAAATGCACGGTTTAATGTTTCCAACGTACATAACGTACATTGCCGTGAATAAAATGTTATTACTCTATAAAGATCCAGAATGATTGCTCATAAAACATGTGCTTTATGGAACAACCCTTAACATGCAAAAGCTTGAACTTGGATGGATTTATCCGCCTTTTTCGTCAAAATACTGGGTGGCCATTTAAACGATCCCTTCCATTCGAAAAAGTGTATCTATCTCTATTTCTTCCCCATATTATAAAATACCTAATCGATTGCAATTCTCCGTTTTTACCCAAACATTGTTATGTGAGCAATGTAAATTTTTCTTTTCTTAATGAAGACATTTGACAAATCGACGGAGGCTAGTATGCCGCTTGTCTACTAAATAGCTCCTTCCTTGCCAGCACATATTCCCCTCTCGCCGTCGCAATTGACAGGCGCTTAGCATGACATTCAAGCGAGTATCTACAATCGTTCAATGCCAAACTGATTGTCGATGCAAGTCAATTCACGTGCATCTCTTCAAGACCCATTATCTGTTGTCTAATGCATTTTAATGTGTGCAAACGTCTCATGCACACAAATTATCCGAACAGCGATTAATTTTAATCGTTGATTCTGAACAAATGGTCAAGAAAAGTCCAACCGACAGTATTACGTATCTGTTTTGATTATAACAACCGCGATCACATATTTCCGGCGGTTTGCATTGCCTAGATACACGACCATAAGCAATTATCCCGACTTGTAATTATTTCGCAAATATATTCGCCGTGAATTAATAATGGGAGGGGGCGGTGGGCGAGAGCATTATCCAATAAGTAGGTTGATTGGATACAAGAATTCGTTACACTTTTACCACCCGTTCGGCTTCGGATGACGAACTCGTTTCGAGCTTATGCTCTTGTCTCCGACCAATTACAATTTCACGTTTAATTAAGACGAAGAATCGACTTGAAGCAATTGAAACTTTATTTCTTGTTTACTTTAATCAGCGAGCCGGCAAACAAATACCCGCTTAAGGCTTAGCCTCAGATGGACCACAAAAGATACATTTTTCCTCGGTTGTTGTTACGGGGAGGAGAGCCTAGTTTCTATGACGGTCCATTATTTGTTTTCTTAGTAAATTACGTTCGGTTGTCTACCTGTTGTATCTCGAATTCGAGACCAAGTCATCCACCTATTCGACGCTGTTATTGTAGTTGCTTTGTGGGCGTCTCATTGTTGTCTTGCCGGTCGTTCGTCCGATCCGGTCCGTCTCTTGTCGTGGCCGTGAACGAGTTAAGTCTCAGTTAATCGTATTAGGTGAGCAGCTCTGTATGGTCACTTTTTCATCTTTTCTCGACTACAAAACTTTCAGTTTTTTTTCTTTTCCTTAAGTACACACATACAACCTCCGGTCGGTAACGAAATTGTCATCAATTGAACAATAAGTCTGATTGATTGATTATAATTCCCAATTAGAGGTCCGTGTAACGAGAATTGTGTTTCTTATTATTCGCCAGTCTATTCATCGTTTGTTTTCTTTTCTTTCATTAACACAATTCGTGTTGGTCCCGCATTCATAGTGCGCCACACGGAAGACATAGAAAAAATTGGAAAAACATTTCCACAGCACTTTTACGACTTACCAGATACATTTGTGTATCTTTGTGTTCGCATTGGTAGGGCATGTCCTTGAAGGTGAAATTTACATTAAATTAACGTTGATTGTGAGGTTAATGTCATTAAACAAATTGCGAAGAGAGTAGGCTTTTATCGTGAAAACTCTGACAAAGATCTTTAGTGCACGAGGAAATTTGCAAAAATGTATCGAGGTAGGTAATGTATATGATATACTTGTGTGAATATTAGAAAAGCATTTTTGGGGCGATGTGACGTTGATTGAATTTGCCTAAAATGTTACGTCAAATTGTTTCACTTATCGCCTCGTGGAAGGACGATTAACATATAAACGACTTTTATTTTCAGTGTTTTTTTTATTATGTATCTTTATATTAAATCTGAACGGTCCTCAAGATGGTAAGTTGTTTCCGCATGGAACACACTACATTAAGCCAAATGGGTTTTGTCTTTCTCTTCATAAAAATAAATGTTATTTGGATGGCATACAATTCGGCCATTAGGGATTAGATACTCTAATGAAAGTCTTAGTGATATTATGGGGGGAAAATAAACTCTGGTTGGGATTTTTGGACTGACTTATGGAAGTGGTTGTGGGGAAGTCGGTCGGGCTATGCTTAGATTGACAATGTAACCAAACGATAGGATCTTAAGTGGACGTTTTGAAAGGAGGTTCTTATGGGTCTAGGTTCATTGGATTAGTTTTAACGAAATTGTAAGTCGGGGCATCTTAAGTTACTCAACGTTGTTCCTAACCAAGCGTGAACATATTTTTATTTCCATGTTTCTCATTGAGTATCTTCTTCTTTTTATATTTTAACGCTTAAAGTTCGGTTTTTGGTCCTCACGACATAAATATTGACAGAATACCGATGCCTAGATTTCTCTGCTTCTGCATAAGGGCATAGATCTACAAGTATTAACGCATGGCATTTCTTCACAGATATTTTTTTTTATAAACGCAGAAAAGCCTTAATGATCAATTCTCTGACCCACTTATATTTCTGCAGTATCTGGAATAGTAATCTCATCAGCCGTTTATACCTGATCCCGAACCTATGGACTCCGACTAAATGATAAAATCTACGCATGCGGTTGAATGACTTTCGTTCAATGACAACTTTCGCAATGCTGTACTATGAAGCTCCTGGGTCCTTGACACAAAGTCATTAGTTCACGATAATATTTACTTAAATTGCTTTCAGATAAGACCGGCTTTAGTACTTTTTATAAAAAAAAACTAGAGACCAAGGCGCAAAAAATATATCGGACGAACTGGAAAGAAGAAAAAGGATCCGCAATAGATCATGATCAGTGCAAAACTCCAAAGAACTTGTGAAGTACAAGATGGAATCATAACCAATATCAGGAGGAAGTCACTGACCACCTGTGACATGTCACTGAAGCTCTACCCAGAGTGGCAAAAAAATACAACTTCGCACAGACAAATGAATTGAAAAGTTCGGTTTGAGGCCGTGTATGCTCAGTTTTTCTACCCAGAGATAGGTTATTAAAACCCTAGGTGATTCAACACGATTCAAGTACTTCGTTGTACTTACTCGTTTTTCATGTTTCAGAGTACAGCCTAGTGGTTTTGGAAAGACTTTATGCGAAGCCTATAATTTGCTTCTGTAAGGCCTTTTATAAGCAAACAAAGTTTTTTTTCCGTAAGGCTTATTAAAAGTATTTAAGGAAGTCTTATAGAAGTAAATAGCGTTCTAAAAGACTTCATACAGGTAATTTCTGTAAGGGAAATAGCTTCGATAGTGCTTTATCGACGCGAAATTGTCAGTTGGGTTTATTATACTGTCAGTTTCGGAATTCGCTCCACCAACCCACCTAACGCAAGAGGGGCTTTGTCTGACAACTAGTGAAAATCAAATGAAGAACTACTCTTGTAAGCAGCTCTTTCTTCGGCTTTAGAAGGTGGGAACTAGACACATACAGTAGTAAATATAAAATCAGTCAACAACAGACCCTGACGAATCTGTGCCTTAACCAACATGTCTCTCCAATAAACCAGGTTCATAGCTTCCTCTCGCCCGTTCGAACTTCAAGTTGAGGTCGGTTTCAACTTCACTGCCCTGGGAATCGAAAACTCTGCTGCCAATTACGTAAATATTTAAGTGGCTCTACAGTACAAGGTAAAGTTTTGCATTAAGCAACATGAATCCCAAGTAGGACATGTCCTTTTCTAGGTTAGGTTAGATTGGTGGGTTGATGAGGCAGACGGTGTGTGTCTTCCCTCATCGCACTCAGGTCAATATAGACCCATTGTGATGCTCGTTGTCCCGTTACTGTCCATTGTTGTAAGCCTCTTTCTAGCCAGGTTGCAAACCTGAAAAGACTAGGGAGAGGGATATCGGATAGATCCGTGAGGTCATGGAAAAAGTATTTTCCTAAGGTTCTCATTCTTAATTGGCTGAGGCCTGGGCAGTGGCACAGAAAGTGGAGGGTATCCTCGTGTATTACTTCATCACCGCAGCCTCTACATAGGTCATCATCTGTGAGATGCATTTTCAGTTTGTGGCTTTTTAGTAAGTTGTGTCCAGTAAGAATCCCAACTATAGTAGAGACAGATTTCCTGTTTCTACGAAGTAGTTTATGGGTTCTGGCTTTGTCATACTCAGGCCACATCCTTTTGGAAGTTTCACAGGAGGGAAGGGAGTTCCACAAAATCCCACCCGTGATTTGAGGTCACATAGTGGTGGTTTGACAGACTGGTCTGCTTGGTCAATGCTGGAGGCAGATCCTTTTCTTGCCAGTTCGTCAGCAATTTCATTGCCCAGTATGCCTCTGTGTCCGGGGACCCAGCAGAGCTTAACATTATGTTGGACGGCAAGAACCTTTAGCTCTTCACGACA